>CM030358.1:85034641-85745328 GCA_017893485.1 Hemerocallis citrina
TTTTTATAAAAAAATTGCACTTTTTTTTTCTCTCACCTCTTCACTTTCTCCTTTATCTCTCCACTGTCATCCTAACTTTGAAACCCCCAAAACCCTAGCCTCCAAAATTCGACCTCTCACCCACAAATCCCTTCAAAATATCTTCCACTTCACTTCATCCCTCCCCAACCCTCTCTCCTCCCACTCTCAAAACCCTAAATCCATCTTCCAAAATCCCTATATTTCTTGATTACGGTAAATGTAAAGAGAGTTGCGGCGGAATCAAGTTCATTCATCTCATCCACATACTCTACGTCATCGAGTCTAGTATATCTTAAGCACCCACCCATTGTACAATATGTCTTCACTCGATTGCTTTTGGATTTAGAATAATTTTGAGAGTGGGTTTGGTAGATTGTAATATTGATAAATGATGTTGTTGGATTGAAATTTTCAGATTGGTGTAGTCGGAATTGCATGGTTGGATTGGATTAGTGGGATGAACTAGCTTATTGTTTGAATTATTGCTAATGTACATTGTAAGAATGATAAAAGTGGTTGTGAGATAAATGGGCTATTGTATTGGGTTTGTAGGATCAATGGATTATTTATAATGTAACCCCTGTTTTCCCAAAAACGTATTTTTGTGTATTTTCTGTATTTAAAATTTTCGTGAATTATTTTTACCGTTTTCATTTTTTTTTTGTCAAATTGTACTATTGGATCTTCTATTAAAATCTATTTTCGACCAATAAATTTATTTGTAACTATTTTCTGTGATTTTATATTGTAATACAAATCTTATTATTGTTATTATTACTTTGATTTCTATTTTTATTACTATTACCGTTATTATTATTACTATTATTATTTTTATTATTATTATTATTATAATTATTGTTATTAATTTTGACTGGTTATTAAAGATCTATTTCTATGTACAAATTGTATTAGTAGTTATTTTAAATTATTTCCACATTATAGTACAAAATATATTTTTGTTATATAACCCTACATTTTATTGGTTAATTATTTTTCTATTAGTTTTTGATATGGCTGAAAATGGGGTTAAATCGGAACCATTCAAAGTGGGTGCGAATCTTAAAGTCTCAGGGGCAAGACAGTAATTTTGCCTACAGATGGATCCGAATGGGGAACCAGGTCCCTCCTCTTGTACCCGCTAACTCATGAACGGATCTGACCTGTGGAGAACGGGTCTCAACCCGCTAGGGGCCAGATCAACAGGATTGGAGGAAATCCTGGCTCCCCCTGATCTTGAGGAGGTAGTTATAACCACCCATATCCTGCCACACCGGAAAGTAGGGATTCACTCTCATCCTGAAAGAGATCCCCTTGGCGACTATAAAAACCCCCTATCTCCTACGGTTGAAGGTGATCGCTCTTTGCACACTTGTGCTCTTTCTTTTCACTTTTTCTGTGTATTGACTTGAGCGTCGGAGGGTTCGTCGCCGGGATCCATCCCAATGCCTCGAACGTCTGTGCAGGTTTCAAGGGAGCACCAAGGAGTCAACGAATCAGCAAGGAAAAAGAAGGGTTCCACCTGTTCGAGTTCCTCACGAACCTACAAATCTCATCTATTGCCCCCACACCAGAATCCAGCTGGAACAGATTGGCGCCGTCTGTGGGAACTCACTCGACAAGCAATCTCATCTTCCGCCTTCAACCCAAGTTACTCCCAGCCATGCCTCCCAAGAAGAGACCCGCAAACTCCAACCGAAGGATAACCTCTTCTCATCCTCCTCCTCCTCCTCCGCAGGGGGATCTCCCCCATCCCGACCAACCAACCCAGCAGCTCGATCCTCTAGCTCCACAGTCCATTCAACAGCCTTTGGGACCCCAGGCTACAGTAGGGGAACCCTCTCGACGGAGTCGCCACAAGCAACCTGTCCATCAGGTTCGAGTCTCCATCCACAATGCCGACACCGATTCCATGGCTTCCTATACTCCCCCCACTCCAAAGGATCTGCGGAACGTGATCAACAATCAGCAGACCGAGCACGGACCCGATCTCCATACCCATCTGGAGGAGAGGCGGGCCAAAGGATCGAACCCTCGTCGCGAGCAGGCTAGGGACCGTTCGCCATGCCGATCCAACCAGGGAGGGTCCAACTCTCCCCACAGGCGAAGAGAATCGCCCCAACGTCGCTCAAGACGGAGCTGCTCTCCGACCCATCATGAGCAGGAGGCCCCCATCACAAGGGCAGAATTCCAGCAATTCCAGGAGGTAGTCCTCCGGGCTCTCAACGCTGCCCCCAACAATGGCCGTAGGGCTCCCAGTCCTCCGCCAGCTCCGCACCATCCTCGCCGTTCCCGTAGTCCTCGACCGGCTCCTCAGCACCGCCGCCGCTCCCAAAGTCCTAGGCAGGCTGCGAGCCATCGCCGTCCTTCTCCCGATCACCACCGCTGCTCCCATAGTCCGCGTGTAACTCCCTGTTCTAGTTGTACGTATTTTAATACGTGAATTTTTGTACTTTATTTTTCAGATCAGTTTTATTTTTCTCTTTAGACTCTTTATCTAAAGCCAAAATATTTTTCTGATCAATTCCATAATTTTGTGATTTTTCTATCGGAGTTTAAATACAAACTTTAACCCTGATTAATACAAATCCGAATTCTAATCCTAACCCGCTCCCGCTAATCACTCACTCACAACCAAACCACACTGCCTAATTCTACGCCTAACTCCACGACGTCTCCTCCTTGTTCTCATTTTTTCACATCTCTGCTCTCATTTTTCTACACCTCCTCCTAACCTAGAATATATATTATATTATATATATAATATACACCTTGCATGCACCATGCTGTCCATCTTCCTTTCTTTCTATATATAAGCACACATACATGCACCATTCTCAGTACCTATTCTTCTTTTCTTCTACACTTCTTTTTCTTTTTTCCTCTGCTTTCTTCACACCCGAGAGCCCAAGCCAACACTCGAGCTCCACTTCACCTTCCACCTTTGAGCCAACGAATCTGCTTCTACGGTCCCGTGAATTCCGAAAAATAACCTGAACTCACTCCGTCTCCGCACGCCGCGCCACCTCGTTGTTGTTGTCACTCACCGTTGCTACCGTTGCTCGCTCGCTGTCGTCTTTCCACCATTCTTACCGCCGTTGTGTCGCCGTCCATTGCCGACGTCACTTCTTCTTTTCGTGGTTAACACCACCACCGTAATCATCACGTTATAAGGCAAGTACCTTGTACACTCTTTTTATTCTCGTACAAGTATTTTCCTTGGACTCGTGACAAGTAGTCTAGTTATCATCATATTTTATTATCAAATTCTATTCTAGTCACTTGTTCCATGCTATATCAACTCAAGAGCGAACCATTAACACATTTCGAATCGTGTTAGCGAATATCGAATATTCAACCTTGCTATATCTAAATTCCCTGACCTTGCACTAATAATTCGATCTTGTTCCTAATACTGGATTGAAGATTTTCTACGTAGAAATCGTAACCCATCGAGTACCGAATCCAGAACATGTTACAATTTCTCAATCGGATGTATAGATTGTGAGATATCGCAATTTTAGTACCATCATATCGTGAATTTCTGAACCTGCACGGGATCACTAACCGGTCTCTTGTACTAAGAATTTGACCATGTTCCGACACTAGATCGAAAAACTTTCTACATAAAAATCGTAGCCCTTCGAGTCTAGATATCCAGAACATCCTACAGTTTCTCAATCCGATGTATAGATTGTGAGATATCGCAATTCTAGTATTGTGACTCTGAATTTCCAGAATGCGCGCAAAACATCGAAACCAGCGAAGAATGAATTTGTACGCATTGCTACTGTCTTTAGAATGTATCGTGTGAATATGCATTGGAACCGGAAGGGAGTTTACTTTCTAGAATCTCTGACGGAATCGGATTTGCTTTTCTGTAACAACGGAAAAGTGAATTTGAATGCATATATGCGATGTTGTCTGAAGTGTATCGTAGCAAATCTCTTGATGGTAAACCCCCTGAGGTTGTGTACTGATGGCTAGGAAGTGATGATTTGCTAAAATAGTATGTCATGCATGTTTTCTTTTTCATGCCAGCTCACTTTAATAATCCTCATTTGTTTTGAACCATATTCTTTTATTATTATTATTATTGTTATAAATGCACATACCTACTTTGTTTCAAAATTTGGTTCTACCCTTATTTTCTAAATCCATATTACTTTCCTCTTTTCTCTGTTTCATGAATATAATAATTAGTGTATTTTGATCGATATATGTACCCGTTTTACATCTCATACCCATGATTATTGTGTAGTACCCCGTATTTTTAAATATAATTTTAAAGATTTATAAATGAATTAAAATAATTTTCTATAGATTTAATAAATATTTTTCTAAAGATTTATCTTTTCGCACGTGCAAAACACGTGCAAATATTTTAGTGTAAATATCCAATTTTATATTTTTAATAAATTCTCCTACTTATAATAGAATATATTCTAAATTTTGGGATTTTTCTGAGTGAAGAAACTATTTTTATAAATACCTCGAAAGAGAGGGAATTCTATGTAAAAAGCCGTTAGGATCTCAAACAAATAATAAAAATTTGTTTTTACTAATTTTTGGGCTTTCCATGGTCATCATTGAAAATAAAATATATTTAAATTCTATTTAGAGTTGATTTGGTAAAGATTTAAACAAATATGGTGTTTTTGCAAATAAGGAATTTATGTTAGATCTTTTGCAAATATTTTTCCTGGAAAGTAAAAGTCAGATATTTTAATTGGAAAATTTGATATTTATAATGAGATATTATTTCTGAATTTTCTGGATTTTTACGAATATTTTATGATGTATTTGCAAATATTACAAAAAGAAGGACTTTTGTGCAAAATTGCCACCCTAAGTACAAATCCGAATTTTCTTTATTTCTAGGCTGTGCTAGATTGCTGGACAACTCAGTAGTAAAAGGATTTGATTTGGTTTTAATTTATTTAACTTATTTTAACTACTTTATAAAGAAAGGTTTATATATGTAAAGTAATAATTTCTTAAGGGATTATTTTGCAAATATATTCAAAACCCTAATTCTTCTAATTCCGGCCTATTTAAAAGATGGAGTGCAGCCATCTTTCGCTGCACAACACAAGGTTTATTATTTTTATTTTCTTGGAGATTTAAAGAGGGGATCTTGGATTCTTTGCAAAGGAGGGATTCTTCATCTTGCTTTGTTACATTCGTTTGATCTCTCCATCGAGGTGAGTGATGTAAATTGTTTTGTTGTTTGTTTATATATGTGATATGTGGTGTTTCATCTATTAGAAAGCATGCTAGGGTTTGGTATGAATATGTATGTTGGATGGATGATAAAATTGGATCTTTGAGAAGAACCCTAGTTATTGTGAGTAGAATTGTATGTGGATGATTTTTGATTGTAGGAGAACCTAATATAAATTTTGAGTAGGCTATTTCTTTTGGATTTATTGCTGATTTGATTGAGTATGATGGATGTTATGCATTAATTGATTAAAGATGAGATTTTTGGACTATTGGTGAGTTGGATGAATGCAACTTGACCATATAAATGATAAATTTTGCTTATGAATCAACTATTGAGAATAGTTTTGTTAGTCCAACGGATGCGTTCCAGGACTGTTTGTTGTTTTATCTCGAGAGGACATTTGTGTGTTCGCGTGTCGAGGGTCTGCAGGCCTATTCACGGAGCATGCAGGGTGCATTTGCGTGTCGAGGATCGGCAGGCCTATTCACAGAATGTACCTGGTGTATCTGTACGTCGAGGGCCTTGCAAGCCTATTCGTGGGGTACACGGGTTTGGGAGATGGTTCTCCGGTTGTTTTTGAGCTATCTTACATGATGCTTGCGCGTCGAGGACTGTGGTGCCTATTCGCGGAGTATTCTGGATCTTGTTTTCCATCACCGTAGTAGGATTAGTTGCTTAACGAGGGGTTATTCCTATAAGTGGAGATCGTTAAGGGCTTGCACCGGACCTATGTACTATGGAATGCATAGAATCCGACAAGTATGCATTAGAGAGTCAGCATATAGAGCATGTGTTTTCTTGACTTGGTTTTGTGCATGTATTTTCCTATTTTTTCTACACTTGACACTTAGTCTAGAATCACTGAACGTTTTCATGAATTACTATTTACTATCTTATATTCCTTGATGTTTTCATGCTTTACTTACTTGTTATTCCTCATTTCATTTATTCTTGCTGTTAATACATGTTGTTGATGACTCAGTGTTTTATGATTAATTATGTTGCTTGTTTTTATGTCACTCACACCTTTATGGCTGACCCCTTTAGTTTTGGGGGTTAGGAATTATCTCTAGCCTCATGTTTTACAGGTTGTTGTTACTTAGAGCTTGGGTTTGGATGCTTGAGATAAATTGATGTAATAGAGCTTTTGTGTAAATTTTGTAAAAGAAGTGTTGTAAAAAAAAAGTTTGTAATTCAAGGTGTTTTGTATTCCGCTGTGTTTGTAAAGATTATTGTAATAAAAGTTGAAATAAAAATTATCTGTATTTTTTGACTGTGTTTAATATTACATTGAAGTTGATGCTGGAAATTGTGCCACGTATTTTTAAGATATTATATTGGAAATTCGGGGCACTACATATTGTCCTTAATATTTTTCTAGATTCTTAATTAATTGTCTTGATTTCACCGTTCCACTAGTCGTACCAACTGCATGTTCATAATTAATTATAAAAGAATAACAAGCTGGGGTTATAAGGGTTCGGCTTAGTAATGGACAATATAGGGGAGTATACTCGGAAGGGGGCCCGGGTTCTTGAAATCGTGATTCTTGATTCTTGATTCTTGATTACACAATTCTTGATTACATAATTCTCGATTACATGTCATGATACTATCACTGAAAGACCTGAGTACATAATCCTATAGAATTCATTACTTAAGTCTAAACGTCACATGATTGATATACACCGAACTTGTGGTATGGGACACAGGATTGCGTGCATTAGATAAGTTAATAAAACAGATAAACCCGAGATTTTCACTAAGCATGATTCTTGATACATGATTATTGATTACATGACTCTTGATTACGATCCTTGATTATATGATTATCGATTAACTAATCCCAGGTTATCAATTGCTTATACTTTGAAGTCTTGATTACTCTAATTTATGGTTATTAGTTACATGATCATATTGTCTCAGTTCTTTGTTTCCTTCTATATTGCATTTGTACTTCTACTTCTTGTTTCTTCCATATTATATCTTGTTATATTATCCTTTTTACTGCTTGTTGCTACTTGCTGCCCGAAACTTGCTCTAACGGGTACCTTTTCTATTTTTCTTTGAGTTGATAATTATACAGGTACTCATGGACCCGCAGAACAGGCTTTCTAGACGATCATTGCTGCTTTTTTACTACTTCATGTTGTTTTTCTTTCAGTCGCTATCTTATATAGTTGTTATAGCGAACTGCTTATCGTACTGTTTTAATTTTGGCACCTTGTATTCCCGGACATCTTGACCCGATGTTGATGTAATATCCAGCTCATGTGATCATTATATTTGTCTAAGTGAATGTGTTATAAATATCTTGTTGAGCTTATAATTGTACAACTTATGGATGATGTATATCATTCGCTGGGCCTCAGTTGCGTGCTTGTATTTCCGTATAGTGAGAAGCAGGGCGTGACACCGCGTCCTACCCCAAGTCACCCCCGTCTCTCAGTCAGTACACCTCCTACTCTGAGCCATCACCGGCATAGCCCTAGCCCTCCTCGACATGAGAACGAGTCTCGGGGCTTGGCCAGACAAAACCGAAGGGATGACTCAGTCTACCGCCGTCTCCACGAGATGGAGAGACACCTCGGCCAGCTCGACCGAGACGAGGGGCAACATGCAAGGGAATTTTGTCTGAGCAGGCCCCCATTCTCCCGTACCATTATGGAGGCTCCAGTTCCTGACAACTTCAAGCCTCCACATTTCGAGACCTATACCGGGGAGTCGGACCCCGCAGATCACATTGAGTGTTTCAAAACTCTCATGATGATCCACCATGCATTCGACTCCCTCCTTTGCAAGACCTTCCCTGCCACACTCAAGGGGCCGGCGCGGGAATGGTACTCTCGGCTTGCGCCGGCATTTATCTTCTTCGACCAGTTCGAGGGTCTTTTCCTCAAGTATTTCGTGAGCAGTCGGCGCACCGAGAAGACGAGCGACACCCTATTGTTCCTCATCCAAAAGAAGGACGAACGACTAAGGGATTATGTCAAACGCTTCACTGCCGAGGCCAGGTCCATTGCTTCTTTGGAACCCTCGGTCGCCACCATCGCCTTCCAGTCTAACGTCCTCAATGCTGACCTCAAGGCGTCCCTCGCCAAGAAGCCCCCTCGGGACTTCTCAGAGCTCCTACTCCGGAGCGAGAAGTACATCCAAGTGGAAGAATTCGTCTGCCGCCCCACCTTCGAGGCCTCATCTTCCGCGAATAAGCGGAAGGGTGTAGAAGAAGAAGGAGCTAAGAAGCTCCAAAAAGACAATGGGGGTCAGCGGCATCCTCCTCCTCGGTTCGAGAAATTCACTCCGCTTAACGCGAGTGTATCTGCCATCCTCATGGAGATAGAGAATGATGGCCTCCTACCGCCTCCCCCAAGGATGAATACTCCGGCAAAGAAGAGGGATCAGAGTAAGTGGTGCCATTTCCATCGGGACCACGGGCACGACATAGATGAATGTAGGGCCTTGATGGATGAAATCGAGGCCCTCAATCAGAGAGGGCAACTCAACCGGTTCATAAAAAGGGACCGAGCTGATCTGCCCCCGCCGCCTCGGGGGGCTAACAGGCGAAATGAGCAGTGCACGGAGACTCCAGAGGCCGAAGTAGAGGGAATCTTGCACTTGATACACGGGAGCCCAATGGGAGGAGATTCCAACTCCTCCCAAAAGGCCTTCGTAAGGGATGTTAACTCCGTGCAGAGCCATCCTTGTAGAACCCCGTATTTTCAAATATTATTTTATTATTTGAAAATGAATTTAAATGAGTTTTGAGGATTTAATTGATATTTTCCTAGAAGGTTTATCTTTTGTACACGTGCAAAACACGTGCAAATGACTTTTGAGATGTTTGAAAAATTAAGATTTCTTTATGAAAAATCATTATTTATTATTTTGGAATTATGTAGTATTTTTCCGGATTTTTCTGAATTTAATCAGTACTATTTGCAAATTTTAAGAAAAGAAGGACCTTTTTGTAAAATTGACATTTTAAGGGCTAAAATGCAAAATTGGCATTCTGGACATTCTGAACAGTATTAGTTAGGATTTAGAAGTATATTTTCATATAAATCCTAATTTTGATGAATTATGAGATAAATTTCCAAAAGAAGATATATATATATATAATTGTATTTGGATGGATTGTTTTGCAAATGTAATTCCTAAACCCTAATACTTGATCCCGGCCTATATAAGAGAGTTTGCAGCCGTCATTCGCTGCACAACTCAGATCTTATTATATTTCTATTCTTTTGGTGATTGAAGAAGGAGTTCTTGGATCTAGCAAGAGGAAGGCTTTTGTGGATTCTTCTTGTTTCTAAAGGTGAGTGATATGAACTTGCTTTGTTTATGTGAATGCTTATATGTTGTTTGTTTTGATAATTTGTATCTTGCATATGGTCGATGCACTGGTTGTTATTATTTTATTCATATGAAATCTAAGATAGATTAGTAGATCTCGATTGACAATTCTTGATTGTTTGAAATATGTTAAGATTTGATTATGACTATAAAATAAGAAATTGGATGGATGAATCTCTGGGCCTTGTGATTACGAATTGGATTAGATGTGAGTTGAGGAAGAAAATTGGTATTGAGATAGACTCCAGTATTGTTTATTGATTACAGACCTAATTTGTGAGATCTGTAGGCCGATAGTCGACTGGGTCTATGTATCAGTCGACTGGTACGACCCAGCTATTGTATCTTTAGTTTTTCTCGAAAATCCGTTCTGGACAGTCGACTTAGACCCTTCTCAGTCGACTGGTACACTTAGAATTTATTTTTCAAAGTTATCGTAGAATTTCTCTCGGGTAAGTCGACTTATGTTTTTATAAGTCGACTTATGTTCTTATAAGTCGACTTATGTCTCCTTTTAAGTCGACTTATGTTTTGATAAGTCATCTTATACTTTTGATAAGTCTACTTATGATTTTTATAAGTCATCTTATACTTTTGATAAGTCGACTTATGTTTTGATAAGTCATCTTATACTTTTGATAAGTCTACTTATGATTTTTATAAGTCATCTTATACTTTTGATAAGTCTACTTATGATTTTTATAAGTCATCTTATACTTTTGATAAGTCTACTTATGATTTTTATAAGTCATCTTATACTTTTGATAAGTCTACTTATGATTTTTATAAGTCATCTTATACTTTTGATAAGTCTACTTATGATTTTTATAAGTCATCTTATACTTTTGATAAGTCTACTTATGATTTTTATAAGTCATCTTATACTTTTGATAAGTCTACTTATGATTTTTATAAGTCATCTTATATTATTGATAAGTCTACTTATGATTTTTATAAGTCATCTTATACTGTTAGCACTTGGATTGTTCTTGAGAAATTATTGGTAATTGCTTCGGGTGAGTCGACTGATGGTTGATTAAGTCGACTTACTGCACTTGTTATAATCTTGACTATTAGTTCTCGAGGCAGTCGACTTATTACGGCATAAGTCGACTGGTTCTGATGAGTTTCATGATCTTGAAGGTTCTTGTTATCGTTAGTTTACTTGTAGATGAATATGTTCGTCGGTGTAATAGTCACCATTGGTGATGCATGCCGGGTTCGTATTCTATCTATACCCTCTTTAGTTTGTTTGTAGATGAATATGTTCGTCGGTGTAATAGTCACCATTGGTGATGCATGCCAGGTTCGTATTCTATCTATACCCTCTTTAGTTTGTTTGTAGATGAATATGTTCGTCGGTGTAATAGTCACCATTGGTGATGCATGCCGGGTTCGTATTCTATCTATACCCTCTTTAGTTTGTTTGTAGATGAATATGTTCGTCGGTGTAATAGTCACCATTGGTGATGCATGCCGGGTTCGTATTCTATCTATACCCTCTTTAGTTTGTTTGTAGATGAATATGTTCGTCGGTGTAATAGTCACCATTGGTGATGCATGCCGGGTTCGTATTCTATCTATACCCTCTTTAGTTTGTTTGTAGATGAATATGTTCGTCGGTGTAATAGTCACCATTGGTGATGCATGCCGGGTTCGTATTCTATCTATACCCTCTTTAGTTTGTTTGTAGATGAATATGTTCGTCGGTGTAATAGTCACCATTGGTGATGCATGCCGGGTTCGTATTCTATCTATACCCTCTTTAGTTTGTTTGTAGATGAATATGTTCGTCGGTGTAATAGTCACCATTGGTGATGCATGCCGGGTTCGTATTCTATCTATACCCTCTTAGTTTGTTTGTAGATGAACATGTTCGTCGGTGTAATAGTCACCATTGGTGATGCATGCCGGGTTCGTATTCTATCTATACCCTCTTTAGTTTTGTAGATGGATATATGGGTATCCGATCTATGGCATTATTGGTGATCGATTGTTGGACACACATCGTGGTATTGAGACTTATTGAGAGATGGGCATATTCAGAGAGGTGAGGATTATTGTTGTTCTGATCAGTCGACTGGTCCTTTGAACAGTCGACTGTTCTGTACAGTTGAGTTGTACATATTTTGAGAGAGATTGATTGATGGATACTTGATCGTTGGTATTGTTTCTCGACTTGGTTCACTCATGTACTGGCCTATCGTTCTTGTTTCAGATTACATGTTCAGTTTATGTATTTTTGTTCAGTACATGTTGATTGAGAATTTATGTTTATTTGTTATTTATGTTTGTTGTTTATATCATTCACACCAGTTATGGCTGACCCCGTAGTTTTGGGGGTTAGGGTTCAACTCTAGCCTCATGTTGCAGGTTGCTTAGAATTGGAGGCTTGGATACTTGGGTTAGCTGTAGAGGTTAAGAGTGTTATAATAGAGCCATGTGTAAATTGTTGTAAAGAAGAGTATTGAAAAAGGGATTGTTGTAAATAAGTGTTTGTTTTTCCGCTGCAAATTTGAAAAGATTATTGTAATAAAGATTTGGAATAAAATGATTTGAGTTTTTGGCTATGTATGTTGTTACATTGAAGTGGATCGCTGGGAAAGTGCCACGTATTTTCTAAAGTTTCGTATTTAGAAATTCGGGGCGCTACAATCCTCCCCCAAAGGGCCTCGGAGTCCCGGTGACGTTCTCCGATAGGGACCTGGAGGGCGTCCGCACGCCCCACTGCGACGCCCTCGTCATCAATCTACGCATGGCGAACTTCGAAGTTCGTCGCGTCTTGGTAGATAATGGTAGCTCCGTCAACATCCTTTTCTTGGAAGCCTTCAAAGGCCTCCCGCTGTCTAGGGACCTGCTCAAGCCCGTGGGCTACACTCTCCACAGGTTCACCGGGGTCCCGGTTACGGTCGAGGGAATTATAACCCTCGACGTAATAGCTGGAAAGGCCCTGACAACTTGCACGGAGCAAATGAACTTCATGGTAGTCGACGTTAAGGCTGCCTATAATGTTATCCTGGGTAGACAAGGTTTGGCTGTGCTTCAAGCCATCCCTTCAGCCTACCACATGAAAATGAAGTTACCCACCCCCTCAAGAGTGGGAGAAATGAGGGGAAGCCAAGAAGCGGCTCGGAAGTGCTATATGACCTCGATGGAGGGCCCGGTTCTCTCCTTGGAAGCACTCGAACTGCCTCAGGAAGGCGGTCAGACTATCTCCGAGCTCGTGGACGAGTTGGAGGAAGTGGTCTTCTCCAAAGAAGATACCACTAAGACGTTCCGCATCAGCAAGGCTCTCTCCCCTTCCATTAAGCAAGACGTCTCCCGGTGCATATGGGAGAATCGCGACCTCTTCGCCTGGACTGCAGCAGACATGCCCGGGATCTCAGAAGAGCTCTCAATGCACCGTCTGAGTGTCGCCCCTGGGGTCAAGCCTATCCAGCAGAAGGGGCAGAAGTTTGCCCCCGAGAGACAACATGCGATCAAGGAGGAGGTTAAGAAACTCCTCAACGCCCATTTTATTCAGGAGGTGAACTACCCTGAGTGGCTCTCCAATGTGGTGATGGTCAAGAAGGCCAATGGGAGTTTGAGAATATGTATTGACTTCACCGACCTCAACCAGGCATGCCCGAAGGATTCTTTTCCTCTTCCCAGCATCGATGCCCTGATCGATGCGACCTCCAGACACGATCTCAACAGTTTTATGGATACCTTCTCAGGGTACAACCAAATCAGGATGTTTCCTCCCGACATCCCGAAGACCTCGTTCGTGACGAACCAAGGCCTCTACTGCTACCGTGTTATGCCCTTCGCCTTGAAAAACACGGGAGCTACCTATCAGCGCCTTGTGAACAAGGTCTTTCAAGACCAAATTGGCCGAAACATGGAAGTCTATGTAGATGACATGTTAGTCAAGAGCACCCGGGGGCAGGAGCACACTCTCGACCTTCAAGAAGCCTTCGGGGTGCTCAGGAGGCATAATATGGGACTAAACCGAACAAGTGTGCGTTCGGTGTCTCATCGGGCAAATTTCTGGGGTTTATGGTCAGCCAGAGAGGCATAGAGGCCAACCCCAAAAAGATCCAAGCCATTCTCAAAATGGCTTCCCCCTCCAACGTCAAAGAAGTGCAAAGGCTCACGGGGTGCCTCGCCGCGATCGGGCGATTCCTCTCCAAGTCCGAGGAAAAGTGCCTTCCCTTCTTCAAAGACTTGAGGGGGGGCTAAAGGCTTTGAATGGGGACAGCAACAACAGGAGTCCTTTGACAAGATCAAAGAGTATCTGGCCAACCCCCCACTCCTGAGCAAGCCAACACCTAGGGAGGTCCTCTACCTCTATCTCGAAGCTTCGGAGCAGACGCTCAGTGTGGTCCTCGTGAGGGAAGATGATAAGACACAGAAGCCCATCTATTACGTGAGTAAGGTGCTCCGCGATGCCAAGCTCCATTATCCGAAGCTGGAGAAAATAGCTCTCGCCCTGGTCATGGCGGCCCGAAAGCTCCGCCCCTACTTCCAATCCCACTCGGTGATCGTCCTTACCGACTAACCGCTGAAACAGGTTCTCCACAAGCCTGAGACTTCCGGACGGCTCATGAAGTGGTCCATCGAGCTGAGTCAGCACGACATCAGCTACCAGCCCAGGACGGCAATAAAGGATGGTGAACGGGTCGAACAGGCCGGGCCGGGCCTAACCCGTACGGGTTGGCACGTATCTTGGGCAGGCTCGGGTCGGTTTGGCCACTTAGCTGGGCCGGGCCGGGCCCAAACTTGATTTGGGTGGCCCGCCCAACCCGTGAACCCTTTAGGGTTCAACCCGGGTCGGGTCGGGTCGACCCACGGGTTGGCCCGTTTATATAGGTAGATTTTTTTTTGTAGCTTAAAATAATAATATTAATAATAATACTAAGTAAGTAATAATACTAATAAACAATAAAAACTGTAATAATAATAATAAGATTGAAAGAGTGAAATTGGCCAAAAATTTTGAAATATTATTCATATGAATTTAAGTTATACAATTTTCACAATTTCTAATGAAATGAAGAATTCAATTCACAAATAAGTTTTATACAATAACATATTTCTTATGTACAATTTTAATTGACTCCAATTTTTTTAATTTAACATAACAAGCAAAGATATAATACAATTCCTAACGTGTCGGTCGAGTTGCTATTGTTGATGCAAAGCAGCTATTGTTGTTGTTGTTGTTCTTGTTCTTTTGGTGAGTTGCTCCCACTTGTGGACGTTGATAGTGCTTTCCCTTGTGTCCTATCTTCAGCCTTCAGCCAGTCTTCTGTGCAAACGAGCATCTCTAACGAGTCAGGCTTCAAGCGATTCCTGTAATCAGTTGGAACCCTGCCACTTGAAGAAAATGCACTCTCAGAAGCAACTGTAGAGACAGGAGAAGTTAGTAAATATTTAGCCATAATTGACAGAATACTAAAAGTGTGTTCATGGTCTTTCCACCATTGTAAAATATCTAGTGGAGAAGTAGATGGCTCAGAATCTTGTTGGTTATACCAATTTAATTCATTTGGTTGATTAGTCCTAGGTTTTTTTGATTGAATTTGTTCAAGTAAATTAAATGTTCTATCACCAATTCTACTTTTACCCTTACCTTTAGAAGTACCAGAAGAAGAACTAACTACAGAAGTTGAACTACTAGAAGCAAAACGTCTATCATAATAATTATACAAGTTATTTAACGTAGATTCAAACTGAACTAAAAAAGTAGCGCAATCAATTACTAATTCTACATTTTTCCCAAGTAATGCAAAAAAACATTTCTATCAAACTCTTCGTACCTTCTAATTTGATACGAGGATCCATAACGGTAGCAACACAAATCAACATAGGAGGAGGAAAATAATACTTCAAAATTTTTTTGAATGCAGGTTTTACAATCTCACCAACATTGATATCATTTAACATTTCATTAAATGTTTGCATCATGCTAACTAATTCAATAAAAATGCTACTAGAAGTAGATTCATATGTTTTTAAAAATTTTAAAGTTGCAGTTTTAATAGGTTCTAAAAATTTCAACAAAGATTCGATAAAAAACCAATCGGGGGGAGTCATTTCAAAATTATGCATATTTTTTGCGATACAAAAATCATTTACAACTGCTTTATATTCGGTAACAATATTTAGTAAATCAAAAGTAGAATTCCATCGGTGTCTAACATTCTTTGGAAATCTTCTAAAAGGTACATTTCTAACCCTACACCAAGCTTTCCATTCTTGTAATATGCTTGGACTTAATGCAATGAAATATACACAATTACTAATTTTAACTATATATGGATCGGCTATTTTTAATGCATCTTGAACACATAAATTTATAATATGACATGCACATCTAACAGGAAAAATATTGTCAGATGGAGGGTTTAATATGGATTTTAAAGTAGTAATTGCTACATTGTTGTTAGATGCATTATCAAAACTAATACACATAATTTTATCGCGAATATGAAAAACATCACAAATTTCTATAATACGATTTGCTATTTCAGCGCCACTATGGTGATACGACAACGCCGCAAGTGATATGATTCTTTTTTGAAGAATCCAATCATTGTCGATCCAATGACAGGTTATTCCCATCGTTGGAATATTATTGAGACCCGTCCAACAATCCGAAATTAAACTAACTCTACAAGTTAAACTCCATAAAATTGCAATCAAAGCGTTCTTCATTTCGATGTACATTTTAAAACAATCCCATTTGCAAGTATTTCTCGGAATTCTTCTAAAATAAGGGTTTAAAGCAGTTTGATTAAAATTTTCCAAGTCCCTACTCTCGGGATAGGAAAATAGTAACTCTTCCTTAATTACTAATCGGACCATTTCCCGACGAACAAGATCGGGATCATATGGATGGCTATCAACTAGACCGGTCCTAGGATTGATTTTTTGTTGGCCTTGTAGGTCAGCAAGAAGGTCTTTATGGTTATGTTGAATGTGTCTACTAATTGTACCGGTGCCTTCACCCCACTTGAATTTGTATGTTTTACCACATGTTTTACAATCTTTCAAACCTATACCCGGAGTATGTTTGTCCGGGATAAAATCGTAAAACTTATGCCAATCGCTAGTTTTACCTCTACTTTTTCTACTACTACGGGGTTGTGTGGTTTCAGTTGGTTGTTGTTCTTGTTCTTGTTCTTCTAATTGTATGTCACCTACAACCTCGTCGTGTGTACCCCATTGTTGGGTAGGAGGATCATGGTAGTCTTGGGCGGGCTCACTAACTGGGACAATTGGTGGCCTACGGGAAGAGGAGGAAGAATCTTGCCCGCTACGACCGGTACCGCGTGATCTAGACATAATGTAGTAATGTAGTAATGTATGTAAAAAAAATACACAATGTAGGAACAGTGAATTATAAAAAAAAATCTAAAAAATAAGAGGGTTGAGATAGAGAAGATCAAAAAACCAACAATAATTTTAACTACAACGCAAAAAAAAAATATAACGAGAGAGGTATGAAATTTTGATACCGTTCACCGTGGAATACGCGTATGTAAATAAACCGTGAAAATAAGAATAGAATAGAACTAGAAAGAAGCACTTTGCCGATTCCGCAATTGAAGAGTTGAGGAGAGCTTGAAGGAGATTTGACAAGGGTTGAAGAGAGTTGAAGACGTTGAATTTTGATTTCGATACGATCGAAAATTGATCGTGTATATGCCTCGTTGTAGACTTGCTAGTTGAATACTACAATTGTTGAAAAATTCCTTAGAAATGATGTATAATAGTAGAGAGAGTAAGAGAGTAAGGTGTGATTTTTTAAGGAGATTTTTGGGTGTATTTATAGGCAAAAAATGTGAAAAAAACCAAAAAAAAAAAAACCAAAAAACGGCTAAAAGAGCCGTTATGAACGGCTCTGTTCTACAGTAACGCCCAACGGGCTGCTAACCCGCGGGTCAACGATCGACCCGAACGGGTCCAACGGGTCGTAACCCGCGGGTCGACCTGCGGGTTGGCGACGGGTTGGACTGTTTTAAATGGGTTCGCGGGCCAGGTTATGCGGGTTGGATTCGCATTTTCTTCAACCCGGGTCGACCCGTTACTGTACACGGGTTCGACCCGAACCCGCTAATCTCTTAACCGGGCTGGGTTCAACGGGCGTGTCGCGGGTGGGTCGCGGGTTGACCCGGCCCTGTTGCCATCCCTAGGCCCATGCTCTGGCCGAGTTCATTGTGGAGAACACCATCCCCGACTCATGCGAGTCGCCCGCTGACCCCTCAGTCTGAACTGTCTATGTGGACGGGTCCTCCTGCGACAATGGAAGCGAGGCCGGCCGGGGAGTGCGAGGCCAGGGATGACCGTATGTCTAGGTACCTGGCAAAGGTGAGGAAGCTTCTAGCTTTATTCGAAGATGTTCAACTCCAGCGGGTTCCCCGGGAGGAAAACGCACAAGCGGATGCCCTCTCTAAGCTCGCCTCCTTGTCTCTCCAAGGTCTGGAACGGACCGTCTTGATAGAGGTCCTTCTCAAACCAAGCATCGACGAAGATGGCTCGGAGCCAATGGAAGCCTACCCCCTAACACTTGGGGAAAACTGGATGAAGCCCCTCCTCAAGTACCTCCGAGATGAAGTCCTTCCCGAAGATCCAAAAGAAGCAAGGAGGATCAGGACACGAGCAGAGCGGTACACTCTCCTGGACGGGGTCATGTACAATTGCTCTTACACCCAGATCAATGGTCGGCCCTATCTGAGATGCCTCTTCCCGGAGGAAGTGCTCTACGCCTGAAGGGAGGCCCATGATGGTCTATGTGGTGCGCACTTGGGAGCGAGATCCCTTGCCTGGAAGCTTTTAAACTACGGGTTCTTCTGGCCCTCACTACTAAGTGAATCCGAAGAATATGTATGCTAGTGTGACTCCTGCCAGAAGTTCGCCCCGATCCGTCGCCTCCCCCAAGCACAACTCGCCTCTTTGGCGAGTTTGATCCCCTTTGCAATGTGAGGAATGGATTTGCTCAGCATGTTCCCTCCAGCACCAGACCAGCTGAAGTTCTTAGTGGTAGCAATAGACTACTTCTCCAAATGGATAGAGGCTGAACCTCTCTCAACAATCACCGAGAACAAGGTGCAGAAGTTCTTTTGGAAGAACATTGTATGTCGGTTCGGGGTACCTCGCATTCTCGTAACCGACAACGGGACCCAATTTACGGGAGCTACCTTCCACGACTTTTGCACCAACCTCGGGATTCAACAGCGGTTCTCTTCAGTAGCGCACCCCCAGGCCAACAACCAAGCGGAGAACGCGAACCGACAAATCCTCTCAGGCTTGAAGAAAAGGCTCGACAAGTCCACCAAAGGGCTATGGGTCGAACAACTCCCCAATGTGCTTTGGAACTATCGCACCACCAAAAGAACTCCGATGGGAGAGTCCCCTTTCAATCTCACATATGGATCAGAAGCTCTTATCCCTTTGGAGGTAGGTCTGCCTTCACCTCGACTCAGAGCTTATAATGAGGCGCAGAACACGAACCAGCTTTGTAACTGCCTAGACCTCATTGACGAGATCCACGAGAGAGCCGCAATCCGCTAGGAGACCTACCGTCGTAGGATCACTTAAGCTTATAACAAGAGGGTACCAATGACCAACCTAAAGGAAGGGGACTTAGTGCTGAGAAAGTTATCAATTTCCGATCCAAGCAAGAGAGGCAAGCTGGCACCCAATTGGGAAGGACCATATAAGGTCTCCAGAGTTATACGCCCGGGAGCGTATCAACTCGAAGACCTGAGGGGCAGGAAGATGCCAAGGACTTGGAACGCCGAGCACCTGATGAAGTACCGAGAGGGTGTCTAATCACCACTCCAAACAACTTTCCCAGGATTGCAAAAACCTTACTTGTATTTTCTTTTTAATCAAAGTGTAAAGGCGGTCTGCAACTTAGAAGCGGCCGCCCAGTTGTTTTCAATAAAGAGAAACTTCTCCTCACAACTTCCCTATCTCTTGAGTAACCTAACTCTACCTAGCACATTTTTCATTTTTAGGGTAATCTAACTCTACTTGCAAAAAATTTTCTTTAAACGACGAGTTCGAAGTCCAACACTTGGCTCAATTCCGCTTCGACTACTTGCTTATAAGTGAGTAAGAAGTGGTTCGCCATTAGGAATTGCTCTCACAACCGTTGACTCTCTCTTTAAATGACGAGTTCGGAGTTCAATACTTGGCTTGATTCCGCTTCGACTACTTGCTTATAAGCGAGTAAGAAGTGGTTCGCCATTCGGAATTGCTCTCACAACCGTTGACTCTCTCTTTAAACGACGAGTTCAGAGTCCAACACTTGGCTCGATTCCGCTTCGACTACTTGCTCATAAGTGAGTAAGAAGTGGTTTGCTATTCGAAATTGCTCCCATAACCGTTGACTCTCTCTTTAAACGACGAGTTCGGAGTCTAACACTTGGCGCGATTCCGCTTCAACTACTTGCTCTTAAGCGAGTAAGAAGTGGTTTGCCATTCAGAATTGCTTCCACAACCGTTGACTCTTTCTTTAAACAACGAGTTCGGAGTCCAACACTTGGCTCGATTCCGCTTCGACTACTTACTTATAAGCGAGTAAGAAGTGGTTTGCCATTCGGAATTACTTCCACAACCGTTGACTCTTTCTTTAACCGACGAGTTCGAAGTCCAACACTTAGCTCGATTCCACTTCGACTACTTGCTTATAAGCGAGTAAGAAGTGAATTACTACTCAAAAGTGCTCCTACAACTATTGACAACTACAAATGCTAGCAAAACACACGAATACGAAGACAAGTATTATTTCATTGAATCTGAGAAGCAAATCTAGTTACAAGACCAACTGATCATCTATACAGTACAAGACCAACTGATCATCTATACAGCGAGAAACAACACTTGTGAAGTTAAAAGTACAAGACTCCTAAGGCCTACTTCAGCGCCTCCGAGGCGCGGGCATACTTTGGTTAAGAGACACCCGAGGGCAACGAATGTTGAACTGCCGATGTCCCCCCACAGCACTCATCACTAGACCAGCTAGCCGAGAAGCATCGTCGGCACCCGTTCTAGCGGCGGCTCCAACGGACGCTTCACTCGACGAAGCTGCCGCTCCACTTTGCGCATCGCTCGGACTCTAATGCACTGACGGCGAGCGACGCGCCAGCTCATGTAAGGTTATCCCCCTATCATGCTCTTCGCGAGTGCAAGTGGTGGATCGGACATTACTTCGTTTGGGTCGTGGTTGAAGACGGGCGACCTCTGCCTCGAGCTCGACAATTCGCTCTTTAAGCGAGTCATCTCTCACCTTTATTGACAGACGAGGCAATCGCATCGAGCCTGCCCCTCGAGATCCTTCAGTGATCGTCCGCCGAAGGTGAGCAACCTCCATGCTCTTATCAAGGGTCACTTTCTTCAGCTCATCCCTCTCCGCCGTCACCTTAGATAAGGAGTGGCAAAAATGCTTAATCTCCAGGCCGAGGTTGGCTTCAGCCGACGAATCCAAGTCATTGCCTTCAGGGGTCCTCTCTTTAATCCGCTCCTCTAACCGCCTCCTCTCTATGTCTCGACGAACTAAGGTCGACCTCAAGTGCTTCAGCTCGTATTTTGCCTTACGGAGGTCCCACTCTACTTCTTGAAGATGCTCTCGGTTCTGCTCAAGCCCCAATCTCGTCGCCCCTAGACTAGCTCTTAGGGGAGCCACTTCGGCTATCCGAGGCACCTCGAACCTGTAGCACTTCGACGATCTGAAAAGAACCAGGGCACGGGGCCGTTGAGATTCACACTACTCCAACAATTAGACAAAAAAAGAGTTTGAAATTTTCTTAACACTTAGACAAAAAGAGTTCGAGACTTTCTAAACACTTAGTCAAATCAGAGAACTTTCTTATTCATTTCAAAGTTGAAGCGGTGGCCAGTCTGCAGTTCGGCAATACAAAAAAAAAAGAGGCGACTGAGTCAAGAAGCCACCTCGAGGTGCTGCTCCGAAGCGCCCTCGCTCGGCAGAGTGACGAGCGCCACTTTGGGGTTCACCTCCTCCTCCTCGTCGCCCTCAGCTTCGTCACCCTCCAGCTCGGGCTTGACTTCCGCCAGAAGGATGAACTCCTCGCCCTCTACCGGATCGTAGAAGTAGTATGTCGAACCGTCAAAGCCGGGGATGCAAGCCACCACATGCTTCAGAGCTCGAGCGTAGGCCTCCTCCATATTTGTCATCATATGGGCCTCCGCCTCATCCTGAATGGCTTTCTTCGCCTCCGCCACCTTCATCTCCTGCCCCTTCATCACCTCCTCGAACGCCCTCAATGCCTTCGCCAGCTCCTCCTCGAGGCGAGCCTTCTCCTTCTCCAGTGCCTCGACCTTGGCTGTCTCAGCCGCTGAGTGCTCCAGCACTTCGACGAGCTTCATCTCGAGGGCAGCCACCTCGGCTGCTCGTGATGCCGAGAGCCGCTGTTTGGCCTCGAACAGCTTCACTGCCTTGGAGTGCTTCGACCGCTCGCGATCGTTCGCCGCCTTCATCTCCTTCTCTTTCTCGGCAAACTGCTTGAGCATATGGCTGAAGTAGCAGAGGGTCTGTGAACAAAACAGAAGAATATGAGAACTCAAAGATCGTTAACCCTGAAGCTGAAGAGAACAGAGCGAGAGTGAGGCTACTTACCGACATCCTGGACCGGGCGATCTCCAAGGCATCGTCGCCGACCGTACCTGCCTTTAGTGCCGCGCGATCCTTCGGGGTCGGCAGATGGCGTACTGCCTGCATGCACATCCCCGCATCACCGAGGAAGCCATCCAGCTTCATCACCCGCCAGTCGAGGACGAAGAGCCTCTTGTGCTCTTCGGTAAGGATAGCCTCCGCCTCGGTCGTGAGCGGTGACACTTCTAGGGCCAGAGCGGTGCCGGTCGAGAACGCCCCGCTCGAAGATCCCGGGGCTTCAGTCAAAGGGAGCGTAACTTGCTGCTCCGAGGGGCGTCGCTGACTAAGTCGACAACAGCTGCTGGCGCCGAGGGCGCTTGTACTTCTCGGCCGGAAGGAGGCCCCGCCGTAGTCCTCTTCCTCTTTTTCGTGTCTGCACCCTTTGCCGCTGCCACGGTCCTCTTTGCCGTCAGGGCTCGGTAGTCCATACCGGGGGCTTTTGTACACAAAGAAAAACCGAGTGAAAGAGTTAGTGAAAAACTCAAACTCTAAAAGTAAGTACTCATATGTTTTAAAAAAAAAGTAAAGGAGCATACTGGGGTCGATCGGACTGAGACCTCCACCGAACAAGACCTCCTCAGTAATATCCTTCCAACCGAGGGTCGGAAGACCGAGGATCTTTGTCACTATCTCATCTTCTTCTTTAGTGAGCACCGGTTCGGCCTTCGCCCACTTCGGAACGTCCTCCTTCCACGCCGTAGGGAAGCCCCACGGCTCGGGACCTCGGATCAGGAAGTATTTCTCCTTCCAATGCTTGATGGAGTCCGGGTTTTCGATCATCTTAACCCCCTTCCTCGGCGATAAGTAGTACCGGTACTCCATCTTGCTCATTCGGCAAATCCGGTAGAGGCTGCGAGGAGAACGAGTTGGGGCTGCACACTGACCGCCTGACATTGGAGGATGAAGGCAATGATGTGCCGCCACATGTTTGGCATGAACTGGACGGGACTCAGGCCGTACCACTGCAACACCTCGACCACGAAAGGAGAAAGCGGTAGCCGAAGGCTAGCATTAAGTGCGTCGTAGGGGAAGATGCATGTGTCTGGCGACGTCCTCGTACACGCTCGGAAGCCGGGGCCAAGGAGTAGCAGAGCATACTCCTTCGGGATGCGGAATCCCTTCCTGATCCGATGAAGGTCTGCCTTGGTCATGATCGAAGGGATCTCATCCACCTCGAAAGGATCCCTCGGGCTGTTCTCCTCATACACCGCGACCATCCCGTGCACTGCCTTCTCCAAAATGTCCTCAGGGTAGCTCCTGACCCTACTGAGGCTCGACAATGTTGACGGCAGCCGACCCAGCTCTCCTGCCACCCTCGGAATCTCCACTATCGTTGATACAACGGCTGACATAGCCACTTCCTTCCCTTTCCTCGGCGCGACCACTACGGCTCAGCCGGTACCTTGGTCCGAAGTGGAGGTCTCGTCCCCCGACAACACTCTAGACATTTCAAGATTGAGTTTGAAATAACTAACCTCGAAGTGACGTTTACGGACGGAATAGGTCGCCGGAGATTAAAAATGCCTGACCACGAAAGCTAGTAGTGCCGCTCGAGAACAAGAATGGCTTTAGCAAAAGTGAAGTAAAAATGAAATCGTAAAAATGAGGGGAAAGAGGAGTGGTGAAAACTTATAATTGTTATAGTGGAATTCGGGTGGGCCTTCGAACACTTTGGGCCCCCATAATGGCTCATTGGAAGCTTAAACACCTAACCCTGAAGCCTAAACGTCTCTTGCCTCGAGATTCATGCCTGATCTTGAATTAGACGGCTAAGATCGAGCCACGTCGCTCGGAAACCAAATCCGAGCAACTTGCATTCTGAGCTGCGTATTGGAGAAAAACGACTTTCTCCATGTGATTCGCGCCAAACCTTGATTAGACGGCTCAGATCCGACCGTGTCAAGATCACATTTTCTGGTTATCCATGCCGTCATGTCTTGAGATTCGTGCCTGGTCTTCAATCAGATGGCTGAGATCGAGCCACGTCACTCGGAAACCAAATCTGAGACAATTGCCTTCCGAGCTGTGTATTGGAGAAAAAATGACTTTCTCCTCGTGATTCGTGCCAAACCTTGATCAGACGGCTCAGATCTGACCGCATCAACCAAAATCACGTTTTCTCGTGATCCGCGCCATCATGTCTCGAGATTCGTGCCCGATCTTCAATCAGACGACAGAGATCGTGCCACATCGCTCGAAAACCAAATTCGAGCAACAGGCATTCCGAGCTGCTCATACAGAGAAAATAATGACCGAGCAGCAAGAGCCGACCGATCGCCTCGTGATTCGTACCGCGACCTAATGGACGGCCCTAATTCAGCCTTGTCAATCAAAATCACATTTTCTCATGTTCTATGCCGTTGTGCCTCGAGATTCGTGCATGATCTCCAGATGGACGTCCCATATTGCACTCTGTCGCTTGGAAACCCAAGCCGAGCAACTGGCATTCCGAGCTGCTTATACGGAAAAAATCATACCGAGCAGCATGAGCCGTTCGATTGCCTCGTGATTCGTGCCGAGATCTGATGGACGGTCCTGATTCAACCATGCCAACCAAAATCACGTTTTCTCGTGATCCGCGCCGTCGTGCCTCAAGATTCTTGCATGATCTCTAGATGGATGCCTCAGATTGTGCCACGTCGCTCGGAATCACAATCCGAGCGACTGGCATTCCGAGCCGCTCATACGGGAAAAATCACGCCGAGCAGCATGAGCCGTCCGATCGCCTCGTGATTCGTACCGCGACCTGATAGACGGCCCTGATTCGGCCACGTGACCAAATGTGAGATCCACCGTCAGATGACCTCGGGATTCGTGTTGCATCTAGATGGATGCCCCAGATTGCGCCATGTTGCTCGGAATCACAATCCGAGCGACTGGCCTTCTGAGCTGCCCATACGGAGAAAGTCTTGCCGAGCGACATGAACCGTCGGATCACTCAGAATTCCGAGCTAGATGTTGATGGACGGTCGAGACTCGTCCACATTGCTCAGTGCCACCCCATAGTCTAATCATGCCGAACCGCGTGCCGACACAGGATGAACGGTTTAGATTGCGCCATGTCGTCAATTTGGCGATAAATCCTTTTATTTTAATTAAAATTTTAATTAATTATTTAAAAATTGCAAAAAAATAATTAAAAAGTCTAGAAAATAATTATAAATTCGGGAAAAATGTTTTCAACCTCCTAAATAAATGATTATTTGCTAGAATAATTAATTAACGCTTCTTGAAATTAGATTATTGCCTTGCAAAATTAAACAATTGATTCGAAAAAATAATTGAAAAATGGGGAAAATCACCAAAAATCTAGAAGGACCTGAGAGCAAACTTGGGCACGTTACCAGCTCAGAAAAGCACCATCACCCCTTAGACGAGATTCGAACACCCTTTGAGAACTCCGATAAAGCCATAAACGCCATTAAAACAACAAAAATACTCTCCAAAGGTCGTGGCTCACAGTCTTTGGAGGTGGGGGGCTCGTGGTATGGCTAAAAATGAGGTTAAATCGAAACCATTCATAGTGGGCGCGAATCTTAAAGTTTCAGGAGCAAGACGGTAATTTTGCCTACAAACGGGTCCGAATGGGGAACCGGGTCCCTCCTCTTGGACCCGCTAACTCATGAACGGATCTGACCTGTGGAGAACAGGTCTCAACCCGCTAGGGGCCAGATCAACAGGATTGGAGGAAATCCTGGCACCCCTGATCTTGAGGAGGTGGTTATAACCACCCATATCCTGCCACACCGAGAAGTAGGGATTCACTCTGCCTTGCCACCAGCACAGCCAAACGACAGCAACCACAGCCAGCATGCTGTCCTCCACCTTGCCGCCAGTCCCGCCGTGCCGCTGCTCGTCGTCGCCGAAGCCAGTGCATCTCCATTGCTGGTTGATTAGGTTTTGATCAACTTTGATTGTGGGCCGTCAGATCTACTTTGATCATAATCATCTTGATCATCACCATCGGGGTGATCTTGGCCGTTCGATCGCGATCATCATCACCTTGATCTGGACCGTCCAATCTTGTTGATCTTGATCTTGATCTCATCCGTGCCGATCTGCCCGATCGTTGTTTGATCATCTTAATCTTGATCGTCATCGTGATCCGTTCGTTGGTTTGTGTTCGTGATTGGTTCGTGATCCGTTCGTTGTGTTCATGCCCGAGAATCCGTTCCCGTTATTCTCTTTGCATCGGCATTTCCGTCGTCGCCTTTCAGGTAAGTAACTTATATTAAATTCCTTTGCATATACAAGTACTAAATACCGCTTGTAATATAGTTGGGTTCTAGAGACAATTTGTGTGTGAAACCCCTTATTGATATTGTCTCTATTGTGTTATCTTGACCATAGTTGCCTCACGACATACATGACATGAAATAACCTAGGGTTGACCACTTCTTGTTGTGTATATGCGTGTTGTTTATATGATATCTTGTGCTCGTTCGTGTTTTTCGTAATAGACTTGTTGTATACTTGTGAAATACCCTATACCATGTTGTTTGGACATCTAGTACATTATATTCCATGTTTGATTGTGTTTTGGATGAGTTCAATGTGAACTAGTGGATTTTGTGCATATGCGATATTTTCAGTTTTGCTGACTTTTCTGTTTTGATCAGTATTTTAGACCCTATTAAGGTCAGTATTTGAAAATATTTTGTGAACATGATCTGTGGAGGATTCTGTCTATTTTCCAAGCCTTTTGACGGATCTCAGTTTCGTTTTACGGTTTGTGAGTTATGTCGATTTTACTACAGTTGTGTCGAAAGATTTTCAGATTTTGTTTTCTATGAGTTCTGAAGAGTAATCTATTTTTATTATGCTATTAAAATTACTACTTTGATCTGAAATTTTGCACACTACTTCTATACTTGATTGGGGTTTACCCAGTTTTTTGGTGGATTTATTTGAGGAATTTTATAAACCTTTTCATGCTTACAAATAAAGATTTTACATGCAGAATTTTACTACTGTTCAGTAAAGAACTTGATTTTAGACCTATTTCTACTTGCTGTTTCCAAATTATTTCTGAATATGAAAGTTAGCCTACTATATCTATTTTACTAACCTTTTGGCGGATTTGGATTTTCATTTATGGTTTGCGAGATATTGCGGTTTTCGTACTACAGTGTTTGTGATTTCAGAATTACAAAACTACTACGTATTGATGTTTTCTGATTTTACTTGACTACTCTATTTATATTGGAAAATTATGAAACTTGTTTTTCTGTTACTATACGTATAGGGAAATACCTCAGATTTTTCGTGGATTTATTTAATGAGTTTTCATGTTGTTTCCATGTTCTTGAATACAATCTTCTGATTTTTGGCTGAACATATTTTCTGAATTCAAATCAGTTTTGAGTTATGTTTTTGTGAACTACTATATGACTTATATATGTTCTCTGGATTCGGTTGGAAGTCTATTTTCTAGAACTTTCGACGGATTCAAGTTTTGCATGTTTGTAACATTGGGAATCTCAGTTTTACTGCAGTATGGTCTTGCTGTCCTGAACTAGAAATTTGGTTATTTTATCTTTTTATGTGTTATCTTGTACCCGTACATGTTTATCTTTCAACTTGAACTTATCATATGATCATGCCATATTATTCTTGATATGTTTTTCACACATACATTCTTGTTTGATAATAATAATAAATAACCAAGTCAGGGTTTAAGGGAAAGATCTAATAGTGGACAATTCAGAAACGTGTACTCGGAAGGGGATTCACTGATCCTACATGATTACTTGATACATGATACTTGACACGTGTTTACTTGACACTTGCACACAAGACACGTGATTACTTGCCACTTGCACAACTTGAAACGTGATATATGATACATGATACATGATACTTGGAGCTTGGAGCTCGATTACTTGATACTTGTCCCTGAGTACACTGCCCTGTATGGTCCACTATGAAATCTAAAGCGAAATTGATTGTTGTAGCAACTATGTAGTATGGGCTGCATAAAGTGCTACCGAGATAGTAATACTACAAGACTTGATACATGATACTTGAACATACTACATGCTTACTTGATACTTGACTACATGATACATGAGACTTGATACATGACACTTGATACATGATACTTGACACTTGATGTTTGTTTACATGATACTTGTTCACTTGATACTTGATACATGCTACTTGTACTTGTTTATCTTGCCATGCTAGTCGTTATATTTTGTTATCATGCATATTCCATGTTATTAGTTAGTTTTTCCCATGCACTTGTATCCTGTATAACAAGCGGTCCGTAACTTGCATTGACGGGAGTTTGTTTTTTTTCCTATTCCTGCAATTGTTAAATTGCAGACTTTGGAGAACAGGTACCAGATGGTATTGGTAATATGAAGTATTAGTACTGGATTTTGCTATTATTATTCTTTTTGTCTGTTCTGAACAATTATATCTTGTACTTGGATTTATTTATTTTTGTGCAATGTAATCCAATATATTTGACTTATTCAGATCTGGATTATTTGAGATTAATATATTTTGGTTTCAAGTATTCTTGTTGGTATTTTGGTTCATATGTACATGCTTGGTTGATTCTTTTGCTTTCGACTCTGATTATTCTTGTGAAATATTGTAAAGATTCTGAACAACTTATAAATGATGAAAATCATTCGTTGGGCTTTTGTTGTGTATCCGTATTCCGTATTCTCTTTTGAGAAGTGGGGCGTGACATATAATTATTCATTCTTGATTGAATTGTTCATAATGAGTTGTTGTTATTCTAATTTTAGTTTGTCAAAGGTTGTTGAATGGGATGAGTTATTAGTGAAGTGGTGTTGAATTGTTGATAATGATATGTGCTTGTTTAACTTCTTAGATTATATGTATAGGTTATATCTGGATTTTTTTGTACATTATTCCTAAAAGATATGCATATTTAGTGGGGTTGATGTGGAGAAGACTTGGATTTTGGATTTGTTATTTAATTTCATTTTTTGAAGTACTGAAATATACCATACTGAAACACAATCTTTCCATGTAGTGTACCAAACGTTATTACAAATGGCACGAATGAGGGGTAATTTTCAAGAAGGATCGAGTAGTAGACTAAAAATTGGTATTATTTATTTAGTTATATTATGAATGCTTTGTCTATCATGAAATTAACAAATATTAATAAATTTTGAAGAACACGTCGAATGATACGGTACACCCAAGTGTCAGGGGCCGGGGTCTGTGGACTCACGGGCGACAATCTCCTGTTAGAAGTGGTCATGGTGGTGGAACCGGATGTACAAATGTAAGATTATCTTTCTTCGATAATTTTAAGTTTGCATAATTATAATGATTTATGATAAATCAACGCTTATTGTGTCTTTACGGTATATGTATTACCTAATCCGTCTTCTTCGCCAAATGAGCCAGGCCCGTTTTCATCATCTTATATTCCACAACAAGGTTCTGGTCGTCTCGACCCAAGACTCTTGACCTTATAAGCGCAACATCGTTCAAAACCTGTGTGGGACGGACAATCAAAGGAGAGTACTTTTTGGGGGCACACCACCTTGCCCATGCATCCACGTATTCATGAGCTGTTATGGGATTGCGGCTTGTACGATATTGGTTTAATGAGTTCAATTAAGGTTGATCGACTTCTCCTAACTGCCCTTCTCGAGAGATGGCATTCGGAAACACACTCTTTTTACTTGCCGGTAGGAGATATATCTGTCACACTACAAGATGTTGCGGTCATCACAGGTATTCCCATCAATAAACAGGTCGTCACTGGAACGATGAACTTCAATCCAGAATTTATAGTTACAAATACCTCGGTGTTTAGCCGGATCAATAACCGAGAATTCTATTTAGTTGAAATGGTTGAAGGATAGTTTCAACAACAAGTTGAATGATGATTCCACAAAGTTCGAAGTCGAATGCTATTGTATGACATACATTATGTCATTGTTTGGAGGCTTCATGTTCCTGAACTCGACTGGTCAGTCCGTGCCGCTAATGTACTTGCCTTTGATCATAGATCTTCGGAAAGTCGGGATATACAGTTGGGGTAGTGCTGCATTGGCTACACTATATAATAATTTGTTTAACTGCGCTCTAAGTGCAGTTCAGATGAATGAATCGATGCTTTTGCTGTGAGTTTGGAGTTGGGAACATATACATGTTGGTAGGCCTTGTATCAGTAGTCAATCATCAAATTGGTTGCATGTTCCCGAGGACCCACACATGTTAACTCCCTAATATTGGTCTAGGTCCCTTACATGGAAGGCTAACCCAAATTGTTGCTTGACATACTATAGGGACGAGTTAGATTCACTGACAGATGATTTTGTTAAGTGAGAGCCTTTTACGAAGGATTGTTTAGCGAGACTGCCACCTATTTGCACGGCGAGTCGGGAGCTATTGATGACAAGAGCACCACTCGTCAACTTCGGTACAGCAGAATTCTATTTCGCTGATAAAGTACTTCGACAATTTGGTCTCCTTCAGGGTATTCTTGTCGCACAACCATTTAATGCCAAATTGCATGCTATAATGGGTATAGGTCGGATATCGGGTCACGATTGAGCCACTTGTTTGCGAACCCACGTCGACATGTGGGATGTGCACCATTTTGATGAAGTTATTGTCAATATTCCGCCATTCGAGGCCTCCTTACATGACCCATATATAATGTGGTATCGGAGAATGACTCAGTTTTATATATGTCCGGCATCCCAAGTTCCAGTAGGTGTACAAATACCGATTCAGTGACGAGTAGCGGATCCAGCTGATGACAATTCATATGCATCCCTACTTCACTGAACATTAACATGTCTCAAGTATATGGTGAAATTTCTTACAAATGTTTTTAGTTGATTTGTAGATGGCCCAAACATGGATTCTGGCGAAAGATTGCGCCCGTGTGTTAAAGATCAATGTGGTTGAACCAATGAAGGAGTTTGCATGGGAAAATAGTTAAGTCGTGTCGAACACAAGCTGATCTCATTGGTAAAGAAGCTAGATTGGCTGCAATATTGTTGGGTCTGGTGTACCAAATAGGCCGTTGTAAGAAAATGGCCACAAGGGCGTCATATCGTTAGAGAGTGTTAGAAGACCAACTAATAGAACAGGAGTACATTGATGAGCCAGAAAATGAGATAGAACTAAATGTTGAAGAACCACAAGAAGACGAAGGTGATGACATTCTCCTTTCGGGTTTAACTCAAGCCACTACAAAACGTCCGAAACGGAAGAGGAACCCCCCGAACTTGTTCGTCCCGGATCCATGATTGGCTATCTTTAATGTTTGTTTAAAATTCATGTAATATGTTCATGTATAAGTGGACTTATGTAGTGTAACGCCCCGAATTCTAAGACTGAATTCAAGATTTCACATAATCTTTACTTCACTTCGTACAATTTTACAAGGAAATTTAAAACTTTTTCAACAGTACATCAGAGTTCATTTACACTTTGTTTACACAGCGGAAGAATAAAAGATTACAGCATTAAAAACAAATATAACTTATACAACTCTATCCTCATCGATTGCATCATAATATCTTTATTCCTTTATGAATAGTCCATTACTTGCATATTAAGCTGTTGGCACGTCAGTCACTTACAACTGACAAAAATGTAATACTCAGCTATCTTCTCTATGCCGTACATATAACGGTCTCATCACTTTATCAATAAAAATCACAAATTTGAATGAACATAAAGTGTTAAATTATGACTATGCTAAACAAGTAAGTGTATGTCATGCCTTAATACCTAATGCACACAATTTATACTATGATGACACTAATGCATACGTGTTCGAATTCTATGCATCCCATACTACATAGGTCCGAGGGCAAGCACCTACGTACTCCACAATAAAAGGGCTCACTCCCTCGCCATGAAACTACCCAGTAGCAAGAACAAGGTTTAGGCATTCCACGAGTACGGATCCTAGTCCCAGAGTACACTGTCCGACTATTATACAGACTCCTCGTGGTGCGAATCCCCGCAAGTGCCACTCTAGCCCCGGTATACGTATATACACTGGAGTACGAAAACTATCCGCCCGACTACGTATAGTCCCGGATTTAAATCTCGTCTCCATCGGAGCAACCACAGTCCTAGAGTACACTGCACAACTGGATCTATAGTCCCGAAGTATATCGCCCGACTATATAAAGTGCCCCACTTACATTTGCCCAGCTTTACTACACTTCTCTTAAGTGCCTACTCTTAAGTTCGAGACATGATTGAGTTATCATTCCTAGAATTAGTTTTACCCACTACCGGACTTATTCATAAAAATACAAGATAGTTCCATGGCAATATCTCAAAATTATATCTCAAATCTTTTCTTTCAATGGTACCGAAAACCGAGGTCTTACTAACTCTTAAATCATAATTTTTCATGTACTAGAATCATGGGTATTCACACCCTTCCATAATCATGTCTATGTCTCCAACTTATTTTAAAAAAATTATCCATGTTTCCTCTTAGTACCTATTCATGCATATTTAACTCAAACATAGAACAAATAATTTCTTTCTTGAACAAAAGATTCAACATTATAAATTTTTACAAGCAAATTAAACAAATCCACATTCTCAACAAGTGTTCATTTTACATAAGTGAGATTTATAACTTGTTACCCATCTTTCCTTCTTTTCAAAGTAAAAATCTTTTATCCAAATAATAATTTTTGGAGTCAAAAAAATTTATTTAATAATTGATATCTCATTTTTACTTCCTTAAAATATACAATAAAAATTTTATAACAATTTCTAATAGCTTTCTTTTTATCTCATAATCTTAATAGTAGTTTATTCAAAAGCATTTTAGCTTATTAAAACCCAACCTATAAAAAAATCAAAAGAAAGGGCTCGGTTTCGAACTCTGAACCCAACCGAGGCACAACACAGAGCCCAAACCCCATCGCTCTGGCCATAAATTCCAATTGGACTTTGTGTCTAATTTATTGTCAAAATGCTTATGAATTCATTTCTGTTTCGGAAATTAATTAAAAGAGTGAAAATAAAAGCAACTATCAAGTTTCGAACCTAGGGACTCTTTCAACCATGCTCTATATTGCACTGGCTAACCAGTAAGTCCATTGTTTAGAAGTTGTATTAGTGTACTTTTGTTTATACAATTCTGAATTTGATTTCTTTTAATAAAATTTGTTTACCTAATAATCCAATCATTTAGGACATTGGACTAAACCTCACTTTTGGACTGAGATGCAAACTAAAAAAATAATAATAACCAATTCAAACTTGTTTTTAGAATATGTCTTCATTCTCTAAATAAAATTTCCTTTCTCTATAAAAAATCGCATTTTCTCATCAAAACTCAAAATGTAGAAATCATGTTTATTAAAAACTAGTTTTGGTCAATCATTATGAAAATTAAAAATTTTGTGCTGGAAACAAATGTGTCTCTAAATCAACCATGGATATTTCAAGGGTTTCTTTCATGCGAAGACTTATATTTTTAACATATGTTGACATGTCAGAAATAACAAAAATTGATCTTTCTCTTTTCTTCCTCTTAAGCATTATTTTTCTAAAGCATATGTTACAATAAAGTATATTTTTTTCTAACAATTTCTCTTACACATTTGACAAACAAGTATTTGCAAACATTCTAACATGGTCCATGTGATTATTTCTTTAGTTTCACTCACAAAACAACCCCCCCCCCCCCCCCCCCCCCCCCCCCCCCAAAAAAAAAAAAAAAAAAAAAATCAAATTCAAATCCCCCTAAAACAACTTCTTTATTTATTTAATTCTCTCTCTCTCTCTCTCTCTCTCTCTCTCTCTCTCTCTCTCTCTCTCTCTCTATATATATATATATATATATATATATATATATATATATATATATTCTTTTCAACTAGCATGGTAACAATCAATTACTAAGCTTCAACAAAAACAATGCATGTTATGCTAGCATGGATTCTTATCTACACATACCACATTCAATTTTTTTATACTACTCATTAACATATTTAGCATGCAAATCCTACTTGAGAAGGGAAGAGATCACCCGCTAACATAATGTTGATAACATCTTTCATTACAACCAATGTATAGATGTATTCTACTTCATCATATCAAATTATAATACTCATTTATTATCTCTAGCATGCATAGTTCTAAATTAGAAAGCATGAGAACATCCACCTTAATTGAAGAATGAAAGCCACTAATGAAAAGGACTTCTTCTAGCTCCTAGTTCCACTTAGCAAAGCTCCCTCTCCTAGCAATGACTTCTCCCCCTAGCAATTCCTCCAAGTAAAAGAACTCTCTCACTCTCTTTCTTTTTCTTTCTTTTCTTTTCTTTTTGTTATGTTTTTGGTGCAAAGGAAAAGTAGGAAATGAGGCTCTATTTATAGGGTATGATTAGGGTCTATTATGCATAATTTTACACCTAATAACTCTCCATATTAATTCTTACAACTCTTCATTTCTAAACTCCTAAAACCTACAACTTTTCATCTTTCCAACCCTTCATCATCTCAACCCCCAAAACTCTAACTTTTCCTCTTCCCCCACTAACCCAACCCGGTCAAACCCAAGGTACAACCCGGCCACACAATGTGTGCATATATGCACACATGCACAATCAAATTAAATACAATTTTCATAGTTCTAAATGTGCACAAAAAGTTGTAACTTGTCATGTATTAGTCCAAGCTCAACTTAAATTGTGATTTTATTAATGAGCTTGATTCATGGGCTCACTTCTAATTGATTAATTTATTTGTCCTAGTGGGCTCTTCTCCTAATGGGCTAGATTTTAATCTTTAGGTCTATTGATCAAAAGAAGGCTAATTTAAAAACTTATGCATGCTAGAAATTTGTAAATGAGAATAACAAAATGAGAATAAAAATTTGCACGTGTATCATACGTGCAAAAATAAAAAAAATGCATTTTTAATTAAAAATAAATTGTGAGGTGTTACATGTAGTGCGTACTGGACTTTTGTGTTGTATGATTTGGGTTCATTGTGGTGCACCACTCGTTTAGACTTGTTTGGTTTGATTATGGTGCACTACTTGTTTTGGGTTGTTTGGGTTTGCTGCAGGTTTCCATTAGTTTGGGTGTTTGTTTGATTTTCTTGTTTTTGTATGTTTGTTTGGGTTTTTGGTTCGTTTATGTTTGTGCTTAATTGTTTGGGTTGTTTGTTTGATGATACGAGCGATGGTATTATTGAGACATGATGGATGTGATGTATCAAAGATAATGGATGTGATGTGAATGGCTTATGTATCAGATTGATCATGATCTGTATCATTTGAACTTTGTATACAAGGAAAAATGTCTGGAGTAAATTCCTCCTGAAAGGTGCAGAGCTAAACTTGTCATCTCAGATAGCGAGTTCAGTTCAAAGAACGTCACTATCTGAGATAGCGAGTGTGATTATAGGCAAATTTCCAGAGATGAACAAGTCTCTGGAAATTTTCAACTTTCACGGTCGCTATCTCAGATAGAGAGTTCGGTTCAAAGAACCACGCTATTTGAGATAGCGAGCACGGTTGTAGGCAAATTTTCAGAGACTAACAAGTCTCTGAAAATTTCCAACTTTCACAGTCGTTATCTCAGATAGTGAGTTCAGTTTAAAGAACCACGCTAACTGAGATAACGAGTGTGGTTATAGGAAAATTTTCAGAGACGAACATGTCTCTGGAAATGTCCAATTTCACAATCGCAGATAGCGAGTTTAATTCAGATAACCTCGCTATTTGAGATTGCGAGTGTGGTTGTAGGCAAATTTCCAGAGACAAACAAGTATCTGGAAATTTCCAATTTCAAAATTTCCAACATTCACTTTCCAAATTTCCAACATCCCAAATGTGTGGTGCACCACAATCAACCCAAACAAAAATAAACGAGTGATGCACCATAATCAACAAAAATAATACATAAAAAAAAAGTAGAAAATCAACACATAAGTCCACTTATACATGAGAAATTTGTAGCAAAATATCATATATAATAACGATGATATGCATGTGGCTCGTTCCATGCTCCGTTTTGCGTTTCCATGGCAGCCAAAATACCTGCATGACGATCAGAGATAACACATTACCCAAACCGATCAGTGTTAAAAAAATGAATACAACTCATGAACCGTGTCCATGTATATACACTCTCTCTATCAACTATTGGAAAGGAAAATGGAAATAAGCTATCATTCGAGTTCAGTGAAACTGCTATCAACAAAACACCCTTCTATTTTTCATACAAGTGTGTTCCATCAACACTAATAACGGGTCTGCATGTCTTGAACCCTTCAATCAAAGCACCAAATGCCCAAAATGATCCCTTGAATGTTTTCTCGCCGGGACCAGACTCATACTTATCCCAATGGACAACGGTTCTTACATTTGCTGCTTGTATTGTGGATAGAAGATAATGCAACTTAGTATATGCTTCTTCAAAGGAATCGAACAACCTCTCAATACCTTTTTGTTTTGCAATCCAAGTCTTCCTATATGAAATCTGATAATTTCATTGTAACTTGACTATCTCAATTATGACCCGCGGTGTTATTCCAATCTCAGCCTTCTCAACATTCACAATCAGATTGCATATAAGTTTAGCATCAACTTTATAGTGGTCTTGATTCAATATGGGATTTAGACATGTATGTGGCTCTACTATTTTTTTCACCACAAAATTTGTCCCACCTTTTGGAATGTTGCACGTAATCTCCATGGACAGCTGCCCTCACTTACGACCGGGGGAATTTGTGCCATCTCTTTAAGGGTACGTTTTCTAGGTGTCAATTTATATTTTACTGTATATAAGGTAGGGGTAGATTTCAATGTGACAAATTCTCGATGTTTCTTGATGGAGTATATCTTCACCGCCTGTTGTATATTTTCTTTACTTTGAAACTCCTGCCCAATGTACAATTCGTTTACGTTGAATGAACCCCGTGAATCTTGTGGAAATTGATGTACTCTCGCACTTTGTGCCTTCTCCTTGGTAACATGAACATTAACATTGCATAACCATCATTAACGTTCACATTATTAACATTCACTTTATTTATATTAACATTTGCATATTCATCTTCTTTCACTTCATTATCAACTTCTAAACTGTCATTAACTTCATCGTCTGTTTCTTCATCTTCTTCATCATCTTCTAATAATTCGTTATAACGGTAGCATTTTTGAATATTTCAAAAACATTGTCATTTTTAACGTAATCATGAATCAAATTAGGTTGACGCGGCAACTCACATTCTGTAGCATCTGAGCTAGTTGTATTTGTAAATGTGTCTTCTTGTGAGGACAGTGAGATTGCATGTGATTCATGAACTGGGTTAGAAGTCATCTCATGTGTCAGCACTTCACGTACGAAGCTTGAACTAGGACTAACATGTGGCTGAGTATTAATAATTTTAATTTACTGAATATATAACTTCAATGCAGACCAACTATAATTGGGATCACTGTCCTAGCAATCATAGTTAGAGCGTTATCATTAGCGACAGGTACTGTCATAATATATTGACCTTCTCCTTTTCGTACTTTATTCATCTCTATCTCAATTAGTAACTTCATAAACTTTCTCAACTAGTTCTACCATTGTCATATTACGAGGTGGCCAAATTATTTCAGGATCAACAGGACTATAACAACAACGTAGCTTTGGGTCACGAATTATTTCACCACAAAAATAGAACCAAATAGAAATATTGTAATCCATACTTATACATATTGCGGTGAATTCACGAGTCCTTATCTAATCACAAACAAAACAAAACCAAGTGTACACGAAAAAGGGTTATACAAAGTGAACCATCAGAAGGTCTTGTTCTCTCCAAGACTTTGTATCCATAATACCTTCAAAACAATGTTTGGGAAGATTGACAAGTTATGAGCATGGAGAAGACAACGTAAAGAATGTGGATGAGGTGAAATGCACTTGATTCCTTTGCAATCTTCTTTACATTTACCGAAATCAAGAAATTTGGGGGTTTTGAAAGATGAGTTTAGGGTTATAAGAGTGGGATGAGAGAGGGTTGGGAGAGATGAAGTAAAGTAGAAGAGATTTTGGAGGGATTTTGTGGATAAGAGGTCGAATTTGGAAGCTAGGGTTTTGGGTTCTGGAGATTGTGAGTGGGAGTGGAGAGATAATTGAGAGAGATGAAGTGAAGATGTGAGAGAAAGAGAGTGCGATTTTTTATTAAAAAATTCTCAAATGACACTCGTTGTCTCCAATAGCGAGTGTGGTACAACCAGGCTCGCTGTTGCAGACAACAAGTTTGGTTTGGGATTTTCCACTTTGTGAAATATCTCCAATTAGTGGAGAAATGCCTATACTTGCACTCGGTATCTCAAAGACCGAGTTTGTTTTCAAATAACTCATTGTTCATGCAAGGAAAATAGTTTCAAAGTGGGTCAGTTTGGTAAATATTTTTAAAAAGTGGGTCATTTTGGAAAAACATTCTGGATGTGGGGGATGTAGTCTGATTAGACTCCTAGGTAGGGTGAGGAAATGACATAGAGCTAATTTTACCCGTGCACCTCTACTTTAAGTCGGAGTTCGTAACGCCACAAATCCTCCTCTTAGAGATAGTTATCCTTGATACAAAAGTTGGCATACATTTATAAACTACAAGTCATAAAAGCACAGTCATGTGATTCTTAAAACACAAAATAACAGCTAGCGATCGAGGTTTAAACTACCAAACGATAAAGTACAGGAGAATGAGGTTGCACCCTCCTTGATCAACTTCAGTTGTATTCTATCACAGCATCTAATCTCCATATATAATTGCCACTGCTAACATTATTGGATCGGAGACAGTGACCCCCTACATCAAATCCAGAGAATATTCCATCCCCAATCCTCTTGATCACTTTAGATAGTGTTCTGCTAGTTTCTGCTGCAATGACCATGAAGAAAACCAAAAGATAGAGTTAGCCATCACATTTTCTATTGAGCTAGAGCAACATTAAACTCCTGGCATTTTTCTCAAGCCAAATACCCAACAAATACTAAGAGAATAAGAAGATGTCATGCATGTGCACATTGTGGATTAGTGAGGGCAAAACTCAAAGAAGCGAAGCATTCATATGAACTAGGCATTGAAGTGATGTGAAACTTGGTGAAATTGGTTCTAGATACTGAGTGCAAAGGGACATTCAAAGAATAGGTGGCAGAAAGTTTCATATTGACATGCACAAGCTGTGCATGTCAGGTTGCCTTCCCACCCTTCTATTACTCTAATTTGTCTTAGAGTTGAGTGTATCAAATCTAAGAAGCCAAATTAAAATCTTGTATTTGAGGGGGGCAAAATTATTCTATGTAGAAACCACATATATAAGGCGATCTTAGTCTCCCACTCACTGTAGAAGAAATCATAAGCTGTCTTCACTGAGAACACACCAGTGGAGCTATATTCAGTAATATTTCCAAATTGCATTGTCATCTCCATTAGTAGGAGCCATGTTTTCTAAACAATTCAAGCAACTTAGACCTTTCTTCATGCACTGCTTAGAGTTCTACAAAATCTGAGCCTCCATCTCCATGACCATCTATCCAGTCTCCTTGAGATATATATCAGAGTTGCATTGTGGTTTCATGTTGCTGGAGAAAATTAATTGTTTGGAAAGAGTTTAAAATGCTAAGACCATTGAACCAATTAGATTGCGTGAAGATGATAGGGTTGCAATTTTCCAAATGCCATCTTATACTTGTCATTAAGTTGTTCTTGAGGGAAATTATTCCTTTTAAAAAGAGGGATGTAAAAGTTGAGGAAATTGCAAGTGGCAGGGTCAAAGGTTTTTATAAAGTCTATCTTCAAGATGAGATCGATTGTCAACCTTCATGTTACATAAGTTGACCCCATTTCATGAGCTACTAGGAGTCTAGGAAGCATTCTAGGTAGACTTACATTTCAGGAAGATGATTATGACACAAGAGGGTTGTATAGTATGTATATTGAGAAAAACAAAATGATTCATATCCTAGGAGTGTTCACCAGACGGGTTAATTCAAGCCCGAACAAGCCGAAACCCAACCTGAAAATATAAGGTTTTAGAAGTTTGAAATTAAAGTACCCCAACTCAAAGCAGGTGGGTTTTAGTTTGTTTTAGGCCCGCCTACAACCCGCCCGATCCAAACCTGAACCCACCCATATGTGTATGAAAAACATAGTGTGTGTATAAACATATTTGTATTATATTATGTATTCTTGTTTGAGCATTTGTGTGTATATGATAGATCGAAACCGAGCTAATTTAGCAAGTTGGTATAAGAGCTATATTTTGTAGTACATATTATTAATTATGGTGTGCATATGTTTAGGAAAAAAGTACGTAGTGAGTGTTGGATATCGGTTCCATCGTATTCTACTCATCAATACGTATAAAATGATGTACTCACATGTCCAAAACAGATTTCAAATGAATGAAATATTTGCCTCCGAAGTTAGCTTGTTAAAATGAAGAATTGGACTTTTGCTTGATATGTGACATTGAAAGTTAGTCCCATATCGGAAATGAGCAAAAAACAAATGAAGTTATAAGTTAAAAACTGAGCCAAAGGGTTGTGCCCTTAGGGGTACGAATATTTTCTCCGGAGGAAGAACACACCCAACTTGGGCGTCGGTGTGAAACACGCACGCATGCGCCCGACCCGGCTGGACCGGAACGGACCGGACCCGGGACAACTGAAGACGTTTAGTTTTTTTTTGTTTTCTTTTCTAGTACACCAATATGACTACCAAAACAGAACTCCCGAAAATGGTCAATAGTATGCACAACAAGCCCAAGAATTTCAAAGGGGCTGACTTCAAGACTTGGCAGAGCAAAATGCTCTTCTATCTCACAACCCTCGGGTTGGATAGGTTCCTCGAGGAGGAGAAACCTAAGCCTGCTGAGGGGCAGACTTCAGAAACTCACAAGGAAACGTTTGCAGCAGTCGATGCATGGAGGCATTCGGATTTTCTTCGCCGGAACAACATCCTTACCTGTTTGGATGAAGTTATGTACAAGATATACAGTCCACTCACTACTGCAAAGACTTTGTGGACCGCTCTGGCCTACAAATACAAGATTGAGAATGCCAGCTTGAAAAAATTTATCGTGGATAAATTTATGGACTACAAAATGGTAGACTCTAAGTCTGTCACTGTCCAGATGCAGGAGCTTCAGATCATTATTCATGAGATTGAAGCCGAAGGCCATAAGATTGGTGAATCCTTTCTAGTGGAAGCATCATTGAAAAGTTGCCACCATCTTGGAAAGACTTCAGGTATTACCTCAAGCACAAAAAGAAGAAAATAACCTTGGAAGATCTTATTGTCAGGTTGAAGATTGAAGCAGACAACCGAGGAACAATCAAGTTCAAAAGCGAGGAGGCTAATATACATGTTGTGGAAAGCTCCAACAAGCGGAAGGGCAAATCCAACAACAAGAAGAAGAATTTCAAGAAAAGGAAAGCTTCAGATCAAGGATCCAGAGACAAGAAGCCCAACAAAAAGTTCAATGAAAATTGTTGGATTTGTGGGAAGCCTGGTCACTCTGCCAGAGACTGCCGTTTCAAGAAAACTGGCGGCACTTCAGAAGCAAATGTCACTGAGAACATCACTTCAAGCATCGATGACCTAAACTTGTCTGTTGTTGTTTCTGAATGTAACCTAGTCCCACATCCCGGACAATGGTGGGTAGACACAGGTGCTACTCGGCACATATGTTTCGATAAGTCACTGTTCTCGACTTATCATAAACTGGATCACGAAGAAAAACTTTATATGGGAAATTCTGCTGTGTCAATGGTCGAAGGTTATGGACAGGTCATCCTGAAGTTTACGACTAGCAAGAACGTCATGCTGAACGATGTGCTTCACGTGCCAGACATCCGCAAGAACCTTATTTCTGGATCTGTGCTCTCTAAGAAAGACTTTCGGATTGTGATTGAGTCAGATAAGTTGGTGCTGACCAAGGCTGGGGTTTATGTTGGGAGGGGATATCTGTGTGATAGATTATTCAAAGCTAATGTAGCCGTTATCGGCAATAACCCAATGTACTCTAATTCTATGATTAATAAAAATTCAGTTTCTTATTTGCTTGAGTTTGAAACAATTTTATGGCATGATAGATTAGGTATTGTTGCCGCTAAATTTGGTGTGGGGGCAAACAGATGAATTTGTGAATTCTTAGGGAAACTGAATAGTAAACCTGTATACCTGTTCCGTCGGGCTTCGGTCGTCGATCCCGCCGTAGACCTGCAAAAAGTGCGAGACACCGGGGTTGTTCCCGGCGACGCACCCTCCGACGCTCAAGTCAGTAATCTAGGAGGACTATGAATGAGCGCAAAAACTGGTGAAAGATTGATTACCTCTTAATGGAGATGGGTGGGTGGTATTTATAGGCGTCTCAGGGAACAGATTAGGCATGTAATTCCTGTGTATACAGATAAAGAATGTAATCCCTAATCCCCAGTGAAAGGATAGATATGAATCAGGGCCGTTGATTAATATTAATCAGAAACCCTAATTCTATCCTACTGGACCGGGTTTGTTGCGGGTTGAAACCCGCACCCAGTTGTGGTGGATCCGTTCGCGGGTTACTGGATCTGCGAAAAGGAGACCCAGTACTCGCTTCAGACCTGTTTTGTAGGTAAAATTACCGTTTCACCCCTGAACCTCGGGATTCGTGCCCCATTTGGACGGCCTTGATTAAACCCCTATTTTTAGCCATATCACGAGCCCCCCACTCCGAAAGGCTGAGGTCAATCAGTTTTTGAGGAGTAGTATGACTATTTTAGTGGCTAATGGAGTTGTATCGAAGTCCGAATGGGTGTTTTTGGAATCCCGAAGTGGGTGGTAAGGCAATTTCTTCTTCTTTCTTGAAGCCATGTGGTATATCAAGTTTTTATCTATTTTTTCAGGCTATTTATTAATTTCGCGATGCGTTAGCTAGTCGTTCGGGGGCTTTAGCCGTGCCTTCCAGGCAATAATTGTTCGTTCGGAGGCTTGGAAATATTCTCCGAATTTTTAATTATTTCTTGGAATTTTTAGCTAATTTTTCCGATTTTTTAGTAATTTTTCGCGATTTTTAGATAAATAAAATGATTTAAATAAATAAAAATCGATTTTTTAATATTTATTTATGGCCTGGCGTCATCAGAGCCCTCGATCAGGGCGGAGCGCGATTTTCGGAGAGATCGGACGGTCCCTGCTCCTCGGCGAGTTTTCCGCCGTATACGAGGGTCGGTACCCCGGCACCCCGACTCGGAGGGTCTGTGCCTCGGCTCGGCTTGGTATCTCGAGGACCAGTGCCTCGCCTCGGATGGTCAGTGCCTCGGCTCGATGATTCCGAGGTACGTGGCATCATCTGAGCCATCTATTTCAGCGCTGATCTCCATAAAACGCTATCTTGTCGTTTAGTGGACGTGGCCAAATCTGGGCCGTCCATTATGACGAGCGCGCTTTTTCACAAGATCCAACGGCTGATACGCGTCGGAGCGATTTTTGGCCATATACGAGGGTCGGTACCTCGGTACCTCGGCTCGGCGCGTCAGGGCTGTTTGGCCGAGGTGTTGAGTTGGAGGTTTTGAAGGAAGTATCTCTTGAGGGTTCCGGCCCTCTGTGCCCAGCAGCTCGGCTGCTCGGCTGAGCTGTTCGGTAGCTCGGCTGGGCGAGCCGGTGGCAGGCATCTCGGAAGATACGCGTGGCCGGATCTGGGCCGTTCATCATGGCACGCATCACGAGGATGGGGTTCAGATCACAAGAAAACGTTATCTTGTCGTTTTGTGGGCGTGGCACGATCTGAACCGTCCATCGAATTCTGTCGCGAATTTTGGAGAGATCCGACGGTGACTTCGCCTCGAGACGATTTTTTGCCATATACGAGGGTCGGTACCCCGGTACCTCGGCTCGGCGCGTCAGGGCTGTCTGGCCGAGGTGCCGAGTTGGATGTTTTGAAGGAAGTATCTCTTGAGGTTCCACCCCCCTGTGCCCAGCAGCTCGGCTGCTCGGCTGAGCTGTTCGGTAGCTCGGCTGGGCGAGCCGGTGGCAGGCGTCTCGGAAGATACGCGTGGCCGGATCTGGGCCGTTCATCATGGTGCGCATCACAAGGATGGGGTTCAGATCACGAGAAAACGTTATCTTGTCGTTTTGTGGGCATGGCACGATCTGAACCGTCCATCGAATTCTGTCGCGAATTTTGGAGAGATCCGACGGTGACTTCGCCTCGGGACGATTTTTTGCCATATACGGGGGTCGGTACCCCGGTACCTCGGCTCGGCGCGTCAGGGCTGTTTGGCCGAGGTGCTGAGTTGGATGTTTTTGAAGGAGCATAGTAGTTCGGTTGCTCAGCCGAGCTATTCGATAGCTCGGTCCGGCAGACCGGTGGCCGAGTCGTCGACTTAGTATTTTGAAGAGTTTCTTGCTTCTCGTAACTTCGTAACTCTTCCGCTTGTCGCTTTGGCTTCTTAGTGGGCTTTTTGCGTTTTCCAAGGAGGCCCAACTTGTTAGGGGTTATAAGCTCTCACCCTCACTCTCAAGCTCATTTCTTACTTTTTACTCTCAAGTTTTTACTTTCGATCTCTAAGCTTTCTGCTAGTGGCGATTTTCTCTCCAAGGTGTTGTCGTTAGCTGTCGCGTGGGCCAGGCAATTTCCGGCGAGAGCACTCCGACCGTGAACGTCACTTCAAAAGGTCAGTTCACTTAGTCTAAATAATTTTTTTAGAGATGTCTCAGTGAACTCGGGGAGTGGGGCTTCGTCCTCGGGCGATGATGGTGCCGAGGAGAGGAGGAGGTCGGAGATTCGGAGAAAGGGAAAACAGGTTGCCGAACCGTCTGTAGCCGAGACGAGGCGGGAGAAGAAGAAGAGGAGGGTGGAGACCCAATCTCCCGTGGTAGCGGTGATTGTGGAGAATCCGAAGCAAGCCCCCGAGATGGGACGATATCCTTTCGTCCTGTCCGGACATTCGGGGGTTAGGCAGTACAAGGGCGACCTGCTGGAGAAGGCGATCTATGGGAAGTCTAAGATCGTCGAGGAACCTAACCCGGCCCTTCCCACCGAAGCCGACGAGCTCATCTCGTTTTTGGCAGAGAAGGACCTACTTCGGGTTAGGACGACCTTCGCCATCCCCCCGGAGTACAAGCTGATCCTCCCCGGTTCCGGGATGCGAGCGAACTCCAAGTTGCCGTCGTCGGATATGTGTATGTTCGACGTCGACTCCTTGAATGCCGGGCTACGTTTCCCGCTGCACCCCTTCGTTCTTGAGATCCTCGGGTGGTTCTGCCTTGCACCGACCCAATTCATGCCGAACACGTGGCACCACGTGAACGCCTTTTTGCTTCAGTGTCACCGAGCCGGAGTAGAGCCGGACTTAACCGTCTTCCGAGGCATGTATCGGATAAACAGGCAGCACAAGACGGAGTATCGGTACTATTTGGGGCCGAGGAAGGGGGTTAAGATTTTAGAGAACCCTAACTCAATTAAGGGTTGGAAGGAGAAGTATTTTATAGTCAGGGGTGAGGCGATTCGGCACATTCCGAGTCGGTGGAAAGTGGAGGTGCCAAAATTTGCGCGAGCCGACCCTGTACTGCTCGAGGCCGAGGAGGAGGTGGCGAGGAGGATAATGGCCCTTCCGCTGTTGAGTTGGAGGGATTTGACGGAGGAGGTGTTGTTCGGGTCCGGCCTAAGCCCCATCGACCCGAGTATGCTCCCGACATCTCATTTGTTTTTATTTTTCTTTCAAGTCTTTAGTTCGACTCGCTAACTCGTCTCTTTTTTGTGGCTCGACGCAGAAGCAATGAAGATCGACTTCAACTCCATGATGGCCGACAGGTCCAAGTTGGCCGGGGGGAGAAAGAGGAAGAGGGCGGCCGCGGCTGCCTCGTCGACTCCGCCACCCACTGTCGCCTCGACCATCACCCTGCCCCCTCCGACTGTTGACGCGCCCTCGGAGGTTGTTGTTGTCGAGGAGCCCTCGTCTCCCGTGGCCCCTGGCGTAATCGAGGGGTCCTTCGACGTGAACGCGGCACTGTCGATCGAGGCACCACCGCTGACGAGGGATGCCGAGGAGATTCTGACCGAGCAGCACAAGCAGCTGTTCGTGCCGAATTGGCGAGTGAAGAACCATGACGGGTTCCTCGGCAATTCGCAAATGTCAGCGCAGGTCGTCAAGCACTTGGCGACCCCGAAGGATCGAGCCGCGCTAAGGGCGGGGACGGTGGGTGACGACACCTACGAGGTGGCTCGGTCACTCGTCTCGGTAAGTTTCTTGTTGCTAAGTTTTTTCCAATTTTATTGCCCGGTTTGTTTAGCGTGCTTACGGTTAGTCTTTGCAGGCTACCTGTCACTTCGGCCACCTCCTCGAGACATTCGCCGAGCAGAAGAAGGAATTGAGGGCGGCGAGCGACAAAGACGGGTTAGCGAAGGTCCGGGCGGTCAAGGAACTCGAGGCCGAGCAGAGGAGAGCCGAGGCCTTGGAAGTCCGGGTGGCCGACCTTGTAGCCGACCTGGAGAAAGTCAAGGCGAGCCTCGAGGCGGAGTCTGCCAAGGCTGCCAAAGCCGCCGAGGAGCTGGCTGCGGCGACGAAATCCTTGGCCGAAGAGAAGGCGGAGAAGAAGGCCCTGGCGATGAAGATCAGGGCTGAGGTGGAGAAGGAGGTCGAGGCCGAGGCGAAGAAGCACATGGCCGAGAACATGGAGCGGTCTTATCAAACGACGCTCGACCATGTGCAAGAACGGATCCCCGGCTTCGCGCGGGTCGGCTACCGCCTGTGGCCAGGGTCGCCTTCAGGCGGTGAGGAGGAGGGCGAGGGCAACGAGGCCAAAGGAGAGGACGAGGAGGAAGAGGCCGAAGAGCCTGCGGCGGACGGCCGGGTCGAGGGGCGGATCAAGGGGCCATCCGTCGATGCGCCCGTGGTCGACGCGACGAAGAAGGTGGACCCCTGATCCCCTCGTTAAGCTTTTTGTAGTTTTTATTGTTTTTTCTTCCGAGCATTGTAACGCCTTTTGCGGACTGGCCACCGCTTTTTAATGAATGAAAAGTATTTTCTCTGAAATTTGTCGAAGTGTTTGGCTCGGTAGTGTAGTATTTTGACTCCGAAATTTGCCTAAGTGTTGGGCTCGGTAGTGTGGTATTTCAATGCCATCTCTTTCTTATTTCAGATTGCTGAGCAGACTCATAACACCTCGGCTGAACAGCGTCGAGCCGAGTTGTTCAAGCGATCTCGGGAGGATCGTCTCGAGGGTGAGGTTCACTTGACGAGGAGGATACTTCACAACTTAGAGATTAGGCATAGCGAGGCTTTGGTCGAGCTGCACCACCTACGGATAGTCGAGGCCGAGCTATCTGCTAAGGAAGAGGAACTGGTGCGAGTTTCGGCCGAACGAGATGGCTTAGCGAAGAAGGTGGAAGAGCTGCAGAGGGTGACGGTCGACAAGAGTATCGAAGTGACCCACTTGCGCCGCGTTATATCCTACAGCGCCGAGTACCCCGGTTCGGCAAAACTTTCTCGGTTTAAGGTGATAGTGAAGGATGACACATTGAAGGATCGGATCGTCGAACTGGAGGAAGAAGTTGCTCGGCTCAAGCCTCAGCCGGTGAGGGCTAACGTCCGGAGCACCTCGTGCACTCGCGAAGAGATCGAGCGAGGGATCACGTTCTATCAAGCGGCGAGCCGGACTCCTATCGTAGGCAGGTCAGCCGCCGACGCCCAAAGCGGTGTGGCGGTGTCTTCAAGCGGTGCTTCGGTTGGAGCAACTGTCAGGGTCAGCAGCGAGGAGGCATCTCGGTTCGTCGGACTGGAGACGAGCTCGGGGGTTAGGAAGCGCCGACCCAAAGTGTCTCTGAACCGGAGCATACCCCTACCTCGGAAGTAGTAAACGGGTCGCATCTTGTTGTTGTAACCCATTTGCAAGTTTTTGTTGTTGTAATCCACTTTGTAACTCTTATCAAAGTTATTAATAGAATTGGAGTTGTTTCATCCGAACTATTCTCGGCTGTCTCCTTATTTGTGCTATAGTCGCGCTAACTAGAGTAGGCTCGAGACGAACCACGAGGCTGGTGTTCGCCTCGCCGAACCCTTTGGCCTCGAAACTCCCTTTTGTTGTGCTTCCGAACCTAGCCTGGTCCCTTCAGGTGCGGCTTGGTTCGGCTGCTAAGGCGCAGTCGTTTATCGACTGCGGCCACGTGGCTTGATCATAGCTTGAAGACCGGGGTGACTTCCGCCGAGCAAAGTGAAGCGATCAGGGCCGTCTGATGTTTACACGAATCTTGAGGTGGGTCCATTTCCCAAGAAAACACTATCTTGTCGTTTTGTGGACACGTGGCTGAACGAGATCCGCTCATCACGCCCTAGCACACTTTCTGAGATGATCTGACGGTGGTTTTGCCTCGGGCGGATTTTTTGCCATATACGAGGGTCGGTACCTCGTCCGCTCGGCTCGGCGGTAGCGGGGCAGGTTTTGATCGGCATCTAACTCCGGCCCGTTTGAGGACGAGCCGGTGAGATAGAGTCGAGCCGAGTGCTGGACTCCGAACCATCGTGAGGTTAGTTTAAGGGATGCAGGAGCAGTTCCGAATGGCGAGCTACTTCCAGTCCGCTTAGGAGCGAACTTGCGAAGTAGAATCGAGCCAAGTGTTGGACTCCGATCCATTCAACGGCTGCAGGAGCAATTTCGAACGGTGATCTACTCCCGGCTCGTCTGTCGGTGAGCCGAGGAAGAAGAGTCGAGCCGAGTGCTGGACTCCGAACCATTGTGAGGTTAGTTCAAGGGATGCAGGAGCAGTTCCGAATGGCGAGCTACTTCCAGTCCGCTTAGGAGCGAACTTGCGAAGTAGAATCGAGCCAAGTGTTGGACTCCGATCCATTCAACGGTTGCAGGAGCAATTTCGAACGGCAATCTACTCCCGGCTCGTCTGTGGGCGAGCCGAGGAAGAAGAGTCGAGCCGAGTGCTGGACTCCGAACCATTGTGAGGTTAGTTCAAGGGATGCAGGAGCAGTTCCAAATGGCGAGCTACTTCCAATCCGCTTAGGAGCGAACTTGCGAAGTAGAATCGAGCCAAGTGTTGGACTCCGATCCATTCAACGGCTGCAGGAGCAATTTCGAACGGCGATCTACTCCCGGCTCGTCTGTGGGCGAGCCGAGGAAGAAGAGTCGAGCCGAGTGCTGGACTTCGAACCATTGTGAGGTTAGTTCAAGGGATGCAGGAGCAGTTCCGAATGGCGAACTACTTCCAGTCCGCTTAGGAGCGAACTTGCGGAGTAGAATCGAGCCAAGTGTTGGACTCTGATCCATTTAACGGTTGCAGGAGCAATTTCGAACGGCGATCTACTCCCGGCTCGTCTGTGGGCGAGCCGAGGAAGAAGAGTCGAGCTGCGTGCTGGACTCCGAACCATTGTGAGGTTAGTTCAAGGGATGCAGGAGCAGTTCCGAATGGCAAGCTACTTCCAGTCCGCTTAGGAGCGAACTTGCGAAGTAGAATCGAGCCAAGTGTTGGACTCCGATCCATTCAACGGCTGCAGGAGCAATTTCGAATGGCGATCTACTCCCGGCTCGTCTGTGGGCGAGCCGAGGAAGAAGAGTCGAGCCGAGTGCTGGACTCCGAACCATTGTGAGGTTGAAGAATTAAAGGCAGAGGTGCGACAGTATAAAAAATATGAAAAACTTTATTTATTAATATCCAATGATCGGCTGCTTCTAAAGTTGCTAGCCGTTATTACAATGAAAAAATAAAGGAAAAATTACTACTAGAAACAGGAAGGGAATGGTTCGACATCTCGAGTTACTTAGAGGAGCGTAGTCGCTTTCTCTTGGTATTTCAAAAGATGGTCGGCATTCCAAGTCCTGGGAATTTCCCTGCCTTCAAGATCTTCTAGCTTGTATGCACCGGGGCGGATCATTTTCGAAATTTTGTATGGCCCCTCCCAATTCGGGGCTAGTTTGCCTCTCTGTCCGGGGAACGAGATGGCCAATTTTCGGAGGACTAGGTCCCCCTCTTTGAGGCCGGTTGGGCGGACTCTTTTGTTGTATGCGAGCTCAATTCTCCTTCGGTAACTTTGTTGCCGTATGACAGCTCTTTCTCAGATTTCGTCTATCAAGTCTAGGCTTGCTCTTAGCTTCCTGGCATTCTGCTCTTCTTCAAAGGCTATTAAACGGGGAGATGGTATACCAACTTCTAAGGGGATGAGGGCCTCGGACCCATAGGTGAGATTAAACGGGCTCTCACCTGTTGGGATCCGCTTCGTGGTGCGGTAATTCCACAGAACATTCGGCAGTTGATCGACCCACAAGCCCTTGGAGCACTTGTCTAGTCTTTTCTTGATGCCTGAGAGGATCTGTCGGTTGGCATTTTCGGCCTGGCCATTAGACTGTGGATGTGAGACGGAGGAGAAGCGGTGTTGTATGGCGAGGTCTTCACATAAGGCTCGGAAGGCGGCCCCGGCGAACTGCGTTCCGTTATCTGTAACTATGACCCGGGGAACGCCGAATCGGCAGATCACATTCTTCCAAAAGAATTGAACGACTCTATGCTCGGTGACTGTAGCTAGGGGCTCGGCCTCTATCCACTTCGAGAAATAGTCGACTGCCACGACTAGAAACTTTAGCTGTCCGGGAGCTGGCGGAAACGGTCCTAGTAAATCCATCCCCCACATTGCGAAGGGGATCGAACTTGATAGGGAGGCGAGTGGTGCTTGTGGAAGGCATCGGATGTCGGAGTATTTCTGGCAGGAGCTGCATTGCTGAACGTGTTGTTCGGCATCTCGTAGGAGAGTGGGCCAATAATACCCATAGTTCAACACTTTGCGCGCTAGGGCTCTGGAGCCAGAATGAGCTCCGCCAATGCCCTCATGGAGCTCTTGCAGGGCGTAGTCAGCTTGTCGGGGGGAGAGGCACCTTAGGTAGGGCCGACCGTCTACCTGAGTGAAGGAGCGTTTATACAGAATGCCTTCGATTAATACAAAACGCTCGGCTCGGGTTCTTATCCTTCGTGCTTCCTTCGGATCCTGGGGGAGGAGTCCGTCAGTTAGAAATTCGACGAGGGGCTACATCCAATTGTCTTCGAGGAGGACTGGCAGTGTTTCGACGGAGTCGAGCGCATCGTCCTCTATGCTCGGCTTCAGGAGGACTTCTATCAGAACAGTTTATTCGAGGCCTTGAAGGGAAGAGGAGGCTAATTTGGATAGGGCATCGGCCTGAGCATTCTCTTCTCTGGGGATTCTGAGGATGAGGGCCTCCTCGAACAGGGCCATGAGGCTTTTCACTTTAGCCAAGTACTTAACCATCCTGTCATCACGGGCTTCATATTCGCCGAGGACCTGATTGACGACCAACTGAGAGTCGCTGAAGATCCGGAGGCGTCGTGCCCCTGCATTCCGGGCCATTCCAAGTCCGGCTATGAGTGCCTCGTATTCGGCCTCGTTGTTCGAGGCTTTGAAGTTTATACGGAGGGAATATTGGAGGACAAAGTCATCTGGGCCTGCCAGGATGACCCCTGCCCCGCTTCCCTCGTTGCAAGAGGATCCATCGACGTAGACCGACCAGACGGGTGGTCCCTTCATTGCTTGCTCGGAGTCGGGGATAGTTGTTTCAACTATGAATTCGGCCAGTGCCTGAGCCTTGATCGCGGTTCGAGGCTGGTAAGTTATATCATGTTGGCTTAGCTCGATCGACCACTTCATGAGGCGGCCGGAAGTCTCGGGCTTGTGAAGGACCTATTTCAGCGGCTGGTCGGTAAGGACGACCACCGAATGGGACTGAAAGTAGGGTCGAAGCTTTCTCGTGGCCATTACCAGGGCATAGGCTATTTTCTCAATCTTCGGGTACCGGAGCTCGGCATCCCGAAGCACTTTGCTGACATAGTAAATGGGCTTCTGAGCCCTTTCTTCTTCTCTGACTAAGACGGCACTAAGCGTCTGTTCGGATGCTGCCAGGTAGAGGTAGAGCGGTTCGCCGGATATTGGTTTGCTAAGAAGGGGTGGATTGACGAGGTAATCTTTAAGCTGGTCGAAGGAGTCTTGTTGCTGCTGCCCCCACTCAAATCCTTTAGCTCCCCTGAGGGCTTTGAAGAACGGGAGGCACTTCTCCCCGGACTTCGACAGAAAGCGCCCTATGGCAGCTAGGCGACCAGTCAACCTTTGAACTTCCTTGACATTTCTAGGAGGGGCCATGTTCAATATGGCCTTGATCTTTTCCGGATTTGCTTCAATTCCTCGTTGGCTAACCATGAAGCCGAGGAACTTCCCTGATGAGATGCCGAACGCACATTTGTTCGGGTTGAGTCTCATCTTGTGCTTTCTCAAAACGTCAAATGCTTCTTGGAGGTCAGCCACATGATCAACGCCTCGAATGCTTTTCACAAGCATGTCATCGACGTACACTTCCATGTTCCGGCTGATCTGGGCCTGGAAAACCTTGTTGACGAGGCGTTGGTATGTCGCCCCTGCATTCTTTAGGCCGAATGGCATGACTCTGTAGCAATAAAGGCCTTGGTCGGTTACAAAAGATGTCTTTAGGATATCCGGGGGGAACATTCTTATCTGATTGTAACCCGAGAAAGCGTCCATGAAGCTGAGGAGCTCATGTCCCGAGGTTGCGTCAATCAGAGTGTCGATGCTCGGCAGAGGGAAGGGGTCTTTGGGGCAGGCCTTGTTGAGGTCGGTGAAATCAATACAAATTCTCCACGTCCCGTTGGACTTCTTCACCATTACTACGTTTGACAGCCATTCAGGGTAATTTACCTCCTGTATGAATCGGGCCTTTAACAGCTTGTCCACCTCCTCTTTTATAGCGAGCTGACGCTCGGGGGCGAATTTGCGCCTCTTCTGCTGAACCGGTTTGGACCCCGGATCAACACTCAGGCGGTGGACCAAGAGTTCTTCGGAGATACCGGGCATGTCTGCAGCTGACCATGCGAAGAGGTCTTGGTTGCTCCGGATGCATTTTACGATATCTGAGTATAGGGCGACGGTAGGTTCTTGCTCACGAAGAACTTGTGGGTCGGCTCTTGCTCCGAGAAGAGCACCTCCTCCAACTCGTCCGCCGGCTCGGAAGTCGGCCAAGCGGTGTCTTGGGGAATTTCCAATGTTTCTAAAGAGAGGACGGGTCCGAGGGTAGAGGTCATATAACATTTGCGGGCCTGCTCCTGGTTGCCCCTTACTTCTCCTACTCCGGCCCGAGTGGGAAATTTCATTTTGAGATGATAGGCGGAAGGGATGGCTTCAAGGGCAGCTAGACCGGGCTGACCCAAAATGACATTATAGGCTGCTGGGACATCTACGACCATGAAATCCATCGACTCCGTGCGGGTAGTAGGAGTTTTGCCAGCTGTGACATCGAGGGTAATCACCCCTTCAATAGTCACCGGCACTCCTGTGAACCCATGGAGCGTGTAGCCGGCGGGCTTGAGTCTGTCTCGGGAGAGCTTCAGGCCCTTAAAAGCGTCGAGGAAGAGGATGTTGACGGAGCTGCCGTTATCTACTAAGATCCTCTCCACTTTGAAATTGGCCATGTGGAGACTGATGACGAGTGCGTCACAATGAGGGGTGTGGACACCCTCAAGATCTTCATCAGAGAAGGTGATGGGCACTCCGAGGCCTTTGGGAGGAGGGGTGGTTCGGACTGAGTTGACTTCCCTGATAAATGCTTTTCGAGAGGAGTTCGAGGAGCCCCCCATTGGACCCCCATGGATGAGGTGGAGGACTCGCTCTTCCTCAAAGTCTGGCGTCTCTTCTCGTTCCGGACGCTTATTAGCCCCCCGAGGCTGGGGTGGAAGTTCTGCTCGGTCCTTTTTTACAAATTTCGCCAGCTGCCCCCTCTGGATAAGGGCTTCGATCTCATTCCTCAGCGCACGGCAGTCGTTGGTGTCATGCCCATGGTCCCAGTGATAACGGCACCATTTCTCTTTATCTCTTCTTTTGGCGGGGGTATTCATCCTCGGAGCAGGAGGCAGGATCCCTTCTTTTTCAACTTCCATGAAGATGGCGGAGATGTTAGTGGTGAGGGGAGTGAACTTCTCAAATCTAGGAGGAGGTCGGCGCTGGTCGGCATTATCTTTCTGGAGCTTCTTGGCTCCCTCTTCTTCCGTCCCCTTCCTCTTAAATCCGGAGGTAGACCCCTCCCAGTTGGGTTGTTGCTCAGCCTCTTCGGCCCGGATATACTTTTCAGTGCGAAGGAGGAGGTCGGAAAAGTCATGTGGTGGTTTCTTGGCGAGGGAGGAGCAGAGGTTGGAATTGAGGACATTGGATTGAAATGCTACCGTAGCGACCGACTGGTCGAGGGATGCTATGGATCTGGCCTCGGCCGTGAACCTCTTCACGTAGTCTCTCAATCTTTCCCCCTTCTTCTGGTGGAGGTGCAATAGGGAGATGCTCGTCTTCTCGGCCCTTCGGCTGCTTATGAAATGTGTGATGAAGAGGGTTTCGAACTGCTCGAAGGAGAATATCGAGGAGGGGGCGAGACGAGAATACCACTCTCGGGCCGGTCCTTTGAGAGTTGCGGGGAAGGTTTTGCAGAGGAGGGCATCAGAAGCTTGATGTAGGAGCATCAGGGTCTTAAAACTTTCAATGTGATCAACTGGATCGGTTTCCCCGGTGTAAGTCTCAAATTGGTGAGGTTTGAAGCCGAACGGGACAGGTGCATCCACTATGGTTCGGGAGAAAGGTGGTCGGCTAGGACGTAGGGTCCTCCTCCTGAGCTCTTCTTCTCGGTTTATCTGACCCAGGCGTCTTTCTACCTCATGAAGACAGCGGTTCATGGTGTCATCTCTCCGACGGTAATCTGCCGAGCCACGAGACTCGTCTTCGTATGAGGGAGAGCGAGGGCTGCGGCGATGGTAGCTTCGGGAGCGACGAGGACTTGGGGTACGCCGGGAGTTGGTAGGAGCAGGACGAGGAGAGGGGGACCGTCGGTGAGGGCTTCGGACCGGAGGAGGGGATGGGTCCTTCGGCTCATTAGGATTTTGACGGAGGTTGAGGGCCTGTAGGACGGTCGCTTGGAACTGCTGGAACTCGGCACGGGTGATTGGTGCCTCATTGCTCCTAGGCTGTTGCCGACCTGCGGGGGAGTGCCTTCTTCGGTAATGATCGGGGGACTCCTTCCTTCCTCTGCGGATGGGAGACCTGTAATACCGGCGGCACGGAGACCGATCGCCCGGATGGTGTTGGCGGGAGGTTCCCTCTCGGGCCCGCTTTTCATCCAGATGGCGGCGGAGGTCATCCTCTTTCTGGCGGTTGAGGGCGGTATTGTGGCGGCCAGAGGCTCGGGGGTGATGGGAAGCCATAGAGTCCGTAGAGGCGTTGTGGATGGAGTGATGCTCTTGGTGAAGGGGCTGTTTCTGAGGGTTAGGACCCTTTGGATCAGGAGGGGGAAGGTTCTGTTGGAGCGGGTCTTCCGCCGTAGGGGGAAGCTGCCCTTGTTGTTGAGCAGGATTGTTGGGAACTTCTTGCTGCTGATCAGGGTTGGGTCCTCGGTTGGACCCCCTTGATCTGACTTTCCGAGGTGGCATGGCTGGAGAAAACCTGTTCTCGGGGAAGAGGAGAGGTTCCTATTCGTTAGTTTCCCACAGACGGCGCCAATCTGTTGCCGCTAAATTTGGTGTGGGGGCAAACAGATGAATTTGTGGATTCTTAGGGAAACTGAATAGTAAACCTGTATACCTGTTCCGTCGGGTTTCGGTCGTCGATCCCGCCGTAGACCTGCAAAAAGTGCGAGACACCGGGGTTGTTCCCGGCGACGCACCCTCCGACGCTCAAGTCAGTAATCTAGGAGGACTATGAATGAGCGCAAAAACTGGTGAAAAATTGATTACCTCTTAATGGAGATGGGTGGGGGGTATTTATAGGCATCTCAGGGAACAGATTAGGCATGTAATTTCTGTGTATACAGATAAGGAATGTAATCCCTAATCCCCAGTGAAAGGATAGATATGAATCAGGGCCGTTGATTAATATTAATCAGAAACCCTAATTCTATCCTACTGGACCGGGTTTGTTGCGGGTTGAAACCCGCACCCAGTTGTGGTGGATCCGTTCGCGGGTTACTGGATCTGCGAAAAGGAGACCCAGTACTCGCTTCAGACCTGTTTTGTAGGTAAAATTACCGTTTCACCCCTGAACCTCGGGATTCGTGTCCCATTTGGACGGCCTTGATTAAACCCCTATTTTTAGCCATATCAGGTATCATGGCCTGCTTTCCAAAAATGAAATACGGAATACGGATACGTGATTAAGCCCAGTGAATAATTTTCATTATTCATAAGCTGTTCGGAATCTTTATAACATTTTACAAGAATAATCAGAGTCGGAAGACAGAGAATCAACCAAGCATGCACATATGAATCAAAATACCAACAAGATTACTTGAAACTAAAATATTATAATCTCAAATAATCCAGATCTGAATAAGTCAAAATCCTGGATCACATTGCCCAAATACAAAATAAATCCAAGTACAAGATACAATTGTTGAAAATAAGCAACAAGAAAAATAATAATAGCAAAATTCCAGCACTAATATCTCATATCACCAACTCCATCTGGCAGCTGATCATCTTGGTCTGCAATTAAATAAATTGCAGGAATAGGAAAAAGAAAAAACAAACTCCCGTCATTTCAAGTTACAGGCCGCTTGTAGTGCTAATATACAAGTACATGAAAAAAGATAAACAAATAACATGGAATAGGCCTGATGACAAAATATAACAACTATCATGGCAAGATGAACAAGTACAAGTAGCATGTATCAAGTGTCAAGTAAACAAGCATCATGTGAACAAGTAACAAGTGTCAAGTATCATGTAAACAAGTATCAAGTATCATGTAATCACGTATCATGTTCAAGTGTCATGGTCAAGTCTTGTAGTTATTACTATCTAGGTAGCACTTCATGCATTCCGGTTTTTACTACATGGTTGCTACATTCAAACGGTTTCGATTTAGATTTCATAGTGGATCATAGAGGGCAGTGTACTCAGGGACATGTATCAAGTATTGAGCTCCAAGCTCTAAGTATCGTGTATCATGTATCACTTGTCAAGTTGTGCAAGTGGCAAGTAATCACGTGTCAAGTGTGCAAGTGTTAAGTATTATGTATTAAGTAATCACGTAGGATCTGTGGATTCCCTTCCGAGTACACGTTTATGTATTTTCCACTATTAGATCTTTCCCTTTAAAACCGGCTTTGTTATTTATTATTATTATCAAAAAGGCATGTGCGAGTACAAAACATAGCAAGAATAATATGGCATGATCAAGTAACAAGTTCAGGATGAAGAATAAACATGCATAGGGGAAAGATAACTCATAAAAGAGTGGGACAACGAGAATTCTAGATCAGGACAGCAAGACAGTACTGCACTAAAACAGGGATTTCCGTTGCTACAAATATGAAAATCTGGATCCGTCAAAGAATCTGGAAAATAGACTCCCAGCTGAATCCAGCAAGTATATATAAGTGATATGGTATTTCACAACATCTTAACTCAAAACAAGTTTGAATCTAGAAAACACGTTCAGTCAGAAATCAGAAGATTGTATTCAAAGTCAGAAAAACAGTATGAAAACTCAATGATTAAATCCACGAAAAATCTGGGGTATTTCTCTATATGTTTAGCATCAGAATATAAAGTTTCATAATTTTTCAATTTAAATAGAGTAGTCAAGTAAAATTAGAAAACATCAAGATGCAGCAGTTTTGTAAATCTGAAATCACAAACACTGCAGTACGAAAATAGCAATATCTCACAAACCATAAATCATCAAATCCACCAAAAGGGTGATAAAATAGATACAATAGGATAAATTTCATATTCACAAATATTTTACAAATAGCAAGTAGAATTAGGTCGAAAATCAGGTTCTTTACTAAACAGTACGAAAAATCCGCTAGTATAGTAATTGTTTCGAAACATAGAACGGTTTGAAAAAATCATCAAATAAATCCACAAAAAATCAGGGATTATCCCAATCAGGTCTAGTTATACTGTGAAAAATATTGGATCAAAATAATACTTTTAACATCATGATAAAAATATATTACTCTTCAGAATTCATAGAAAACACAATCTGAAAATCTTTCTACACCTTTGTAGTAAAATAGGCATAACTCACAACTCGTAAAACGAAACTAAGATCTTTCAGAAGGGTTAGAAAATAGACATAATTCTCTACAGTTCATGTTCACAAAATATTTTCAAATACTGACCTTAATAGGGTCTAAAATACTGATCAAAACGGGAAAACTGGCAAAACTGAAAATATCCTTCATGCACAAATCCACTAGTTCATACGAAACTCATCCAAAACACAACCAAATACGAAATAGAGTATACTAGATGTCCAAGAAATATGGTATAGGGTATTTCAAAAGTCCCCAATAAGTATAGCACGAATAACACATCAAGCACACGATATCATAAAATAGCATGCATATATACATCCGAAAAGTGGTCATCCCTAGTTGTTTTATGTCTTGTATGTCGTGAGGCAACTATGGTCGAAACAACACAATATAGACAATATCAACAAGGGAATTCACACACAAATTGTCTCTAGAACCCAACTATACTACATGCGGTATTTAGTACTTGTATTACACAAAAAAAAATACAAGTTACTTGCCTTATAACCGATGACGAAAATGGTACAAAGCAAGAATAATGAGAACAGATTCCCGAGCAACGAACTCAACGAACACGTGAACCAAAAATGAGCAAAATTCACGAACAACTAACAAACCCACGAACCAAGACTCGAGATCACACGATATCCACACCACCAACACCGAGAATACGATGAAGAGAGGGAGAGAGGGGACGGTGGATCCTGCTGGCTGGTCTGACGACGGAGAACAGCACCAGCAAGGTGCTGTTGCTACTGGTGATTGGTGTCGAGGAGCACGGGGTGGGACACAGCATACCGGTGCTGCTGTCGTTGGCACACGGGCTGGCACGTCACGAGGAGTCGGAGAAAGGGTCGGCTGATGGCGGAAGGTGAGCACATGGAAAGAGGAGGCAGTACAGGAGAGTGATCGGCAAGCTGGGGTTGACGTGATGGAGGATGGCTACAGGGTTGCATGGGTTTATATAGTGGGGTAAGATAATATATTAGGGTTGGGGAGTTTGTGGAGGCGACACGGTAGCGAGTGAGGGAACACGGGTCGGGTAGGGTGTTTTTAATAAGTGGAGTTTGGGTTTAGCACAGGAGGTAGGGTCGAAGTAGTTAGGTGGATATCTAATCTGGCAAAAGGGTATAGGATTTGAAGTAAAATAGGATTTAACTGGGGTATTTAGGTGTAAAGCAAATAGTTATAAAATAATTAGCAACCCAAAAATCAAGATAGCATAAAAAATGAATATTAACGAAATAGGTCAAGAACAGAATAATTAGGATGGAACAAATAAGAAAATTTGGAATCAAGATAAAGCTCGATCAATCAAGAAGGAGAGAATAGAAAGATAGTGAAATCAAGAACTCAAATGAGACGATAAATCAACCAAATGAATATATAGAAGAAAAGATCCAAAATACAGTCCAAAAGATACAAACTAAAACAAATACAAGGAAAAAGAAAAATACACTCAAAATACATAAAATGGAAAACATGGGTTATATTAGGGCACATAAATTTTTGAAAGATGAAAAAACATGCAAATCTAGGTTTGATTCCAAACTTTAAAGTTGATAAAAATCACAAGTGTGAGACTTGTGTAGAAGAAAAAATAGTCAAGAAACCATTCAACACAGCGGACAGGAGTACTGAGCCATTATGCTTAATTCATACTGATTTATGTGATTTCAAATTCTTATCCACAAGAGGTGGGAAAAAAGTATTTTATCACATTTATCGATAATTGCACTCGGTATTGCTATGTATATTTACTAAATAGTAAAGACGAAGCAATTGTAGCATTCACAAAATACAAGGATGAAGTAGAAAATCAGCTTAACAAAAAGATCAAAGTATTGAAGTCTGATCGAGGTGGAGAATATGAGTCTCCATTTGCACAATTGTGTGAAGAGTATGGAATTACCCACCAAACAAATGCCCCAAACTCACCTCAGCAAAATAGAATTGCAGAAAGAAAGAACAGAACGTTAAAAGGTATGATTAATGTCTTGCTTATAACTTTTGAACTACCTACAAACTTTTGGGGGGAAGCCTTATATATGTTGAATCACATATTAAATAGAGTCCCACACAAGACAGCTGATTCCATTCCATATGAGTTATGGAAAGGACATATGCCTAATTACAAATACCTCAAAGTGTGGGGGTGTTTGGCTAAGGTCTGAGTTCCTCTTCCCAAGAGAACCAAAGTTGGACCAAAAACTGTAGATTGCTATTTTCTAGGCCATGCCAAAAATAGTAGTGCGTACAGATTCTTAATCTTCAAGTCTGAAGTATGTGATATCAGTGTAAACACAATCATTGAGTCAAGAGATGTCATATTCTTTGAAGATGTGTTTCCACACAAAAGAAATAATGGACACCCTGATCTCAAAAGAACAAGAGAAGTGTCAACTGAGAAACAGGATGAAACTCATCATCAAAATGGTGAATCCGAACCAAGAAGCAGTGTAAGACCTAAAACCTCTAAGTCTTTCGGTCCAGATTTTCTAACATACATGTTAGAGGCTGAATCTCAGACTTGCAAAGAGTTAGTCTCATCCTTGGAGTCTCCCTATTAGAAAGAAGCTATCATTAGTGAGATTGAATCAATTCTAAGCAATCACACCTGGAAATTGGTTGACCTTCCACCAGGTCATAAACCAATTGGATGTAAATGGATCTTCAAACGGAAGATGAAACCAGATGGGTCCATTGACAAATATAAAGCTAGATTAGTAGCTAAAGGGTATCTCTAGAAGGAGAGCTTAGACTTCTTTGATACCTATTCACCGGTTACGCGAATAACCTCTATAAGAATGCTGATAGAAATAACATCTATCTATAATCTTGAAATTCATCAAATGGATGTCAAGACAGCATTTTTAAATGGGGATCTTGAAGAAGAGATCTACATGGAGCAACCGGAAGGGTTTGTTTCAAAGGGAGCTGAAAATAAAGTATGCAGACTTGTTAAATCCCTATATGGACTTAAACAAGCTCCGAAATAATGGCATGAAAAATTCGACAATGTCATGATAAAAAATGGTTTTCGAATTAATGAATGTGATAAATATGTTTATTAGAAACAAATGGGGCAGTAATGCGTGATTGTTTGCCTGTATATGGATGATATGCTAATCTTTGGTCCTAACCTTGAAGTCATCAAGACTGTAAAGAAGATGCTAATCAACCACTTTGACATGAAAGACTTAGGTGTGACAGATGTTATTTTGGGTATCAAAATAATAAGAACACCTAGTGGCATTGAATTATCTCAATCACATTGTGTGAAAAAAGTGCTTGACAGATTCAAGAAACATGGGATTAAAGGAGTATCAAACCCTTTTTTACCATATGTAGTTTTGCACAAAAATACTGGTGAAAATATAATGCAACTGGAATATTCTCGTGTAATAGGCAGTTTAATGTACCTCATGAACTGCACGAGACCAGATATTGCTTATGCAGTGAGCAAACTAATCAGATACACCAGTAACCCAGGGAGAGATCACTGGACGTCACTGCTAAGAGTACTTGGGTATTTAAAGAACGCCACAAACTTTTCACTGCATTATGGTAGATATCCTGCCGTTCTTGAAGGATACAACGATGCAAATTGGATATCGGATTCGGAAGAATCAAAATCCACATGTGGTTATGTCTTTACCCTAGCAGGAGCTGTTGTATCTTGGAAATCTTCTAAACAAACGTGTATTGCCTGATCCACAATGGAATTCGAGTTTATTGTTTTAGATAAAGCAGGTGAAGAAGCTGAATGGCTTCGCCACGTTTTAGAAGATATTCCATTTTGGCCTAAACCAATGACGGCCATTTGTATCCATTGCGATAATCAAGCAATGCTGAGTAGAGCGCACAATTCTATATATAATGGCAAATCACGGTATATTCGTGGACGCCATAATACTATTCGATAGTTACTCTCCAATGGAATTATTTCATTTGACTTTGTGAAGTCACAGGATAACTTAGCGGATCCATTTACTAAGGGATTATCCAGAGAGAAAATTAACCGTGCATCGAGGGGAATAAGGTTAAAAGCCTAAAACAATACGAGTTACCTTATACGGAAACCTAACTGGCGACTGGAGATCCCACGGACCAGGTTCAATAGGACAACCAGTTATGAGTAACTCAAACAGTAATGCATTTGGACTCAGATCCATCTCATTCTTAGGGTGCAAAATAAATGCATGCCTACAGAAGTATTAAAAGGTTAAGCGATGCTTTTAATGACGTCCATATCTTGAAAAATCACAAGTGGAGTATTGTAGGGTATTCTTTATTGATGCGGTCACCTATATAAGTGTGAGCTGGGTTGGCTCTATGAAAACTTTGAAAGGCTGGAGTTCTTTAAAAATACTTGCAGAACTGAGATTTGTTCAGAACCAAAATGAATACAACCGAGAGATTGGATGTGAATAACACAATGTTGTGTAGAGTTTATTGTTTGGGCATACACTAACGGCTGTCGGTTTAAGATGAAATATTTCACCGATTATCCAAGTATGTCCGATAAACTTTAACTAGGGAAGGTTTAAAGTGAAATATCTACTTATCCACGATGTGACATTGTTTCAATTGCACTGTTATATGTGTGTTGTCGCTAAATTTGGTGTAGGGGCAAACAGATAGTATTTGTGGATTCTTAGGGAAACTGAATAGCAAATCTGTGTACCTGTTCCGTCGGAGTTTGATCGTTGCACCCACCGTACAACTGCAAAAAGTGCGAGACACCGGGGTTGTTCCCGGCGATGCACCCTCCGACGCTCAAGTCAGTAATCAGAGAAAGATTATGAAAGAGCGCAAAAACTGGAGAAAGATTGATTACCTCTTAATGGAGATGGATGGAGAGTATTTATAGGTGTCTTAGGGATCAAATTAGGAATGTAATCCCCGTGATCTGATAAGGAATATTCTCCTTGTAAACAGATTAGGAATGTAATCCCTAATTCCCAGTGGAGGGATAGGCATGAATCAGGGCCGTTGATTAGGATCTAATCAGAAACCCTAATTCTATCCCTCTGATCGGGCTTTATTGCTGGTTGAAACCCGCACCCGATTGAAGCGGATCCGTTTGCAGGTTATTGGGTCTTTGACGAAGAGACCCAGTACCAATCTCAGACCCATTGGTAGATGAAATTACCATTTTACCCCTGGGCTTCAAGATTCGTGCCCGATTTGGACGGTTCCGATTAACCCCCATTTTTAGCCATATCACGAGCCCCCCACTCTCGAAGACTGAGCTTGGTCAGCCTTTGAAGAGTAGTTTTACTGTTTTAATGGCTGGTGGAGTTGTATTGGAGCCCAAATGGAAAGTTTTGTATCTTGAAGGAGGTAGTGTGGTGATTTCAAGTGGATTTAACTCTGAGTCGCTCCTGAGCTCTTATGGTCATGTGGTGTTCTTGCAGGAATATCCTTTTAACTCTGCAAAGTGTCAATTCGTTGTTCGGGGGCCTTAGAAGATTGTTCGTGGCAATAATTGCTTGTTTGGAGGCTAGAGAATGCCTCCCCACCTTCGTAATTACTTTCCAGGAGTCCTTCTTTAATTTCCCGAATTTTTAATTGTTTTTTCGCGATCTCTTGGTGGACGGGTTGGCCGTTTTCCTCCGTTATGTGGACCACAGGCTTGTTTCACACTTTCGACCCCTTCCAGAGCTCGCTGGCCAAGGGACCGAGGTCTGTAGGCGGTTCGGCACCTCTTTCCTAAGAGGAGAGGGACCTCGGCTTGGTTGTGAGTGCTGAGAGGGAGTTCAGCGAGGTCCGAGGTCCAATTTTTCCTCGTAATAGGGTCGGTGCCAACAGTGCTAGGCAGCTGGTGCCGAGTTCCATTTTTCCCCTATAACGGGGTCGGTGTCAAGAACGCTCGGCAGCTGGTGCCGAGGTCCAATTTTTTTCCGTAACGGGGTCGGTGTCGAGAACGCTCGGCAGCTGGTGCCGAGGTCCGATTTTCCCCCTATAACGGGGTCGGTGTCAAGAACGCTCGGCAGCTGGTGCCGAGGTCCAATTTTTTTCCGTAACTGGGTCGGTGTCAAGAACGCTCGGCAGCTGGTGCCGAGGTCCAATTTTTCCCGTAACGGGGTCGGTGTCAAGAACGCTCGGCAGCTGGTGCCGAGGTCCAATTTTTCCCCGTAACGGGGTCGGTGTCAAGATTGCTCGGCAGCTGGTGCCGAGGTCCATAACTTGTCATTTTTATCATGTGAGTTGGTGGCTTCTGCGCGTTTTTTGACAGCTTTGACAGATGGGACGTTCATTAAGTGCAGTGACCTCTGAGCTTCTGTCAGATGGGACGTTCATTAAATGCAGCGTACGGCTTGGCATGGTAAACAAGGCGACGATTGAGGTTGCTTTTGTCGTTTTGCGTGAATGGGTCGGTAGTACAAGCCCATCATCCTCGTTTGGCGCGCCCTTCTCTATAAAACCCCACCCCTACTCTCATTTCTCACTTCTCTTCTCTTTTGCTCAGACGATCTTTTGTGCTTAAGTGAGTACTTCCGGTGGTCGACGTTCGTTTTCCGGCGAAGTTTTCTGGCAGCTAACCTTTCAAGGTAATTTACACTTAGTTTATTCCATAAACTATGTCTCTTGCTTCTGTCTCCGAGTCGATCTCTTGGTCCGAGCCCTCCAATGAAGTTGTCGAAGATTCAACTCCAACTAAGGGCAAGAAGGTGTTCGGCAAGGATTCGATTGTGGAGGAACCGAAGCGTATGGGGGAGTTCGAAAGACTGCCGGGGCAGCTGACCGGGCTTCACAGAGTTCGGGAGCTTCCGGAAGATCAAGCCGAGCGAATCGTTCACGGGAGGGGGGGTCCTTCGAGGAGAATGCAGCGAGGGAGACGATGGAGGCGGACGAGACGGTGTCGATCCTGCGCGAGGAGGACTTGGCAGTGATCCGAGATTCTTTTCAAATCCCAGAGGAGTACGAGCTCATGTTGCCGGGTCTCGGGGTTAGGGCCAATTCGCCGCTGCCAGTGACGATGTGTTGCTGGCCGGTCGACGCCTTCATCGCCGGGGCTCGGCTGCCTCTCCATACGTTCGCTGTTACCATGGTGAGTTGGTTCGGGGTCAGCCCTATCCAACTCATGCCGAATGCATGGCGAGTAATAAATGGCTTCGTACTTCACTGCCAAGCTGCAGGGATCGAGCCGCAGCTAAACGTGCTTCGGACACTCTATCGGCTACATCAAGGGAACAAATCGGAGTACCGATATTATTTGACTCCGAGGCACGGCGGCAGGCTCGTCATACGCCCCGACTCCATCAAGCATTGGCGGGAGAAGTTTATGATAGTACGGAGTCCGGAGGCTTAGCCGATCCCCTCCGGTTGGGTAGAAGGGTGCCGAAGAGGGCGATGGCACTGCCGAAGCTTAGTGTTGAAGAAGAAAAGGCAGTCCGGACTCTCCTCGATCGGCCGAAGTACGATTGGAAGGAGCTGACCGAGGACGTCCCGTACAAGGGAGGGCTCTGCCGCGTAGATCCCGGTACGCGGCCTCTGTTATGTTTTTTTTTTTCGTACTTCATTTCTCGTAATTTGTATTGTATTGACCAATTTTGTTTTTAATGCAGAGACTATGGACTACGATGCAGTGTTGGCTCTCTGGGCTGGGCTCGCCAGTAAGGCGCCGAAGAAGCGCAAGAGGGTCGCAACCAAGTTGCCGACCCCAAAGACTCCGAGGATCATAGCCTCGGTCGAGGAGGTGGAGACCCTCGTCAGCCCGGTCGTCGCCGGGGCCGGGACCTCGGCATCGGCTGGGGTCGGCGAGTTCCCCATCGCCGCAGCCCTCGGAATGACGATGCCGCTATTGACGGTGGCAGCCGAGGAGCTCCTGACGGAGGAGCATAAGTGAATCCACATTCCGGACTGGCAAGTCCGAAAGCACGATGGATCCTTCGGCAACACACTGGCGAACATGCAGGCCGTCAAGCACCTCGCCACGCCGAAGGACCGAGTCGCCATGGAGGCCGGACAAGAAGGCGAAGATGTCATCGAGATCGCTCGTTCGGCGGTTTCGGTAAGTGTTGGATTTTCGTCATTGTTAAATTCCTTTAGCTATAATTTTTCTAACTCTTTCAGTCCTCTCTTTGTCACAGATCATCGTCCACTTCGGACACCTCACCGAGAGGTTGACAACTCTGGAGAAGGAGCTGAAGCAGGAGTCCGATCAGGCTCGGAATGAGAAGGCTCGGATGTCGAATGAGCTCGACAAGCTTCGCGTCGAGCACGAAGGGAGGTCGGCGAGGATCGAGCACCTCGAGGCCGAGGTGGCAAGGCTGGAGGGTGACCTCCTTCGCCAGAAGGAGCAGGCAGCCAAGCAGTTGGCCGAAGCTGAGGAGGCCAAGGCGGCGGCGGTGAAGGCGGCAGAGGACGCGACCTTGGCGAAGGCGCAAGGGTTCCTCGCCCAAAACATGGCCAAGGCTTATGCCGAGGCCATCGCCCAGGTGACGAAGGAGTACCCAGAAGTGGACATCTCGGGATGGAGGCTGTTTCCGGGGCACGTCGAGGGCTTCGCCCCCGAGTTAGAGGGGGAAGAAGAAGAAGGGGAGGACGAGACCGAGGTCAAGGTTGAAGTCACCAGCGAGGTCCCCAGCACCGTGGTTACCCCGTTGGCGGTGGTGCCCCCCTCGGAGAAGTCGACCCCCACTCGCTCTCGCCGTCCTGGGAAAGAGGTCGCGCCTTGACTCCGCTCTTCTTCTCTTCTATTTTTGTTTTTCTTTGTTTTGGAAATGTAATGCCTAATAGCGGACTGGCCACCGCTTTTTGGAAATGAATGAAAAGCTAACTTTTGAGTTCGGCTCTGTTTTTTTTTCGTTCGACTGTGTCTTTTTTGTTCTTGAGTTGTTCAAAGTTTGTTCAAAAATTCTTGAAGTGTTGGACTTCGACAGTGTTTGAAATCTTGTTGTTTGTCTCGACTTCTTTTCAGCTTGCGGTGGTAGCTCAAGACGTCAAGCCGGCTCGCTCGGAGGACAATGCTCGAGCCGAGGCTGGCTTAGGGGCGACGAAGCTGTGCCTGGCGAGGTGCCGAGAGCGGCTCCATGAAGTCGAGCTCGGATTGCGCCGAGCCGAAAGCGAGCGGAACCATCTTCAGCTCGTCCTCGGTCAGTGAGATATCGAGATCCGGCGTCTGGAGAGCAGGATCGCCGAGATGACTCCCACAGGAGAGAATGAAGGTTCGCCGACCGCTTTCAGCAACGGGCTTCGGATTCAGTGCATTCGGCACAATTTGTCAAAAATAACGGCAGAGAGGGACGACCTGCTTTTCGAGATCCGCCATCTGCAGACTGTAGAGACGGAGCTTCGGACGGAGGGAGAGGGGCTGACGGCCGAGGTGGCCAAGTTGACGACTGAACGGGACGAGCTGACAGCCGAGGTCGACGCATTGAAGAGGGCTACGGTGGACAAAAGCATCGAAGTCACTCATCTTCGCCATCTCATAGCCAGTCGCTCTGGTGTTCCGGACTCCGCGATACCCCCTCGCTTCGAGGTCGACGTAAAAGACGACTCTCTGAGGGAGCGGATTTCCGAGCTAGAGGCGGAGGTCGCTCGCCTGAAACCGCGCTCGGGGCCAATTAACGTCAGGAGCACCTCGTGTACTCGCGCGGAGAGTGACCGGGGCATCATGTTTTACGAGATGGCGACCCGTCAGCCCATCGGCCATCCCAGCCCAGGGGACGCGCAGAGCTCTGTGGCCATTTCGTCGAGTGGAGCGTCCGTCAAAGCTGCTGCTAGGAGCGGTGCCGAGGGTTCATCTCAATTTGCCGGACTGGGGTCGAGCTCTGGAGATAAGCGTCGCCGCCCTCGAGTGTCTTTGAAGCGGAACGCCCCGGTGCCAAGGAAGCGCTGAAGACCTCGTTTTTGGGGAGCTTTTGTATTTAGCCTAAGTGTAATAAGTCGGCATTGTAACTTTCACTTTTCAACGCCTTGTAATCTTTGTTGTATGGACGAGTCGCTTTGTACTGTATCCCAATTATTAATAATATTTCTTTCTCGAACTTGCGTGTCCCTTGTGGTTTTGTGTAGTCGTTTTGTTTGTGACTGTGTTCATCGCGCCGAGGTTCCTAGGTCAACCTCTTGCTTATTCGCGGATCGGCAAGGTGGGAGTTCGGCTAGTTGTGGCGAGCTGTGCTTCGATCGCCTAATCTTGCGATCTTGCGAGATGATTCAAACTTCACTTAACAGTGAGCTCGTGGAACGCGTTCGAGTTAAGTTTTTGACTCCGGACCTTTGCTAGAGTGGTTCGACGGTTGTGGGAGCAATTTCGAATGGCGAACTACTTGTAGTTCGCTTAGGAACGAACTTGTGAAGTAGAATCGAGCCAAGTGTTGGACTTCGAACCATCGTTAGATTAGTTCAACGGTTGTGGGAGCAATTCCGAATGGCGAACTACCTCTAGCTCGCTTAGGAGCGAACTTGCGAAGTAGAATCGAGCCAAGTGTTGGACTCTGAACCATCGTTAGATTAGTTCAACGGTTGTGGGAGCAATTCCGAATGACGAACTACCTCTAGCTCGCTTAGGAGCGAACTTGCGAAGTAGAATCGAGCCAAGTGTTGGACTCCGAACCATCGTTAGATTAGTTCAACGGTTGTGGGAGCAATTCCGAATGGTGAACTACTTCTAGCTCGCTTAGGAGCGAACTTGCAAAGTAGAATCGAGCCAAGTGTTGGACTCCGAACCATCGTTAGATTAGTTCAACGGTTGTGGGAGCAATTCCGAATAGCGAACTACTTCTAGCTCGCTTAGGAGCGAACTTGCGAAGTAGAATCGAGCCAAGTGTTGGACTCCGAACCATCGTTAGATTAGTTCAACGGTTGTGGGAGCAATTCCGAATAGCGAACTACTTCTAGCTCGCTTAGGAGCGAACTTGCGAAGTAGAATCGAGCCAAGTGTTGGACTCCGAACCATCGTTAGATTAGTTCAACGGTTGTGGGAGCAATTCCGAATGGCGAACTACTTCTAGCTTGCTTAGGAGCGAACTTGCGAAGTAGAATCGAGCCAAGTGTTGGACTCCGAACCATCGTTAGGTTAGTTCAACGGTTGTGGGAGCAATTCCGAATGGCGAACTACCTCTAGCTCGCTTAGGAGCGAACTTGCAAAGTAGAATCGAGCCAAGTGTTGGACTCTGAACCATCGTTAGATTAGTTCAACGGTTGTGGGAGCAATTCCGAATGGCGAACTACTTCTAGCTCGCTTAGGAGCGAACTTGCGAAGTAGAATCGAGCCAAGTGTTGGACTCCGAACCATCGTTAGGTTAGTTCAACGGTTGTAGGAGCAATTCCGAATGGCGAACTACTTCTAGCTCGCTTAGGAGCGAACTTGCGAAGTAGAATCGAGCCAAGTGTTGGACTCCGAACCATCGTTAGGTTAGTTCAGCGGTTGTGGGACCAATTCCGAATGGCGAACTACTTCTAGCTCGCTTAGGAGCGAACTTGCGAAGTAGAATCGAGCCAAGTGTTGGACTCCGAACCATCGTTAGATTGAAGAGTTAAAAGCAGAGAGATGTAAACAATAGTAGAATATAAAAAAACTTTCTTTATTAATGACTAATAGTCGGCTGCTTCTAAAGTTGCTAGCCGTTATTACAAGGAAAAAATAAAAGAAAATCATTACAAGTAATAGGAGAGGAACGGTTCGACATCTCGAAGTACTTAGAGAGGCTTTGGTGCTCTCTCTTGGTATTTTTAAAGATGGTCGGCATTCTAAGTCCTGGGGATCTCCCTGCCTTCGAGATCTTCTAGTCTGTATGTGCCGGGGCGGATTACTTTGGAGATCTTGTAAGGTCCCTCCCAATTTGGAGCGAGTTTGCTCTTCTGACCGGGAAAAGAGATGGCTAATTTCCTGAGGACCAGGTCCCCTTCTTTGAGGTCGGTAGGACGGACTTTCTTGTTGTATGCCATCTCAATCCTTCTTCAGTAGCTTTGTTGACGGATGGCAGCTCTTTCTCGGATTTCATCTTTTAGGTCTAGACTTGCTCTGAGCTCTCTGGCATTTTGCTCTTCTTCATAAGCTATTAGACGAGGAGAGGGTATTCCGACTTCTAGGGAGATGATGGCCTCGAACCCATAGGTGAGATTAAATGGGCTCTCTCTTGTGGGGTCCGTTTTGTGGTGCGGTAGTTCCACAGCACGTTGGGAAGCTAATCGACTCATAAGCCTTTGGAACACTTATCTAACCTCTTCTTAATGCCGGAGAGGATCTGCGGCTAGCATTTTCGGCTTGGCCATTCGACTGAGGATGAGAGACGGAGGAGAACCGGTGTTGGATGGCAAGGTCTTCGCATAGAGCTCGGAAGGCAGCCCCGGTGAACTGGGTTCCGTTGTCTGTTATTAGGACCCTGGGAACGCCGAATCGGCAGATCACGCTCTTCCAGAAGAACTGAACGACCTTGTTCTCGGTGATCGTGGCCAGGGGCTCGGCCTCTATCCATTTCGAGAAATAATCGATTGCCACGACTAAGAACTTGAACTGTCCGGGAGCTGGCGGAAATGGCCCTAGTAAATCCATCCCCCACATCGCGAAGGGGATTGAACTTGATAGGGAAGTGAGTGGAGCTTGTGGGAGGCATCGGATGTCGGAGTACTTCTGACAGGAGCTGCATTGCCGAACATGTCGTTCGGCGTCTCGTAGGAGAGTGGGCCAGAAATATCCGTAGTTCAGCACTTTGCATGCTAGGTCTCTGGAACCCGAATGTGCTCTGCCGATGCCCTCATGAAGTTCTTGTAGGGCGTAGTCGGCATGCCCGGGGGAGAGGCATCTCAGGTACGGCCTGCCGTCGACCTGTGTGAAGGAGCATTTGTATAGGATGCCTCCGATCAGTGTGTAACGCTCGGCTCGGGTTCTTACTCTTCGAGCTTCCTTGGGATCCTCGGGGAGGAGTCCGTCCCTTAAAAATTCGATGAGGGGTTTCATCCGATTGTCTTCGAGCAGGACAAGCAACGTCTCTATGGAGTCGAGAGTTTCGTCCTCTATGCTTGGCTTCAGAAGGACTTCTATCAAAACGGTCTGCTCGAGACCTTGGAGGGAGGAGGAGGCTAGTTTGGAGAGGGCGTCGGCCTGAGCATTTTCTTCTTAGGGGATTCTTTGGATGAGGGCTTCTTCGAACAGTGCCATGAGGCTCTTGACTTTGGATAAGTATTTAACCATCCTGTCATCGCGTGCTTCATACTCGCCGAGGACCTGATTGACGACTAGCTGAGAGTTGCTAAAGATCCGGAGGTGTTGGGCCCCTGCATTTCGAGCCATTCCAAGGCCAGCTATGAGCGCCTCGTATTCTGCCTCGTTGTTCGAGGCCTTGAAATTGATACGGAGGGAGTATTGGAGGATGAAGTCATCTGGGCCCGCCAGAATGACCCCTGCCCCGCTTCCCTTATTGCAGGAGGATCCGTCCACATAAACCGACCAGACGGGTGGTCCCTTCACTGTTTGGCTGAACTCGGGGATAGTACTCTCAACTATGAATTCAGCTAACGCCTGAGCCTTGATCGCGGTCCGAGGCTGATAAGTTATATCGTGCTGGCTCAGCTCGATAGACCACTTCATAAGGCGACCCGAGGACTCCAGCTTGTGGAGGACCTGCTTCAGCGGCTGGTCGGTAAGAACGACCACCGAATGGGACAGAAAGTACGGGTGAAGCTTTCTCGCGGACATCACCAGGGCATAAGCCATCTTTTCTATCTTCGGGTATCGGAGCTCGGCGTCCCGAAGCACCTTGCTCACATAGTAGATGGGCTTCTGAGCCCGGTCTTCTTTCCTTACTAAAACTGCACTAAAGGTCTGCTCGGAGGCTGCCAGGTAGAGGTAGAGGGGTTCACCAGGGATCGGTTTGCTGAGGAGAGGGGGATTTACGAGGTAAGCCTTGATCTGGTCGAAGGACTCCTGTTGCTGCTGTCCCCATTCAAAACCTTTGGCCCCCTGAGGGCCTTGAAGAAGGGGAGGCATTTCTCCCCGGACTTCGAGATGAAATGCCCTATGATGGCCAAGCGACCTGTTAACCTCTGAACTTCCCTGACATTCTTGGGGGGGGGTGCCATGTCTAATATGGCCTTGATTTTCTCTGGATTTGCTTCAATTCCTCGTTGGCTAATTCATGAAGCCGAGGAACTTTCCTGACGAGACACCGAACGCACACTTGTTCAGATTGAGTCTCATGTTGTGCTTTCTCAGAACGTCAAATGCTTCTTGGAGGTCGGTTACATGATCGGCACCTCGGATGCTTTTTACAAGCATGTCGTCAACATACACCTCCATGTTTCGGCCGATTTGAGCTTGGAAAACCTTGTTGACGAGGCATTGATATGTTGCTCCTGCATTCTTCAGACCGAAGGGCATAACCCTGTAGCAATAGAGGCCCTGGTCGGTCACGAATGAGGTCTTCGGGATATCCGGTGGGAACATCCGGATCTGGTTATAGCCTGAGAAGGCGTCCATGAAGCTGAGGAGCTCATGTCCTGAGGTGGCATCGATTAGAGTGTCAATACTCGGAAGAGGAAAGGCATCCTTGGGGCAGGCTTTGTTGAGATCGGTAAAATCAATACAAATCCTCCAAGTCCCATTGGACTTCTTCACCATTACTACATTTGACAACCACTCGGGATAGTTCACCTCTTGAATGAACCGGGCCTTCAAGAGCTTGTCCACCTCCTCTTTTATGGCTAGCTGGCGCTCGGGGGCGAACTTGCGCCTCTTCTGTTGAACCGGTTTGGACCCTGGAACAACGCTGAGGTGGTGGACTAAGAGCTCTTCGGAAATTCCGGGCTTGTTTGCTGCTGACCAAGCGAAGAGGTCTCGGTTCCTTCGGATGCACTGCACAATGCCCGAACATAGGGCCGATGGGAGGGTCTTGCTAACAAAGAACTTGCGAGTTGGGTCCTGCTCAGAGAAGAGCATTTCCTCCAATTCGTCCACCGGCTCGGACGTCGGCTGTGCAGAATCTTGGGGAATCTCCAGAGTTTCTAAGGAGAGGACTGGACCGAGGGTAGAGGTCATGTAGCACCTGTGAGCTGTTTCCTGATTGCCTCTTACCTCTCCTACTCCGGCCCGAGTTGGAAACTTTATTTTGAGGTGATAGACAGAGGGGACGGCTTCAAGGGCTGCTAGGCCGGGCCGACCCAATATGACGTTGTAGGCGGCAGGGACATCTACAACCATGAAGTCCATTGGCTCCGTTCGGGTGGTAGGAGTTTGGCCAGCGGTTACATCGAGGGTGATCACCCCTTCTATAGTCACTGGCACTCCCGTGAACCCATGGAGCGTGTAGCCGGCTGGCTTGAGTCTGTCTCGGGAGAGCTTTAGCCCTTTAAAAGCTGCGAGGAAGAGGACGTTTACGGAGCTGCCATTGTCCACTAGGATCCTCTCCACTTTGAAGTTTGCCATGAGGAGACTGATAACGAGTGCGTCACAATGAGGGGTGTGGACACCTTCAAGATCTTCGTCTGAGAATGTGACGGGCACTCCGAGGCCTTTAGGAGGAGGGGTGGCTCGGACCGAGTTGACTTCTCTTATAAATGCCTTCCGAGAGGAGTTTGAAGAGCCCCCATTGGGCCCCCATGGATGAGGTGTAAGACACGCTCCTCTTCAAAATCTGGCGTTTCATCGCGCTCTGGACGCTTATTAGCCCCCCGAGGCGGGGGAGGAAGTTCGGATCGGTCCTTCCTTACGAATTTGGTCAGCTGCCCCCTCTGGATGAGGACTTCGATCTCATTCTTCAGGGCCCGACAATCATTGGTGTCGTGGCCGTGGTCCCGATGATAACGGCACCATTTCTCTTTATCTCTTTTCTTGGCAGGGGTGTTCATCCTTGGAGCAGGAGGTATGATCCCTTCCTTTTCTACTTCCATCAGAATGGTAGAGACATTAGTGGTGAGGGGAGTGAACTTCTCGAATCTGGGGGGAGGTCGGCGCTGGCCGGCATTATCCTTCTGGAGCTTTTTAGCTCCTTCTTCTTCTGTTCCCTTTCTCTTAAACCCGGAGGAAGACCCCTCCAAGTTGGGGCGATGCTCGGCTTCTTCGGCCCGAATATACTTCTCACTTCGGAGGAGGAGGTCAGAGAAGTTCTGTGGGGGCTTCTTGGCGAAGGAGGAGCAGAGGTTGGGATTGAGGACATTGGACTGAAATACTGCCGCAGAGACCAACTGGTCGAGGGATGCTATGGACCTGGCTTCAGCTGTGAACCTCTTCACATAGTCTCTCAACTTCTCACCCTTCCTCTGGTGGAGGTACAGTAGCGAGATGCTGGTCTTCTCGGTCCTATGGCTACTGACAAAATGTGTGACGAAGAGCGTCTCGAATTGCTCGAAGGAGAAGATTGAGGATGGGGCAAAGCGAGAGTACCATTCTCGATCTGGGCCCTTGAGAGTTGCGGGGAAGGTTTTGCAGAGGAGAGCATCGGAAGCTTGATGGATGAGCATTAGGGTCTTGAAGCTTTCGATGTGATCGACGGGGTCAGTCTCCCCGGAGTAGGTCTCAAATTGAGGAGGCTTGAAGCCGGCTTGCACAGGTGCATCCATTATGGTTCGGGAAAAAGGAGGTCTGCTAGGACGAAGGGTCCTCCCTCTGAGCTCCTTTTCTTGGTCTAGCTGGCCTAAGCGCCTCTCCTTCTCATGGAGACGGCGGTATACAGCGTCATACCTTCGACGGTAATCAGCCGAGCCTCTAGACTCGTCTTCGTACGAGGGAGAGCGGGGGCTTCGGCGTCGGTAGCTTCTGGAGCGACGAGGACTTGGAGTATGCCGGGAGTTGCTAGGAGCGGGAGGAGAAGTTGGGGATCGTCGGCGAGGACTTCGAACCGGAGGAGGAGAGGGAATCTTTGGAGCATTAGTGTTAGGACGGAGATTGAGAGCTTGCAGGACGGTCGCTTGGAACTGCTGGAACTCGGCACGAGTGATTGGTGCCTCATCGTTCCTTGGCTGTTGCCGACCTGCAGGGGGTGTGGTCTTCTTCTGTGATGCTCGGGGGACTCTCTCCGCCCCTTTCGGGTAGGGGATCTTCTGTATTCTCGGCGGCAAGGAGATCGCTCATCCGGACGGTGTTGGCGGGAGGTTCCCTCTCGGGCCCGCTTTTCATCCAGATGGCGGCGAAGGTCCTCGTCCTTCTACCGATTGAGGGTAGTGTTGCGGAGATGGGAAGCTCGGGGATGATGGGAGGCCATAGAGTCCGAAGAGGCGTTGTGGATGGAGACGTGGTCTGGATGAAGGGGCTGTTTCTGCGAATTGGGACCCTTAGGATTTTGTTGATTATGCGGAGGACGCAGGTCCTGTTGGAGTGAGTCTTCCGCTTGGGGAGGAAGCTGCCCCTGCTGTTGAGTGGCTGAGGAGGAACTTCTTGTTGTTGATCGGGATTGGGTCCTCGGTTGGAACCTCTTGATCTGACTTTCCTAGGCGGCATGGCTGGAGAAGATCTGTTCAATGGGAAGGGGGGAGGTTGCTATTCATTAGTTTTCCACAGACGGCGCCAATCTGTTGCTGCTAAATTTGGTGTGGGGGCAAACAGATAGTATTTGTGGATTCTTAGGGAAACTGAATAGCAAACCTGTGTACCTGTTCTGTCGAAGTTTGATCGTTGCACCCGCCATACACCTGCAAAAAGTGCGAGACACCGGGGTTGTTTCCGGCGACGCACCCTCCGACGCTCAAGTCAGTAATCAGAGAAAGATTATGAAAGAGCGCAAAAACTGGAGAAAGATTGATTACCTCTTAATGGAGATGGATGGGGGGTATTCATAGGCGTCTTAGGGATCAAATTAGGAATGTAATCCCCGTAATCTGATAAGGAATATTCTCCTTGTAAACAGATTAGGAATGTAATCCCTAATTTCCAGTGGAGGGATAGACATGAATCAGGGCCGTTGATTAGGATCTAATCAGAAACCCTAATTCTATCCCTCTGATCGGGCTTTATTGCTAGTTGAAACCCGCACCCGATTGAAGCGGATCCGTTTGCGGGTTATTGGGTCTTTGACAAAGAGACCCAGTACCCATCTCAGACCCATTGGTAGGTGAAATTACCGTTTTACCCCTGGACTTCAAGATTCGTGCCCGATTTGGACGGTTCCGATTAATCCCCATTTTTAGCCATATCAATGTGTAACACCCGGTAGTTTTCAAAATATATATATAATATAAATACATATAATATGTTTTTTTTGAGGAAAAGGTGGAATAAGGCCACCCTGTTTCATTAATAAGTAGTTAATAAAACAACCCCGGCGTACCGGGAGAAAACAACAGTACAAAACAAAACAAAAGTACAATGCAGAACAAAACCAGAGGTACAACAGCACAAAACAACAGTACAATGCAGAAAGAAACAGACAGAAAACAAACATACACCCCCAACAAGCCCTGGGGGATGGGTCAACCCACACAAACATTAGACCCCTCGAAGTACAGTAGGCGGAGACAAAACACCCAGTAGTAGCACCTCTGTCGTGACTGGTGGAGCCAGTCCATAAGTCCAGTGTCGGACCGATCTCTATCTCCTCATCATCGAGCTCCTCTACCTGGAATACTCTAGCTATCCTTCCTTATGCCCCTGTGGCCGCAGCTCTGATAAAGGCCCTGTCCTGAGTGGTGCAGCCACTCTATCAGTCCAGTGTCGGGCCGATCTCTATTTCCTCATCGTCGAACTCCTCTACCTGGAAGACACTAGCTATCCTTCCTCTAGCCCCTGTGGCCGCAGCTGTAGCCCAAAAAGAGATAAGATGCATGATGTGAGTGAGGTTACCAGAAATACTATTACATGAAGCACGAAAATAAAAGTTATTTCTATATAGCCATAACACCCAAGTGGTTGCTGCAATAGCGATATACCACGCATCCTTCATATCATGTCGATTCGTAGCAAATTTGGGGCCCACCCACAAGTCCTCATAAACGTAGGGGTATTCAGCTGTTCCTAAGGCCCGGATCACCTCGACCAAAATTGCCTTACTCCTTGGGCAGTGAACGAAGAGGTGGTTAAGGTCTTCCACCTGACCGTCGCAGAAACCACAGTTAGTCGCAGTCTGTGGTTGTCTTTTGGCCAGGTTTTGCCTAGTGAGGATGGCATTATTAAGCACTAGCCATAGGAAAACTCTGACTTTAAGGGGCATTTTTGCCTTCCACAGTACCTTAGCCCAGCTGGGTTTGCATCCTCGAAAGTGAATCCGATGATACAAAGATCTCACAGAGAACGCTCCCTTGCTCTCGATATCCCACCGCTTATGATCTGGGCCTTGCGTGCACCTTGTGTCCGCCCGCGCAATGTGTTCTTGCATGTCCAGCAATTGCTGTTTTAGATGTGGAGATAGCGTTCCACGGAACGCCGGTCTCCAGGTGCCCCTTTTCCAACCTTCGGCAACTAACATGTTCGGTCGACTCGCCCTGTCATACAGCTCAGGGAATGAATCTTTCAGAGAGTGGACTCCACACCATCTATCCCACCAGAATCTGGTGGACCTACCATTGCCAATAGTCGACGAGACTGCGGACTGGAAGGGGCCACTAGTCTTTGCAATCCCTTTCCAGAATCGTGAGACTTTAGCCCCTACCCGGAAGCCAAGGTTTCTCGTGCCCTTACCCTTGAGATAGGGTTGGATGAAGTCCTACCACCCTTCCCCGCTGTTGTGGAATACCTTCCACCACCACTTCCCTAGGAGGGCCAGGTTCATGTCTCGGAGGTCGATGATGCCTAGCCCTCCATGCCTCTTCTTCATGCAAGCTATGTTCCATTTGATGAGGTGGTACCCTCTTCTATCCGGGTCTGCCCCCTTCCACAGAAATCGTTTTCGAATCCGATCAATCCTCTGGATAACCCATCTAGGGAGCTCAAAGAAAGACATGTAGTAGATTGGTAGGTTGGACAGGACTACGTTGATGAGAATCACTCTGCCCCCGAGGGACAATGATGTACCTTTCCAACCTGACAGTCTGTCCTCCACCCTATCAATGATAGGTAACCAGTCTGCTTTACATAATTTCCCTGGCCTAAGAGGTAGCCCTAGGTATTTGATAGGGAATTCACTCTTCGGACAATTCAAGATAGTGGCGTGTTCCCCTGCTTCCTCCACAGTTAGGGAGATAGGAATCAGCACACTCTTGTGGAAATTAATCCTAAGGCCTGACCAGGCCTCGAAGCAGTAAAGAGTCCCCTTAAAGCAAATAGTTTCCTGAGTAGACCCATTACCAAAGAGGAGGGTGTCATCCGCATATTGAAGGATCGTGCATCCTTTAGAGGACTCGGAACAGGCCACCGGCGTGATCCAACCTTTATCCTGACAGTTCTTCAGCATAACTCTCAGTACATTCACTATAATTGTAAACAAGAGTGGTAATAGCGGATCCCCTTGTCTGAGCCTCTTCCTGCACGGGAACGGCTGCCCCGCCCTACCATTTACTGATATGGCCGTTTTGCTAGACCGCAAGCACTGCCTGATCCAGCCTATCCATTTGTTCTCAAAACCCCTGCCCCTAAGAGCTTCCAGCAGGCATTCCCAATCGACCGAGTCATAAGCTTTCGCAAAGTCCAGCTTAAGAAGGAAGCTCTTCGAGTTGGTGATATGGCAGCGGTGGATAACTTGTTCCGCTGTTGCGACACAATCTAGTATACTTCTGCCTTTAATGAAGCCTGATTGAGATTTGTTGATAAGGCTGTCCATCAAATTCCCCAAGCGGATCGCTAGAATTTTTGAAATGATCTTAGCTGAGCAATTAATGAGGCTGATCGGCCTAAAATCCTCCATTTTCGACGCCTCTTCCCGTTTGGGAATCAGTACCACCTCCGCAAAATTAAACATTCCCAGACGGAGCTTGTTGTTAAAGAAGTCCTCCAGCAACGCCATATAATCTTCTTTAATTTCTTCCCAAAAGATTTGGAAGAACATCATTGGAAAACCGTCTGGCCCTGGCGACTTGTCCGCCCCCATTTGACTGATAGCCTTTTTCACTTCCTCCTCCGAGAAAGTAGACTCCAGACAGGATAGCGTTGGTGGTGACTCGTTCTGGTAAGCCTGCCAGAAATCATGCCTGAGTGGGGTCCGGAAGTCACTTCTTTTCCCCAAGAGGCCCTTGTAGAACCCTTGGAAGGCTTTGGAAATCTCTTGTTCATCTTGAACTGTCCCTTCGCTTGTTTCTAAGGATAGAATGAGATTGGATCTGCGCCTGGCACTAGCCACTCGGTAGAAGAAAGCCGTATTCGCGTACCCTTCTTTGAGCCACGAAATTCTAGATCTTTGTTGCCACTTAATTTCTTCCATCTTATAAAGATCTGCAATATTTTGCCGCAGCTCCAGGAGTCTATTCCTTTCCTCCTGGGACAGGTCTCTCGCTTCCTCCACTCTTTCAAGCTCATCAATCCCTTCCAGCAGGCAATCTTTAGCGCGGTAGATGGTCGAGAACCTAGCTCTGTTCCATTTACGAAGGCGCTTCCTCAGTCTGCGGATTTTTTCACACCATCGGCTAGCGACATCTGTGCCAGACACAGGGAGCGCCCAGTTTTCCATAACCAGGTGGTGAAATCCCTGAATCTCTAGCTAGGCCTTCTCAAAACGGAACCTACTATGTTTTTTAACTCCCTGTAGCCCAACATCAAGAAGAATAGGCGTGCGATCTGACGTTGGTTTAGGAATCGACCTAGCAGAAGCTAGGGGGAACTTGGCCTCCCAATCCAGCGAGACCAGAATCCTATCCAGTTTTGCCATAATCGGGGTCGACTGCATGTTAGACCACGTAAACAGTCTGTCATTAATCGGAATCTCAATCAATTCAAGCTCCGTGATCACCCTATTGAACTCTGCCCTGTGCCTGTCACTGGAACCTCTACCCTTGTGTTCGAAGGTAAAACGAGTAATATTGAAGTCCCCCCTGACAATCCAGGCCCCCGACCAACGCTGATGGAGGTAGATTAATTCTGCCCAAAAAGCATCTCGTTCTGAAGCCACGTTCGGCCCATAGACCACCGTGATCGTCTGCATATACTTATTAGACCTACGTTCCAACCGCGCAGTCAGGGAAAAAGTTCCATGATAGACCTCTGAGCAGGAGAGCATGTCCGAGTTGAATCCAATGGCGATTCCCCCGGAAGCTCCCGCGGAAGGGCGAACCACCCAATCCTTGATCCTGTTCCCCCCAATTCTCTTGAGTTTAAACCCGTGAGAAAGTTTGGTCTCCTGAAGCCCAACCACTTCTGCCTTGGACTTCGAGATAGCGTCCCTAACCATACTCCTTTTACCCTTATCCCCCAGACCCCGGACGTTCCAGAAAAGTGTATTCATTGGGGAACCGTGTTAGAGATGACCGTGGACGAGGTACTCGCGCGATTATTATTTTCAGGAATCGCACTCTCCCTGGTTATGGAGCCTAAAACCTCACAGACACTAGATTTCGCTCGCTCACTTTCCCAACCCCGCATTTTGTTCAGCAGAAACGCATTGCGTTCTTTATCAAACACTTCCAAACCACAGGTTGCAGCTAATATAAAGACTTCCGAATCTGACATGAAATTTAAAATATTAGCAAGAAAAGTTTTGGTACCTCCATTGATGTGTTTGGCCGCCTTAGCGGTCGTCGCTCTCTCTAGAAAGTCATCCAAGGACTCCGCATGAGCCCTCTTTGGTGCACGGAGAAATCTGCACCCTACTGTCCTCTGCGATGACCCTGAGCTTCCTCTGGGAGCTGTATCTGGCAGTGAGGACGCTACCATATCTGGTGAACGCCCCCTTTGGGTGTCTGCAACGAATTCAAGATCCTCAGAGTCGTCATCTGTAAGAGTGAAGTCAACCTCCAGGTTAAGATGCTCATCTGAGTCTTCGTCACTGTCTGCTAGCTGATTAAGAGATTGTAGGTTGGGCCCAGACAATGTGGGCTCCTCCACGAGCCCAATCATCGCTGACATCCCTACCTCAGTAGCTGTGTTTCCCCTGGTGGACCCCTCAGTGGGCCCAGACTCCAAGACATTCGGCAAAACAGTTGAAATACATACAGTCGGAGCTGTGAGAGATGTCTTGGACCCCTCTAAAGGCCCATAGACTTGGATAGAGCCTACATTGTCCCCTCCCGCATAGGGATTTAATTCCCCACCATAACTCCCCCTGCCTAACGTGCTCCTGCGGTCTAGCGAACCGCTCACCTCGATCAGAGCGGATGCCAGCTGCATAAAGGAGGGGGTATGCTTACCCCCCCTACAGCTGTCATAGCCGGATAGGGAAATTGGTTGGTGGGCACTGTGCTCAAAGCCAGCTCTGTGTGCTTCGAAACCAGCTTAGCACAGTCTTCAATGTACTCTTCTTTCCCCTTTTCAACTACTTCCAACCCTATCACTGTCTTTCGCTCTCCCCTTCTGGCTCCATTCTCATTTTGGTTCACCTCCAAAACCCTGAGGTCGCTGTCTCTTTCCCCACAACTGCCCTCTGCTAAAAGTAACACCTTCTCACCCACCCCCTCGCCTCCACCCCCTTGCTGCTTCAAGGCGCTTGACAGATCTGACCTCCTCAGACCCATTTCTGTGATTTGGTTCACCTGCTCCTCCGAAGGTGCTTTTTCCTTTACTGGAGCATACCAACGCTGTACAACCCACTCCTTAGTCGACAGCTCTCTTTCGCCTGCCACCTTCCCAAAAGTGATGGATTTTCCTGTCTCCCCCCTCTGGACCTCTGCGCGCACTAGTGGGGCCACCGTACGGCTCGACGTGTTGGAAGTCTGACGAAGCTTTTGACCGTTAAAGCAACCGGGACGGCCCCTGTCAACACCATTTCCGATCTGAGAGTCCTGCCCCTTCCCCTGTTGCACCACCGTTGAGTCTTGATGACTCTCCCATCGCCTCGCCGCCTTGATGATTTCACGGTGAGCTCTCTCAACCTCATGCAAACCATCAATAGTAAGATCATTGTTGGGCGTTAGTGCTTCTTTGTAAGATCTGTCATCCCTGAGAGATGAGAAGTGTATAGGCGTGCCTTCTCTCTTGTCAAGAACAAATCTAACAAGATAGGACTCCTCAAATAAAAACACCTTGGCGAATCTCGGCATAGCGGAGATGTCAGGGCTCCTGATGATCACTCTAGCCGAAATTAGGTCCGATTTGCGATTCGTCTTCTCATCTAACTCCTCCACAACCCCAAAATCTGCCACAATTTCTTGAATTGCTTCTCTTTTCCAAAAGTGTAATGCTAGGTTGTGAATCCAAATAGAGAATCTCTCGCCTTGGGGGAGTTCTGCACCGAAATTTGGGGTCCAAGCACTAAACTCCACTTGGAAGTGGCCGAAATCAATGAATCCCATGCTAACCACCTCAGTCACTTTTTCCGGCGTTGGAAAAGAGACAAGAAACTGCAAATGGCAGAGTTTTTTAACCACCCAATCTTTATCCGCTTTCAGAGGCCACTTCTGAGCGAGCGCCTCCATAATGTGCCTCTCCGATGGTCTTCCGCTTTTGATTTTGGCCACAGCACACCATCGCCTGAGCCAATGCCCTTCACGCTTGATCACTTCCAGGCTCTTACCAAGTCTAACAATGGTCGGACTGTCCGGTGATCGACCCCTACTCACCAGTCGCTCCTCATCGCAGTGGGTCTCTATCACATTAGAACACACATAGGACATGTGTCCCCACTTCATGCATTTAAGACACCGAATTTCTTTGGTGCATTCACTCCGAAAGTGCCCCAGATCCCCGCAGTTGAAGCACGGGGCTGGTTTCTTCTTGCCTTTCCTTGCCTTCTTCTTCCGGTCACTATAATCAGGATTGGGTTGGTCAATAAAACTTTGGGATTTCTGCGATTTTTTCTCCACCTGAATCCAAGGTCCCTCCTCCTTGCCCTCCCCAGTGTTGTCCTGCTATGGCAACCCGCTTCGCGCAGCCCCTCCGTGGGCTCGTTCAGCGTAGGTTGTAGGACCTTGGACCACTGGGGGAGATAGCGGATGATTGGGGACGTCGCTTGCTACGGCAATGTAGTTGTGTACAGTTGTAGGGTGTTGGTGCGGTGCAGAGGGAGACTGTCGTAGCAAAGACACATGAGAGGTCGCAGGGGCAGAAGTGTATCCCTGAACACTGTGCTTGTGCGATTGCTCATGAGTAGGGTCCTTGCTGCTGTGGTACTGCTGGTGGAAATCGAACTGGTGAGGTCTATCTTCAATACTGTTGAGGGGCTTGTGAGATGAGTCTCTGTGCCTTCTAACTCTTTCACTTGTCCCATGCCCCCCGGTAGACTGCCTGTGTTGAACTTCCCGGTAGTGCTTGAGATGGGGTTCTCTTAAGTGGCCAGTAGGGGGACCCCTTCTTTGGCCCCCCCCTAGAATGCCAAGCACTCGGAGGGCGATGATGATTCGAGTCTCCCTCCTCTGGCCTTGGTCGCGCATTCCGATGTGCCCGCCGATGGGGGGAGACGTCTCTGAGCCCCGAGGGCTTGCCCTTGACACCGCAAAGTTGCGGCAGAGCCTTGGGACGATTGACTGGCCTATTCACTGGGTTAGTAGCAGTGGAGCTGTCTATAATGATGGCCTGCGGTAACACAGAGGCGTCTGCTAGGGGAGGTTGGCTGGCCGTAACTGGCGTGGCGTGGCGGACCCTCTCATTGGGCCCGCAGCCACTCAGCTCCAACACAGATAGCATTGCACGGGAGAGTTGATGAGGAGAGGAATGCGGGTGGCAGAGAAGAGGTGAAGAAACACAGTTGAACTGAAGAGGAAGCAAGAGAAACAAAGACAAAAAGCTGGAGGGGAGCAAAGCAGAGAGGCAGAGTCAGAGAAGACGATCATAGGAGGAGGAGAAGAAGGATGATACTGGGGGAAAAGCGGCCGGAGCACAGCACCGGAGGGAAGGGGATGTATAGGTTAGGTAGGAGCATAGTTTTTTTGAAACAGTTGGCTTGGCTTAGGAATATGAGATAATATATATAATATGTTGTTAATTAAATGGTAAGTTTATATGGTGGAATGGTGATGTGGGGGCCACGTGATTGAGTAGAAACAGCATAGTGTGCTGTTGTTGTGAATGTGATGACGTCACATTGCTTGGGGACCACCTTCACCTTGATTTCGTCTGTACAATCCAAAGAGAGAGAGAACGTAAGAATAGTGTGGGACATAGTCCCATATCGGTAATAAAAAGAGATTTAAATAATATATAAATAGTATTAGCCAAGGATCAAGAGTCACCTAATCGGTTAACCAATTTTTGAGAGACAGTCTGTGGTGGGCAATTGTACTACATAGTATCTAATTTATCTTATAAATTGTATAGATATTTGACATGAGCATCCACAGTCGTTTGCTTTATTGCCATTTTTGCCCTTTTTTTCTACTGTAGCGCTCACAGTCGTTTGCTATTTTGCCAGTTTTTGGTAAAAGCGCTACAGTAGATAGTGAGAAATAGCAATCGAAATAGCAAAATGCATATTATAGCGGACGAAACATGATGTTTCGTCTGGATTATTTTATTATATTCTTAATTGATCGGACGAAACATGATGTTTCGTCCGAATTAAAATAAATAAAAAAACCGAATAAAATAACCTTTAAACGTGGGAATGAACATGATGTTTCGTCCCAATTTGAGACGAAACATCATGCTTCGTCCCAATCCAAATTTTAAAAAAAAATTGTAAATTTTAAATTTTTTTTGCAATTATCTAAATTGATTTTGCAAATTTTTAAATTTTTTTTGCAAAAAAAAATTACAATTTGTTTAAAAAATTCTTTTTTGTAATTTTTTTTTACAAAAAAAAATCCCGTAAAATCCGGACGAAGCACCATGCTTTGTCCAGAATCTGGGCATTTTTTGGAACTTTTTGTAATATTTTTAAATTGTTTTTGCAAATTTTTCAATTTATTTTGCAAAATTTTAAATTGTTTTTGCAAATATTATTTACGAACTATTTTTAAAATTTGTTTTTGCAAATTTTTTTTGCAAAAAAAACCTTTATTTTTTCCCACTTTTTGGGACGAAACATCATGTTTCGTTCCGCCATTTTTTTTTATTACAGACGAAACATCATGTTTCGTCTCTTTCTTTTTTAACGAACTTATGCATTTTTTTGCCATTCGACGACTGCAGCGTTTCGTCGAATTGGATGGGCAAAAAATGCATTTTGCCATTTTTCACATTCAACGACTGTGGATGCTCTTAGGGGTACGAATATTTTTTTCGGAGGGAGAACACACCCAACTTGGGCATCGGTGTGAAACACACACGCGCGCGCACCCGCCTGGGCTGGACCAGAATAGACCCGGACTTGGGCTTAGGCTTAGTGAACTTATTTTTTCAAAAAAACAAGTTCTGATTTTGTATACGGGCTAGATACGGATACGGGCAGTTGCAACTGTCATGACATTTTTTGTCTGAACAATTGGAAAAACCGCCAAGGGCTTAGGGCTATAAATAGGACTGGATTCTGATCAAATCCGAGTTCAGTCCGATTTACATCTTCCTTACCACCCTGTATCAGTGCAGATATCACAAAACCCACTGTCACATCCTTTCTCGCTCGAGTCTCCATTATTCTAGTGCAAGTTAGTGGAGTTTTGACTGTTGTATCTTGGGAGACGATTGTCGAATAACCTGTATACACCGTAGCAGTGGCAAAATAAACGTATTCTACTCATCAAGACGTATAAAATGATGTACTCACATGTCCAAAATGAATTTCAAATGAATGAAATATTCGCCTCCGAAGTTAGCTTGTTAAAATGAAGAATTTGACTTTTGCTTGATGATGAACCCAATAATATTCAAATTTAGGAGCAATAATCTTAGTGTAATTAGACATTTAAATGCTCTATATGTGTTATTTTACTCTTATTTTCTTTTTTCCATAGGAAACAGCCTAAATGCAGCTAACCGAAGCAGATTCAAGGCTAATACAGACTGAGAGGATGATACACAGGGAACTGCAAAGCATAGGTCGACTGATTCCACCAACAGGCGACTGGACAGAGAGATTGATGGGGCTCGGCACAGTCGACTTCTTCAACATCAGTCGACTTGACTGATGAATCATGAAGCCACGGATGTCTCGGTGCAGTCGACTTACATCCAACACCAGTCGACTGGTATGCGGCGGAGTCAAAAGATAAGAACAGCGAAGATTCATTCTCATCCAAATACGAAGCAAGATTTAGTTATCCAAACCCAGGTTATATGCGAATAACAACTTCTCCAACAAATCAAAGCTAGAGACTGGGGATTGGCAAGAGCACGTGGTTAGCAGAAAAGGAAGAAAAGAAGAAAAGAGAAAGAAATAAAACGCCGATCAAATAAGGAAATAAATAAATAAAAGAAGAGGACTTTTCTGGAAAAAGGTAAAAACCCTAATTCTCTTTCCGCATTCTATAAATATCAACGAAGAGGCATTGTAACCTTAGAGCATCCACAGTCGTTTGCTTTATTGCCATTTTTGCCATTTTTTTTCTACTGTAGCACTCACAGTCGTTTGCTATTTTGCCAGTTTTTGGCAAAAGCGCTACAGTAGATAGGGAGAAATAGCAATCGAAATAGCAAAATGCATATTATAGCGGACGAAACATGATGTTTCGTCTGGATTATTTTATTATATTCTTAATTGATCGGACGAAACACGATGTTTCGTCCGAATTAAAATAAATAAAAAAACCGAATAAAATTACCTTTAAACGTGGGAATGAACATGATGTTTCGTCCCAATTTGAGACGAAACATCATGCTTCGTCCCAATACAAATTTAAAAAAAAAATTTGTAAATTTTAATTTTTTTTTGCAATTATCTAAATTGATTTTGCAAATTTTTAAATTTTTTTTGCAAAAAAAAATTACAATTTGTTTAAAAAATTCTTTTTTGTAATTTTTTTTTACAAAAAAAAATCCCGTAAAATCCGGACGAAGCACCATGCTTTGTCCAGAATCTGGGCATTTTTTGGAACTTTTTGTAATATTTTTAAATTGTTTTTGCAAATTTTTTAATTTATTTTGCAAAATTTTAAATTGTTTTTGCAAATATTATTTACGAACTATTTTTAAAATTTGTTTTTTGCAAATTTTTTTTGCAAAAAAAACCTTTATTTTTTCCCACTTTTTGGGACGAAACATCATGTTTCGTTCCGCCATTTTTTTTTATTACAGACGAAACATCATGTTTCGTCTCTTTCTTTTTTAACGAACTTATGCATTTTTTTGCCATTCGACGACTACAGCGTTTCGTCGAATTGGATGGGCAAAAAATGCATTTTGCCATTTTTCACATTCAACGACTGTGGATGCTCTTAGGGGTACGAATATTTTTTTCGGAGGGAGAACACACCCAACTTGGGCATCGGTGTGAAACACACACGCGCGCGCACCCGCCTGGGCCGGACCAGAATAGACCCGGACTTGGGCTTAGGCTTAGTGAACTTATTTTTTCAAAAAAACAAGTTCTGATTTTGTATACGGGCTAGATACGGATACGGGCAGTTGCAACTGTCATGACATTTTTTGTCTGAACAATTGGAAAAACCGCCAAGGGCTTAGGGCTATAAATAGGACTGGATTCTGATCAAATCCGAGTTCAGTCCGATTTACATCTTCCTTACCACCCTGTATCAGTGCAGATATCACAAAACCCACTGTCACATCCTTTCTCGCTCGAGTCTCCATTATTCTAGTGCAAGTTAGTGGAGTTTTGACTGTTGTATCTTGGGAGACGATTGTCGAATAACCTGTATACACCGTAGCAGTGGCAAAATAAACATATTCTACTCATCAAGACGTATAAAATGATGTACTCACATGTCCAAAATGAATTTCAAATGAATGAAATATTCGCCTCCGAAGTTAGCTTGTTAAAATGAAGAATTTGACTTTTGCTTGATGATGAACCCAATAATATTCAAATTTAGGAGCAATAATCTTAGTGTAATTAGACATTTAAATGCTCTATATGTGTTATTTTACTCTTATTTTCTCTTTTCCATAGGAAACAGCCTAAAAGCAGCTAACCGAAGCAGATTCAAGGCTAATACAGACTGAGAGGATGATACACAGGGAACTGCAAAGCATAGGTCGACTGATTCCACCAACAGGCGACTAGACAGAGAGATTGATGGGGCTCGGCACAGTCGACTTCTTCAACATCAGTCGACTTGACTGATGAATCATGAAGCCACGGATGTCTCGGTGCAGTCGACTTACATCCAACACCAGTCGACTGGTACGCGGCGGAGTCAAAAGATAAGAACAGCGAAGATTCATTCTCATCCAAATACGAAGCAAGATTTAGTTATCCAAACCCAGGTTATATGCGAATAACAACTTCTCCAACAAATCAAAGCTAGAGACTGGGGATTGGCAAGAGCACGTGGTTAGCAGAAAAGGAAGAAAAGAAGAAAAGAGAAAGAAATAAAACGCCGATCAAATAAGGAAATAAATAAATAAAAGAAGAGGACTTTTCTGGAAAAAGGTAAAAACCCTAATTCTCTTTCCGCGTTCTATAAATATCAACGAAGAGGCATTGTTAAAAGGGGATCGACAGCAAGCATCAAGATACCAGGATCAAAGAGAGAGGAGATCAAGTATTCAACAAGAGAACGGGCCTGTCGACTGTGTGACAGCCAGCCGACCTATCTGGCCGAACTACATCAGTTTATTTCTTCTCTTTCTAGTTCTGTTATGTTAATCATGTATTCGAAACTGTTAGTCAATAAAAATCTTATTATGTGGAACTAATTTCATAGTTGGGTAGATTGAAACCGTAGTTATGTAATGCTTATATTCTTCTGAATGCTATTCTGTTATTTATTGATTAAACCTGAGAGTATTGGTATAGATTTATAATATACAAACTTGTTCAGAAGTCCTAAGAGCAGTCGACTGAGTGACAGCAAGTCGACTGCCATACAGAACCTGAGATTATCAAGTTTGCATGTTATAAATCTGAATTTGTTATATGAGTATAGAGACGACCCGTATCTCGTGCTCATAACTTGTAACACAGGAATCTTTAGGGGTTCTTGGTTTAATCAACTTGAAGGATCTAGATCTGATACCAATTTCTAGAACTTCGAGTGTTTGTTCGTTTCCATTGTTCTTATGTTTTCCTTAAGTGCAACTTAGTAGATACCATGCTAAATACTTAAGGAAAGAAACGAATTAGAGTAGATACCATGCCTAATTCTTGGTTTAGGGAAACGTTAACTTTAAGGAGTAGATACCATGCCCTTAAAGGAACGAACATGAGTAATTAGAATAGTGAAGAAGGTGACTTAGCATTACTGACTATAGGTGGAAATCAAAGCCCAACTACTTAATAGATATTTGTGATTCAGAACTACTTGATATAGTTTTTAATTTCTCCTATTCTTTTAGAACAACACTTCAAGATTCTTATTTCTTTTTATTGGTTAGTAAGTTAATTTCTACAATCTCTGTGGGATCGACCCTTGCTTTTCATTACGCTTCTATAAACGATTCGTACACTTGCGAGGTTTTTAATTTGTGTCTAGTAGATCATCTAGATTGCACAACACTTGATATGTGACATTGAAAGTTAGTCCCATATCGGAAATGAGCAAAAAGAAAATGAAGTTATAAGTTACAAACTGAGCCAAAGGGTTGTGCCCTTAGGGGTACGAATATTTTTTTTGAAGGGAAAACACACCCAATTTGGGCGTCGATGTGAAACACACGCGCGGGCTTGGGCTTAGGCTTAGTAAACTTATTTTTTCAAAAAAACCAGTTCTGATTTTGTATACGGGCTAGATACGGATACGGGCAGTTGCAACTGTCATGCCAGTTTTTTTCTGAACAATTGCAAAAATTGCCAAGGGCTTAGGGCTATAAATAGGACTGGATTCTGATCAAATCCGAGTCCAGTCCAATTTACATCTTCCCTACCACCCTGTATCAGTGTAGATATCACAAAACTCGCTGTTCACATCCTTTCTCGCTCGAGTCTCCATTATTCTAGTGTAAGTTAATGGAGTTTTGACTATTGTATCTTGGGAGACGATTGCCAAATAACATGTATACACCGTAGGAGTGGCAAAATAAACGTCTTAAGGACATTGTTTTCAAAAAGCCTCAGCCTGTCTATCTCTTCACCATATTCATGGTCGGAATTGAAGATAACTTATCTTCTTTCTATGCTTTGTGTAGAGTGATATACGTTGTTTGCGAAACAGTCCCTTTAATTCACAATTATCAAGGTTCGAATTGAAGATACCATATCTTCCTTTTGTTCTTTGCTGATAGTGAATTATACTGTTTGAGTAACAGTATAATTATTATTAAATTCGAGTAGGAATTTAATTCGTTGTTATTAATTTTTCATTAAAATTAATCTTGTCTATTTAAGGTATAACAGTGAGATGTATTTCCATCATTTTTTTTTGTTTATCTTAGATATTAAATGTGCATGTGTATGAATGTGCATAAACTCAATATTTTTTCTAGAGAAATATCCATATAATTAGTATTTTTCTATGTCATATATAAACTCGAAAAAAAACACCCAACACATGGAAATTGGATTGAAGTTCGATAGGGTGAGTTCTAATACTCTTGAGAACCTGCCAACTATTTCAAGTTAAAAATTTCACAATGCCTTATCCGACATGTGAAACCAAATCGTGTACTCTCTCTGACTTTAAAAGAAATTGCAAGTGTGAAATTTTTTTATAACTAATGCCGCTATCTCGAACAAAGACATTCACATTGCAGATGTCGTTGTTAGGGATAGAAGTATCAGCTGTATTATTCATTGTTAGAGATAACTGATGTCGTTGTTTGGAACAGCAGCAACAATTCATTTTATTATTTATGCTTGATTAATTTATTTTTTTGAACTGTTGGCAATAGTTATTTTATGTCGTTGTTTGGAAGAACGACTGTGGAGGCAGAGAGTTTAATGAGTATTATAACTGATGTCGTTATCTCCAACAACGACATCAGTAATGCGAATGTCGTTATTGGGGATAAGGACATCATTTATAATTTGTTTCAGCACTTGGAATTTTTCGAAGTCAGAAGGTTCACACTTGTATAAGAAATGTACCAATGCCGTTTTTCCAAATAGTGTCACACAAAAAAAATTTAAACTGATGTCGCTTTTTGAAAAAAAAAAGGCATGAAATTAAACTATGGCGTTGTTTCGAAAAACATGTTATGCTGAAGTCTCCAAAATTGGGTTAGTTGGGTAAATATTTTCAAAAGTGGGTCACTTTGATGAAAGTGGGACGGTACGGAAAAATTCCCCCCAATACACACAGAGCATCCTCCCTCTCTTAAGTAAATTTATGAATATTTTCAAAAAGTGAACTATTTTTCTTATAACTAAGTAGGGGTGGGCATCGGTCGGTATCCGACCTAATATGGATCATCCACCACCGATCCAAAGAAGATCGGTTTTTTAATTTTCTCATCTGCAACCAATCCGAACCTTAATTGGATCGGTTTCCATCCAAGCTAATTAAGCTCGGTTTGGATTGGATTGAATGGTCGGTTTGGCGTGCTACTTTTCACCTTCAACATCATTCATAATTTTGTTGAAATTTAAAAGATCAACTTCAATCAAACTTAAGAAACAACCTACTATTTGTTATTTAGAAATGAATTTAAAATGAAGATTCATAAAACCACAAGTTGTTAATGAATTTTGCACTAATTGTTTGAGATGATGACGTTTAAATGAGTGAGATAAACTGCTTTTTCGCTTGCATACTTCTGTAATCTTAGTTTATTATCATAAAAGAAACATCAATAAACATAGCTAATTGAATTTCAGGTGCAATAAAAAAAGATTTAGAAAATAATTTCTGCTTGACTTGATTAAAGTAACTACTAAATGTTACATCAACTTTATGATTCTATTAAGAAATGTACCGATGCCGTCTTAAGAGGTGTTGAAACAGCTTTCGCTTTCTCCATGCCAAAACGGCGTAGCATTTTCTCGGCAAAACTCTTTTGTGAAAGAAATTACTTTCTTTTGGACCTATCCCTTGTGATCTCCATCCCGAGAATCCTTTTGGCGGCCCCCAAATCTTTTACCTCAAATGCCGAACTTAGTTGCTCCTTCAACCTCCTAACTTCTTTCAAGTTTGAGGATGCAATCAACATGTCATCCACATAGAGCAACAAGTAAATGAAATCCCCACCATCCAACTTCTTGAAATAAATACAACAATCATAATTGGAACGATGAAAATTAATACTCACCATGAATGAGTCGAACTTTTTATACCATTGCCGCGATAATTGCTTAAGGCCATAAAGGGACTTCTTCAAAAGACACACACGGTCCTTCTTTCCCGCAACCTCAAAACCCTCCGGTTGGCTCATGTAAATTTGCTCCTCCAAGTCACCATGCAAGAAGGCAGTTTTCACATCCATTTGCTCCAATTCCAAATCCTTCATTGCCACCAAAGAGAGCAAAACTCGAATGGAGGTGTGCTTAACTACAGGAGAGAACACATCATTGAAGTCCACACCTTGGACTTGACTATACCCTTTAGCCACGAGCCTTGCCTTGTATCGAAAATCCGCAAGATTTGAGCCATCAATCTTTCTCTTAAACACCCACTTGCAACCCACAATCCTGTTACCACTCGGAGGCTTCACAAGTGACCAAGTCTCATTTTGTTGTAAGGATTGTAACTCTTCATTCATAGCGGCAACCCAATTGGCCGCATCTTTAGAAGAAATGGCTTCCTTGTAGGAAGATGGCTCACAATACTCCACTTCCTCTGCAATTGCCAAACAATAAGCAAAGTCGGAGTATCCATATCTTGTAGGTGGTCGTGTTTCTCTTTTAGCTCGGTCCCTTGCCAATGCATATGGTTGTGCCTCTTCTTGGACTTCCTCCAAATTGACATCATCATGTGAGATCAAATCATTACCTTCTTGGAATGGCACCTCAAACTCCACCTTCTCCTCAACCGTCTCATTCTCCTTAATAATCGGCTCGGGTGCAACATCATTTGCCTTCAACATGGCCAACTCATGGAAATTGACATCTCTTGAAATAAGGAACTTGGATGATTCGGGACACCACAACTTATATCCCTTCACATTTGCGGGATACCCAACAAAAATACACTTCTTCGATCTAGGCTCCAACTTTCCTTCATTCACATGTGCATAAGCGGGACAACCAAACACCCTCAAATTCGAATAATCGGCCGTCTTACCCGACCACACTTCTTCGAGTGTCTTCAACTCAATTGAAGTGGTAGGAGATCAATTTACCAAATAGCAAAGATGTGTTAATGGCTTCCGCTCAAAACTCCTTACCCAAACCCGTATTTGAAAGCATACTTCTAGACCTTTCAAGTAGTGTCCTATTTATCCTTTCTGCAACACCATTTTATTGTGGAGTGTTGACCACCGTCTTATGCCGAACGATCCCTTCGGCCTTACAAAAATTATCAAACTCACTGAAACTCCAAACCATTAAGTGTTCCCTTTGTCGAATGAATGGCCGTGGAGAACATCAACCTCTTATGCTTGCTAAATACACAATGCTTACAAAACTCTGAGTTGCCCATGCATTGGCCACACAACAAGCCTTTCTTGCTCAAAATGGTCATTCCTCGCTCGTTCATATGCCCCAATCTCATATGCCAAAGCCTAGTGGCATCCTCATCCGAGATAGTACCCGAACATGCAATGGCGGCCGAGCCCGTGACCTTGAAACCTTGTAGGAAATAAAGAGTTCTAATTCTCTTCGCTTTCATGATTGTGAGAGCCCCTTTAGAAACTCTAAGGACCCCACCTTCACTTTGGAACTTACACCCCTTTTCTTTAAGAGACTCCAAGGAAATCAAATTCTTAGACAAATCGGGTATATGCCTCACACCCGTCAACCTTCGGACCTTTCCATCATGCAACTTAATTATCACTGAACCAATTCCGGTAACCTTACACATATTGTTGTTTCCCATGAGAACCTTACCATCCGTAGGCTCATAAGTCTCAAACCAATCTCTATTCGGAGTCATGTATTGTGAAACACCCGTATCCATCACCCAACAATGTATATCTTCAACATTGATATCTACCACACAAAGAGATCAACCGTGTCACATTCGGCCACATTGGCCTCCTCCGAAGAAGAACCTTTACTATCCGCCTTTTGTTTATTTTTAAGTTTGAAACAATCGGCCTTAATGTGTCCCTTCTTCTTACAATAGTTGCACGTCAAATTCTTGTGCCTAGACTTCAAACGGTTCCTTGTATCTTTCGAGTTTCGGTCCCATGACCTACCTTGATCAACAACTAAACCAATACCTTAGCTCTCTTTCTCATTATTGGTCATTTCACTATCAATGTGCAACTTGGCTTGCAAATTTCTCTTAACATCCTCTAGAGAAATTTTATCTCTACTATAAATCAACATGTCTCTAAAAGCCTTGTATGATGCGAGTAATGAGCATAATAACAAAAGGGCTTGGTCCTCATCCTCCACCTTAACATCAATCTTACTTAAGTCATTCAAAATAGATGCAAACTCCGTAATATGATTGGAAATTGATGTACCTTCAACCATGCGAAGGGTGTAGAGACGCAATTTTAACCGCAGTCGATTGGTGAGAGACTTCTTCATGTAAATGTTCTCCAATTTCTCCCACAAAGTCTTAGCGGTCTTCTCCGATAGGACCTCTTGCAATATCGAATTGCTCAAACACAATTGGATAATAGAGAGCGCTTTATCATCCATCTCTCTCCATCTCTTATCCGCCACCGCATCAATCAATTTTTCTAGATCAAAAATGACATCCTTAACGCCTTGGCTCGACAAAATCGCTGCCATACGCACTTGCCATAATACAAAACTCGTCTTCCCATCATACTTCTCAATATCATATTTTTCCGACATATCCATTCAAATTTCTTGAACCCAATTCAACAAAACACCAAAATTTTTTCCAAAAATTAAATTACTCAAATCACAAAATCAAACATTCTCCTTCTTGATATCCTCCCTCCTCCGGTGCTCACGACGACGACGGATCTGGGTGCTCGACGACGGATCTGGCTGGAAGTGGGAGAACAAGACGGCTAGGGTGCTCGACGACGGATCCGCAGAGGAAGTGGCTCGACGACGGATCTGGGTGCTCGACGACGGATCTGGCTGGAAGTGGGAGAATGAGAAGGCTAGGGATTTAGGGGCAGGAATATTTGGCTCTAATACCAATTTGTTAGGGTTTGATTTGTTAGGATTTGAGAAGATGAGGAAGAGAGGAGAAGAGAGGGAGACAGCAGCCGTATTTGGAAGAGTAGCAAAATGTTGATTGATTATTTCATTTGATTCATAGCTTACATATGTGAAGATACAAAGCCCAATGGACCCTAAGAGCAATTGGGTCATAACGTAACACAACCCATGGAGAAATCCTGCCTGCAATCGACTGCATAATTACTCTCTTTTCTTAAATGCAGAAATCATCAATAGATCAATGGGCAAGTTTTGTTTTTCGCGATCTGGACTTTTAGGTTGCATGCATAAATTAAGTACCTAGAATGAATAGGAAGGGTTGACTCTCTTTAATGTTGTCAGGTGGTTGTGAATTGTGATATAGTCCTTGTACTAATGGCTTGTGTTTCAATCAAAACAGCAATACCTCATACTGAAGCATAATGGAAATTACCAGAACCTTACACCTTATCTACTAACCTGACTTCCACTTAATAATATATGTTTGTCTTACCATAAAATTCTGCAAGAGAAAACTGTAACTTCATCATTCTTGGTTTTAATTATTTCTTCTATTAATTTTTGCATATGTTATGTGATACCTGCTTCTATTGTTTACACTATTATTTGTCATTACTATGTTATCTGATATTTTGTCCACAATTTTTCTTCTTTTGCAGTCATTTGTGCTGGTTTGGACGTATCCTTTTCAGAGTAAAAAGTACATGTTCATTCTTCTCTTTACTTTAACACCCAGTATTACTCGACATCTCTTTCAACTAATTGAACATATGCTGATTTGAATACAAAAAAGTTAGACCTTAACTCTTCTGTACCTGATCGATGCTCGGGTAAGCTGATAATAATTATCGTCCTATTATTGATGTTTATTGTTTGTCAGTTCTAGAAAAACATATACATATACTTGGATAATTTCTATGACACCCTAATATTTCAACTAATCCAAGATAGTCCAACTTCGATCACAAATATAGACACAAGAAGCTGGCCGACTTTCAGTAAACCTGTACTGAAAATGATTAGCATTATAACATTAGTGTAGATAACTTGATATATGCACTAGTTAAATGTATTTATATACTATTATAACGAGAAAGTTGGAGTTGTGTAAATTGTGGACAACTACCCACTTATAGATCTCAAACTTACATTTATAACACCAAGTATTGACACCTATCTGCTTAAACTCAACAAGCCAATTAAATCTTAATTAAGATGCATTTCAAATTCAAATAAATATAAATCATTCACTTAAATTTAAAGATTAAAAACATCACATACGTAGGCTTGTAGCCGTTCATGCACATTGCATGTGCTTAGCAACTAATATATATTAACCTATAATGGTGTATTGACATTATGCTACATCAGTGGAATTATATTCATCGTTTTTGGACACATTTTATCGACTTTCAGATTCTCATACATTGGAGTTTATCGTGTTTAGTTGTGTTAAATCTGATTTGGGAAAATTAGGGTTTGGTTAATCTCTAGCCGCTTAAGATATTATACCCTGCTTATCAGTATTGGAATATCACAGAGCACTACCTCTAGACCAGCATATAAAGAGATTAGACTGGGTTTAGGGTACTGGGCTTTTAGCCCACTCAAACCGTTCCAATAATTAATACATAACACGTGTAAACCCGTGTTGCCCCATAGAACAATATACACAATATTATCCTATTATATTGAGAATATACATATACATCCAACAATCTCCTCCTATATTCTCAATATATTAAGCTAAACAATGTTATAATATTGGATCATAAAAATTCAAACATTATTGAATCATAAAGAACATGGTTTATAGACTAAATCAATTATAACTTGAATAGTTCAAATATGACTAAACCAAAATAATCAAATAATTCTAAAACCATAAATGAATAGTTCACAAAGACTAAACCAACAAGAGGAACCTGTCATAGTTTCAAAATCAACCAAAGCAAATAAACTTCAAGAATAAAATATGAGTTTTAAGCTCATGAACACAAGAGTCTTAAACTCGACAGAAGTTTTATCAAGCAAGTGACAAAGTTATTCCTCAGAGAAATAAATCAAGACTATATCCTTGCAAACTGCTTTATGTTTACTCCTCCATTTTGAGCAAATCATTATTTTGAAATCTATGTTGACAGATTCAACTCCTCCATCTTTGCTAGCTTATTGAAAGCAAGAATATCAAGAGACACATCTCTAAGAATTCTAGCAAATTTCATAAAGTATCTGGTTCTACTAAAGAACTTAGTACAATTCAACGATAGCTTAGCAAAATGTAACGCAAGCATCACAATCAAGTTTCTTTAACAAAATAAAGAACAAGAACTATTATAGTTTCTGTACAAGAACTATACTATGTTTCATATTGGAATGATAGAACAGTCAAATCAATTATGGTTAATCCTGAATCATCAAAATTGGAATGAAACATGAATCCATAAAAGAGTTATATCATCAAAATTGGAATGATATAACAACAATTCTAAACATCGGAAACACATCGACAAGTTTTCATGCATTCTTTTGGAATAATGAGATGATTCTAAGTAAATTATGAAAATATATAGCATCATCAAAATTGGAATGAAGTTATATAACAGAATTTACATAGAACTTTTCAAATTATCTAAAACATGCCAACTGCCTAAAATTGATGCTTTAGTTTGAACTTCTCTATGGCTCCAATTGGATTCTAAATCTCAAAACAACTTGGATGTTAAAGCTTTTGACTCAATAGCTTTTAACTCCATTTTTCCCACAGTTTTGATAATTAGATCACTTTCAAGTCTCTTAGCAAGAGCATTAGCCATATTTATCACAATTGCACTTAATCTATGAGAAAGTTCAACTAGGCTTCTTTCATCCTTAATATACTCCTCTTGCTATTATAGAGTGAGTTATTAGCTACAGTGCATTATAGCTTGATAGTCGCATAACAGAATTAGAGAATTTACATTAAACTTCTCAAATGGATGATTAGCAATAAGTCATTCAATCCACTCAGCCTCTTCCCCTGCAGAGGATAACACATAGAGGTCTGATTTCTTGGATGAGGATGCAACGCTTGTTTGCCTATTAATCTCCATAATTTTCTGCTCCTCCTAGTGTGAACACATATCCACCAGTTGTCGACTTTTACTAAACTTTGAGTAGCACAAAGCAAACTCTTGAGTACCACTCAGGTATCTCATTAGCCTGTTAAGGGCATTCAAATGTGTATGGGACTATTAGTGAGTCTGCAGATCATACCTACCTCAAAGGCTATGTCTTTTCAACATGTCTTATAGTTGCACCGTCATTAGGTGTCAACCTTTTTATCATAATCATAAGGTGTTTCAAAACACACTTTCAATCACTATATCCCCACCTTTGAAACACATTATTGATTTATCGAGTTTGACTAAGGGTTATCCCTTGCCAACCAAAACTCACCCTTATACATAATATGGTGACCACAATACTTAGGTGTTTCAAGCTAAATTTATTTGGATAGCACAATTTAACTCCATTTATAATAGAGATGTCACTTCCAATCAACATGCATGTCAATAAAACCAAGTAAATAATAGCCATTATATTTGACACACCACAAAGTTAAAGGCACTGATCTGAATTACTTGATTCATATACTAGGCTCTTTGAGAAATTTGTCAAATTATTTATACGATAGCTATATTACATGTTTCAAAGCATACAATGATTTTACTAAATTGTAAATCTTGTTCACTAAATATATTAGTCCAAAACTTTTCAGTACAAAACTGTTCAGTACAAAATATCAAGGACAAAACTTTTAAATATCTTTTATGAATGACAAAATTTTCAATAGATGTAAGGGTAAAAGAATACTTATTGTAGCAATATGATAAACATGTGAATAGACATCAAATAAATCTACCCCATTTTTTTCAGTCAATCTGTTAGCTACTAAAAAGCATTAAAATTGCTACTGAACAATCAAAATTAAGTTTCTTCTACAAAACCCCACTTACTTACTATAGTTTTAGCCACTTTCGGCAGATCAGCTAAATTGAAGTATTATTGTATGACACATAATCATCTCATTGTCTACTAAAACTCATCTTAGCTTATTTGTCATTCAGGTTTTTAAGTGTCAGTAAGACTAGTTCTTGATTCCAACTGTGAATCATTGAGCATGTCTGTATGAATAAATTATTTCATACATTTATCTTTGATGAACACATCCTCAAAGAACTCTGCAAGTCTAGATTCTTCTAACACAAATTAGATAGATCCAACATCTGTCCACCGAACTATATTCTGTACTTTCTAAACACACACAAATATCTGTTGTAGGTCCTACTTTAGGCCTTCTAGGGTTATGTATTCTAACATAAGTATCACAACACAAAATCTCACTTTAACAAAACTATTTGTGTTTTCATGCCTTAATCTACAAGGTGTATTCAATTTAGAGTGTAGTAACACATTCAGAGATATGATTAACAATACAACATCAAACAACAGTCAATAATATAGAATTCAACATTTTACTAAGAGTTTGATTCTAACTTTTATCAATACTGTTTGATTGTTGTAAGTAGAGTGCAGTAGAGATTATGCCCAATGCAAACTTCTCTAAAGTTGTTAAACATATTTACCACCTCTATCAAATCTGAACCCTTGATTTTTAGCATTCAACTATAATTTTTTAATTCATTAACAATAATAAGTGCTTCATTCTTCATATATATGACAGACTTATATTAATCATCTACAAAAGCAATTAAATACTTCTGACTAATAATCATCTCATCTAGTTGCAAAGCTACTGAGATCACAAATATCAGAATGTATTGACTCAAGTAGTTGTGTGCTCCTAGAGATCATACTAAATGAGTTTCTAGTGATCATAATCTGAGCACAACTTTCATATTTGTCATATTTAATGGAGTGTCATTTAGCAGAGTTATGAGTTTTAACAAGAACAAACAATTCAATATATAGTTCATAGTGATTCTAAATCTCAAAACAACTTGGATGTTAAAACTTTTGGCAAAATAGCTTTTAACTCCATTTTCCCCACAGTTTTGATAATTAGATCACATTTCCTCACAGACAATTGAATGTATAGTTCTCAAATCCTAGCCAAATATGCTATTGTTCAAGAACACAATTAGAACTATTATTATTAATTGTCTCATTTGTTAAACTGAGCTTATACATGCGATTGACAATATATGCACCTTATAAGAGTTAATACAAAATTACTCTATTACATTTTACAAAGTTGTTTGCTTTCTCTAGTGATTCTAACAATGTCCCCGTGCTCAAACAAATTGAGCTATATTTTCTTTATTCGTTCTTCATCATCTTCGAAACACTAAGCGAGATAATGAACCATATTTTATAATTTAATTTTGCACACACAGTACAATGAACGATAAAGAACAAAACGTAAATAATGGAGTCATATTCTGCATTACAAAATGCTCCTATCTAAGTTACGGACATTTGTCATAAATCTTATACAAAAATTTTAATTTTAAATTTTAGAGAAGCAAAAGTGTAATCTCATACAAACTGCAAACACTGGATTTGTCAAAATATCTATACACATAGTATGATAAAACACTTAACAATCCTAAACATGCTAGTTTTCCAAAGCGAGAATAACTATGATCTAAAACTTTCAATCATATGATCTAACGCACAAAATATTAACACATTCATCATATGAAAAATACTAAGAAAATTAGAGTAGATCATACTGACACTTCAAGTTAGAAGTATTTTCCAAATTCGATGGAGAAGTCTGCGTGGTGCAGACTTGTTCAGCCGTGATGCATATCCATCGTCTCCAACATACACAATTTGTAGGTAACATTAAAGTTCCTACATTCACCAAATTGTTAAAGATTAGCCAATTAAACAAATTATTAGCACTATCTGATTCTAGCAACAATTTAATTGGAGATCCGAATTTAATAGTCAACATACAGTTTAACTTATCAAAAAATAGATATTTGATTTTAGCACATAGCCAAAACAACTATTCAACTTGTATTTAATTAACTGTTGCCGCTAAATTTGGTGTGGGGGCAAACAGATTAATTTGTGGATTCTTAGGGAAACTGAATAGAGAACCTGTATACCTGTTCCGTGGGCTTCGATCGTCGCTCCCGCCGTTCACCTGCAAAAAGTGCGAGACACCGGGGTTGTTCCCGGTGACGCACCCTCCGACGCTCAAGTCAGTAATCTGTAAGACTATGAGAGAGCGCAAAAACTGGTGAAAGATTGATTATCTCTTAATGGAGATGGATGGGGGGTTTTTATAGGCATCTTAGAGAACAGATTAGGAATGTTATCCCCATGGTCTGATAAGGAATATTCTCCTTGTAAACAGATTAGTAATGTAATCTGATAAGGTATATTTCCCATAATCAGATAAGGAATTTAATCCCCAAATCCCAGTGAAAAGATAGACGTATATCAGGGCCGTTGATCAAGATTGATCAGGGACCCCGATCCTATCTTGCTGGATTGGGTGCGCAGCGGGTTAGAACCTGTACCCTCTTGTCGGTGGATCCATTCGGGGGTTATTGGGTCCCTTGGGGAGAAGATCCAATACCCACTTTTGACCATCTTGTAGGCGAAATTGCCGATTTACCCCTGGGCCTCAAGATTCGTACCTGATTTGGACGGTTTCGATTAACCCCCATTTTTAGCCATATCACGAGCCCCCCACTCCTAAAGGCTAAATTTGATCGGCCTTTGAGGAGTAGTTTAACTGTTTTAATGGCTAGCGGAGTTGTATCGGAGTTCAAATGAAGGGTTTTGAATCATGAAGGGGTAGTGAGGTGATTTTCCAAGTGGATTGAGCTCCGAGTTGTTCCTGAGTCCTGAGGGTCATGTGGCATTTTCGCAGGGATATCCTCTTTGCCTTCGCGGAGCGTCAATTCATTGTTTTAGGGGTCTTAGATATTCGGATCATGTAACGCCCCGAATCCCAATTTACTGAATTCGAGATGTTCTTCAGGATCTTTTCGCTTTCTTCACATACAATTTTACAAGGAAATTTAAAACTTTACTTTTACATCAGAGTTTACAACATATTACATTTGAATTTACACAGCGGAAGCAAAATGTACAATATTTACATAAATGAACAACAACATAATGAACTCTTTATGCATCCATTCCTCTTACATGTAGTTATATCCTGCATAAAACTGTGGGTACGTCAGTTTATTCAACCAACGATAATTATACATGGCCATCCTCTCTACGCCAGAAACAGTATAATGAATCTCATTTCTTACAAATCACAAACTTGTTCAACATAAGCATGCAAATAAGAGGGAACTTTTAATGATGTCGTGTCGTGATTGTGCACTTAAATCCTTAATGCAATTTACTTAATTAACATGACACTAATGCGCACTTGTTCGAATTCTATGCATCCCATACTACATAGGTTCGAGGGCAAGCCTCTTAAACGATCTTCATTTTTGTAGGGTTCAATCCCCCGCCATGACTTATTCTACTTCTGTAATTCCAATGAGTATCCTAGATGAATCTATGAGTACAAGCATGTATCCTGGCCCCTGGAGTAGAATTTCGCGCCATGTCTTGACTCGTCAAGCATGCATTCTGCGACAATTCAGCCTCCTCCCTGAACACACTCCTCTTGCAGTCACCAAAACATCCCACAAGCGTGACTAGAGTCCGATCATTACTGAGTTGTGCCCGCGCCATGTCTTGACGCATCAAGCATGCATTCTGCGGCTCACACACCCGCACCGTACCCTAGCTCTCATACTCATGTTTTTCTCTCACCTTCATCACCTCCACACTATGTATTAATTTAATTAGAATCATGAATGAAAATCAATCTCTAGAGTTAGCCTCTCCATCATCCGGACTTATCATTTCATTTCACTTGACCAACCTGGTCTAATTCTCAATATCATTTCATTCACTGCCGGGGAGACTTAGCTACTCTTTCGTTCAATTTCAACTTCACAATATCCAATTGAGCATCATCAGCTCATCATTCATTTTAGAGTCTCACAGACTTTTCTCATCATGATTTCACATTTCATAATTTCATTTAATCTTCCATTTCTCATCTATGATTCATTTACACAATTCATGCAGCCATAAGCAGAATCCATTGACTTTAATCATATAGTTCACAATTACCAACAGCAAAATAACATGAATTCAAATATGTCAAAGTCCTTTCTGTACAGTCGACTTGGAAGAACACCAGTCGACTTATACAGTCATATACAGGGTTATCAAAAGGTTCGGGATAGTCGACTGTGTATACTACCAGTCGCCTGTCCCGCAACTTTCAAGTTCACAATATTAGTCACACGACAGTCGACTGTTCACACCTCAGTCGTCTGTCTTAGCAATTTCAACAGCATAATTCTATGTCCAGATCAGTCGACTTGCTACACGCAATCGGTCGACTGGACAGATCCAATTTCAATAGATCATTTACAGTTCTTACGTGCATTTCATCATGATGTCAATTAACAGTATACATAAGTTCATGTTTCACAGACAAGGTCTCTTATCATTCAGTAACACTACAACATGGATCATCAAATTACTAACATGTCCTTTCCGTTAGGGAAATACTTTAAACATGCATTCACATATGCTCATAATTCCTTACAACAATAAAGATGTAAATCCCAAGTCATCAAACTAGGTCCACATGATGAAAATATCTCAATTTATGAAACTACCCAACAGTCACAGTCAGATTGAAGTACCATTCGACTTAACACACTATCAGTCGACTGCTTCGACAATTCCAAATTATTAACTACCATTAGCTCTTTTTATTCATTTACCTTCCCTCCATCATATGTGTCATAGGGAAACCATGCAAATAGTATTCATACCATCATGTTCATTTATACACACGTTTATCATTACAATCATGCGAAATAATGTCTCGTACCAGTCGACTGGCTCACATGGCAGCCGACTGTACCGACAGTCTCGTTTTCAATATTAATAGCAAGTTCAAGCAATTTCTACCGCATTCAAATCACTTTTATAACATAATATCAATCATAGCCATTGTAGCATTATTCCTACATTAGAAGTCCTGAGAAACACCCACCTTGTATGAAGAAATAAACCGAAATCCCGCAAAGTCCTTCAATAACACAGCACTTCTTGTTCCTTTGCTCCACACCGAAATCTCCAGCAATGCTGCTTGCCTCCACAGAAAAGCTCCCACACAACTCACCAATACTCTCTTGAAAACTTAGGAAAATTTTAGTGTAAAAAGATAGGGATTAGAAGGGGGTATTTATACTAGAATATAGGTGAAATGGAGGGCTGAGATCTATTGGGGAGTTGGAGAATCAAAGGTTGAGATCAAATCGGGAGTTAAGAAACTACCCACATCCCAAAAGTAACCACCCATGATCTACACTCCTAGCTTCCCATCCGGCCAAGGGTTGTGCCTTGTGCACGTGTACATGGAGTGCACGTGTACACACAACTACACCCTACAAATAGCATATCAAATACCCGGAATATAAAAAAGAAAGATGCTACACAGATAAGTTATGAAATAAGAGGTTAAGTTTATGGGCTAAAATTTATTGGGCCAAAAAAATATAAACAAGTTAACATTTGGGCTTTTAAAGAAAATATTACTTTATTCATCATGGAAAATAATAGCCACATGTCACCAAGCATACCATAAAAAAGAAATAAATAATCTTTATATATTAAGAAAATCGGGGTATTACATCACTCCCTCCTTAGAATAGTTCCGTCCCGGAACTACAGCCAAGAGCGAGAAGAAGAAAATACAACAACAAGAGATACAAAAAACACAAAATACAAAAATACAATCAACAGGACAATCAAGCAAAAAGCTCAGGATAGTCCTTCAACATCTTCTCCTCAGATTCCCAAGTAGCCTCTTCAACCAAGTGATTTCTCCAGACTACCTTGACCATCGGTATCGTCTTATTCCTCAAGACTTTCTCCCTACGGTCAACAATCTCAACAGGAGTCTCGATGTAATTCAGGTCTAACTGCAAACCTTCCGGAACTTCAGGCAAATGATGACTCGGGTCTGGAATATAACCTCTCAACATAGACACATGAAAGACATTGTGCACCTGAGACAACTCCTCCGGTAATTCAAGCCGGTAAGCAGTTTTCCCGATCCTTTTCAATATCTTATATGGGCCTATAAACCTCGGGGCTAACTTCCCGCCTTTGCCAAAACGAACCACACCTTTACTGGGTGATACCTTCAGAAAGACGAAGTCACCAACCTCAAACTCAAGGTCCCTTCTCCGGTTGTCTGCATAGCTTTTCTGCCTGCTCTGAGCTTCCACCAACCTTTTCCTGATCAGATCAATCTTCTCAGAAGTCAGCTGTACAAGCTCAGGACCAAACAACTGACGCTCCCCAACCTCATACCAACACACAGGAGTCCTGCACTTCCTGCCATACAAAGCTTCGTACGGCGCCATCCCGATGCTAGCCTGAAAACTGTTGTTGTAGGCAAACTCCACCAAAGGTAAATGCCTTTCCCAACTGCCTCTGAAGTCTAGTATACAACACCGAAGCATATCCTCAAGAATACGGTTGACTCTCTCGGTCTGCCCATCGGTCTGCGGATGAAAAGCAGTGCTGAAATCTGTCTTGGTACCCAAAGCTGCCTGAAGACTCCTCCAGAAATGCGAAGTAAACCGCGCATCTCGATCAGACACAATAGTCGAAGGAACGCCATGAAGTCGGACAATCTCACCAACATACAACTCAGCCAATTGTCCATCGAAGCCGTGAGTTTCATCGCCAAAAAGTGAGCGGACTTGGTAAGTCGATCGACTATAACCCAAATAGCATCATTGCCTTTAGAACTCTTAGGCAATCCCGTAATGAAATCCATACTGATGTTATCCCACTTCCATTCCGGAATAGGTAACGGCTGTAATAGACCTCCGGGTCTCTGATTTTCGGCTTTGACTTGCTGACAAACCTCACACCTCGCGACAAATTCGGCCACATCCCGCTTCAAACCTGACCACCAGAAATGCTGCTTGATGTCTTTGTACATCTTAGTACTCCCAGGATGTACTGACAAAAGAGTAGCATGCGCCTCCTGAAGAATACTCTCTTTCAGGTCCGCCTGATCTGGAACACACAGCCTATCTCCGAACCACAGCACTCCATCCCTGGTCTGAAATCCGGGCAACCTGCCAGCACTAACCTGCTCCTTCATCTCCAAAATATCAGCATCAACTTCCTGACTTGCAATGATCCTTGCATTTAAAGTAGGCTGAAGCTTCAACTGAGATAAAGATGCCCCCAACCCTTGCAAGACAACCTCAATACCTGCTCGATCCAACTCCTCAATCAGATGCCTCTGAGTTGTAATCAAACTGGCCAAACTGCTCTTGCGACTAAGTGCATCAGCAACAACATTAGCCTTTCCAGGATGATACTTGATCTCAGGTCGCATATCCTCGAGCACTTCCAGCCATCTCCGCTGTCTTAGATTGAGATCCCTCTGCTGGTAGATATACTTCAAGCTCTTGTGATCCGTGTACATGTTCAGCTTCTCACCGTACACGTAGTGCCTCCATTGCTTCAAAGCAAAGATAATCGCAGCCAGCTCTAGATCATGAGTCGGATAATTCTTCTCATGCGGTCGTAGTTGCCTAGACCCATAAGCGATTACTTTACCCTCTTGCATTAAGACACAACCAAGCCCCCGATGTGAAGCATCGCTATAGACATCATACTCAACTCCTGCTCTAGGCAAAGCCAAAATAGGTGCAGTAGTCAGTCTATCCTTCAACTCCTGAAAACTCGCCTCACATTGCTCGGTCCACTTGAAGCTCACATTCTTCTTGGTCAACTCGGTAAGCGGCACCGCTATCTGAGCATAACCTTGAATGAATCTCCTGTAGTATCCAGTCATCCCAAGGAAACTTCTGACTTCCTTCACTGTAGTAGGCCTAGCCCAATCTCTCACTGCCTCTATCTTCTGAGGGTCAGTTGCCACTCCCTCCTTAGAAAGGATGTGACCTAGGAATGCCACTTCAGATTTCCAGAAATCACACTTGGATAACTTGGCATACAACCCCTGCTCTTCCAACTTCTGCAAAACTGCTGCCAGATGCTCGGTGTGCTCCGCCTCAGACTTGGAGTACACGAGAATATCGTCGATAAACACCACGACGAAACAATCAATAAACGGCCTCAGAACTCTGCTCATCAAGTCCATGAAGATTGCGGGTGCATTCGTCACTCCGAATGGCATAACTAAGAATTCGTAATGCCCATGCCGAGTTCTAAATGCAGTCTTATGCACATCTTCAGCTTTCACTCGCACTTGGTGATATCCTGATCGAAGATCTATTTTGGAGAATACAGCTGCTCCTTGTAGACGATCGAACAAGTCATCAATTCGAGGAATCGGATACTTATTCTGAACAGTGACCTTATTCAGCTCCCGGTAATCGATACATATCCTCATCGATCCATCCTTCTTCTTTACCAAAAGCACTGGTGCTCCCCAAGGTGACGCACTAGGTTGAATAAAGCCTTTTCCCAACAGTTCCTCAATCTGCCGTTTCACTTCATCCTGTTCCACTGGAGCCATCCTATACGGTGCCTTAGAAATGGGTGCACTTCCCGGTTGAACAGTGATGCTGAACTCTACATCACGATGCGGAGGTAACCCAGGAAAATCTTCCAAGAACACAGTCGGATAGTCCCGAACCACAGGAATCCCTTGCAATTCCACAGGAGTCTCTTCCTTGCGGATAGTTGCCACCATCTTAGAACACTTCAACTTCCCTTGGAAAGTGACTTCAGGTCCACCTGGAGCCTTCACTGTGACGGTCTTGGTCTTACACTCGATGCTTGCACTGTACACCGACATCCAATCAATGCCAATGATAACATCGACTCCCAAGATAATCAGCTCGATCAGATCAATGCCAAAGATTCGATCCCCAATCACTATATCGCAATCAGCATAGTACCGATTAGTGGTCAAAGTTTCTCCTGATGGCGTAGCTACTGCTAAGATCTTGCCTGGAAAAATCTTCGGTTCAACTCCCAACACTTTAGCAAACTTTGGAGACACAAAAGTATGAGAGGATCCAGTATCAAACAACACCACAGCTCCCTTTCCATTAATATAGAGTTCTCCTGTTACATAACATACATCATTACATAACAGTTTTACACTATAAATGGGAAGAAGAAATGACAAAACCACACTAAACATCAGCCCTCGTACCAGAGATGACCTGATCCGCCTCCTCAGCATCAGCTTCTGTCAAAGCAAATACTCGCCCTGACTGGTACGGCCTCTTCCCAGTCTGCTGTATTGGCACATTGTGATTGCCAACCCGTTGTTTGAGACATCGAGATTGGTAATGTCCCACTTCACCACAGTTAAAGCAAGTGACTGCAGAAGGTCTCCCTGCATCGTTTCCAGGTCTCCCAGCTACACTGACGGCATTCGCCCCTGTCGGTTTGAACCTCTGTGCAGATGGTTGCCCCTTGAAACTCCCCGATGGCGCGGGCCTCTTCCCAGACTGCCAGTTGCTCTTCTGGTGCTGAGCAATATGGAGCTGCTCCATATCCGCCTCCGTTGCTGCCGCCCTCTTCACCAGCTTATCGAATCTCCTGATACCAAGGGGTATCATACGAGATCTCAAGCTCGGCCTCAGACCATGCTCGAACTTGCGAGCCTTCTTCGCCTCATCCATCACTAGTTCTGGAGCATACCTGGAGAGCTGAGTAAACTTAGTCTCATACTCCCTTACTGACATGCTGCCTTGCTGAAGTGACAGAAACTCCATGGCCTTTTTCTCCTGGACGTCGGAGGGGAAATAATGGCTGCGGAATTCTTTCAGAAATTCCTCCCAGCCAAGCAACAAGCCGCCCATAGTCCTCTTCATCGACTGCCACCAAACAGCCGCATCCTTCTCCAACTGCAAAGTCGCCAACTTGACCTTGCTGCCCTCCGGTGTTTCCAACACCTCGAAGATTGTCTCCACTTGCCGAATCCAGTTATCGGCCGCATCCGGATCTGACTTTCCCTCGAACACTGGTGGTTTCATTCTCTTGAACGATTCCACTAGCTTGATTGCCTCGGGTACTGGATTCACCGGCCCCCTTCCTTGGTTTGCAGCCACTGCATTCAGCGTCTGGTAGACCCTTGCAAACTCGGCCTCAAGGTCCAAACCTTCACCATTCCTGGCTCCCCTTCTTGCCATATTCTGATGCAAAAAGATCCATTAAATTCGAAGTATAAAACAAGAATTTAAACCAACTTTCATTTCATTGAATTTCAAAGTTTATACATTCGAATTTAAAAAACATTTTAACATCAGGGCAGAAGAAAAAATAGAAACTGGGACAATCTAATCTCTACGGGTCCTCTTCGCTGCTCGAAGTTCATCCCGCAGTTCATCCACCTCATCCTTCAGCACATCAGTTAGGTTCTTTTTCTTCTCAAGTTCCCAAATCCGATGGCTAAGAACAGAATAGTCAGCATTCCGCTTCTCCAGCTGAGCCTCCAAAACTCCAACTCTATACTTCAAGGTATCCACTTGCCTCTGCAGAGAAGCCACAGCGTTACCCAGAGCTGGTCCCTTTTCTTCATCGGAAGAAGAAGAATCATCAGGTGAGTTCGGCGGTGGGGTGATCTCTCGAGATTCAGGGTACTCCTCATCATCAGAATCAGCTTGCCCGGGGTGATACTCGTCCTCAGAATCAGCCTGTCCAGGATGGTACTCTTCCTCAATAATGTGCCAGTCGTCGCCTCCAGCAGGGTCGAAGTGATCAGCCATCTTAGAATAGAGAGGAAGAAGCATAAACCATAGAGCAACACAAATGTAAGTCACTTACATTTAAATCTCTAAATCCAAACACACACTCTAATGTCCACATCTAGGATGTCATTCCTTATAAATTTGTACGAGTGTGAAAGCATAGAAAGCGTGGCTCTGATACCACTCTGTAACGCCCCGAATCCCAATTTACTGAATTCGAGATGTTCTTCAGGATCTTTTCGCTTTCTTCACATACAATTTTACAAGGAAATTTAAAACTTTACTTTTACATCAGAGTTTACAACATATTACATTTGAATTTACACAGCGGAAGCAAAATGTACAATATTTACATAAATGAACAACAACATAATGAACTCTTTATGCATCCATTCCTCTTACATGTAGTTATATCCTGCATAAAACTGTGGGTACGTCAGTTTATTCAACCGACGATAATTATACATGGCCATCCTCTCTACGCCAGAAACAGTATAATGAATCTCATTTCTTACAAATCACAAACTTGTTCAACATAAGCATGCAAATAAGAGGAAACTTTTAATGATGTCGTGTCGTGATTGTGCACTTAAATCCTTAATGCAATTTACTTAATTAACATGACACTAATGCGCACTTGTTCGAATTCTATGCATCCCATACTACATAGGTTCGAGGGCAAGCCTCTTAAACGATCTTCATTTTTGTAGGGTTCAATCCCCCGCCATGACTTATTCTACTTCTGTAATTCCAATGAGTATCCTAGATGAATCTATGAGTACAAGCATGTATCCTGGCCCCTGGAGTAGAATTTCGCGCCATGTCTTGACTCGTCAAGCATGCATTCTGCGACAATTCAGCCTCCTCCCTGAACACACTCCTCTTGCAGTCACCAAAACATCCCACAAGCGTGACTAGAGTCCGATCATTACTGAGTTGTGCCCGCACCATGTCTTGACGCATCAAGCATGCATTCTGCGGCTCACACACCCGCACCGTACCCTAGCTCTCATACTCATGTTTTTCTCTCACCTTCATCACCTCCACACTATGTATTAATTTAATTAGAATCATGAATGAAAATCAATCTCTAGAGTTAGCCTCTTCATCATCCGGACTTATCATTTCATTTCACTTGACCAACCTGGTCTAATTCTCAATATCATTTCATTCACTGCCGGGGAGACTTAGCTACTCTTTCGTTCAATTTCAACTTCACAATATCCAATTGAGCATCATCAGCTCATCATTCATTTTAGAGTCTCACAGACTTTTCTCATCATGATTTCACATTTCATAATTTCATTTAATCTTCCATTTCTCATCTATGATTCATTTACACAATTCATGCAGCCATAAGCAGAATCCATTGACTTTAATCATATAGTTCACAATTACCAACAGCAAAATAACATGAATTCAAATATGTCAAAGTCCTTTCTGTACAGTCGACTTGGAAGAACACCAGTCGACTTATACAGTCATATACAGGGTTATCAAAAGGCTCGAGATAGTCGACTGTGTATACTACCAGTCGCCTGTCCCGCAACTTTCAAGTTCACAATATTAGTCACACGACAGTCGACTGTTCACACCTCAGTCGTCTGTCTTAGCAATTTCAACAGCATAATTCTATGTCCAGATCAGTCGACTTGCTACACGCAATCGGTCGACTGGACAGATCCAATTTCAATAGATCATTTACAGTTCTTACGTGTATTTCATCATGATGTCAATTAACAGTATACATAAGTTCATGTTTCACAGACAAGGTCTCTTATCATTCAGTAACACTACAACATGGATCATCAAATTACTAACATGTCCTTTCCGTTAGGGAAATACTTTAAACATGCATTCACATATGCTCATAATTCCTTACAACAATAAAGATGTAAATCCCAAGTCATCAAACTGGGTCCACATGATGAAAATATCTCAATTTATGAAACTACCCAACAGTCACAGTCAGATTGAAGTACCAGTCGACTTAACACACTATCAGTCGACTGCTTCGACAATTCTAAATTATTAACTACCATTAGCTCTTTTTATTCATTTACCTTCCCTCCATCATATGTGTCATAGGGAAACCATGCAAATAGTATTCATACCATCATGTTCATTTATACACACGTTTATCATTACAATCATGCGAAATAATGTCTCGTACCAGTCGACTGGCTCACATGGTAGCCGACTGTACCGACAGTCTCGTTTTCAATATTAATAGCAAGTTCAAGCAATTTCTACCGCATTCAAATCACTTTTATAACATAATATCAATCATAGCCATTGTAGCATTATTCCTACATTAGAAGTCCTGAGAAACACCCACCTTGTATGAAGAAATAAACCGAAATCCCGCAAAGTCCTTCAATAACACAGCACTTCTTGTTCCTTTGCTCCACACCGAAATCTCCAGCAATGCTGCTTGCCTCCACAGAAAAGCTCCCACACAACTCACCAATACTCTCTTGAAAACTTAGGAAAATTTTAGTGTAAAAAGATAGGGATTAGAAGGGGGTATTTATACTAGAATATAGGTGAAATGGAGGGCTGAGATCTATTGGGGAGTTGGAGAATCAAAGGTTGAGATCAAATCGGGAGTTAAGAAACTACCCACATCCCAAAAGTAACCACCCATGATCTACACTCCTAGCTTCCCATCCGGCCAAGGGTTGTGCCTTGTGCACGTGTACATGGAGTGCACGTGTACACACAACTACACCCTACAAATAGCATATCAAATACCCGGAATATAAAAAAGAAAGATGCTACACAGATAAGTTATGAAATAAGAGGTTAAGTTTATGGGCTAAAATTTATTGGGCCAAAAAAATATAAACAAGTTAACATTTGGGCTTTTAAAGAAAATATTACTTTATTCATCATGGAAAATAATAGCCACATGTCACCAAGCATACCATAAAAAAGAAATAAATAATCTTTATATATTAAGATAATCGGGGTATTACAGATCATGTCTTAGACTTCCCTAGGGCTTGCCGACCAGGGGGCCGAGGTCCACGTGCAGTTCGACAGGCTTTTTCGGAGGGAAAAGTGAGTTCGGCTTAGCCGCGAGTGCTGAGAGTGAGTCTGGCGACCTGCCGAACTTGATTTTTATCCCGTAATGAGGTCGGTGTCACGATCGCTCGGCAGTGAGTGCCGAACTCGTTTCTTACCCTGTAACAAGGTCGGTGTCACGAACGCTCGGCAGTGAGTGCCGAACTTGTTTTTACCCCGTAACAAGGTCGGTGTCACGAACGCTCGGCAGTGAGTGCCGAACTTGATTTTTACCCTGTAACAAGGTCGGTGTCGCGAACGCTCGGCAGTGCGTGCCGAACTTTTTTTTTTTTTTGTAACAAGGTCGGTGTCACGAACGCTCGGTAGTGCGTGCCGAACTTGATTTTTACCCTGTAACAAGGTCGGTGTCACGAACGCTCGGCAGTGAGTGCCGAACTTGATTTTTACCCTGTAACAAGGTCGGTGTCACGAACGCTTGGCAGTGCGTGCCGAACTTGTTTTTTACCCTGTAACAAGGTCGGTGTCACGAACGCTCGGCAGTGCGTGCCGAACTTGATTTTTACCCTGTAACAAGGTCGGTGTCACGAACGCTCGGCAGTGCGTGCCGAACTCGTTTCTTACCCTGTAACAAGGTCGGTGTCACGAACGCTCGGCAGTGAGTGCCGAACTTGATTTTTACCCTGTAACAAGGTCGGTGTCACGAACGCTCGGTAGTGCGTGTCGAACTTGATTTTTACCCTGTAACAAGGTCGGTGCCACGAACGCTCGGCAGTGAGTGCCGAACTTGATTTTTACCCTGTAACAAGGTCGGTGTCACGAACGCTCGGCAGTGCGTGCCGAACTTGTTTTTTATCCTGTAACAAGGTCGGTGTCACGAACGCTCGGCAGTGAGTGCCGAACTTGATTTTTACCCTGTAACAAGGTCGGTGTCACGAATGCTCGGCAGTGCGTGCCGAACTTGTTTTTTACCCTGTAACAAGATCGGTGTCACGAACGCTCGGCAGTGAGTGCCGAACTCGTTTCTTACCCTGTAACAAGGTCGGTGTCATGAACGCTCGGCAGTGGGTGCCGAACTTCGAGACTTGTTGTTTTTTTGGGGGTTTGTTTTTTCTGTGCGCCATTTGAACTTCTGGTGGCTCTGACAGCTCTGACAACTCTGACAACTCTGACAACCCTGACAGATGGGACGTTCATTAATTGCAGTGACCTCTGGGCTTCTATCAGACGGGATGTGCATTAAATTCAACTCATGATTCGTTGCAGTTAGCGAGGTGACGATTGGGATTGCTCCGCCGTTTGGTTTAAATGGGCCGGTCGTACGAGCCCATTAGCCTCGTTGGGAGTGCCCCCCTTCTATAAATCCTCACCCCCCTCTCTCATTTCTCATTTCTCCTCTCATTTGCTCAGGCATTTTCTTGTGCTTCAGGCGAGTTTTTTCGGTGGTCGGCGTTTGACTCAGGCGAAGTTTTCCGGCAACCAAAGCTTTTTAAGGTAATTCATTATCAATTATGTCTCTAGCTTCTGTCTCCGATGAAGTCTCCTGGTCCGAGCCCTCCCTTGAAGACGTCGAGGACTCGACACCGACTCCGACCAAAGGCAAAGTGTTCGGCAAGGATTCGATCGTGGAGGATCCGAAGAGAATGGGGGAGTTCGGGCAACTGCCAGGTCCGTTGACGGGACTACACAGAGTCAGGCAGCTCCCGGAGGATCAGGCCGAGCGAATTGTCCATGGGAGGGAGAGGTCCTTCGAGGAGAATGAAGCGAGGGAGACGACGGAGGCGGACGATGCGGCGTCGATCCTGCGCGAGGAGGAACTGGCTGCGATCCGGGATTCTTTTTTCATCCCGGAGGAGTACGAAATCATGCTGCCAGGCCCCGGGGTTAGGGCCAATTCGCCGCTGCCAGTGACCATGTGTTGCTGGCCAGTCGATGCCTTTATCGCCGGTGCTCGGCTACCTCTCCACGCGTTCGCAATTACCGTGGTGAGTTGGTTCGGGGTCAGCCCCATCCAACTGATACCGAACGCGTGGCGAGTGATTAATGGTTTCGTTCTCCACTGCCAGGCCGCAGGGATCGAGCCGCAGCTAAACGTGCTTCGGGCATTATACCGGCTCCACCAAGGGAATAGGTCGGAGTACCGGTATTATTTGACTCCGAGGCACGGCGGTAGACTCGTCGTTTGCCCTGACTCCATTAAGCACTGGCGAGAGAAGTGGTTCGTCGTGCGGAGTCGTGAGGCCTGGCCGATCCCCTCTGGCTGGGCAGAAGGGGTGCCGAAGAGGGCGACGGCGATGCCGAGGCTCTCAGTAGAAGAAGAAGAGGCGGTCCGGATCCTTCTTGACCGTCCGAAGTACGATTGGAAGGAGCTAACGGAGGACGTCCTCTACAGGGGAGGGCTCTGCCGCGTAGACCCTAGTACGCGGCTCTCGTCAAGTTCTTTTTTCCGTACTTGCTGCCTTGTTGTTTTTTGTATGCTAATCACTTTTTTACTTTTGATGCAGAATCCATGGACTACGACGCGGTCTTGGCACTCAGGGCAGGGCTCGCGAGTAAGGCGCCGAAGAAGCGCAAGAGGGTCGCGTCGAAGCTGCCCTCGACCTCGAAGACGCCGAGGATTGCTGCCCCTGACGAGGGGGTGGAGATCCTCGATGCCCCGGTCGTCACCGTGGCGGGGACTTCTGCTCCCTCACCTGTGGGGGAGTTCCCCATTGCTGCCTCCCTCGCCATGCCGATACCGCCGCTGACCGTGGCAGGCGAGGAGCTCCTGACAGAGGAGCACAAGCGGATCCATATCCCGGACTGGCAAGTCCGGAAGCACGATGGGTTCCTCGGAAACTCGTTGGCGAGCATGCAGGCTGTCAAGCATCTCGCCACCCCGAAGGACCGAGCCGCCATGGAGGCGGGGAGGCAGGGCGACGACGTGATCGAGATCGCTCGTTCGGCGGTATCGGTAAGCTTCTCCACGTCTGTTGTATTTCTTGAACCGAAAATTTTTTCTAACTCTTTTAGTTCTTCTTTGCTGCAGATCATCGTCCACTTCGGCCATCTCACCGAGAGGCTAACAGCTCTGGAGAAAGAGCTGAAGCAGGAGTCCGACCAAGCTCGGAATGATAAGGCTCGGATGGCGAACGAGCTCGACAAGCTCCGAGTCGAGCATGAGGGTCGGTCGGCGAGGATCAAGCATCTCGAGGCCGAGGTGAAGAGGCTGGAGGGCGAGCTCCTTCGGGAGAAGGAGGGGTCGGCCAAGCGGCTGGCCGAGGCCGAGGCGAAGCAGGCGGCAGCCGTGAAGGCGGCGGAGGGCGCGACCATGGAGAAGGCCCAGGGGTTCCTCGCGCAGAACATGGCGAAGGCCTTCGCTGCCGCCCTCACGCGGGTGTCGGAGGCATACCCCTCGGTGGATGTCTCGGGATGGCGTCTCTTCCCCGGACACGTTGAGGGCTTCGACCCCGAGTCCGAAGGGGAAGAAGAGGAGGAGGGCGACGCCGATGCCGACGCCGGGGCTACTGGCGAGGTCCCCAGCGCCACGATCACTCCGCTGGCGGCGGCATCTCCTTCGGCGAAGTCCACCCCTACTCCACCTCGTCGCCCGGGGAAAGAGGTCGGGCCTTGACTCCGCTCCTCGTCTTCTTCTTTTTTGCTCGTATGTTTGTTGTTTTTTTTTTGTTTTTCTTTTCAATCGTTGTAACGCCTAATAGCGGACTGGCCACCGCTACTTTTTGAAATGAATGAAAAGAAAATTTTTTGCAAGTATTGGTGTTCGACAGTCTTTGTCTTTTGCCCCCTTTTTTCGCCGAACATCCCCTTCTTGTCCTTAGCTTAGATTTTTCCAAGTGTGGTGCTTCGGCAGTTTTCGACATTTTTGCTGATCGCTTCGATCTCTTTTGCAGCTTATGTTGATTGCCCAAGACATCGAACCTTTGGGCTCGGATGAAGGAGCTCGAGCCGAGGTCGGCCTAGGGGCGACGAGGCTATGTCTGGCGAGGTGCCGAGAGCGGCTCTACGAGGTCGAGCTCGGATTGCGCCGAGCTGAAAGCGAGAGGAAGCATCTCCAGCTCGTCCTCGGCCGGCGGGATATCGAGATTCGCCGACTGGAAAGTAGGATCGCGGAGCTTATTCCCGAAGGTGAATATTCGCCAACTGATTTCCGTGATGAGATTCGGGTTCAGTGTATCCGTCATAACTTGTCCAAAATGATAGCGGAGAGAGACGATTTGCTTTCCGAAATACAACATCTTCAGTCCGTAGAGGCGAAGCTTCGGAGTGAGGGTGAGGCGCTGACTGCCGAAGTGGCCAAATTGACGACCGACCGGGTTCAGCTGTCTGCCGAAGTTGAAGTGCTCAAGAGGGCGACGGTGGACAAAAGCATCGAGGTCACCCACCTTCGGCGCCTCATCGCCTGCCGATCTGGAGTCCCGGACTCCGCGATACCCCCACGTTTCGAAGTCGACGTCAAGGACGACTCGCTGCGGGATCGGATCTCGGAGTTGGAGGCAGAAGTGGCCCGTCTTAAGCCGCATTCAGAGCCGATCAATGTTCGAAGCACGTCATGCACTCGTGCTGAGAGCGAGCGGGGCATTACCTTTTATGAGATGGCGACCCATCAGCGGATCGGCCAACCCAGTCCGGGGGACGCGCAGAGTTCGGTGGCAATTTCGTCGAGCGGTGCGTCCGTCGGGGTGGCCACTAGGAGTGGTGCCGAGGACACGTCTCAGTTCGCGGGCTTGGGGTCGCGCTCCAGAGACAAGCATCGCCATCCTCGGGTGTCTTTGAAGCGGAACGCCCCGGCTCCAAAAAAGCGCTAGAGTGGTCGACTCCGTTAGCTGTTGAGTATTTTTTGTTTTCGCTAAGTGTAATAAGTCGGCATTGTAGCTTTTTCTTTGATGGGTTGTAATCCCGCTGCGTTTGTCTTTGTACCGCTTCGACTTCATTAATAAAAGTGTTGTTGCCGAACTTGTGTGTTTTGTTCTTGTGACTGTTGTCTGCTGTGCCGTAGCTTCTAAAGTGCTGGACTCCGAATGGCGAGCTTCTTCTAGTTCGTTTAGGAGCAAATTTGTGAAGTAGAATCGAGCCAAATGTTGGACTCTGGAGCCATCGTAAGATTAAGGGCGTGGGAGCAATTCCGAATGGCGAACTACCCCTAGCTCGCTTAGGAGCGAACTTGCGGAGTAGAGTCGAACCAAGTGTTGGACTCCGAACCATTGTTAGATTAAGGGCGTGGGAGCAATTCCGAATGGCGAACTACCCCTAGCTCGCTTAGGAGCGAACTTGCGGAGTAGAGTCGAACCAAGTGTTGGACTCTGAACCATTCAACGGCTTTGGGAGCAGTTCCGAATGGCGAGCTACTTCTAGCTCGCTTGGGAGCGAACTTGCGAAGTAGAATCGAACCAAGTGTTGGACTCCGAACCATTGTTAGATTAAGGGCGTGGGAGCAATTCCGAATGGCGAACTACCCCTAGCTCGCTTAGGAGCGAACTTGCGGAGTAGAGTCGAACCAAGTGTTGGACTCCGGAACCACTCAACGGCTTTGGGAGCAGTTCCGAATGGCGAGCTACTTCTAGCTTGCTTGGGAGCGAACTTGCGAAGTAGAATCGAACCAAGTGTTGGACTTCGAACCATTGTTAGATTAAGGGCATGGGAGCAATTCCGAATGGCGAACTACCCCTAGCTCGCTTAGGAGCGAACTTGCAGAGTAGAGTCGAACCAAGTGTTGGAATCCGAACCATTCAACGGCTTTGGGAGCAGTTCCGAATGGCGAGCTACTTCTAGCTCGCTTGGGAGCGAACTTGCGAAGTAGAATCGAACCAAGTGTTGGACTCCGAACCATTGTTAGATTAAGGGCGTGGGAGCAATTCCGAATGGCGAACTACCCCTAGCTCGCTTAGGAGCGAACTTGCGGAGTAGAGTCGAACCAAGTGTTGGACTCCGAACCATTCAACGGCTTTGGGAGCAGTTCCGAATGGCGAGCTACTTCTAGCTTGCTTGGGAGCGAACTTGCGAAGTAGAATCGAACCAAGTGTTGGACTCCGGAACCATTGTTAGATTAAGGGCGTGGGAGCAATTCCGAATGGCGAACTACCCCTAGCTCGCTTAGGAGCGAACTTGCGGAGTAGAGTCGAACCAAGTGTTGGACTCCGAACCATTCAACGGCTTTGGGAGCAGTTCCGAATGGCGAGCTACTTCTAGCTCGCTTGGGAGCGAACTTGCGAAGTAGAATCAAACCAAGTGTTGGACTCCGGAACCATTGTTAGATTAAAGAGTTAAAAGCAGAGAGATGTAGTAGCAGTGAAAATACTAAAAAAAACTTTATTTATTAATATCTAATGATCGGCTACTTCTAAAGTTGCTAGCCGTTATTACAATGAAAAAATAAAAGAAAAAATCACTACTAGTAAAGGGAAGGGAATGGTTCGACATCTCGAGTTACTTAGAGAGGCGTGGTTGCTTTCTCTTGGTATTTCAAAAGATGGTCGGCATTCCAAGTCCTGGGAATTTCTCTGCCTTCGAGATCTTCTAGCTTGTATGCACCTGGACGGATCACTTTTGAGATTTTGTACGGTCCCTCCCAATTCGGGGCCAGTTTGCTTTTCTGTCCGGGGAACGAGATGGCCAATTTTCGAAGGACTAGGTCCCCTTCTTTGAGGTCCGTTGGTCGGACCCTTTTGTTGTACGCTAGCTCGATCCTCCTTCGGTAAGCTTGCTGGCGTATGGCAGCCCTCTCTCGGATTTCATCTATCAGATCTAAGCTCGCCCTGAGTTCTCTAGCGTTCTGCTCTTCTTCATAAGCTATCAGACGAGGAGAGGGTATCCCGACTTCTAGGGGGATGATGGCCTCGGCCCCATAGGTGAGATTAAATGGGCTCTCGCCTGTTGGGGTCCGCTTAGTGGTGCGGTGATTCCAGAGTACGTTCGGCAGCTGATCGACCCACAGTCCTTTGGAACACTTGTCTAATCTCTTCTTGATGCCCGAGAGAATCTGTCGGTTGGCATTCTCTGCTTGGCCATTCGACTGAGGATGGGAGACGGAGGAGAATCGGTGTTGTATGGAGAGGTCCTCACATAAGGCTCGGAAGGCGGCCCCAGTGAACTGTGTTCCATTATCCGTGACTATGACTCGGGGAACGCCGAACCGGCAAATCACGTTTTTCCAGAAGAATTGAACGACTCTATGTTCGGTGATTGTGGCCAGGGGCTCGGCTTCTATCCATTTAGAGAAATAGTCGACTGCCACGAATAGGAACTTTAGCTGTCCGGGAGCTGGTGGAAACGGTCCCAGTAAATCCATCCCCCACATAGCGAAGGGGATCGGACTTGATAGGGAGGTGAGCGGTGCTTGTGGAAGGCATCGGATGTCTGCATACTTTTGACAGGAGCTGCATTGCCGAACGTGTCGCTCGGCGTCTCGTAGGAGAGTGGGCCAGTAATATCCGTAGTTCAACACTTTACGCGCTAGAGCCCTGGACCCGGAATGAGCTCCGCCAATGCCCTCGTGGAGCTCTTACAGGGCGTATTCGGCTTGCCTGGGGGAAAGGCACCTTAGGTAAGGCCGACCGTCCACCTGGGTGAAGGAGCATTTATATAAGATGCCTTCGATTAAAGTAAAACGTTCGGCTCGGGTCCTGATTCTTCTTGCTTCCCTCGGATCTTCAGGGAAGAGTCCGTCCCTCAGGAATTCGACAATGGGTTTCATCCAGTTGTCTTCGAGGAGGACAGGCAACGTTTCAACGGAGTCTGGGGTTTCGTCCTCTATGCTTGGCTTTAAGAGGACTTCTATCAATAAGGTCTGCTCAAGACCTTGAAGGGAAGAGGAGGCTAATTTGGATAGGGCGTCGGCCTGAGCATTTTCTTCTCGGGGGATTCTTTGGATGAGAGCCTCGTCAAACAGCACCATGAGGCTCTTGACTTTAGCCAAGTATCTAACCATTCTATCATCATGGGCTTCATACTCACCGAGGACCTGGTTGACAACCAACTGAGAGTCACTGAAGATCTGTAGCCGCTGTGCCCCTGCATTTCGGGCCATTCTTAGACCGGCTATTAGCGCCTCGTATTCGGCCTTGTTGTTCGAAGCTTTGAAATTTATCCGGAGGGAGTATTGGAGGATGAAGTCATCTGGTCCTGCCAGGATGACTCCCGCCCCGCTTCCCTCATTGCAAGAAGATCCGTCAACATAAATTGACCAAACCGGCGGTCCTTTTACTGTTTGGCAGGGCTCAGGGATTGTACTCTCAACTATGAATTCGGCCAGCGCCTGAGCCTTAATAGCGGTTCGAGGCTGATAAGTTATATCATGTTGGCTCAGCTCGATCGACCACTTCATGAGGTGACCGGAAGTCTCAGGCTTGTGAAGGACCTGTTTCAACGGCTGGTCGGTAAGGACGACCACCGAATGGGACTGAAAATAGGGTCGAAGCTTTCTCGCGACCATTACCAGGGCATAGGCCATTTTCTCAATCCTCGGGTACCGGAGCTCGGCGTCCCGAAGCACCTTGCTGACGTAGTAAATGGGCTTCTGAGCCTTCTCTTCTTCTCTGACTAAGACCGCACTAAGCGTCTGTTCGGAAGCTGCCAAGTATAGGTAGAGTGGTTCGCCAGGTATCAGTTTACTGAGAAGAGGTGGATTAACGAGGTAGGCTTTAAGCTGGTCGAAGGAGTCCTGTTGCTGCTGCCCCCACTCGAATCCTTTAGCCCCCCTGAGGGCTTTGAAGAACGGGAGGCACTTCTCCCCGGACTTCGACAGAAAGCGCCCTATGGCAGTTAGGCGACTAGTCAATCTCTGGATTTCTTTAACATTTCTGGGAGGGACCATGTCCAGTATGGCCTTGATCTTTTCCGGATTTGCTTCAATTCCTCGTTGGCTAACCATGAAGCCGAGGAACTTTCCTGATGAGACGCCGAACGCACACTTGTTCGGGTTGAGTCTCATATTGTGCTTTCTTAGGACGTCAAAGGCTTCCTGAAGGTCGGCCACGTGATCAACACCTCGGATGCTCTTTACAAGCATGTCATCGACGTACACTTCCATGTTCCGGCCGATCTGGGTCTGGAAAACCTTGTTGACGAGGCGCTGGTAGGTCGCCCCTGCGTTCTTTAGGCCGAATGGCATGACTCTGTAGCAATAGAGGCCTTGGTCGGTCACAAAGGATGTCTGCGGGATGTCTGGAGGGAGCATTCTTATCTGATTGTAACCTGAGAAGGCATCCATGAAGCTGAGGAGCTCATGTCCCGAGGATGCGTCAATCAGAGCGTCGATGCTCGGTAGAGGGAAAGGATCTTTGGGGCAGGCCTTGTTGAGGTCGGTGAAATCAATACAAATTCTCCACGTCCCATTGGACTTCTTCACCATTACTACGTTAGACAACCATTCTGGGTAGTTTACCTCCTGTATGAATCGGGCTTTCAACAGCTTATCTACCTCCTCTTTGATAGCGAGCTGACGCTCGGGGGCAAACTTGCATTTCTTCTGCTGAACCGGTTTGGACCCCGGATCAACGCTCAGGCGGTGGACTAGGAGTTCTTCGGAGATACCGGGCATATCTGCTGCGGACCATGCGAAGAGGTCTTGATTGGTTCGGATGCATTTCACAATATCTGAGTATAGGGCGGACGGAAGGGTCTTGCTTACGAAGAATTTGCGGGTCGGCTCTTGTTAAGAGAAGAGCACCTCCTCCAATTCATCCACCGGCTCGGAGGTCAGTCTTGCAGTGTCTTGAGGAATTTTCAGAGTCTCTAAGGAGAGGACGGGCCCAAGGGTTGAGGTCATGTAGCACTTCCGGGCCTGCTCCTGATTTCCCCTTACTTCCCCGACCCCGGACCGGGTGGGAAACTTCATCTTCAGATGGTATGCTGAGGGAACAGCTTCTAGGGCTACAAGGCCTGGCCGACCCAAAATGACGTTGTAGGCGGCGGGAACATCCACCACCATGAAGTCCATCGGCTCTGTCCGGGTGGTAGGAGTTTGGCCGGCAGTTACATCGAGGGTGATCACCCCTTCAATAGTTACCGGAACCCCCGTGAACCCATGGAGAGTGTAGCCGGCGGGCTTGAGTCTCTCTCTGGAGAGCTTTAGGCCTTTAAAAGCGGAGAGGAAGAGGATGTTGACGGAGCTGCCGTTGTCTACTAAGATCCTTTCCACTTTGAAATTTGCCATGTGGAGGCTAATGACGAGTGCGTCACAATGCGGGGTACGAATTCCCTCGAGATCTTCGTCGGAGAACGTGACCGGCACTCCGAGGCCCTTGGGAGGAGGGGTGGCTCGGACCGAGTTGACTTCTCTTATAAAGGCTTTCTGAGAGGAGTTCGAGGAACCCCCCATTGGGCCCCCGTGAATGAGGTGGAGGACTCGCTCTTCCTCGAAGTCTGGCGTCTCTTCTCTTTCCGGACGCTTGTTAGCCCCCCGAGGCGGAGGAGGAAGTTCTGCTCGGTCTTTTCTCACAAACCTGGTCAGCTGCCCTCTCTGGATAAGGGCTTCGATCTCGTTCTTCAGAGCACGGCAATCGTTGGTATCATGCCCATGGTCCCGGTGATAGCGGCACCATTTCTCTTTATCTCTTCTCTTGGCCGGGGTGTTCATCCTCGAAGCAGGGGGTATGACTCCCTCTTTTTCAACTTTCATGAAGATGGTGGAGATGTCAGTAGTGAGGGGAGTGAACTTTTCAAATCTAGGAGGAGGTCGGCGCTGGCCGGCATTATCTTTCTGGAGCTTCTTGGCTCCTTCTTCTTCCGTCCCCTTCCTTTTAAACCCGGAAGCAGACCCCTCCCGGTTGGGTTGTTGCTCGGCCTCTTCGGCCCGGATGTACTTTTCAGTTTGAAGGAGGAGGTCGGAAAAGTCGTGTGGTGGTTTCTTGGTGAGGGAGGAGCGGAGGTTGGAATTGAGGACATTGGATTGAAATGCTACCGTAGCGACCGACTGGTCGAGAGATGCTATGGTCCTGGCTTCAGCTGTGAACCTCTTCACATAATCTCTCAGTTTTTCCCCCTTCTTCTGGTGAAGGTGCAAGAGGGAGATGTTGGTCTTCTCTGCCCTTCGGCTGCTTACGAAGTGCGTGACGAAGAGGGTTTCGAACTGTTCGAAAGAGAATATCGAGGAGGGGGTGAGACGAGAATACCACTCTCGGGCCGGCCCTTTGAGAGTTGCGGGGAAGGTTTTGCAGAGGAGGGCATCGGAAGCTTGGTGAAGGAGCATTAGAGTTTTAAAACTCTCTATGTGATCAACCGGGTCAGTCTCTCCGGTATAAATCTCGAATTGGGGAGGTTTGAAGCCGAACGGGACAGGTGCATCCACTATGGTTCGGGAGAAAGGGGGTCGGCTAGGACGTAGGGTTCTCCCCCTGAGCTCTTCTTCTCGGTTTATCTGACCCAGGCGTCTCTCTACTTCATGAAGACGGCGGTTCATGGTGTCATCTCTCCGACGGTAATCTGCCGAGCCACGAGACTCGTCTTCGTATGAGGGAGATCGAGGGCTGCGGCGATGGTAACTTCGGGAGCGGCGAGGACTTGGAGTACGCTGGGAGTTGGTAGGAGCGGGTCGAGGAGAGGGAGACTGTCGGCGAGGGCTTCGGACCGGAGGAGGGGACGGGAGCTTCGGCTCAATAGGATTCTGACGGAGGTTGAGAGCCTGCAGGACGGTCGCTTGGAACTGCTGGAACTCGGCACGGGTGATTGGTGCCTCATTGTTCCTGGGCTGTTGCCGACCTACAGGAGAGTGCCTTCTTCGGTAATGATCGGGAGACTCCTTTCTCCCTCTTCGGATGGGGGACCTCCTGTACTCTCGGCGGCGAGGGGATCGCTCGTGCTGGCGGGAGGCTTCCTCCCGAGCCCGTTTTTCATCCAGATGACGACGGAGGTCATCATCTTTCTGGCGTTTGGGGGCTGCATCGTGGCGACCAGAGGCTCGGGGATGATGGGAGGCCATAGAGTCAGTGGAGGCGTTGTGGATAGAGAGGTTCTCTTGGTGAAGAGGCTGTTTCTGAGGGTTAGGACCCTTTGGATCAGGAGGGGGAAGGTTCTGTTGGAGCGGCTCTTCCGCGGTAGGGGGAAGTTGCCCTTGTTGCTGAGCGGGATCAGGGAGGACTTCTTGCTGGTCAGGGTTGGGTACTCGGTTAGACCCCCTTGACCTAACTTTGCGAGGCGGCATGGCTGGAGAAGACATGTTCTCGGGGAAGAGGAGAGGTTTCTATTCGTTAGGTTTCCACAGACGGCGCCAATCTGTTGCCGCTAAATTTGGTATGGGGGCAAACAGATTAATTTGTGGATTCTTAGGGAAACTGAATAGAGAACCTGTATACCTGTTCCGTAGGCTTCGATCGTCGCTCCCGCCGTTCACCTGCAAAAAGTGCGAGACACCGGGGTTGTTCCCGGTGACGCACCCTCCGACGCTCAAGTCAGTAATCTGTAAGACTATGAGAGAGCGCAAAAATTGGTGAAAGATTGATTACCTCTTAATGGAGATGGATGGGGGGTTTTTATAGGCGTCTTAGAGAACAGATTAGGAATGTTATCCCCGTGGTCTGATAAGGAATATTCTCCTTGTAAACAGATTAGTAATGTAATCTGATAAGGTATATTTCTCGTAATCAGATAAGGAATTTAATCCCCAAATCCCAGTGAAAAGATAGACGTATATCAGGGCCGTTGATCAAGATTGATCAGGGACCCCGATCCTATCTTGCTGGATTGGGTGCGCAGCGGGTTAGAACCCGTACCCTCTTATCGGTGGATCCATTCGGGGGTTATTGGGTCCCTTGGGGAGAAGATCCAATACCCACTTTGGACCATCTTGTAGGCGAAATTGCCGATTTACCTCTGGGCCTCAAGATTCGTACCTGATTTGGACGGTTTCGATTAACCCCCATTTTTAGCCATATCATTAACCAATGATCAACATGGTTTTAAAACTTTAGCACTTAGCAACAACATTCAAACAAATAAATGAATGACAATTTAAATTTGGTGAAGAACTTATCTTTACTTTAGATCTGATCCAGTCCACACATATTTAGATCTAGTCTAAACACATCCTCATCTCTTATTGTGCTTCCATCTTCCAACAGATGAAAGCTTCTGAGAACCAAAAAACATATATTCTCTTCCTCCACCTTATTTCATTGCTTCAATAATCTATGTGATTGGCCTCCACCCTGGACTTCATCAATAATGCCAAATCATCCACATGGTTGGATCACAGCAGTCCAAACCCATTTCATGACCAAGAAACGCGATGGAAGAAGGTTGGGCGGGTCCCACGGTTTCCTATCTCTCAGCTTCCAGATCAGCCTCGGATTGCTCTGATAAAGAGCCGGGTCCGGATCGGAATCCATTAGATGAGATGATGGAGAATCATCGGAAAGACCCTGATCGGGAAGAGAAGTGGGCAGGGGTTTCCGGTGGTCTGCGGCGGCAGTGGCCAGTGAAGTCGGTGCCCAGAGGTGGCGCTCAGCCGCGACGCTATATACGGCAGTGGTCGGGACAACAGCGCTCGCGACGGGAGCGCTCACGACGGCGCCGCTCGTGACGGCACCGACGGGGGCGGGTGTCGGCGACGGTGCCGACGGCTACGGAGCAAGTGGCGTCGACCCCTCTGGTGAGATCCGACGAACCCTCTCTCTCTCAATCTCAGATTTTTTGATTTCTTTAATATCTTAAGATTGTTAAATCTGATTTGGGGAAATTAGGGTTTGGTTAATCTCTAGCCGCTTAAGATATTATACCCTGCTTATCAGTATTGGAATATCACAGAGCACTACCTCTAGACCAGCTTATAAAGAGATTAGACTGGGTTTAGGGTACTGGGCTTTTAGCCCACTCAACCCGTTCCAATAATTAATACATAACACGTGTAAACCCGTGTTGCCCCATAGAATAATATACACAATATTATCCTATTATATTGAGAATATACATATACATCCAACAAGTTGTGTTTAGAGTGGTTTATGAACAAGTGTTCATCACTATCATTACTTCTAAAATTAAGCCTGTGGTATTTGGTTACGCCAACATCAGGCAGTGGGATGAGAATATGGCGCATAAATTGTCAGGCAGTGGACCAAATACAGTGTGCACATGATAGCGAACATAGTATTACTCAATTTTACCATTATAATCCGAAGTATGGAGTGTGCAGAGTTGACTTGGAGCATGTAGCCTACAAGAGGTTTATTATACGCGCATTTTCATCTCCAACTGTCGTAGTAATTTTAAGTGACATTTGAAGTTTGATATTGTCCAAAATTAGGCTCTTTTGACTAGCACCATGAACCATGAAGCTAACATACATTCATCGAACACTCTATTAGTCTAGTATGAATTATGAATAATGCTTGTTTGTGTCATGTTGGTTTTGCAGGGTTTAAATACCGAATTCTGTACTGTCTTTGTTAGCTCCAAGAAAGGTTTTCTTTAACATCATATGCGGATTCGCATACGACATTGTTCACATATACTAATGGAGCTTTCAAGGACTCACTAGATCGGCAGAGCTTATGGAAACTTGCCCTATTCCTGAACGCATATGCTATGGAGCATATTATTAGCACTGGATATTTTTTGTCGGATCTTTTGGTGATGTATAAACTTTTGGAGTTATGGGTTGGACTTTAATTTGGCAGACTCCACAAAATTTTTCTTGTAAATTAGGTTTCAATGGGAGGAGTGTACTAAACTAGTTTTTGTTTAGCTATATTATCATCACCAGAGAAGTTATTGTTTAGTTGATATTTTCCAACTAGATTGATTTCCTTCACTCTTAGAATGTTCTATGAGAGCTTGCTCATATGCAATTATAGTTACTTTTTTCATTTGATATGATTGTTTTGTACTTATTAGCTTGCACATGAGAGAGCTCATGGACATTATGTATGAGTGGTGTACATCTTTTGCACATGCAGTGCATATGATTTTAATTCAATTAGAGCATCTGTAGTCGTTGAGATGTAAAATATAGATATATGGATAAATAGAAATAGAAATCGCAGTTTTGCTGCAGTCGTTTAAAGCTATGTTTTAGCAATCTATATTTAAATAATAAGCGACGGTACATGAAGTGCCGTCTGAGAAAAAAAAAAATATTGGCGAAAGCACGGAGAAGAAAAAATATATATATATATCTATATAATAAAATACAAAGAAAGCTATCAAGTGGCTCTCATTCAATCCCTCCAAAAATTAAAGACCCAGATCTAATCTCACAAAACATATTTTTCCCCCCAAATTTTTTTCCCAAAACTCAAATTCAAATTTCCCACCCAAAACAACTCCTATACTTATTAATTTCTCTCTCTCTCTCTCTCTCTCTCTCTCTCTCTCTCTCCCTCTTCTATTCAAAAAATTAAGAAAATAAAAATTTTAAAATTTTTAAAAAAATTAAAAATTAAAAAACTAAAAAAATTAAAAATTTAAAAACTTTTAAAATAATTCAAAAAAATAAAAAATATATATAATATGTTTTTTGCTGGACTCCTAAAAGTTTCTCATATAATATATTTACTACTTCAATTAATTTGCTGGACCTCCAAAACTATTTTATATGATCAAACAAGGTGCCCCGTTCCGAAGACGTGCCGTAGGCACGTGTCAACGGGCAAACCTAGTATATATATATTCACCGGAAATCCCGGACGGCACATGATGTGCCGTCCAAGGATTCAGAATGAATTCTTTTTGTCATTTTCCATTTTTTGGAAATTACAAAAACATTTTAGTTATTACAAAAAAATTACAAAAATTGCAAAAACATTTCAGAAATTGCAAAATAAATCAAAAAATAGCAAAAACATTTTCAAAATTGCAAAAAAAATTTCAAACAACAAAAAAAAAATTTTTTTTTTAAAAAACATATGGGACGGCACATGTGCCGTCCGAAAATCCGGGGGAATTTTTGGGATTTTTTAATTCGTTTTGGGATTTATAATCGAATAAAATAATTAGTTTATGAATGGGACGGCACATTATGTGCCGTCCGACAAAAAAAATATTAATTTTTTTTTTGGGACGGCACATGATGTGCCGTTACTCATATATGCATATAACTTATACGGATTCTCAAATATAGCAATCTACTGTAGCGATTTATCGATAATATGGATAAATAGCAAACGACTGCAACGGGTTTTTTATCAAAAAATGCATATTATGGATAAATAGCAAACGACTACAGATGCTCTTAGGAAACATTAATGCATATAAATCCCTATTTGGATGGTGCTGTTTTTAAAGTGAAATTTTTGTATGGCTGTATCTTTGTCCTGATATCGTTATATTTATATTTGTACAACCCCTTGTTCTTGGTGTAGCTTGCTTTGATTCCATGCAGGCCCGGCCCAGGGGTAAGCCCAGTAAGCCACTGGGCTTGGGCAACCCCCTTTCATGGGGGCAACATTTAAAAAAAAAATCAGTATATACACAGAGAGAAAGAGAGAAAGAGAGAAAGAGTTGGACTAAAAAAATTCAGCATAGCTCCTTATCGTCAGCAAGTAAGAGCAATATGGAGATTTTACAATTACTCTCATATTCTCTTTCTCTCTCATTTCTCTCCTTCTCACTCCGACCTTTCGATTCCCCCCAAATCTCTAAACCCTAGCTCTGAGTCCACCCCAAATCCCCAATCCCCAACCTCCAAAACTCTTCCTCCACCTTCATTCGACGCCCCCAACACCCTTGACGCCCCTTTCTGCTGTCGTCGAAGCCAAGGGTAATAGCAAGTTCGGAAAAGACAAGGGTAATAGCAAGTTTGGGAAAAGCAAGGGCAATAGTAAATTCGGGAAAAACAAGGGGAGCAAGAGACGAAAGAAAAGCAAAGGTAGGTTTTGATCGGAATCGAACGAAGCACAAAAAAGTTGATAGAAATGAGAGTAAAAATTTTGTTCCAACTGTGGTTTCCATGGCTCTGTATTGTTTTTGTTTTGTGGGCATGACCACATTCAAAGGTTGTTTTTGCAGTATCTTGTTTCTTTTTAAATTTTGGCATAATTACAGTGTCATGATTCAATATAATGTACTAATATTATATGATGTAGTTGTATGGTATATTTAGCTGCATCTATTTTTGTTTATTATTTTAAATATACTTCTCAGTTTCACAGCAATTTTCCCAGGTGGTTAATCTTTTTGAAAATTGAAAAACTTAAGAGAATACTTTAATGTTAAGTCAGTGAAGGAAAATTTCCTACTTTGCAGCTAAATATTAATATGGAATGATTTTTAGCACATAAAATCACTGCTCGGGGCTCGGGGCTCGGGGAGCCTTGTCTTCTTTCTAGCAAAAGAAAGAACAAGCCCTCAAGTTGTCTGTACATATATTCGCCACTTTTGCCTGATCTATTAGATCAGGGCCGGCCCGAAGATCCGGGTTGCCCTAGCCAAACTAATATTTTGTTGCCCCTTAATAAAAAAAAATTTAAATAATAACAACAAAAAGTAAAAGTAAAAGCAAATAAAATAAATTTATGCAAAGCCATGAAAAACACCAAATGTACACTAAGCCATGGGAAGCAATTTACGCAAAAATATTTCATGATTTAAAATAAAAATCAGTCTAGGAACTGAAAATTTTGTAAGCCCCAGCAAAGCTATATAACATTGAGCAAACTAAAATTTACCTATGTGGAAAGACCTTGGGCAGAGATCACAAAGAATAAGGTCTCCACCTTCCGCACAGATGCTACAAAGATCATCATTTTCACAAACGGAATTTTCGATCTTTTGGTAGGGAAACGGATAGCTCATGAAGTGACACCATTCGAATTGTAAATATTATTATATCTGAAAAGCAAATGAAAAGAAGAACTGAGTAGGATTGTTGAAATGGAGAGAGTATAACCAAGGCATTCAAGTTTCCAATACTCACGGCTTCCGCCTTGAAGCACGACCAGCATGAGCTTCAAATTGTGAAGACTGACCTGCACATTACAGTTGGAAATGATAGTACCACACTCTTGCATCAATGACAGTATATTCCAGAATCTTTTATATACCCATCAAGTAGTTTATATCAATAAGAGGAACTTGTTAGTGAAAAAGAAGAAGTATATAATGGTAAACTTAAGCAATAAAAACACTAATTGATTAATAAATACCTGGCCTCGAATATAATACCTACTTCGGTTCCATCAGGTAAAATATCATCCATAGACACCAACTTGTGGAGGCCTAGATCCCTTCACAAATGACAATTCAGATAATTAAGTTTAAGTTGAAGCACAAGATTTCTGAAAATCAATGCCTTACACATGAATTTGTGAGTGCCTTTCTATATCTATTTATCATACCTGAGAAAGTAACTAACATTCTTAATAACTAACATCACAAAAGGATACAACAGCACATGCATTGCATTTGTTTATAATCCAAGAGTATATGACCTTAGCTCTTTGGCTAATCAGTGCCCTGTGAAATGCTTGAGCGATATCCAAAGTCTTAACAAGTTTATTTTGTATTGTCCTTCACATTGTAAAAATCCAACCACAATACCTAATGCCTAATATTATCCTACATTGTTCAAAAGATCAAGCATCAACTAATATAAATGTGCTACTAATGTAACATACATTGTTCAAAAGATCAAGCATCAACCAATATAAATGGGCTACTAATGTAACAGTCACATGTTTCCTCACCATGACAACTAATTTCAAACTGATACAAACCAACACATATATATGCAGCGGACAATAACATTAAGTTTAACTGCAGAACTGATACATGGATCCCTTATCTCAATACTAAGAGAATGTGTCAACAACTAAGACACTTTCTCTGCTAAGCAATAGACAGGTAAAAGGTAGTCATTGGAAATAGCGAGTGAGTTGAAATAATACCCCGATAAAGGAACAACTATGCATGACAGGTAAAATCCTCCTCCCATTTGCACCTCACTCCATACTCCCCACTCATACCTCATTGGCCGTCATTCGCTTCCTCGCTGGGACCGCACTTCCCACAGTTGACAACTCTGCATCTAATCAGGCCCGGCCCAGGGGTAAGCCCAGTAAGCCACTGGGCTTGGGCAACCCCCTTTCATGGGGGCAACATTTAAAAAAAAAATCAGTATATACACAGAGAGAAAGAGAGAAAGAGAGAAAGAGTTGGACTAAAAAAATTCAGCATAGCTCCTTATCGTCAGCAAGTAAGAGCAATATGGAGATTTTACAATTACTCTCATATTCTCTTTCTCATGGGGGTACAATGATGAGAAGCACCTGAGTCTGTACACCAATCATCTTGCATAATATTAAATCCAGCAGATAAACACAATTCATTTAGACGGCACATTGGCTACTTGTGACCATGCTTGTGCTTTCTTATACTCCTCGCATTCGTCTCTCCTATATCCCGGCTTCTTGTAGTACCAACACTCACATTTGTGATGTCTTGTTCTTGACTTGGACCTGTGATTCCTGCTCTGTAACTTTCCTCTGTTGTTACTTCTACCACGGTTATCAACTGACAGTGCGGCATTGCTAGGATATGACACTGAAGTCCCTCTATGCCTTTTTCTCCTTGCATCCTCATTCATAATGCTGCTTATAACATCTGTTAGGGTTGTCGTATCAGTCATGGAGCTAGTAATAGTCTGCTCTACCGTGTCGTAACTATAGGGAAGACTGGATAGCAACAACAACAATTGTACCTTTTCCTCAAACTTTAAAACCGACGATTCCATCTGATTGTAAACAATACAGAAATTATTGATGTGCTCAGCAACCGAACCCCTTTTCGATAGCTTCAAGTTAACCAACTTCTATAGGTGTAAGATCTGGTTCGCTGCATTTAGCTTCTCAAACATGTCTGTCAATAGTGCCTTCCTGCTTAGCGACAACTGAATCTGCCCAAGCGCTTTCTGGTCCAATCTATTCTAAGCCGCCAATGCAACCGGATCGACCTCTGCCCCTTCTAGCTTCAAACCAAATAACAAATAATCTAGATCCTTCTGTCGGAGATACGCAATCATTTGGATCTTCCACATTGTGAAATCCGTTCCATCGAACTCCTTGATTCTACTCTTGTCCCCCATCTCAATCAATACTACCAACCTGTAGCTCTTATACCACTTTGTTGAATTCTAACTGCGGAATAACTCAACAACGACGATAAGATGCAAGAACTATAGAATAAAAAACAAGAAAACAAAGGACAAAAAAAACAACACATAAGAACACACGAGATTTTTTCGAGGTTCACCCAAACAATGGCTACTTCCCCGCGCAGAGGCACTCCTGCAATTTTCACTAAAAATATGAAGAATAGGTTTACAAATCTCTCAAGAATCTCATTCCCAAGGTGTAGGGTTTCTCTATCTCCCTCTCTCTCAATGACGGCTGGTAGATATCTATGTTCTTTTTACTTAACCTTAAAATCATACACAATACAATATATATAGGTTTTCTTAACTTTCAATCTCAACCGCTCATCAAACAGCGTCGGGACGGTCGACCGCAACACCAAGTCGGTCGATCGGTTCTCTCATTCGACTGTAACTTGTGTGCTTGTGAGATCCATGTGTTATACTTGTTGTGGACATGTCGTATACCCTATTTCATGTTGTTTGGACACCTAGTAGACTCTAATTCATGTTTAGTTATGTTTCGATCAAGTTTCGTGTGATTCATGTTGGTTTTGTTCCTAAAGAAAATTCTGTATTTTGCCGATAATCGGTCGTGATCAGTATATTAGACCATATTAAGGTCAGTATCTTAACTTCAGTATTAAACATAATTTTTAGAGAAATCTGTCTTCTTTCCAACCCCTCTGATCTTGATCGATTTCGTTTTCGTATGTGTGAGATATGGTGGTTTTACTACATAGATGTATTATATTTTCAGATTTCGTTTCTTGATGATTTCGATGAGTAAACTATTTTGATACTAGTGATAAGTATATTAATTTGATCTGAAACTTTGGTCAGCATTTCTATATCTATTTAGGGATTACCCTAAATTTTGGTGGATTTTATTGATGAGTTTTATATGCCGTTTCATGCTTGTTTATAAAAACTATACTTGCTGGATTTTGTTCGCTGTTCTGTAAAGATTTATATTTTCACCCTAATTCCTTTTCCTGTATGAAAAATATTTATGAAATATGAAAGTTAGCTTATTTTGTATATTTTCATCTTCCTTTGGCGGATTTGGATTTCGTTTCACGGTTTGCGAGATATTACAGTTTTCGTACAACATTGTTGGGAATTCCAGATTTACCAAACTATCGTTTCTTGATATTTTCTGATTTTTGTTGACTGAACTAATTTTACTGGAAAATTATGATACTTTATATTTTGATACTATACATATAAGGGATTACCCCAGATTTTTCCTAGATTTATTTGAGGAGTTTTAATGCTGTTTTTCTGACTGAGAATTTGTTTTACTGATTTCTGACTGAACGTATTTTCTGAATTCAAATCAGTTTTGAGTTATAATTTTGTGAAATACTATATGGCTTATTTATAATCACTGGATTCATGTGGAAGTCTATTTTTTCTTCGATGGTTTCAGATTTGGATATCTGTAGTAATGGGAATCACTGTTTTAATACTGTACTGTCATACTGTCCTGAACTACAGATTTGGTTATTTTGTTCCTTATGAGTTATCTTGCACTCGTACATATTTATCTTGCAACTTGAACTTATCACATGATCATGCCATGTTATTATTGAGATGTTTTGCACATATACATGCTTGTTTGACACTAATAATAATAAATAACTAAGCCGGGGTTAAGGGAAAGATCTAGTAGTAGACAATATAAGAGCCTGTACTCGGAAGGAGACTTGTGTTTCCTGTATGACATGTTACCGATCAAGTTAATTTCTATTACCGATCAAGTTACCGATCAAGTTTACCGATCAAGTTACCGATCAAGTTAATTTCTGTTACCGATCAAGTTACCGACCAAGTTACCGATCAAGTTTACCGACTAAGTTTTGTGATTCCGTAAGACCCGAGTACATGACCTATAGAATTCCCTATGAAATCTGAAGCGAAACTGTTTGTTGTAGCAACCATGTAGTAAAAGTTGGGATGCATGAAGTGCTACCTAGATAGTAATCACTACAAGACTTGATACATGACACTTGAACATGATACATGCTTACTTGATACTTGATCCTTAACACATGTTACTTGTAATTGATACTTGTTCGCTTGATACTTGATACTTGTTCGCTTGATACTTGATACAGGTTAATTGTTTACATGATACTTGTTCACTTGACACTTGACACATGCCACTTGTACTTGTTCATCTTGCCATACTAGTATTCTATTTTGCTATCATATATATTTCATGTTATTAGTTAGTTTTTCCCATGTACTTGTATCCTGCATTACAAGCGGCCCGTAACTTGCAATTGACGGTTACTTGTTTTTTTTTCTATCCTTGCAATTGTTAAATTGCAGATTTTGGAGAATAGATTACAGATGGTATCGGTGACATGAAGTATTAGTGCTGGATTTTATTATTAATATTTCTTATAGCTTGCTTGAACAATTGTATCTTGTACATGGATTTATTTGTATTTGGGCAATGTGACACAGGATTTTGACATATTCAGATCATGTCTATTTGAGATTAATATATTTTGGTTTCAAGTATTCTTGTTGGTATTTTGGTTCATATGTGCATGTTGGTTGATTATTTTGCTTCCGACTCTAATTATTCTTGTAAAATGTTGTAAAGATTCTTGAATATCTTATGGATGATGAAAATCATTCGCTGGGCTTAGTCACATACTCGTATTCCGTATTCCTTTGGAAAGCGGGGCATGACAGGGTCGACCGTACATTGCCTGGGTTGCGGTCGACCGCAACTCTGCCTGTAGCCTCAAACTACTCTTGACCTGTTTGCTCCCACTTCGACTATCCTTCTCGTCTATCTTCTTCATCCCATTATCGTGTGTTGGATCCACAAACTCCAACAATATCTCTCAAAACTCAAAACATAAAAGTTGTAGAGCTTTGTCTTGGTGTTCCATAGCATTTTGAATCATCTCAATCGGAGTTCAGAAGATAAAGTTATGCCCATATTACGTAGCGATGTTGAAACTGTCCAGAAATTTGGAGTACATTGTGGATTATACTGATGTCGTAATTTCTAATAGCGACAACAGGCTAATTATGCCATTATTGGGAATAGCGGCATCAATTAAAAGCAATTTTTACTTACAATTTTTCTAGACAGTTTCAACATTGGTACATAATATGGACATAACTTTATTATCCGAACTCCGATTGAGATGATTCAAAATGCTATGGAACACCAAGAAAAAGATCTACAACTTTCATGTTTTGAGTTTTGAGATATACTGGCTGTATCAAGGTCAAATTGGACTTGAAGTTGATGCACCTGCACGAAATTGGGAGTACAATGTGGATTGTACTGATGTCGTTATTGCCAATAGCAGCATCATGCTAATTATGCCGTTATTGGGAATAACGACATCCGTTATAAACGATTTTTCACTTAAAATATTGTTCTCAAGTCATAGAACTGCTAAGTGAATGCGAGATATATTGATGCCGTTACTACTGATAACGACAACAAATTTTTTTTTACAGGTGCCGCTATTGAAAATAATGACATCAAAATAACAGATGTCGTATGGGTTCGTTGAAAGGCAGTAAAGATTGGTTTAGGGTGGTGTTGGGTTTCGGGGATTGTGGAGAAAGAGGTCAAGGCTGGTGGAGATGGAGGTCGATGGTGATTGAGGTGGAGGTTGGCGGTGAAGGAGATGATGGTGATGGAGTTGGCCTGAAGTTTGGTGTTATGTTTGAAGGTGATGGTAACAGGTTTGGTGAACGGCAGTGAGGGGAAGAAGGAGATGAGCTTGGTTTTGTGGGTTGTTAGTGGGTAAGGAGAGTGATATGGCTAAAAATAGGGTTAAATCGGAACTGTCCAAATCGGGCACGAATCTTAAAGTTTGGGAGTAAAATGGTAATTTCACCTACAAGCGGGTCTGAAATGGGTTCTGGGTCTTTTATACAAAGGCCTAATAACCCACGAACGGATCCACCTCAACTGGGTGCAGGTCCCAACCCGCAAGAAACCCAGTCCAGCTGGATAGAATTAGGGTTTCTGATTGTATTTAATCAACGGCCCTGATTCGCTTTATCCATTCACTGGGAATTAGGGATTTCATTCCTAAACTTGTCCCAAAGGCGGCTATAAATACCCCCCATCCACCACCATTAAGAGGTAATCAATCTTTTGCCAATAAAAGCTCATTCATAATCTTTCTGATTACTGACTTGAGCATCAGATGGTGCATCGCCGGGATCAACCCCGGTGTATCGCACTTTTTGCAGGTGAACGACGGGAGTCAACGGTCAAACTCCAGTGGAAAGGTTTCAGGTTTGGATATTCGGTTTCCCTAAGAACCCACAAATTCTATCTGTTTGCCCCCACACCAGATTTAGCGGCAACAGATTGGCACCGTCTGTGGGAATCGACGAATAGCAATCCTTCCTCTTTCCTTGGTTAAGATCACCTCCAGCCATGCCTCCCCGAAAACTGAGATCCAAAGGGTCCAACCGTGGACCCACTCCTCCTCAACCACAACTGGAGATCCCCCTCCAAACCGTCCAGCAGCAGGGGCAACTCCCTCCTCAACCTGATCAGCCCCCGCAGCAGGACCAACCTCCTCTTCAGAACCTTCAATCCCAAAGGGCTCTGCTCGGGCCCCAGAATGCCGGCGCAGGGGTCTCTCATCCCAACCCTCAGAGACAACCTCCTCATCGAGACCGCATCTCCGTACACAATCCTTCTACCGATTCAATGGCATCTTACAACCCCCGGCCTTCCGAAGACCTCCGCAATGCCTTCCTCAACCGGTAGAAAGAAGAGGACCTTCGCCACCGTTTGGATGAAAGGCGGGCCCGTGAGGGAGCCTCCAGCCCGGAACGTCCAAATGAGCGATCTCCTCGCCGCCGCGACCACAGGAGGTCCCCTCCTCATAGGGGACGGAGAGAGTCCCCTGAGTACCATCGAAGAAGGCATCACTCTCCCGTTGGTCGGCAGCCTCCGAGGGATGAAAACGGGCCTATCACCCGAGCCGAATTCCAACAATTCTAAGCCACGATCTTACAAGCCCTCAACCTCCGACCAAACAACCACAACAATGCTCAAAGGGTCCCCACTCCTCCTCCGGTCCAAAGTTCTCGCCATCAATCCTTAACCCCTCCTCAAGCTCTGAGCTACTGTCATCGCATTCCTCGCCATTCACCTAGCTACCATCGCCGAACTCCGCGCTCCCCTTCTTACGAAGACGAGTCCAGAGACTCGTTCGGTTATCGTCGAAGGGACGATGCGGTCTACCGCCGTCTCCACGAGATGGAGAGGCACCTCGGCCAACTGGATAAAGAAGAAGAGCTGAGAGGAAGGACCCTCCGTTCAAGCCGACCTCCTTTCTCTCGAACAATCATGGAGGCGCCCGTTCCAATAGGCTTCAAACCCCCGCAATTTGAGACTTACTCTGGGGAGTCAGACCCCGTGGACCACATCGAAAGCTTCAAGACCCTCATGTTGATCCATCAAGCTTCCGATGCTCTACAGTGCAAGACCTTCCCGGCTACTCTAAAAGGTCTGGCTCGGGAATGGTACTCTCGCCTTGTCCCATCCTCCATATTCTCTTTTGAACAATTTGAGACCCTCTTCGTCACCCACTTTGTGAGTAGCCGCCGCACCGAGAAGACCAGTATTTTACTACTCTACCTCAGCCAGAAGAAGGGTGAGAAGCTTAGGGACTGTGTGAAAAGATTCACCGCGGAAGCTAGGTCCATTGCTTCCCTCGACCAGTCGGTCGCTACAGTAGCCTTCCAGTCAAATGTCCTTAACTCAAGCCTTCGGTCCTCCCTAGCCAAGAAGCCCCCGCAAAACTTCTCCGACCTCCTTCTCAGAAGCGAGAAGTATATCCGCGCTGAGGAAGCTGAGCATCGCCCCACATTTGAGGGGTCTTCCTCTGGGACCAAGAGAAAGGCAGCTGAAGAAGAGGGAGGTAAGAAGCTCCAGAAAGATAATGGGGGCCAGCGCCGCCCACCTCCCAGATTCTAGAAGTTTACCCTCTCAACGCCAACATTTCCACTGTCCTCATGGAGGTCGAGAAGGAAGGAGTTCTACCTCCTGCCCCGAAGATGAATACCTCCGGCAAGAAGAGGGACAAAGAAAAGTGGTGCCAATATCATCGAGACCACGGCCATGATACCAATGATTGCCGGGCCTGAAGAATGAAATCAAGGCCCTCATCCAGAAGGGGAAGTTGTCTAAGTTTGTGAGAAAGGACCGAACTGATCTCCCACCTCCCCCCAGGGGGGCTAATAAGCATCCTGAAAGGCGCGATGAGACTCCCGAGTTTGAAGAGGAATGCATTCTGCATCTCATTCATGGAGGCCCCATGGGAGGCACCTCCAACTCCTCTCGTAAGGCTTTCATCAGGGAGGTCAACTCAGTACATGGCATGCCCCCTCCCAAAGGCCTCGGAGTACTGGTCACTTTTTCAGATGAAGACCTCGAGAGTGTCCGAACCCCCTATTATGATGCACTAGTCATCAACCTCCATATGGCAAATTTCAAAATGGAGAGGATTTTGGTCGACAATGGTAGCTCCGTTAACATTCTCTTCCTCGCGGCTTTCCGAGGACTCAAGCTATCGCGGGACAAGCTCAAGCCAGCCGGCAACACGCTCCATGGGTTCACGGGAGTGCTAATGACCATCGAAAGGGTAATCACCCTCGACGTAACCGCTGGCAAAACTCCTACTACCCGTACGGAGCCGATGGACTTCATGGTCGTCGATGTCCCAGCTGCTTATAATGTGATTCTAGGCCGACCTGGCCTAACTGCTCTAGAGGCCGTCCCGTCGGCTTATCACCTCAAGATGAAGTTCCCCACCAGGGCTGGAGTAGGGAAAGTAAGAGGTAGTCAAGAGATGGCCCGTAAGTGTTACATGACATCCACCGGAGGCCCCGTCCTCTCCTTCGAGACTCTTGAGATTCCCCAAGGGAACGCCCAACCAATATCCGAACCGGTGGATGAGCTGGAGGAAGTGCTCTTTTCCGAGCAAGACCCGAACTGAAAGTTCCTTATCAGCAAGACTCTCCCATCTGCCTTATGTTCCGACATAGTTCAATGCATTAGAAAGAACCATGACCTCTTCGCATAGTCGGCTGCCGACATGTCAGGAATCTCCGAGGAGCTCCCGTCCACCACCTCAGTGTTGCTCCGGGGTCCAAACCGGTCTAGCAGAAGAGGCACAAATTTGCCCCTGAGCGCCAGCAAGCTATAAAGAAAGAAATGGACAAGCTCCTGAAGGCTCGATTCATATAAGAGGTTAACTATCCCGAATGGCTCTCTAATATTGTTATGGTTAAGAAGTCCAATGGAACTTGGAGAATTTGTATCGACTTCACGGACCTGAACAAAGCATGCCCTAAAGATCAATTTCCTCTCCCAAGCATCGACACCTTGATCGACGCTACTTCGGGCCATGAGCTGCTCAGCTTCATGGACGACTTCTTTGAGTATAACCAAATTCGAATGTTCCCCCCGGATATCCCGAAGACCTCCTTTGTCATCGATCAGGGGCTCTATTGCTACAGGGTAATGCCCTTCGGGCTGAAGAATGCTGGTGCGACCTACCAACGCCTCGTCAACAAGGTCTTCCAGCATCAGATCAGTCGAAACATGGAGGTTTATGTAGATGATATGCTTGTTAAGAGCATCCATGGGGCCGACCATGTTGCCGATCTACAAGAAGCGTTCGATGTGTTGAGAAAGCATGATATGAGGCTCAACCCGAACAAGTGTTCGTTCGAAGTCTCGTCGGAAAAGTTCCTAGGCTTCATGGTCAGCCAAAGAGGAATCGAGGCCAACCCCGAAAAGATCAAAGCCATACTGGACATGGCTCCTCCTAAAAGTGTGAAAGAGGTTCAGAAGCTCACAGGACGCCTCGCGGCCATAGGGCGCTTCCTGTCTAAGTCAGGGGAGAAGTGTCTTCCTTTCTTCAAGGCCCTCAGGGGGGCTAAGGGCTTCGAGTGGGGTCAACAGCAGCAAGAATCGTTCGATCAGCTAAAGGCCTATCTAGCCAATCCCCCTCTCCTCAGCAAGCCTATTCCCGGGAAAATACTCTACCTCTACTTAGCTGCCTCCGAGCAAACCCTCAGTGCTGTCCTAGTGAAGGAAGAAGACAAAGCTCAGAAGCCCATCTATTACGTGAGCAAGGTACTTCGGGATGCCGAGCTCCGGTACCCAAGATTGGAGAAGGTGGCGTACGCCTTGATTATGGCAGCCAGGAAGCTCCGCCCTTATTTTCAGTCCCACTCGGTGGTCGTTCTTACCGACCAACCGCTTAAGCAAGTTCTACACAAACCTGAGACATCTGGCCGTCTGATGAAGTGGTCGATCGAGCTGAGCCAGCATGACATATCATACCAGCCTCGGATAGCAATCAAGGCTCAAGCCTTAGCTGAATTTATTGTTGAGAGCACCATACCAGAGTACAGTCAAGCAGCAAAAGGGCCTCCTATCTGGACAGTGTATGTAGACGGGTCCTCTTGCACCGAAGGGAGCGGAACTGGGGTCATTCTGGCAGGCCCTGATGACTTCATTCACCAATACTCCCTCCGCATTAATTTTAAAGCCTCCAACAATAAAGCGGAGTATGAAGCCCTTATAGTCGACCTCGGTATGGCTCGCAAGGCAGGGGCACAACGTCTCCGGATATTTAGTGACTCACAGCTGGTTGTGAACCAAGTCTTAGGGGAATACGAGGTACGAGATGATCGAATGGCTAAGTACCTAGCCAAGGTCCGAAGTCTCATGGCTTCATTCGAAGAGGCATAAATCCAGCGGATCCCTAGAGAAGAAAATTCCCAAGCAGATGACCTCTCCAAATTGGCCTCCTCCTCCCTTCAAGGTCTCGAGCAGACCGTCCTGATTGAGGTGCTCCTAAGACCGAGCATAGAAGAAGAAACCCCCGACTCGATGGAGTCGCTGCCCGTCCAACTTCAGGACAACTGGATGAAACCGTTGATAGAATTCCTCAGGGATGGGCTCCTACCCGAAGACCCTAAGGAAGCTCATCGAGTCCGAACCAGAGCGGAGCGGTACACCCTCGTTGAAGGGGTCTTGTACAAACGCTTTTACACCCAAGTAGACGGCAGAATCTACTTGAGGTGCCTCTCCCCGGAAGAAGCCTCATATGCCTACAAGAGCTTCACGAAGGTATAGGTGGAGCACATTCAGGGTTAAGATCCCTCGCCAGGAAAGTGTTGAACTATGGGTACTTCTGGCCTACCCTCTAACAAGATGCCGAGCGACACGTCCGGCAATGCAGCTCTTGTCAGCAGTACTCCAACATTCGTCGCCTACCCCAAGAACATCTCACCTCTCTATCAAGTCTGATCCCTTTCGCAATGTGGGGGATGGATTTGCTGGGCCCGTTTCCACCAGCTCTCGGTCAACTCAAGTTTCTAGTCATGGCAATCGACTACTTCTCCAAGTGGATAGAGGCCGAACCATTGGCTACAATTACCGAGAACAAAGTGTTGCAGTTCTTCTGGAAGAATGTCATCTGTAGGTTCGGCGTGCCTCGGATTCTAATAACCGATAATGGAACACAATTTACAGGGGCTGCATTCCGATCTCTATGTGAAGACCTCGCCATTCAGCAACGCTTCTCCTCTGTCTCCCATCCTCAATCAAATGGCCAAGTAGAAAACACCAACAGACAGATCCTCTTCGGCATCAAGAAGAGGCTGGATAAGTCAGCCAAAGGATTATGGACGGAGTAGCTTCCCAACGTACTGTGGAACTACCGTACTACGAAACAGACCCCCACAGGTGAGTCGCCATTCAATCTCACCTATGGGTCCGAAGCTGTGATCCCCTTAGAAGTCGGCCTACCATCTCCTCGCCTTATGGCCTATGAAGAAGAGCAGAATGCTAGAGAACTTCGGGAGAATTTGGACTTGATTGATGAGCTTCGTGAAAGAGCTTCAATTCGCCAGCAGGATTACCAAAGAAGAAGTGAGCAGGCTTACAACAAAAGGTTCCGTCCCACCAATCTCAAGGAAGGGGACTTGGTCCTCAGAAAACTAGCTATCTCCTTCCCCAGCCAAAAGAGTAAGCTAGTCCCGAATTGGGAAGGACCCTACAAGATTGCCAAGGTAGTTCGGCCCGGAACGTACCGTCTTGAAGACCTTGAAGGCAGAGAGATACCCAGGACTTGGAATGCCGACCACCTACTGAAGTACCAAGAGAATGCCTTAACGCCACTCTAAGTGACTTCAAGTGGCGAGCCATTTCCATCTTTTCACTTGTACTTTGCTTCTTTATTTTCTCATTGTAATAACGGCTTGCAACTTAGAAGCAGCCGATTAGCAGTTATCAATAAAGAATTTCTTTTCTCTCATATTTCCCTTGTGATTATTTGTATCTCTCTATTTAAGGCTTTTTATCGCTCTTACTTAAACGACGCATTCGGAGTCCAACACTTGGCTCGATTCCGCTTCGCAAGCTCACTCTTAAGCGAGCTAGAAGTGGTTCGCTATTCGGAATTTCTCCCACAACTGTTGAAATTAACTCAAACGATGAATTCGGAGTCCAACACTTGGCTCGATTCTGCTTCGTAAGCTCGTTCTTAAGCGAGCTAGAAGTGGTTCGCCATTCGGAATTGCTCCCACAACTGTTGAAATTAACTCAAACGACGAGTTCGGAGTCCAACACTTGGCTCGATTCCGCTTCGTAAGCTCGCTCTTAAGTGAGCTAGAAGTGGTTCGCCATTCGGAATTGCTCCCACAACCGTTGAAATTAACTCCAACGACGAGTTCGGAGTCCAACACTTGGCTCGATTCCGCTTTGCAAGCTCGCTCTTAAGCAAGCTAGAAGTGGTTTGCCATTCGGAATTGCTCCCACAACTGTTGAAACTTGCTCCGATGGCTCGCGCGAAGTTCTTACAACCATACTAGACATGGGAGAAGAGTACTTATAGGAGCTAACCTTTGGTCCTTATGATTCGGCTAAAGTTGATGTAATCCTTCAAAAGGCTGCTTTCCACTACGAGAAACTGCCTTCTCCTACAAATTCGCAAGCTGGAGGTTTGAAGCAGTGCTCGGCACTACATACATACCTCGCTCGTAAGCGAACTAAAAGTAGTCTAACCTTCGCAAGTAAAACAACACATGAATGAACGAAACACACAAGTCCAAAGAAGGAAAAAGCCTCACTTCTATTAAAGTTCAAAGGAACATAGGTTACAAGGCCAAACTACCTTACTACAAGGGACTACAAAGACTCAAAGAGGCACAATTACAACAACTTATTCAGCGTTCCTTCGGAACAGGAACGTTTCGGTTCAAAGACACCTGGGGACGGCGTCACCTGACCTCGGAGCTCGTCTCTAGACCAACGAACTGAGACGCCTCTTCGGCATGCCTCTAACCGTGGCCCCAACTGAAGCACCACTGGACAAGGTAGCCACCCCACTTTGAGCATCAGCCGGGCTTCGCCTAACGGCAGGTGAGCGAGTCGCAAGCTTATAAAACGAGATTCCCCTCTTGCTCTCCTCACGAGTACATGATGTACTTCTGACATTAGGCCGCACGGGTTGGGGTTTAAGTCGAGCAACTTCCTCCTCGAGCTCGACGATTCGATCCTTCAAAGAGTCATCCTTCACGGCTATCTTAAAGCAAGGAAGCCGAGCAGAGCCTGCGTCACCAGAACTATCGGTAATGATTCGACGAAGATGGGTGACTTCGATACTTTTGTCGACTGTAACCCTCTTCAGTCTGTCAATTTCCACCGCCGACTGGTCACGCTCGACCATCAACTTGCCCACTACTGCAGATAATTCATCTTCCTCTGCCAAGAACTCTTCTTCTACTATCTACAAGTGTCGGATCTCAACTAGTAGTTCGCCTTTCTCCTTCTCGACGTCGAATAGCGTCTTCCTAAGCAACTCCACCTCTCCTTCAAGACGAACCTCGCGAGATTGCTTCCGTAGTTGTTTCAGCTCGGAGAAATACCCTCTCGCCGTTGCCTTAAGATCCTCTAGGTCCAACTCACTCTTGAGGAAACACTCTCCGCTACGAGAGAGGGCCCGCTTCGCTGCTTTCAAGTCAGCACGAAGACAAGCAACTTTGGCTACTGAACTCGACTCGACTACCTGAAAAACGAGAGCATATCAACATGAAGTACAAGAGGCGATGCTCAACACTTAGCCAAATTTCGAAACAACTTCAGGTCAAAACACTCCAATACTTAGCCAAATTTCGAAGAAACTTCAGAGAGATTTCAAACAAAAGTTTTATTCATATCAAAAAAGCGGTGGTCAGTCCGCTACAAGGTAGTACAAAAGAAAAAAGAAAATTTTTTACAAAAGTAAGAGGATCAAGGAGCCACTTGCAGCGGTGCCTCGGCGACAGGCACCTCGGTGGACGGCCCCTAATCCCCCGTTGCTCCGGCTCGGGGGTCGGCCACGACCTCGTCGTCCTCATCCGCTGTCGCCACTTCGGCTCGGGGGTCGGCTACCCCAGTCTCGGGATCGGCAGGGGCCCCGTTGCCTTGCTGCTCGTCCTCCTCCTCCTCTTCATCTTCCTCTTCGCCTTCTTCCTCGCCACCGGGCCACAGCCTGTACCCCAACCTTTGGAAGCCGGGGACTCGAGCCTCGACGTGATTGAGCGCTCTGGCATAAGACAGCTCCATGTTCGCTGCCATATGCTTCTTGGCCTCTGCCTCGATCTCGCCCTCGCCTTCTCCACAGCCTCGGCTTGTTCCAACTTCACCGCCTCCAAAACCTTCGCCGCTGCGGCCTTATCCTCGGCTGCCTTGGCGACCTCCGAAGCAAGCTTTTCCTTTGCTTGCGCCAAGGCCACCTCGAGGTCGGTGACCTGGGCCGCCAGAGCGTCTAAGCGACATTGCTCGACTTCGAGCTGTTTCACAGCCCTCGCCCTCTCTACCCGGTCCTTGTCGCTGAGAGCCTTTAGCTCCCTCTCCTGCTCAGAATACTCCTCGAGGAGATGGCCGGAGTGGCAAGTGGCCTGCACGAAGAAACAATTAGAACACTAGGAAAGCCGAACTAAAAATTTTGAAACAGCAAAGGGGACTTACCGACAGGAGCGACCGAGCTACTTCGAGAGCAGCATCACCTGTCATCCCTGCCTTCAGGGCGGCTCGGTCCTTCGGGGTCGGCAGATGCCGAACAGCTTGCATGCTCATTCCCGAGTCTCCCAAGAAGCCATCGTGATTCTTCACTCGCCAGTTGGGGACGAAGAGCTTCTTGTGGGCCTCAGTTAGAATAACCTCGGCATGTTCAGTCAGTGGCGGGGCCTCCAGCCCTAACGCCACGGAGATGGAGAAGCCCTCACCTACAGGGGTAGAAGGGGTCGGCTGGACAACAACGGCCGAGGATGGCTCCCGAGGAGAAGAAGTGATGACTGCCGAAGGTGCCTTGGTCGGTCGTGCGGACGAGGGACCCATGCTCGTCCTCTTCCTCTTCTTGCCGTCACCGGATTTGCTTCATTCCGCCATCATTCCCTTGAATCCATATTCGGCGCCTCTGTCCAAGCGAAGAGAAAATCAAGTTAGAAAAAAAAATGTACAAGGCATTAAAGAAAAGAAAATCACAAAAGTGAGATGTCAGGAGCATACTCTGTTCGATCGGACTAAGGCCCGACCCGTGCAGCACCTCCTCGGTCATCTCCCTCCAGCTCAACATCGGGAGACTGATCAACTTCGCCGCCACCTCTGCCTCGGCCGGAGTCAACACTGGCTCAGCCTTCGCATGCTTCGACACTTCGCCTTTCCACCGGGTCGGGAAGTCCCATGCCGAGGGCCCTTTTATCAGGAAAAACTTCCCCTTCCACAACTTTATCGAGTCAGGATTCTCGATCAACTTAACTCCCTTCCGAGGCGATAGGTAGTAGTAAGGCTCGAGCTTGCTCATCCTGTTGATTCGGTATAAACTTCGGAGGATGATGAGCTCCGGCTCCACTTTGGCAGTCCGGCACTGGAGCAGAAAGCCGAGCACGTGGCGCCAAGTGTTCAGCATGAACTGTATGGGAGCCAGACCGAACCACTGAAGGACTACAGTCACGAAGGGATGAAAGGGGAATCGCAGCCGGCGTTCAACGCGTCGTAGGTGAAGATCCAGGTGTCCGGTGGGAAGTCGGTGTTCGCTCGCACTCCGGGGCCGGGGAGAACCAGCGTGTACTCCTTGGGGATGGTGAAACCCTTCCTAGTCCGGAGTAGATCCCGCTCGGTTAGGACCGAGGGGAGGTCGTCCACCTCGAAAATCTCCCTCGGGTCATTCTCCTCATAGGTCTCCGTGCAACCAGCGACAACCTTAGTCAGCAGCTCGCCGCTGTACTGCCTTATCCCGGCATGACCGGACAATACGGTCGGCATCCGACCCAGCTCGCCCGCCTGCTTCACTGTCTCCACCACCTCCTCAACTACCGAGGACCTAACAACTCCCTTCCCCTTCTCGTCGGCAGTGGACGACCCCACTATCTCCTTCCCCTTCCTCCGGCTTACCACCTCTCTTCCTTCTTCAGCATTCCGACCCCCCGAGGATGATGCCTCACTACCCGAGCTTACTCGTGACATCTCGAATAAATATCTAAGGCAAAGAAAACTGACCTTGATGTGATGTTCACGGTCGGAAAAAGTTCGCCGGAAATTTTCTAGCCTTCTCGACAGCTAGCGCAACTGCCCTTGAGCTCAGATCTCCGCTAGCAGAGCAACTCAAGAGCAAAAGTAAAAACTTTGAAGTAAAAGTGAAAGAATGAGCTAAGGGGTGGGGGTGTGAGAATTTATAGCCAAAGAGAGGCAACAATTGGGCTTTGGTAACGTTTGGGGGCCCATTAAGGGAGATGAAACGATAGAATATAAAAAGCCGCGACGGTTTAGAGGAAGGTCGCGTCGGTTCACTTCACATCGCAGCTCGGCGACTCGTAACTTGCCGAGCCACCGAGGCATTCTGCCGAGCTACCGGGGCACCGACCTCCATATATGGAGAAAAAATGCCGCCGAGCCACTTTCACCGTCAGATTGTCTCAATATTCGTGCCCAAAAATGATGAACGGCTCAGATCACGCCACGCCCACAAAACGACAAGATAACATTTTCTCGTGATCTGAACCCACAATTTCGAGATCCGTGCCATGATGAGCTCTCCAGATCCAACCACGTGGCTCGATGACTCGTAACTTGCCGAGCCACCAAGGCATTCTGTCGAGCTACCGGGGCACCGACCTCCACATATAGAGAAAAAATGCTGCCGAGCCACTTTTACCGTCAGATTGTCTCAATATTCGTGCCCAAAAATGATGAACGACTCAGATCACGCCACGCCCACAAAACGACAAGATAACGTTTTCTCGTGATCTGAACCCACAATTTCGAGATCCGCGCCATGATGAGCGCTCCAGATCCAACCACGTGGCTCGACGACTCGTAACTTACAGAGTCACTGAGGCATTCTGCCGAGCTACCGGGGCACCGACCTCCACATATGGAGAAAAAATGTCGCTGAGCCACTTTCACCGTCAGATTGTCTCAATATTCATGCCCAAGTCTGATGAACAGCTCAGATCACGCCACGCCCACAAAACGACAAGATAATATTTTCTCGTGATCTGAACCCCATTCTCGTGATTCGCGCCATGATGAACATTCCGGATCAAGCCACGTGGCCCAACGGCTCGACCCGAACTGCCGAGCTACCGAGGTGACCAGCCGAGTTACTGAATAGCTTAGCCGAGCCACCGAGGCGCTATGGAGAAGAGGAAGAACTGCCAAGCCACCGGATTGTTCACCTGAGCTACCGAACAGCTTAGCCGAACTACCGAGCTACCGAAGCCCTCTGGCCAAAGTGCCGAAGTACCGACCTCCGCATACGGAGAAAAAGCCTGCCGAGCCACTCCGGCGGACCGATCCTCCAGAGAGTCGCACCACAGGCTGATGAAAGGCCCAGATTGTGCCACGTCATAAATCAGATTTAAAAAATTAATTTTTATTTATTAAAATCGCTTTATTTATTTAGAAAATTGCAAAAAATGATTTAAAATTCAGAAAAATTAATTAAAAATTCTAAAAAATAATTATAAATTTGGGAAAATATTTTTGAGCCCCTGGGTAAATAATTATTGCTTAGAATGGTTAATTAAGACCCCTGAATAACAAATCACCACTTCGCAAAATTAAATAAATGGTCTGAAAAATAGATAAAAATTAAGAAAAATCACCAAAAGTCCAAAAGAGCTCAAGAACAACCTTGAGCGTGCAAATAGCTTCGAAAGTCACCATAATACCTCATGCAAAGATTCAATACCCCTAGTTTGGACCCCGATACAACTCCGAAAGCCATTAAAACAGTAAAACTACTCCTCAAAGGCTGATCAAACTCAGTCTTCAGGAGTGGGGGGCTCGTGATATGGCTAAAAATAGGTTTAAATCGAAACCGTCCAAATCGGGCACGAATCTTAAAGCTTGGGAGTAAAATGGTAATTTTACCTACAAGCGGGTCTGAAATGGGTTCTGGATCTTTTCTACAAAGGCCCAATAACCCACGAACGGATCCGCCTCAACTGGGTGCGGGTCCCAACCCGCAAGAAACCCAGTCCAGCTGGATAGAATTAGGGTTTCTGATTGTATTTAATCAACGGCCCTGATTCGCTCTATCCTTTCACTGGGAATTCGGGATTTCATTCCTAAACTGGTCCCAAAGGCGGCTATAAATACCCCCCATCCACCACCATTAAGAGGTAATCAATCTTTTGCCATTAAAAGCCCATTCATAATCTTTCTGATTACTGACTTGAGCGTCGAAGGGTGCGTCGCCGGGATCACCCCCGGTGTATCGCACTTTTTGCAGGTGAACGGCAGGAGTCAACGATCAAACTCCGGCGGAAAGGTTTCAGGTTTGGCTATTTAGTTTCTTTAAGAACCCACACATTCTATCTGTTTGCCCCCATACCAGATTTAGCGGCAACAGAGAGGTAGAATTCAGTAAGAGGTATATTTGGGGATTTAGCAAGTTGTTAGTGGGTTGGTTTAAACCCAATGAGTTTGGGTGTTGGTTTGGGTTTTGGGTTTTTATGTATAAGGATATGAGGGCAATTTAGTTATTTCACACACTTCTTAATGAGTTAAAACCCCATAAGGAGAATATTAAACGAATATTTCCTTCACTTAACGAGGGAACTAACATCGGGTGTTATTATGATATATATGTAGTCACTTTGTGTGTTATTTTGAAAATATAGAAACTTCTGGTGTTATTTTGGAACTAGTATAAATTTTGTGTATCATTGTGGACTTTTTTGATATATCGGATAGAGCCAAAAGGCTCCAGCCATCAAAAAATATATATATAAAAAACAGTTGAGATACAGAGATGAGTACAATAGTTTACAAGCTGTAAAACAGAAATAAAAAACCCAAATGAATACAAAAATCGGATGAGACACACGCAAATAAGATATCTGCGAACACCGAAGAGGGAGACGGAGCAAACCGCCAGAATAACGACGCAACTAAAGGAGAGAAATGCCCTACCGCACCAAGGAGGAGGAAAGACGCCCACAAAGGCCCGCAACCGCAGGACCCAAGGAATCGCAAACGAACAGGAAGCCAGGGCCACCCTAAGCTTGATGACAGGAGCGAAAATTGTGGAAGACAATCAAAAGGCAAACCAAAAACTCAGGAGGCAAAACAGCCCCACACAATGGCACAAAGCACAACCTGCAAAGAAAAGCCAGAGTGCCAACTCCGAGGCTGACAGAAAAATGCCTAAACTCAGCTGTGCGCATGAGGAAGAGTCGACACTGGAGCTACTTTCTTAGCTAAAATACGCACACTCACGCGAATTGGCACATTAGAATAAAGTTTCTTATTGTATTTTCTCTTAGCGGGGGGAGGATCGGCTTCCACCAGAGGGAGCGAAATCCTTCCAAGGACTAGCAAGGTAGTATCGACTTTGTTTATGCAAGAAGAAGGTGAGAGGAGACTGAACGAAACTGGAGAAGATATAGGAATGAAATTAGTTTGAAAAGAATAACGAGAAATGGAAGATACACCACGAATCAATTGGTGCACGAGCCAAATCGAACTACGTAACCAAGAATGGCAAGGCCCCAATGATTTACACAAAACAGACTTCTTATCCCGACTCAAACTCAACGAAGGCCTCACAGCTTTAATAAGGGGACGAGGCTGAAAACTGCCTGACCGAGGAAGGGAAACAAGTTTCGTGAAATCCGAGTGATCCTTAAACAAGGACGCAAAATTAGGATACTGAAGAGTAGGAAGAAAAGCATCATGAGCAACGGAAGAAGGAGTGGGGTTAATAGGTGGATAAGGAACCACTACAGAGGAGCCCAACTCCTTTCCAGACTCAAGACTACTCTTCCTCGCGAAGCATGTATAAAGCATGCGCTTAAAGAGGGGATAAATAAGCAGGGAGAGACGTTTGGCCGGGAAAGATCTAACCAAAACAAAATCCTTATCCAGACTCATATTCAACGTTGGCACCATAGCTTTAGAATGGAGACGAGCCTGATAAGAACCCAACCGGGGGAAGGAAACAAGTTCTGTGTAAACCTTTCGATCCTTAAACAGACTAACAATATTGGGAAGCTGAGGAGTGCCAGAAGATGCATCATAATCTGTGAAAGCATTAGATGAGTTCATATCTGGATAAGGAACAACCACAGAGGAGTCAAAATACTTTTCAGACTCAATACTAAACTTCCTCTCCAAGCATGCATTAAGCTTTCCCTTTAAGAGAGGATAGTTAAGAAAGGAGAGAAGTTTGGCCGGTAATGGGTTGCCTCTGGGTAATCCAAGAAGTTTTTAAAGGGAAAAACATCGCCTGCGCGAGTGTCCAAGCTTGTCACAAAAGATGCACTTCATTTTGTTCACGCACCCTCGTTTAAAATGCCCAGGAAGAAGGCACCTGAAACAAACCGGGAGCGTGGCGGGCCAACAAGAAGAATGGTCCAAAGGGAATATGGGAGAGCAATGAGAGCGACCCAGTTTAAAGGGCCTATATTTTTTAACGATCTCGACCCAAGACGGACACAAAGAGGCCATGGCCCAAAACCAGCAAAGGGCTGTGGAAACTGATATAGAGAAGATCAGTTACTGCAAAAGTGGCTATAATAAAGAGGATAACGGATCACTACAGATCCAGTACAAAAACACCAATGTAATTCAACGCAATAGTCCAACCGAAATGCAAGTACCAGGGGATCGGAAAGATCCAAGCCACAACGAATCAGAACTAAAAGGAGTTCAGAGAGAGTAGTTAAGAATCTACAGAAAGATTAGTAAGGGCCTATTTTGCATAAATAACTAAAACAGATGTTGAATGTGTGGGTTGAAAGAGCTAATAAGAAGTATCGTTCGAAAAAACAAATTGGGACGGTAGACCGACACAGATCAACAGAAAGCTCTAGGGATGCAATCATATAAAATTGGAAAACTCTAACAAATTGTGGACTTAACCCTTAATTTTTAGGCAATTTATCGTCGCAATCATATAAAATTGGAAAACACATCAACATCCAAGTCGAGAAGATGCTGACAAAATGGCAAAGACATCAACATCCAGTTGAGAAGATCCAAACGATTAACAGATCAGCAACACTGAGAATGTGATGTTGAAATGATATGAAATGGTCCCTTGGATACGTATGATGGCTACAATGCATATATTGTCGTTTTGTGATTTTATTTCTTGCTGTTTCAATCATTTAGTGGTACTTAACTGTCATTTGATATGGTATTTGGAAGGGGGGAAAATAAAAAAGATGAAGATTTATATGTCTCGTATGGTTGAAGTCGAAATGCTCACAGATAAATGCTTTCTGCATGATCGAAATCAGACTAAGAACCTTGACCCGTTCGTTCCTTATGTGCGCAAAAGTAATTTGCTTCGGAAGGGAGATGCGTCTTTGATCCAAGAACTCTGAAAGCGAGTTGTTTATAAAGAACCATACAGCTACAAACATAGAAATTTTAACCCGTGATGTTTGTGTGACTAAGTGCTTACAGGCTGGCTGTATGTATCTATGTGTTTGTGTATTGATAATGACTATAATCTACCAGGGGCCGGTTTTGCGTTTGTTGTTTGCTTTTCATTATGCATTTTGAGTTATCTCAAGCATATGATATATCTTATATCACATGGTAGCTAGGAGACTTGAATCAACAATTCTATGTAAGTAATAAGAGGAGGAGAAAACAGGTACACATGCATCCTTGAGCTAAAAAAATTGTTCGGCTTCTGATCATTACCATGTCCTTTAACAATCTTGGAGGCAAAGGCTGAACGAGCATACACGACTAGAGGGCAAAACCCATACCCTACTTAAAGGCCGAATATCCCTTGGCGCATTAGCGAACCCTTCAAACGTGTGCATATCATATGTGAAATCCTATGTAGCACAAATAAGGACAAAAGACATATATTGAATTTATAGAAAGTATACACTACCCCCTTCACTCCCGTATAAATACCCCTACCACAACTTTGAGGGCACACAACAGTCACCACAAAACCCTTATCTTAGAGCCAGCTAAGGTCTCCCCTTAGCAAGCAACACCATTAAGTCCGGCTCATTCCAACTCGAAGTTGTCAAGTCCTTTAGTATGTATCATTCTCTCATAAACCAAATAAGGAAAGTATGCCCTTTACATGTGATATATCATATGTGCTTACTCAAGTGATTAACAAGATAAATGCTAAGAGGAGCTATTGCATCAGATGCTCTTGTCAATATCTCCTTAAAATTTTAATGTGGTATAGTTGTTTTTTCTTAACCCAGAAAAAAGTAGTACTCTAATAAAAATCTTTTGGCAGAAGCTTTAACTTAAAGTATGCATGATATGAGGTAGTAATTAATACATTACCACATTAAATTGTGCACCGAAGTGCATGCATAATCAATTCATCACCCTTTCTATTCTTCTTCATCTCCAATATTAGTAATAACAATACCAACTATATATCTACAACTTCAACTTGGAATACAAAAATACTATGAATATCAATGCAAATTTAAAATTAAACATAATTTTAAAGGTCGGTATAGAAAATCTCTTATAGAAAAAGAGGCAAAAGAGGCAAAAGGCAAAAGAGAAAAGATAAAAAAACCATTACAGGGTCCATACGGAAATTTTTTTTATAGAAATAAAAGGTTAAAAACAAAAGATAAAAAGTAAAAAACCATTTCTTTCAACCAATGGGCCCATGTGGGCCTCACTCACATAGACTCGCTTTGTCTGACTCATGTTTATATAGTAAATGTAAATACTTTGACAACTAGACTAATATGAATAATGAAACTACATTTAATGTTAAATGTTGGTATAGAAAATCTCTTAAAAGAAAAAATATATACTACATAAAGAACCATTACTTTCACAGTGGGCCCCACCCACATGGATTCACTTTTCCCTCTCCTTGGCCCATAATAAAAAGAGCTAAACCTCACTGAGGCCCTGACCCCAACTCTTTACTTTCCCCCAAAATTTCAAATAAAAATATATCAAATAATAATAATAATAATAATCTCTCCATTATTATTATTATTATTATTATTTTGTTGTCTTTCTTTCAAAAATGGGGCTCTCAAACTCCCACACCGATTCCATCCCCCTCCTCCTTATTGCCGCCATTGCCGTCTTCTTCGCCTACCTCCGCCGCCTCTTCGGCTTCTCCTCATCCGCTGCCACGTCAGCAACGCTTCCAGCTGGCATCCTCGTCCTCGCCGACTTCTTGAGCTTGAACCGCGCGTTTTCCTACGAACCCAACAAGGAGAGAATGAGAGAGGACTGCGTGGTGTGTTTGTCGTCCATGAAGAGAGGGGAGAAGATCCGACGGCTCAACTGCTGCCACGTGTTCCACAGTGACTGCTTGGACGGGTGGTTTGATCAGATGAAGCTCAGTTGTCCTCTCTGCCGTTCGCCACTCTGATTAACTTTTTTTTAAAATTTTTTTTAATATTAATTTTGATATTGGTTAGCTCTTCTGGCCATATCTTTTTGCCCATTAGTAGGGTTTTTTTTATTTCTCCTCCTCTATTTCTAGTTTTGGATGACGAGGATATTACTGAGTTGGTTATATATATTTTCATTTAAATTTAAGGAATTCTGAGAATATATATATATATATATATATATTAACGATATTATAGTTTATAACTTTGGCAATTACCATAATGAAGTTTTTTTTTGACAATTAACCTTAATGTGGTTAGTTATTTTGACGTTTTGGCGTATTCCGTATTTGTAAAATTGTACAAACGGTAACTAAAAATTACGAAATGTTGCAAGTAGGTCGGATTCACCAAACGCAACCAAATGCAAATTGTAGATATGAGTTTCGACTCACGGTTTGCGAGATACGACCATGTATCACTTTCATACAAAATAAATTGATACATAGCCGTATCTTGCAAACCGTGAGTCAGAACTCACTTTTACAATTTTTGTTAGCTTGTATTTGGTGAATCCGACATACTCGCAGAATTTCGTAATTTCTTATAGCCCTTTGTGCGGTTTTACAAATACATAGTCCACGAAAATGCTAAAAAAGTTTAACTTCACTAGGGTTAATTATCCAAAAAACTTCAGCATGGTAAACTGTCAAAGGTATAAACTACTGTAGAGTTAATTGAAATTTACCCTATATATATTCCAAGTTTCAAATCTTTGTTATATTTATATTTATATATATTTTTATTTTTTTAAACTTGATTGTAACTGGAGGAATGAGAAATAATTAAAAGTATTTGTAAGTATAAAGTGGAAGGATATATCACAGCACTGTAAATGCCTGGCTTGGCTGAAAATAACACCTTAAACTGATAGAAAACTATGTCTTGGTTCGCTTTATTTTGAATCAATTTAGTTGCGAGGTATCTGGCGTGCGATAAACTGTATAATTCATGAAATATTGATCTTGGGTTTATATATATATATATATATATATATATATATATATATTCAGGTAAAGAAGGGGCATCTTATCTCATGGTTGCTATATAATTTTCAAATATTATGTAAAGTCACGGTAATCTTGCATTGAGAAACTGATGTAATAAACTAATAATCCAACAGTGTCTTCATAAGAAAGTTCCTGCTGAATTAGAAAAAGAAAAGAGCAAATAAAATTACTAGATACTGTAGGAATTTTAAGAATCCTGCTAATAGAAAATCTCCTCATACGTGCCTTTAATTTCTATTTAGTTCTTCCCAGCATCTTTAGCACAAACTAGATAATATTCTACCAATCCTGCTGATATTAATGGTAATCCAGGATATATTAGCTGTTTTTTTAATAAAATTTTTAATTTATTATTGTTATTGGATGTTCGCCAATATATTTTAAGAAGTAATGTTTGTTCTTTTAAAATATTGCAGAATTAGCTTTGCACCATTTAGAAATAGTTGTCAAAATTTAATTTCAAGCACATTGTTTATAATGTTCAACGAGATAGCTATATATGTACATTTAGCTGGAAGAATTATCATGTAGTCTTGGATAGCCAACATGGTCAATCAAGAGAGAGATAGAGGTAAGGAAGATCATGGAGCTAATTACCTAATGTGATACTTTTTTTTCTTTATAATTTGCTTAGAATGTTGACTTTTTTACTTTTTCGAATTCTATATTATGACTATAAATGTGATGTTGAGTTTATGTCTTGCATACTTGAGTTCGATGTGAAAAAGAAGACAATGAAGTGAGAAAAGATCGAAGTATCGATGGAGAGAAGAAGAAAGCAACAACTACCGCAGTGGCATTTGACTTCAACATTGGCAGACGACAACCCAAGCTCTCTGGTTTGGGGATTGACCAAATACGGTCGATTGCCACTTTGGGCAGTCGACTGGCGGCGACAACATGCAACAATTTGGGCTTGAGTCATGTGATCTATTTTGTGCCCAACTTCTCTTCCAAGTTAAAATATATGGTTCCTATCATGTAGGTTCTTCTTCAGGATATATCGGACGAATATTGTATCAAGATCGACTACAACCTAGTGTTTCTCTAAATCTCTATATATTATTGTATTGGACTCCTTTGAGAGGCAAGAGAGAGTACTTCATTGTAAAGAGCAATATAGAGAGTTCTTCATTATAAACAAAAGATTATCTTCTAGTTAGGCTTGAAAGATAGATAGGTTCTTGGTGAAAATATTATATCTCTTGTATTCTCTCTAGTTGAATAATATTTTTCTTATTTCTCTCTCAGATTAGGCATCTCTCGGATTATGCATAGCCAAACTGAGATAAATATTGTGTGCTTGGTTTGTTCTACTTGTTTGATTGTTCATTGGATATCGATTGTCGCTAAACTCAACAGCAAATTCCTAACAATTGGTATTAAATAACATCCTTTGTTCCTAAAAATTGGTATTAGAGCTTCAAGTCATAAATTTTCGCAGTTCAGGAGTTGCTCAAGTTTTCTTGAAGAAGATGACAAATTAGAGTTTCATGAAGATCAAGCAAGATAGGCCATCCGACATAAAGCAGGAGAATCAGTTGAAGATTTATTCAGAAGCCTTGGTTTAATTCGGATGCTTTCGGTGAATGAAGTCCGGTGTAGAAGTGTGGTCAGTCTGTGGGCAAGATTCATAACTGACTACGCAGAATCGCCATTACAAGAACTGATTTACTAGAAGAGAAAATTATTTGGTTACTCATTGAATGAAGGTACTGCTCTTCAAGATCATATACGGGAATCCAATTCAGAGTCATCTGAATTGAAGGCGATGAATAAAGATGATCTTAAATCTTTCAACTTGATAAATTTACTACCAGATTCATACAAGTATTGAATAACCACCATGCTAGATGGAGAGTCTGTCATAGAGAAGTTTTCGGTAGCAGAGGTGACCAATGGCTTGGAGGTTGATGGACTTAGGAAGGAGACTCAGGGATCGACGTTTACTTATACGAGTTGCATCAAGGAAATTGTACTTTGAGTGAAAGGAAAAGTACACGTAAGGGTAGGATCCATTTCCACCATTGCAGAGGGATTAAGCATTACAAGAGGAATTTTTGCAAGTTGCTGAATCGGAAGAGCGCCAATATTGCTAGTGTTGCTAGTGCCACTGAATTATGTGATAACTTAAACTGTGCTCTTGTCTTAAGTTTCATAGATGTGTATTCAGGCTGATTTCTTGATTCAGATAGTTCTTCTCATATATGCTCCGAGAGAAAGATGTTTTCTACTTACAAGTGTCAGGAGATCATTGTATGAGAACAATGGTTGTGAGATTTGTGAAGTAATGGGTAAGGAAACAGTCGAGTTGGAGGCACTAGATGAAAAGGGGTACACACTTGAGAAAGTCATAGATATTCCTTTGTTGAAATAAAACCTTATATCCATAGAAACTCTTGAAGTACGGGGCTGCAGGTACACAACTCAATATTACTTTTTCGAATTCTATATTATGACTATAAATGTGATGTTGAGTTTATGTCTTGCATACTTGAGTTCGATGTGAAAAAGAAGGCAATGAAGTGAGAAAAGATCGAAGTGTCGATGGAGAGAAGAAGAAAGCAACAACTACCGCAGTGGCATTTGACTTCAACATTGGCAGACGACAACCCAAGCTCTCTGGTTTGGGGATTGACCAAATACGGTCGATTGCCACTTTGGGCAGTCGACTGGCGGCGACAACATGCAACAATTTGGGCTTGAGTCATGTGATCTATTTTGTGCCCAACTTCTCTTCCAAGTTAAAATATATGGTTCCTATCATGTAGGTTCTTCTTCAGGATATATCGGACGAATATTGTATCAAGATCGACTACAACCTAGTGCTTCTCTAAATCTCTATATATTATTGTATTGGACTCCTTTGAGAGGCAAGAGAGAGTACTTCATTGTAAAGAGCAATATAGAGAGTTCTTCATTATAAACAAAAGATTATCTTCTAGTTAGGCTTGAAAGATAGATAGGTTCTTGGTGAAAATATTATATCTCTTGTATTCTCTCTAGTTGAATAATATTTTTCTTATTTCTCTCTCGGATTATGCATAGCCAAACTGAGATAAATATTGTGTGCTTGGTTTGTTCTACTTGTTTGATTGTTCATTGGATATCGATTGTCGCTAAACTCAACAGCAAATTCCTAACAATTGGTATTAAATAACATCCTTTGTTCCTAAAAATTGGTATTAGAGCTTCAAGTCATAAATTTTCGCAGTTCAGGAGTTGCTCAAGTTTTCTTGAAGAAGATGACAAATTAGAGTTTCATGAAGATCAAGCAAGATAGGCCATCCGACATAAAGCAGGAGAATCAGTTGAAGATTTATTCAGAAGCCTTGGTTTAATTCGGATGCTTTCGGTGAATGAAGTCCGGTGTAGAAGTGTGGTCAGTCTATGGGCAAGATTCATAACTGACTACGCAGAATCGCCATTACAAGAACTGATTTACTAGAAGAGAAAATTATTTGGTTACTCATTGAATGAAGGTACTGCTCTTCAAGATCATATACGGGAATCCAATTCAGAGTCATCTGAATTGAAGGCGATGAATAAAGATGATCTTAAATCTTTCAACTTGATAAATTTACTACCAGATTCATACAAGTATTGAATAACCACCATTGTGGATGGAGAGTCTGTCATAGAGAAGTTTTCGGTAGCAGAGGTGACCAATGGCTTGGAGGTTGATGGACTTAGGAAGGAGACTCAGGGATCGACGTTTACTTATACGAGTTGCATCAAGGAAATTGTACTTTGAGTGAAAGGAAAAGTACACGTAAGGGTAGGATCCATTTCCACCATTGCAGAGGGATTAAGCATTACAAGAGGAATTTTTGCAAGTTGCTGAATCGGAAGAGCGCCTATATTGCTAGTGTTGCTAGTGCCACTGAATTATGTGATAACTTAAACTGTGCTCTTGTCTTAAGTTTCATAGATGTGTATTCAGTCTGATTTCTTGATTCGGATAGTTCTTCTCATATATGCTCCGAGAGAAAGATGTTTTCTACTTACAAGTGTCAGGAGATCATTGTATGAGAACAATGGTTGTGAGATTTGTGAAGTAATGGGTAAGGAAACAGTCGAGTTGGAGGCACTAGATGAAAAGGGGTACACACTTGAGAAAGTCATAGATATTCCTTTGTTGAAATAAAACCTTATATCCATAGAAACTCTTGAAGCACGGGGCTGCAGGTACACAACTCAATGTAGAGTTCTAACAGTTTGGGAAGGTCGTCGTAAGGTGATGAGAGAAAGATGGGTGTTCAGCACAACCTTTACAAGCTTTGTGGGAATGAGAAATCTTGGTCAAAGGTTTCTAAGCTCAGTGTTCCTAAAATATTATCTAGTATATCGTCACTAAAATCATCGAAGGGAGACCATGATGTTCGAATATCGTCAAAAGGTGGAGAGTGTCTCGGGGTGGGTTGGGTTCGTGCAGAGGGCGGTGCCTCTGTGTTAACACCTACTGAGGTGTGCCCTTGAGGGGGTATACTGATTGGAGAAAAATGTGGTAGACTAATTCAACTAGCTGAAGAAACAATTGAACCGAGTTCGTTTACAAGTCGAGAATGAAATAGTCTAGAGATGATCAGTCACACAGTGTTGATAGCATGAGTATGTAATCCAAGGTGAAGATTGTTGAGTTTATGTCTTGCATACTTAAGTTAGATGTGAAGAGAAGTTGATGAAGCGAAAAGAAGTCGAAGTATATGGAGAGAAAAAGAAAGCTGCTGCCAGCAGCTACAACAACAAAGCAGTTGACTACGACATTGACAGTCAAGTTGTAGGCGACTGCCTAAGCTCTTTGGTTTGGGGGTTGACCAAATATGGTCGACTACCATTTTGGGCAGTCAACCAGCGGCGGCGACAGACAACAATATGGGTCAGATCTAGTGATCTGTTTTGGTCCCAAATTTTCATGTTAGATTGTACGGTTCCTATCGTGTAGCTTCTTTTTCAAGATATACCGGATGGTTATTGTATGAAAACTATAACTTAGGGTTTCTCTAGATCTCTATATATTCTTGTATTGGCCTCATTTGAGAGGCAAGAGAGAGTACTTTATTGTAAAGATTAATAGAGAGACTTCTCCATTTTAAACAACAGTTTATCTTTCAGTGGGGCTTGAGAGATAAATATGACGTGAGAATATTGTATCCCTTGTATCTTCTATAGTTGAAAAATGTTTCTCTCATTTCTCCTCCGGATTAGGCGCAGCCAAACCGGGACAAATATTGTGTACTTTGTGTATTTGGTTTGACTACTTGTTTGATTGTTTATTGAACTGGTTGTCACTAAACTCTGCAAAGAATTCCTATCAATTTGTATCAGAACATCACTTGTTTCTAGCATGTGACTATTTCTAGTTTTCTATACTGCTTCAGTGTTGACGTTGCGCTGTGTGCTACCAGTGTACCACTGACCGGACTACTTCACATGTTGTGAGTTCCTTAAGCTTTGCTCAGGATTGGCATTGTGGTCAAGAGGATTTGTTTGACAACTTAATAGATCAAGCTCGATAACATAAATGAACAAATATGAACATAGCCTCTTAAAACTTGGCTCATATTTGAACTGATCAACTTATTTAATTAAGGTTTTTGTAGGCTCGAATCAATCTTAGTTACTGTTTCTGCTCGACATTTACATCACCTGCATTTGAAGTCATTTCTAAGGTCTACTTTTCTTCCTTTGTACAGAAATCAATCACTTGCTTCCAAATCAAAATGATGTATGACATACGCAAATAAATATAGTTCAATGCAGGGAATGGCCGAGTGTTATCAGCTGTTTTTATTCTCAATTTTTTCTTTGATCTGTGGACATGCGAGGCAGTAGGAGCAAGAAAAAAACAAACTGATATTACCGAGAAGAGCATATTTTCATACTTGTTTATACGATGAACTAATAGAAATGTGGCATTTGTTAGAAGAAATTTTTTTCTTTTTTCGATCCTTACATTTCTACAATTTAAAAAGTAAGTAAAATCATGTATAAAGAGATTAATAGAACTAGTAACCTGCACTTGCGATGCACGTTTTAATCAATTTTTTATTTATAAAGTAAATATTAAGGCGCAATCTAGCTTCGAACTTGGGACCTCCCTTTACTCATACATACTCTTTACAAATTACGTATTGATACAAACTTTTATTTTACCGGAGTTTTATTAGAGAGTTCGGGTCGGTTTTTGGTTGGCTTCTAAATAAACCGAACCGAACAAAAAAACCGAACTTTTTTAGACCAAAATAAATTCTACCCGACTACCCCTATTCTGTTCTACAGTAAATGGGAATGGGATCTTCATCTAATGGCGACTTCTCAACTTCTCTATTCTTTAACCCTAGACGATGACGTTCTCACTTCTCAGTCTATTAATTTCGGCCTCAAGTCTCATCTCTGAGAAGTGATTCTCTATTTAACAGATCGATTCCTCTCTCTCAATTCTCAATTCCTTTAACCCTAGACTAAAAAGACCCGATCTCGACTCTCGATCAGTCGATCTCCATCATCGGCTCTCGACTCTCGATCTCCATCCCTCCTGGCCTCCTCGCACTCTCGACTCTCGACTCTCGATCTCCATCCCTCCTGGCCTCCTCTGGTGCCGTTCCTCCGATCGCCCTCCTCTAGTCAACTAGTCCCCTAGTCCTTGGCTCCTCGCAGTACCTCTCCATCTCTACATTTTGCTACTTTTTATTAGGCTACTGAAGTTGCAAATGATGAAATAATCCTATCTGAACAATATTAAAAAATAAAATTGTTCATTGCTACATTTTGCTACTTCTTACTAATTGCTACATTTTGCTTCACTGCATTTTGCTACATTTTGCTTCACTTAATATTCTACATTTTTCTTCACTGCATTTTGCTACATTGATTCACTGCATTTTGCTACATTTTGCTTCACTTAATATTCTACATTTTTCTTCACTGCATTTTGCTACAAGCCTACAATGCTACATTTTGTAGTACCCTGTATTTTTTAAATATTATTTTTAAAGGTTTATAAGTGATTAAAATGATTTTTGGGGATTTAATAAATATTTTCTGGAAATTTATCTTTTTACACGTGCGAAACACGTGCAATTATTTTCTTGAAAAGTTCAAAAGCCAAAAATATTTTATGGAAAATTATTATTTATTATTTGGAATTTATTTATAATTTTTCCAGATTTTTCTGAAATTAATTGGATCTAATTGCAAATATTGAGAAAAAGAAGGATCTTTTTGCAAATTTGTCATTCTGAGGGGTGAAAGTGCAAAGCTATTTTTCTGGGCTTTTAATCAGTGCCGGCTGGAAAGTAAGGGTTATTTTGCTTTTAAATCTCAATTTAATTAATTTTATCAAGTTCCAAGTATAGGAATCTATTTATGTAAAGATATATTTTCGAAGGGTTATTTCGCAAATATGTCTAAAACCCTAAGATCCTATTTCCGGGTATTTAAAAGAAGAGAACGCAGCCGTCATTCGCTGCACAACACAAAGATTTATTATTTTTGGAGGATTGAGAGAAGGATCTTGGATTTCACAAAAAAGGGAAGGCTTTCTTGTTGGATTTCTTCATTTCAATGTGAGTGACATGTTGTTTTCTTTTATTATGCGTATGTTGTATGTGAGTGACATGTTGTTTTCTTTTATTATGCATATGTTGTATGTGAGTGATGTAAATTTGTTTTGTTGTTTTAATTTATGTGAGTAATTGTTTTGTTGTTGGTTTTTGACATGTTTGTTCTTCTTTTATGTTGTGTATGTGAGTAATGTAATAGATTGGTTGTTTGATCTATGAATGTTTATTGGATCTGGGATATTGAATTGTGTTGCTAGAAAGCATGTTTAGGGTTGAACATGATTATGCATATTATGGATTGGATAAAAAATTGGATCCTGTGAAACCCTAGTGGTATGTGACTGCAAATTTGATTATGGTTATGAGTTGTGGTAGAAATTCAGATTTTTGAAAAAATTGAATGGAAGAGTTATGAATCAAGAGATCGTGTCTTGAGAATTGAGGAAATATACCTAAATTGGGGACTCTTTTGAGATTTGATATTTATATGTTTTGGATCTGAATACGAACTATTTCAGTGATCGATTAATTTTTAAGAAACTCAATTTTATTTATATGCACAAATTCATATTTTAATTGAAAGAAATCAACAAAATCTCCATTTTTATTATTTCAAGTCGTTGATTTAGCTTTAGGGACTATTTTGTATTCTACCAGTTATATTTGATCATATAACAAATATGTTTTTCGTAGAAATCGTTTTCATGAAGTAAAACTACGTAACGGTTGAATTGTGCACAACCAAAACTATACAGTCTGTAGGCCGACAGTCGACTGGCACGACCTTTCAGTCGACTGATACGACCCGCTGCTATGTTCTATAGTTGTATTGAAATTTCTCTCTGGTAAGTCGACCTATGACTTTTATAACTCAACTTATAACACTTAGAATATTTTCTTAAAGATTACTGGAATTTCTCTCTGGTAAGTCGACTTATGACTTTTATAAGTCGACTTATAACACTTAGCTTATTTTCTTAAAACCATGGAATTTTCTTTCTGGGCAGTTGACTTATGCTTTCTATAGTCAACTGATACTGATGTATCCTTATATCTATGAATGTTCTTTCAAATAATCTATTCTCTAAATGGTTTAATCTATAACTTGTTATTTTATACCTTATTTCTATTGAGCATATGTTTTCAAGATGTTGAGTTGAACAATTTATGTTGGAAGTTCGGTTTGGATATCTGAGTGTGAGTCTCTAGAGGGTGTGTGTGACCCTAGTATACCGGCGGTTGAGTATTTATGTTTGGGCCTGTTGAGGCTTTTAGTTGATCAGTTGTTGAATTAAGTCCGGTAGGGTACACCAACTCTAGGAGATTTGTTAAGTAATTAAATAACCTAAATGATAAGGACATGCACTAGTGGTGATATGATGAACGAGAACATGAGTTATGGACCTCAGTATGGCTTGCGGTGTGAGACAATCCCCGGAATTATCCAGGTGTGAGTGAAATAGTCTCTGAAATTACCTGTGGTGTGGGATTGGTCTCTGGAATTATCGGGATCGAGGCGACGCACATGTGGTATTCGTGTGATGAGGTGCCATTGCTTGCGGTGTGGGGTATTCTCGAAGATTCCCAGGTGTGAATGAAATAGTCTCTGGAATTATCTGTGGATAGAGATTGACCTCCGGAATTATCGGGGCATGGGCTAATACTCACAATTTATCTTTATCTCAAAGTAGTCATCGTAGTAGGATTAGTTGCATATCGGGGATTAAACCTTATAATGTGGAGACGTTAAGGGCTTGCACCGGACCTATGTAGAGTGGGATGCATAGACTTCGACAAGTACGCATTAGAGAGTCCGCATATAGACTTGTGTTTTCTTGACTTGGTTTTACGCATGTGGTTTCCTGTTTTATACACTTGACACTCAGTTTAGTTTCACTTGATATTTTCATGTTTCCTTACTACGTCATAGATTATGTATTCTTGTTTATTACATGTTGTTTAAGAATCCATGCTTAATGTTTATTTATGTTATTGTTTTTATGTCACTCACACCTTTATGGCTGACCCCTTTAGTTTTGGGGTTAGGGATCATCTCTAGCCTAATGTTTACAGGTTCTTGTTGCTTAGAGCTTGGGATTTGGATGATTGAGTTCAGTTAATTTAGTGACATATGTAAAATGAAAAGAAAGTGTTGTAAAGAAAAGAGAATTGTGATTTAAGATGTATTGTATTCCGCTGTGCTATGTAATTGATTATTGTAATGAAAGTAAAAATTTTATTGGTGTTTGGTTGTGTTTAAGATTACATTAAAGTTGATGCTGGGAATTGTGCCACGTATTTTCTAAGATATCATATTAGAAATTCGGGGCGCTACAGAGATTTGTATCAGAGCATGCTTCAATAGTAATAATAAACATGGCATAAAAATAACCTAGGTGTGGACACTATAGTGTGAGTACCTAAGTGTGGATATTAGAGCGTGAGTATCACATAGAACTGAAACATGATGTTTTACCTTTGGGGTACAGTTGAGGTTTTGCCAAAGGATATAGATGTGAATGTGAGTTGTGTGTTGTTGTGCTCTAAGTTTTCCCTCATTTTGCAGTATTCAGTATGGTTGCACCCAGACCCAGGAATGGTGGTAACAATGGTGATGGATCTGGAAGTTCTCGAGGAACTGGAATTGATCTCGAGGCCAAATTTTCCAGGGTGTATCAGACTTTGGAGGCACTGATGGCATCTAATTTGGCTCAGAATCAAATTCAGCATCAGAATCATGGAGCTGGACCAGGATTGGTTAACGCCGATCCCATCAAGCAGATCGTGTCCTTCAAAAGGATGAGGCCGCCAATTTTTGAGGGGCAATCTGATCCAAACGAAGCTGGCGATTGGATTAGGAGGATGGAGACAATCTTCGAGGTCTCAGAAACTCCGGCAGCCAATAAGGTGAAGTTGGCCACGATGCAACTAGAAAAGGACGCTGGTGTTTGGTGGCAAACGGTGAAGAGGACGTTGGGGGACCAGCAGATGACTTAGGAGGCTTTTCTAGAGGAATTCAGGGATCACTTCTTTCCCCTAGATATTCAGGAGAAGAAGGCGACAGAATTCTTGAATCTTCAGCAGGGCAGCATGACCGTGCAAGAGTATGAGACCAAGTTCGCTCAGTTGTCGAGGTATGCACCAAAGTTGATAGTTGACGAGGCGAAGAAGGCCAAGAAATTTGAGCAGGGCTTGAGGCCAAACTTGAGGTCGAGAATGATTCCGTTGGGCATACGGAGGTTCGACAAGCTGGTCAGGAGAGCAGCTGTGACGGAGGAAGACATGAACCAGTTCCAGAAGAAGCAAGAGACCTGGAACAGGAACAAGAGGCCAGCATCAGGTCAGAGTGGGAAGGGATTCCTGGCGAAGCAAGTCAAGTTCAGTGGACCAGTGCAGAAGGCATCTGCAACTCAGGAAGTGACTTGTTATTACTGCAATGAGGCAGGTCATTACAGGTCAGCGTGTCCTAAGTTAGCGAAGCAGACTTGTTTCCAGTGTGGGCAGGCAGGACATTCTAAGCCTTATTGTCCACAGTTGAGGAATGATGGTTCAGGTGGAAGCAAATTCTAGAGACAAGGACGAGTATTTGCATTAACCGAGGAAGACGCGGGTAACTCAAAAGATGTAATACAGGGTATGCAAGAGTTTTGATTTTTATTTTTAATCAATGTAATAAATAAAAGCTTTATTTGAGAATAATTGGAGATTGAGTATCACTCTTCATGTAACAGGGATTATTTTGATTAATGGAATAAAGGCAAAGGTTTTATTTGATACTGGTTCATCGCATACTTTTGTGTCGCCAAATTTTGCAAAGGTCTTAGGTGTGGAGCCTAAGTTGTTTCCGGGCAAGGTTTTGTCGGTGACAACGCCATTAGGTGAAGAATTGATTGCGGATCGATATTACGAGGGCTGTGATATCGAGATTGGTGGGAGATTATTCGGCATCGATCTGATTGAGCTGCAAGTCTTAGGAGTGGATGTGATCGTAGGCATTGATTGGATGGCAATATATGATGCCACAATTGAATGCAATCAGAAAGAGGTGTTGGTGAAAGCACCAGGTGGTCCCACAGTGATTTTCCAAGGGAAGAAGAAAATTTCGAAGGTGGCTGCAATGGTATCCAAGATGGCGATTCCAGATGAAGTCAAGGGCATTCCGGTTGTCAGAGATTTTCCTAAGGTGTTCTTAGAAGATTTTCCAGGATTACCGCCGCAGAGAGATGTGGAGTTTTGCATCAATGTTCAGTCAGGGAGCGCGCCGATTTCTAAGGCTACGTACAGGATGGCAACTGTAGAGCAGGACGAAGTGAAGAAGCAGATTGAGGAGCTGTTGAGCAAGGGGCTTATTAGGCCGAGTTCCTCGCCATGGGGTGCGCCAGTGTTGTTAGTCAAGAAGAAGGATGGGTCAATGAGGATGTGTATTGACTACTGGGAGTTGAATAGGGTGACTATTCAGAACAAGTATCCACTACCGCGGATTGATGATTTGTTCGGCAGGCTTCGAGGAGTAGCTGTATTTTCAAAGATTGATTTGAGATCAGGGTATCATCAGGTTCGAGTCAAGGAGGAAGATGTGAGTAAGACAGCTTTCAGGACTCGTCATGGACTCTATGAGTTTTTGGTGATGCCATTCGGGTTGACGAATGCGCCAGCAGTGTTCATGGATATGATGAATCGAGTGTTGAGGCCATTTATTGACTCCTTCGTGGTGGTTTTCATCGATAATATTTTGGTGTATTCTAAGTCAGAGGAGGAGCATTCTATGCACTTGACAGCGGTATTACAGAAATTGCAGGAGCATAGCTTGTATGCCAAGTTGTCGAAGTGTGAATTTTGGAAGTTTGAGGTAGCTTTCCTTGGTCATATCCTTTCTAAGGAGGGAGTGTCCACTGATCCTCAGAAAGTTGAAGCAGTTAAGGATTGGCCCAGGCCAACGTCTGTGAAGGAAGTCAGAAGTTTCTTGGGTTTGGCTGGTTACTACAGGAGATTCATCCAGGGTTATTCTCATATTGCAGTTCCTTTGACAGGTTTGACCCGGAAGAATGTGGCATTTTTATGGACTGATAAGTGTGAGGCGAGTTTCCTTGAGTTAAAGGAGAGGCTGACTACTGCACCTATCTTAGCTTTGCCACAAGCTGGAAAGGATTATGATATCTTCAGTGATGCGTCTCTCAGAGGTTTGGGTTGTGTCTTGATGCAAGAAGGCAAGGTTATTGCTTACGGTTCGAGGCAATTGCGTCCGCATGAGAAGAATTATCCGACGCATGATTTGGAGCTAGCCGCTATTATTTTTGCCTTGAAGAAGTGGAGACATTATGTTATGGTGAGAAGGTCAATATGTACACTGACCACAAGAGCCTGAAGTACATTTATTAACAGAAGGAACTAAATCTTCGGCAGAGAAGGTGGTTGGAGGTATTGGAAGACATTCGCCCTGAGATCAAGTATCATCCGGGCAAGGCGAATGTGGTGGCTGATGGACTTAGCAGGAAGAGTAGTTTATCAAATTTGATCACTACTCAAAGTGAGTTGGCAGCAGAGATTGATCAGGCAGGTATCGAGGTGGTGCTGCAGGGTTTGGGGGCGTCTTTGGCTCAGTTGAGGTTGCAACCTTCCTTGAGAGAGAGGATTGTGGAAGGTCAAAGACCAGATTCAGAGATTCAGAAGATGCTGCAACAGGTTTCAGAGGACAAGCTATCAGAGTTTCGTGTCCAAGATGGAGTTCTTTGGATGGGTGAGAGGTTGTGTGTTCCCGATAATGCAGATTTGAGAGAGAGTATCTTGCAGGAAGCACACATTACATTGTTGTCAGTACATTCTGGAGGCACGAAGATGTATAGGGACATCAAACAATATTTTTGGTGGTCTGGTATGAAAAGAGATGTGGCAGATTTCGTGGCAAGGTGTCTGACTTGTCAGCAGATCAAAGCAGAAAATCAGAGACCTGGAGGTTTGTTACAACCGTTGCCTATTTCAGAGTGGAAATGGGAGAATATCAGTATGGATTTCATCACGGGTTTGTTGAGGAGTTCGAAGGGCAATGGCTCGATTTGAGTTATTGTGGACCGTTTGACTAAGTCGGCTCACTTTCTAGCCATGAAGATTACTTGGTCGTTGGAGAAATTGGCTGAGTTTTACATTGGTGAGATTGTGAGACTTCATGGAGTTCTTATGTCGATTGTTTCCGACAGAGATGCAAGGTTCACTTCAAGGTTTTGGAAGAGCCTACAAGCATCTTTGGGCACCAGAACTGATTTCAGTACCGCTTTTCATCCACAGACCGATGGTCAAATGGAGAGGGTGAATCGAGTGCTGGAAGATATGCTGAGGGCTTGTGTTATGGATTTCGGTGGTAGCTGGGAGAGTTACTTGGCATTGGTTGAGTTTGCTTATAACAACAGTTACCATGCGAGTATCGGGATGGCACCGTATGAGGCTTTGTATGGGAGAAGGTGCAGGACACCAGTTTGTTGGTATGAGGTTGGCGAGAGGCAGATGTTTGGTCCTGAGATCGTGCAACAGACGTCAGAGCAGATTGAGCTGATTCGCAAAAGGTTGGTTGAGGCTCAGAGTCGGCAGAAGAGTTATGCTGATACTCGACGAAGGGACTTGGAGTTTGAGGTTGGGGATACAATTTTCCTCAAGGTGTCTTCGACCAAAGGAGTAATCAGATTTGGTAAGGGAGGCAAGTTGGCACCAAGGTATATTGGACCATACAGGATCGTAGAGCGGATTGGCAAGACAGCATATAGATTGAAGCTTCCAGAGGAGTTGGCACAAGTGCATGATATATTCCATGTGTCATTGTTGAGGAAGTATGTGCAAGATCAGAATCATCAGTTGGTAGAGATTCCTGAAGGTCTACAGGTGAACTTGAGTTACAAGGAACAACCTGTTGAGATCGTTGACCGTAGGGAGAAAGTTCTTAGGAGCAAGGTGATACCTATGATCAAGGTGCTGTGGAGGAATCAGCAGTTCGAGGAGGCTACTTGGGAGCCAGAGGATCGCATGCAGAAGGAATTTCCTGAGCTTTCTGCATGAATGTATTTTCTTTTATGTGATTGCAATTCTTTTGAATGATTGTATCTTTGAGTTGAGTTGTATTCCTTCTATTTTGATTATGTTGTCATATGCAATTGTTTGGACTATGTTTCCATTTATGAGATATTGTTTTTCTTTATTGGTATGTTGTTTGGACTCATTAGTAGTAGTTCTGAGGACAGAACTCTTCTAAGGAGGGAGTAATGTAGTACCCCGTATTTTTAAATATTATTTTTAAAGGTTTATAAATGATTAAAATGATTTTTGGGGATCTAATAAATATTTTCTGGAAATTTATCATTTTACACGTGCGAAACACGTGCAATTATTTTCTTGAAAAGTTCAAAAGCCAAAACTATTTTATGGAAAATCATTATTTATTATTTGGGATTTATTTATAATTTTTCCAGATTTTTCTGAAATTAATTGGATCTAATTGCAAATATTGAGAAAAAGAAGGATCTTTTTGCAAATTTGTCATTCTGAGGGGTGAAAGTGCAAAGCTATTTTTCTGGGCTTTTAATCAGTGCCGACTGGAAAGTAAGGGTTATTTTGCTTTTAAATCTCAATTTAATTAATTTTATCAAGTTCCAAGTATAGGAATCTATTTATGTAAAGATATGTTTTCGAAGGGTTATTTCGCAAATATGTCTAAAACTCTAAGATCCTATTTCCGGGTATTTAAAAGAAGAGAACGCAGCCGCCATTCGCTGCATAACACAAAGATTTATTATTTTTGGAGGATTGAGAGAAGGATCTTGGATTTCGCAAAAAGGGGAAGGCTTTCTTGTTGGATTTCTTCATTTCAATGTGAGTGACATGTTGTTTTATTTTATTATGCGTATGTTGTATGTGAGTGACATGTTGTTTTCTTTTATTATGCGTATGTTGTATGTGAGTGATGTAAATTTGTTTTGTTGTTTTGATTTATGTGAGTGATTGTTTTGTTGTTGGTTTTTGACATGTTTGTTCTTCTTTTATGTTGTGTATGTGAGTAATGTAATGGATTGGTTGTTTGATCTATGAATGTTTATTGGATCTGGGATATTTAATTGTATTGCTAGAAAGCATGTTTAGGGTTGAACATGATTATGCATATTATGGATTGGATGAAAAATTGGATCTTGTGAAACCCTAGTGGTATGTGACTGCAAATTTGATTATGGTTATGAGTTGTGGTAGAAATTCAGATTTTTGAGAAAATTGAATGGAAGAGTTATGAATCAAGAGATCGTGTCTTGATAATTGAAATTTGAGAAATTAGTTGATTGAGGAAATATACCCAAATTGGGGACTCTTTTGAGATTTGATATTTATATGTTTTGGATCTGAATACGAACTATTTCAATGATCGATTAATTTTTAAGAAACTCAATTTTATTTATATGCACAAATTCATGTTTTAATTGAAAGAAATCAACAAAATCTCCTTTTTTATTATTTCAAGTAGTTGATCTAGCTTTAGGGACTGTTTTGTATTCTACCAGTTATATTTGATCATATAAGAAATATGTTTTTTGTAGAAATCGTTTTCATGAAGTAAAACTACGTAACGGTTGAATTGTGCACAACCAAAACTATACAGTCTGTAGGCCGACAGTCGACTGGCACGACCTTTCAGTCGACTAATACGACCCGGCTGCTATGTTCTATAGTTGTATTGAAATTTCTCTCTGGTAAGTCGACCTATGACTTTTATAACTCAACTTATAACACTTAGAATATTTTCTTAAAGATTACTGGAATTTCTCTCTGGTAAGTCGACCTATGACTTTTATAAGTCGACTTATAATACTTAGCTTATTTTCTTAAAACCATGGAATTTTCTTTCTAGGCAGTTGACTTATGCTTTCTATAGTCGACTGATACTGATGTATCCTTATATCTATGAATGTTCTTTCAAATAATCTATTCTCTAAATGTTTTAATCTATAGCTTGTTATTTTATACCTTATTTCTATTGAGCATATGTTTCAAGATGTTGAGTTGAACAATTTATGTTGGAAGTTCAATTTGGATATCTGAGTGTGAGTCTCTAGAGGGTGTGTGTGACCCTAGTATACCGGCGGTTGAGTATTTATGTTTGGGCCTGTTGAGGCATTTAGTTGATCAGTTGTTGAATTAAGTCCGGTAGGGTACACCAACTCTAGGAGATTTGTTAAGTAATTAAATAACCTAAATGATAAGGACAAACACTAGTGGTGATATGATGAACGGGAACATGAGTTATGGACCTCAGTATGGCTTGCAGTGTGAGACAATCCCCGGAATTATCCAGGTGTAAGTTAAATAGTCTCCAGAATTATCTGTGGTGTGGGATTGGTCTCCGGAATTATCGGGGTCGAGGCGACGCACATGTGGTATTCGTGTGATGAGGTGCCATTGCTTGCGGTGTGGGGTATTCTCGAAGATTCCCAGGTGTGAGTGAAATAGTCTCCGAAATTATCTGTGGATAGAGATTGACCTCCAGAATTATCGGGGCATGGGCTAAAACTAACAGTTTATCTTTATCTCGAAGTAGTCATCGTAGTAGGATTAGTTTCATGTCGGGGATTAAACCTTATAATGTGGAGACGTTAAGGGCTTGCACCGGACCTATGTAGAGTGGGATGCGTAGACTTCGACAAGTACGCATTAGAGAGTCCGCATATAGACTTGTGTTTTTTTGACTTGGTTTTACGCATGTGGTTTCCTGTTTTATACACTTGACACTCAGTTTAGTTTCACTTGATATTTTCATGTTTCCTTGCTACGTCATAGATTATGTATTCTTGTTTATTACATGTTGTTTAAGAATCCATGCTTAATGTTTATTTATGTTGTTGTTTTTATGTCACTCACACCTTTATGGCTGACCCCTTTAGTTTTGGGGTTAGGGATCATCTCTAGCCTCATGTTTACAGGTTCTTGTTGCTTAGAGCTTGGGATTTGGATGATTGAGTTCAGTTGATTTAGTGACATATGTAAAATGAAAAGAAATGGTTGTAAAGAAAAGAGAATTGTGATTTAAGATGTATTGTATTCCGCTGTGCTATGTAATTGATTATTGTAATGAAAGTGAAAATTTTATTGGTGTTTGGCTGTGTTTAATATTACATTGAAGTTGATGCTGGGAATTGTGCCACGTATTTTCTAAGATATCATTTTAGAAATTCGGGGCGCTACAACATTTTGGTACATTTTGCTTCACTGCAAGTTTCATTGCTACATTTTGCTACATTTTGCCACATTCTACATTTTTCTACATTGCTTCTTTGCAAGTTGCAGGTCATGTTGATGCTACTATGTATTCTGGTTATGCTACATTGCTAGTTGCTACTATGTAACTATCTATTCAATTTGAGAACTCTTCAAGTTTCACTGTTTCAGGTCATGCTACATTTTGTTCAGATATACACTTTGCTTAACTTTGCTACATTTTGTTCATGTTCTAAATTTTGATTGTTGCTTCACTTATTTAATGATTTGTAGGAGTGACTTCACTAACTTGTGATGAATTAATCCTAACTGAACTTTATTTTTCCTCATTGGTTATAAGTGATGATGAGATTGATTATGTTTCTGAAGTTACACACTATTATTTAATGTTTAATAGGAGTGATTAGTGATGAAATAGTCCTATCTAAGCTTTATGTTTGTTACTTCACTGAATTTTGTTAAATTCAAAGTATGATGACTGATGAGATAGATTGTTACTTCACTGAATGTCGTCGGTTTGAGTATACTTAAATAGACTGATGAGTTAGCATATTTTAATTGAATGGTTCACATTTTGCAAGATGGTTTATTCACTGATGAGTTAACATTGAATGGTTCACATTTTGTTCAGGTATACACTTTGCTTTGCTACATTTTGTTCATATTCTAAATTTAGATTGTTGCTTCACTTTGGTACATTTGCTCAGTGCTTCACTGCATTTTACTACATTGCTTCACTGCAAGTTGCAGGTCATGTTGATGCTACTATGTATTCAGGTCATGCTACATTGCTACTATGTAACTACCTACTCAATTTGAGAACTCTTCAAGTTTCGCTGTTTTAGGTCATGCTACATTTTGTTCAGGTATACACTTTGCCTTGCCACATTTTGTTCATATTCTAAATTTTGATTGATGCTTCACTTTGGTAAATTTGCTCAGTGCTTTCACTACATTTTGCTACATTGCTTCACTGCAAGTTGCAGGTCATGTTGATGCTACTATGTATTCAGGTCATGCAACATTGCTACTATGTAACTATCTATTCAATTTGAGAACTCTTCAAGTTTCACTATTTCAGGTCATGCTACATTTTGTTCAGGTATACACTTTGCTTTGCTACATTTTGTTCATATTCTAAATTTTGATTGTTGCTTCACTTTGGTACATTTGCTCAGTGCTTCACTGCATTTTGCTACATTGCTTCACTGCAAGTTGCAGGTCATGTTGATGCTACTATGTATTCAGGTCATGCTACATTGCTGCTATGTAACTAACTATCTATTCAATTTGAGAACTCTTCAAGTTTCACTGTTTCAGGTCATGCTACATTTTGTTCAGGTATACACTTTGCTTTGCTACATTTTGTTCATATTCTAAATTTTGATTGTTGCTTCACTTTGGTACATTTGCTCAATTCCAAGTAAAGAGTTGCTTCACTTTGCTACATTTGCTCAGTTTCAAGTAAAGAGAGGTACATTTTGATTGTTGCTTCACTTTGCTTGCATTTTGCGACATTTTGATTGTTGCTTCACTTTACTATATTTTGCTTCACTTTGCAGTGTCTGCTAATTGGTTAAGTGCTTGATATGAGGCCTGCAAACAACAAAAGTGTTACAGAAAGTCAGAAACTTGTTATTTCAAATTGTAAATTATAAGCTACATTTTGTTGTAATCATTTGTAACTTAAAAATTATGAGTATATTGCTAATTGGCTGTTGTTTTCATAATGAATAATGAATATTGAATAATGAGTCTTTCACTCAGAATTTAATATAACCATTCAAAACTTAAATACTTTCTTAAGTTCGGTTAGTACGGTTATTAACCGAACCGAACCGATATATTTCGGTTCGGTTAAAACCGAAATGTAGATGTTCGGTTCGGAGTTCGGTTTCAATTTTACAAAACCGAAAAGTTCGGTTCGGTTTGGTTCGGTTTTGAATCGATGAACAGCCCTACTCGTCACATACTCTTTACAAATTACCCCCAGTGACACCAACTTTTATTTTATATGAGTGGCAATTTTGTAAATAATTATGTTATAAATAAATTTAAACTTTGAGGGTATTATGCTAACTAAGAACAGTTGAGTAAATGAATGGTTAATATAACTTCCACTTAGAAATGAATGGTTGAGATTAGATGGTTGAATGCATGTCTACAAATTACAACCCCAACTCTCTCATTATAATATTAGAGATTATTAGAGATTAGAGATTAGAGATCAGAGATTAGAGATAAAGCTTCTTCAGTTTAACAATATTTCAACTTGAATTCACAACAAATTAAGGCAAACTAAAGCACAATCTCCGAAAGAGATTGATCAATGTGATAATCTCACATGCAATGTCTCGTAGACTTTCATGTTTAGGGTTCTACTTCGATATATCCTTTCAAGTTAGACGACATAAACATGTAAGACTATGTGGATTACAATCACTTGTTGGGAAATGACATGATGCAACTACAATGGATGAAAATGGAGGTGACCCCTTACTTCGCCCAAAGGTGGGATCCATCTATTTTAATTAGGTCGAGTATCCCTTCAAACTCGAGAAAGAAAGGGATATCTCAATATCTTATTTGTTAAGGATAAAGACACCACCACAAAATAACTTAAAGAAAGGAGAAAGATAGCATCTTAACCAGACAAGCAGAAAGATTAATATACCAAACTTTTTGAGAAAATGAAATTAGTTTATGTACATAATAGTTCGGAAACAGGTCACCGGGCAGGTAAAAATCCGTCACAGTTGCCTCCATGGTAACAAAGTTCACCCAAATTCGTGAATTATTCGCGAAGAATTCATCCCCGCCGAATTATTCACGATTTAATCGTCAATTCGTGTTTAAATTGCGCACTTCATGAATTATTTGCGAAAGCGCGAATTGTTCACTAATTAATTGAATTAATCACTAAGTTTGTTACTATTTTTCATATTTATGAATTTAAATTTTATATTTAATTAGGTGAAGGGTACTAAAATTCATTAAATTTTGTATTTTTTTCTGCCCGAACTTTTGCCGAGTTTTTTTTCTCGAATTTACCTAATTTTTGCAGAATTCCGAATATTAAATCATGCCGAATTATTTCCGAACCTCGAATTTGTGACTACTAGTTGAAATTTGTCGTGCACCAAGTGCACGTGATTTGGTGGACAACAAATTGATTTACACACAAACATAAAAAACAAAGTATAGAAATAAAAATAATTAAATGTAAGATTGTGAAAAAAAAAAACTATAAATGTATAAACATATAGTTATGTGCATAGTATGCATGAAAATTTGGGATGTTCTCTAAGTATTATATCTAGTCCTGAGTTTACAAAATAATATGTAAATAATTGTATAGTCTAAAACATAAAAGTATTAAAAAAAAGATATTTAAAAAAAGAAAAAATTAGTAAATCCTAAAATTGATATAATCATATTTTTCATAAGATTAATTATCATTTTCAACTTTAACTTTCTCTAACTTTAAATTGCTTGTAACTTCTTGTTCATCTTTTTTTATTTTGCATCCAGTCAATATTTTTGTAGTTTCCTATACAAAAAATTAATGCATGAAAAAAAAGATAACATTAAAAAATGTTGTTTACAAGAGAGAATAGCAAATAGGTAGCTCATGTATACATAAAGGATATGTATTTAGAATATGACATTGGCTATTTCATTCTTTATTGGCTTCTTTAGGTACAACATTATCAGCTCAAATTATGTCGATCATAGCTTACCTCTTTGTGCATTTGCTATGCGAATAAGACAAAATTTTTGAACAATTGAACAAACAAGAAAATTTCCTACCAAATTATCAAAATTAATGAATACTTAATTTATTATTAGAAAGTTTACTGTTAATAATGACATAAGTAATTAGTTCCCTATATGCTGCTCATTAAGTGAGAATTTAGAAAGATAAACATTATAGATCAAAATGTTGTATAATCTAAATAAGTATACTGTGACAAATGGTATCTGAGCCTAAATATGTCTTCTAAAGCAAAGCAAGAGCGCAAGCTCTCACATGATACTCTACATGAAAACAACATACACCATGTGCAAGCTTCGAGTATTGTATAATTTGGACAAACATAGAGTTCTTGCAAGAAAGGTTTGGACGTTCAGTATAATATGACATTCGGTCATATGAAACGAAAAAAACAATAGAATTTTTTTTAATGTATCATGTTGCTCATGCATAACCCTGTATTTTTGCCATTCATATATGGAACCACAATGATATCACAGATAAAGGTCAGGTCACATCGACCTGAACTCTTTTCTATCGTTTCAGGAAAATGTACAACCCACAGATCTGAACAAGCCCACACAAGCAAATCTATCTAGAGTTCCAAACAGAAATAAAAGAAATACAACATCAGCAAAATACATTGATTTTTTTCATTTCTGTCCAAAGCTGTCAAAAGCCATGTCAAAGTTCCAGAATACACCACCAAGATCCTGACATAAAACACTATCAAAATTCCATCACATCACTATGAAATAGGATTATAGTCGGCCACTTTTTATAGATCAAATTAACACTTTAAATGACAATATAGTAAAAGTATATGATTAAAATTTCTTACTTGCAACTCTCTTAAGCCTTATCAATATTAAGACAAAGACTAACTCAAATAGTTTCTGACATCAGAAATTCTCACTCATAATATCAAAATAAAACTCAAACTTGAGAAATAGAAGAAACAAAAAAGAACCTAGTAGATAAAGCGAGATCAAATATTCAATACACTCAAGAAGCACTTATTCAAGCATCACTGTCAATGCACATGTGCTCTGCATCTTGCTTTGTGTCTCATGCTTTCTGTGTTCAAATACAAAAAAATCACAAGATTAGAATGGGTATCAATATTGTGGACATAAACTATCAGGTAAAACATATTGTATATTCTCAAAAAGTAACGTGTACATTTTGGTTATCTTCGCGAACATGTTACCATAGAATTTTGCCTCCCACTTATTGTATTCCTTCATCTTCTCCTTCAGAGTTCTGTACTCCTAAAATAAGAAAGAGCAACCAGGCTTTATCTTGGTTTTCATCTCAACAAAACAAAAAAGAAAGATTCAATAATCCCTTAGAGAAACAGACTTGTGAAACAAGATTTACAAAGTACACCGACGTACCATTTTCAGACGACAACCATTTGAACATGTTAGCATGTGGAAAATAGAAAATCAACCAAATTCATTCCTTTACCAGCAATTTTACAAAGACAACAAAAACAACTGATGAGGCCATAGTATAGTAAAATTCTTCAGTAGCATTCCAAATATGCAACATGAAAGTTCACTAACCTCTAAGAGTTGTGTCCATTACTTTAATAGCAACCATCATTAAAGGCCAACAATCTAAGCAGTCATCTCTACCAGAGCAGCATTATCGAACATCATCATAATCAAACATATCCTATTGATCATGTTCAGCACTTCATTATTTTAGGTAAACAATCCACACTGTAGTTTACATCTATGAAACACTTGATAAACTTACAATATAACTAAATTAATTTGTTGCACGAATAAAACATCAAGAAATAATGAACATATAACAGGTCATGACAATGTTACAACCAACACATGAGAAGTTTTGAACTTTACATCTACATTATATACATGTCCGATATCAATTTTAACAGAGCACTTCTCTTTCATAGAGTTCTCCATTTCAGTTTCATTATTGAATATATCGAATATATATTTCATGGAACTTTACGTCTACATTTCATGAGAACTTTGATATCAAATATATATTTCGCTCTCCAGAGTAAAGGAAAAGTCTGAGAAGAATAGTTAAAATTGAAGTTATTTATTGTGTGATGAGTTTGTGTATTATTTGGATGAATATTTGCCTTTTTACATGTATGAATTAGATGGAATTTTAGTTAACATGAGCATAACTCGATGATGTTTATTATCGTATTCATTTTTGTAATACCCTAAATTTTATGAATGTGAAATTGTAGATTTTTACGTGTTTTGCACGTGCAAAATTTTGTATAAATATTCTCTTATGAAATAATTTTCTATAACATGAACAAATAATTATTTTCTCTCTTTTCTTCTTTTATTCTTTAAGCCCAATTTTCTTTTAAGGAGCCTAAATTTGCTTTTTTTTAAACTAAACCCAACTTAATAAATTAAGTATTTCTTTTCTAAAAGCCCACTATTTTTAAAAGCCCATAAATTAACTACTTTTAATTAACTTGTCATGTAGACACATATTTTTGTAGTCAATTAATTAATTTTTTAATGTACAACTTTAATTAGGGGGACACTAGTTGGGCCCTTGGCCGGATAGTAGGAGAGAGAGAGTGGGAGGTGTGGACTAGTGGAGAGGTGGTTTTTGTGTCATGGGTAGTTGCTACAACTTCCCATCTTATCCTAGCCATTCATCTACAACCATCTAGTATAATCCTAGACCTCCAATCTATCCTAAAACTAGTATAAATACCCTCTAGCTTCATGCATACAACACTAAGAAAAATAATTGAAAGAAAGAAACTATAGGAGAGTAAAAGATTGAGAGAGAGTAAAGAGATTGAGTGCATTAGTGTGTGTGTGTGTGTTCCCTACCTTTGGAGATCGGCTACTTCAACCCACGGCAAGGGGAGGATTCGGTTTCACCAAGTGCAAGGAGAAGGATCATTGTGGTGGCTCATTCTAGGAGGAGAAGGACCAATCGTGTTCAAGGAGATCGTAGGAGCTTTGTATTATTTTCTTCAAATAGGTGGGTGGTTTTCTATACTTCTAATATTAGATATCATGCTAGGAAATTTGTGTCATTTATGCATGCCAAAAGAACTAATAAGATAATCACTTGTAGACTCTAAAAAGGACTTGCTAAACGAATGAGTAAATGCTTGATGAATTGTGTGCTATTGGTTATAATTCATGTTTAATGTAATTAAAATTCACTTATTGCCATGAAGTTGTAGAATTGAAACTATGTAATTGTAGAAAAGGTTCATGTGTTGATTAGCGAATGAATTATTAATTTTTGCACTTATGGAACTGTTACCGCTGATTTCGGTGTGGGGTAAACAGATAGAATTTGTGAGTCCGAGAACAACCTGAACAGTTGACTCAAGCCTTCTTGCTCCTGGCGCAACCTGCAAGGAAGTGCGAGACACCGGGGTTGATTCCGGCGACGCACCCTCCGACGCTCTTGTCAGTAATCAGAAGAGATTAAGAAAGAGCTTAAAAGTGGTGAAAAAGTGATTAACCTGTAACAGAGGTAGGAGGGGTCATATTTATAGTCGCCAAGGGAGTTGTTTAAGGGCCTGATTTCCTGTGTAACAGCCGGGAGTAAAATCCTCAGTCTGTTTAGGAAACTGACCTCTTGATTCCCGGTGAGAGCAAATCAGGCCCGTTGATTGGGTCAAATCAGTGGCCCTGATTTGTCTCTTGCTAGTCTGGGCTCGCTTCGGGTCGGGACCCGTGCCCAATTGGAGCGGACCCATTGGTGGGTTATTGGATCTGTGAGAAGGAGATTCAGAACCCGCTTTGGACCCGCTTGTATGTGAAATTACCTTTTTACCCCCGAGCTTCGAGATTCGTGCTCAATTTGGACGGTTCCGATTTAACCCCATTTTTAGCCATATCACGAGCCCCCCACTCCTAAAGACTGAGCGTGATCAGCCTTTGAGGAGTAGTTTGACTGTTTTGGTGGCTAGCGGAGTTGTATCGGAGTCCATGTGGAGGACTTAGGATCTTGAAGGGGGTAGTGAGGTAACTTTTTGATGCCATGTGCTGTTTCCTAGCCATATCGAGTATTTGGCATCTTTCATTTATTTTTTTCGGATTATTTATTTAATTTTGCGATGTGTTTACTAATCGTTCAGGGGGCCTTAACAGTGCATTCTGGGCAATAATTATTCGTTCAGGGGCCCAAAAATATACCCCCGAATTTTCAATTATTTTCTAGAATTTTTAGTTAAATTTCCCGAATTTTTAGCAATTTTTCGCAATTTTTAAATAAATAAAGCGATTTAAATAAATAAAAAACGATTTTTAATACTGATTTATGGCGTGGCACAATCTGGACCTCTGATCATCGTCGAGCGTGATTTTCTGAGAGATCTGACGGTCTCCATCGCTCGGCGTCTTTTTTCTCCGTTTATGAGCTCGGAATGGCACTTGCTCGTCTGCCGACCAGAGACTAGGGGGTTCGGCGTTCCGAGCAACGTGGCACAATCTGAGCCATCGGATGGCGGCGCGTTTCCCAAGAAAATGCTATCTTGTCTTTTAGCGCACGTGGCGCAATCTGGACCGTTCATCATTAGAAGCACGAATTTCTGAGAGATCCAACGGTCGCAATAGCTCGGTGTCTTTTTTCTCCGTTTACGAGCTCGGAAAGGCACTTGCTCGGCAGCCGACCGAAAGCATGGGGTTTCGGCAGTCCGAGCGACGTGCTCGTAACTTCGGTCGGATGACGTGGGGCAAGTTCAAGCTCGGAAAGGCACTCGTACGGCAGCCGACCGAAGGCAGGGGGTTTCGGCTGTCCGGACGACGTGGCGCAATCTGAACCGTTGGATGACGATGCGCATCTCGAGACGGGCACATTTCTCAAGAAAACACTATCTTGTCGTTTAATGTCCTCGGCGAGATCTGGGCCGTCTGATTGAGATCATGCGCGAAAGTTGAGGAGAAAGTGTGTTTTCTCCGTTTGCGAGCTCGGAAAGGCACTTGCTCGGAATCCGACCGGAGACAGGGGGTTTCGGCAGGACGAGCGATGTGGCGCAGTCTGAGCCATTGGATGACGACGCGCATCTCAAGACGGGCACATTTCTCAAGAAAACACTATCTTGTGTTTAGTGTCCTCGGCGAGATCTGGGCCGTCTGATTGAGATCATGCGCGAAAGTTGAGGAGAAAGTGTGTTTTCTCCGTTTGCGAGCTCGGAAAGGCACTTGCTCGGAATCCGACCGGAGACAGGGGGTCTCGGTAGGACGAGCGACGTGGCGCAATCCGTCTCGAGACGATCCTGTTCCCAAGGACATTAATGGTGCTCCGGGGTTTGTGCGGCGTTCCACCTTCTCCAGGTCATTAAGGATAACTCCTTCAATTAATTCGTGGCGTTTCAACTTCCGAGGGTCATAATGGCTGGTTCTTGGAGGTTAGGCTATAAGTACTCCATTCCCCTTGTCATTTTCAGTCGCAGTAATGTTGAGTTTTAGACCTCGGTGGTGTCTGCCTCTGGCAGATGCCAGTCTTGTGGGGTCTTGACCTTGATAGGTTCGGAGGGGTGGTCACTCTACTGTCTTCTTCTTCTCCCGTTCCTGACGGCCCTCATTGTGGGTGTCAGGGTCGGGGGAGAACGAGGCAGGAGTAGTGACGACTGTGATCCGAACCCGAGGTAAGAGTCGCTCTGGGATGATGGGTGGTCGTTCTTCCACCAAGGTCTTCTGCCGACTCCGGCTGTCCCGAGGTGGATGGCGGGGTCGGAGGAGATCATGGTGGAAGAGGTGACGATCCAAATTCGGAACCGGGGGCCAAGTCGCTTCGGAAGGACGAGCGGTCGTCCTTCTGCCATGATCTTCGGCGTTCCGAGCTTGTTTGTTTGCAACTGTGAAGGCTCTGTTGCCAGAGTCCTCTATCAGGCCGAACCTTCACAGTTACAATCAACTAGCTCGGAATGGTGCGCTCCTCCCGATCTTTGAGTGTTGATTTGCTTTCGACCGGGGCCCGCGGGTCGGCGGAATATCGACCGAGACCCGGGGCCTGGGGGGTGCTCGCCGAGGGCGGTGCCTTAAATCTTTGAATCAAAACTTTCTCTGGTTTCTCTAGTCATAGGTGGGGTGTGGAGCTGGTATAGGCAATCCGAGCGAGTTGGCGCAATTTGAACCGTTGGAAGACGACTCGCATCTCGAGACGGGCGCATTTCTCGAGAAAACACTATCTTGTCGTTTAGCGTCCTCGGCGAGATCTGGGCCGTCTGATCGAGATCGTGCACGAAAATTAAGGAGAAAGTGCGTTTTCTCCGTTTGCAGGCTCGGAAAGGCACTTGCTCGGAGCCGACCGGAGGCTCTGCAATCTGGCTCGGATTGCGTGTAATTCGGATTCAGACCCCATTGCGCCGAGCTAGTTGACTTGGTGAGGAAGGCAGTTGTGTTGGGCCTTCGCGACGTTTCGAGAGCAGCCCAAAAGTCGCGCTCTTTCGTTTGGAAGTCCAAAGGACGTTCCATTTCACTATAAATCTTCACCCCCCCCCTTAGACTAAGTATCATTTTTTACTTTTACTCTCTCTCTTCAGTTTTTACTTTGCCTTCGAAGTTTTCAGCTCTCTGGTGGTGTTGCTAGCTGTCGCGGTAGCGTTCCTTGTCTCCGGCAAACTTTCCGACCGTACCTATCACTTCAAGGTCAGTCTCTTTCCCTTCTCTTTTAGAAAAAATGGTTAAGATCACGGATGAGACCCCCGTCTCGGAGCAAGCCGTTGGCCGAGGGGATAAAGGGAAGCAGGTAGTGGAGCCGAGCGATCAGAATGTCGTTCGTCCGGACAGAGAGGGCGAAGTGGCCGAGCTGCCTAAAGAGGTTGCGGCGGTGTCCCGGGAGGGGAAGGCCGTGGTCACGATCGTGGAAATGCCGAAGACGGCGGGAGCGTTCGGTCGGCAGCCCATTTCTCTGTCGAGCGTGGGAGGCGTACGGGACTACGCCGAGGACACCTTGGAGAGAGTGACCCAAGGCACGGCTAAGTTGGTGGAGGAGAACGAGCCGAGGGAACTGTCCGAGGTGGATCATACCATCTCGTCTCTCACCGAGGGTGACCTTCACCTAATCCGAGAGGGCTTCCGGATCCCTGCCGACTATGGACTGCTCCTCCCCGGGCCGGGTTTCCGAGCCAACACAAAGTCCTCGTCGGACGTGTGCGTCTTTCCGGTCGACTCCCTTATTGCCGGACTCCGCTTTTCCCTCCACCCGTTCGTGGTTGATGTCCTGACATGGTACGGTTTGAGCCCCGCCCAGCTGATGCCGAACACATGGAGGCACGTCATGGCGTTCGTCCTCCGATGCCAAGAGGTCGGTGGTAAGCTGAGTATGTTCCTCTTTCGGAGTCTCTACCGACCCTGCCAGCCAAGGCGAGACGAACAGAGGTTCTATCTTTCGCCTCGGACGGGCGTGAAGCTGATCGAGAATCCGGACTCGATCAAACATTGGAAGGAGAAGTACTTCCTCATCCGAGCTCCGGCGTCGTGGGTGATACCGACGATTTGGGCAAAGGAGGGTCTGCCCAAGCGGACCAAGAAGGAGGCGGCACTGAGTGATGAGGAGGCGGAGGTCCAGAAGAAGCTCCTCGCCCTGCTAGCGCTAAGCTGGAAAGAAATTACCGAGGAGGATCTGTTCCGTGGGGGTCTCAGTCCGATCGACCCTAGTATGCTTCTGGTATTTATACTCTTTGTTTAAAGTTCATGAAAATTTTTCTAAGTTTTTCCATTCGGCTTTTGCAGAGACGATGAAGCTGGACTACAAAGCTCTGGTGGCGAAGGGCCGGTCGGAGCAGGAGGCGAAGAAGAAGAGGCCTTCGGCAGGGCCTCAGGACAGCCGAGCCTCGAAGAAGCCTTCGGTCGAGAAGACTGCCGACCAGCCGAAGGTCGCGGTCCTCGAGCAGGGGGAGATCAGGGTCCTCGACTCTCCTGCCTCGGGTGTGCCGACACCGCCTTTGAAGGGGGATGCCCACGGTTCGTCGAGCGGTGCGTTCGGCGTGAAAGAGGTGTTGTCCTTCCAAGTTCCTCCCCTCACTGCCGATGCGGAGAAGATCCTGACCGAGCGTCACAAGCAGATCTTCGTGCCCGACTGGCAGGTGATGAACGTCGACGGCTTCTTGGGCGACGACAACATCTGCATGGAGGCGGTGAGGCACCTGCCGACCCCAAAGGACCGAGCGACCCTGAAGGCCAGGCAAGCAGGGGACGCCGTGATGCAGATTGCTCGGAATACTATGTCGGTAAGTAGGCTGAGCTCTCCCTTATCAAAATTTTTTCTAAGTCTTTGGGCTCGGATTTTAATCCGCTGTTCTTTTTCAGACTCTCTACCACTTCAATTTCCTGGTCGAGGAGTTTGCGAACAAGGAGCAGGAGAAGGAGCGGGAGAGGGCGGAGCGCGTCAAGGCCACGCAGCGGCTTGATGCCGAGCAGCTCCTCTCGACGAAGAGGGCTGCCGAAGTGGCGGGGTTGGAGAAGCAGCTGGCCGACGCCATTCAGCTGTCGAAGGACACGGCGGCCAAGCTTGAGGCATCAGAGAAGGAGGCAGCCGAGCTGAAGGAGGAGCTGGCCAACGCTCGGTCGGAAGCGGAGAAGGCTCGGAAGAGGGCTGAGAGGATCATGGCCAAGCACCAGAAGAAGGTGAAGAAGGTGAGGAGGCCGTGCAGGAGGAGGCCGCGCAGCACATGCTCCAGAACATGGAGGAAGCCTACGGTCGAGCCCTGCTCCACGTTGCCGCCAAGAACCCGGGCTTCGACACGTCCTCCTACCACTTTTACGACCTCGTGGAAGGGGAGGAGGGTGTTCCCGAGGGGTTGCTCGGCCCCGAGGGAGAGACGGAACGCGTCGAAGGCCCAGGGGAGACCGAAGCCGATGACGAGGAGGAGGACGACTCCGAGGAGGAGAGCGGGAGCGAGGACGGAGGCGAGGGCGGTGGCGAGGACAAGGCCGGGGGGTCGACAGACCCTAACGACAAAAAGGTCGACCCCTGACTCGGTTGTCTTTTTTAGTCTTTTTTTCTTTTGTAAGCCTAACTGCGGACTGGCCACCGCTTGTGTAAAACTTTCACCTCGATTTTGAATGAAAATATTTTGTTTGGCAAAAATTTATCCAAGTGTTGAGCCTAGGATTTGCGTGTGACTAGTTGTAGATGTTTCCGTGTATTGTCCCATCGGATTTATCTCCGCTTTTCAGGTGAAGTTCGGTCCGATCACGGAGGTTGTATACCTTCGGAAGGAGCTGGTGAAAACGAAGGGCGAGCTCTCGCAGAGCCAACAGAATAGGTTTCTCCTGCTCGGCAAGCTGGAGGAGACGAAGGCAGCTGTGCGGAGGTACTGTCGCGAGCTGTGGCAACTGCGGAAGTACCCCCAAGCTCCTTGTCCCGAAGGGGAAGTCGAGCGGCTCCGTAGAGAGCTCACTGTCGCCGAGCAGAAGAATGACGACCTTTTGGCTGAGGTTCAGCACTTGGAATTAGCGGAGAAAGAACGCTCGGCGGAGGAAGAGAAGCTGACCTCCGAGCTGGAGAAGGCGTCGGCCGAGCGCAAGAGGTTATTGGCTGAAGTCGACAGGCTCAGAAGGATCACGATAGATAGGGGAATCGAGGTCACCCACTTCCGCCGGCTCGCGGCCGATGGTGCCAACGCCTCTGGCTCGTCAAGGCCTTCTCGTTCGAAGAAGTCGGCGAAGGACGACGCTCTGAGAGATAGAATCATTGAACTGGAGGAAGAGATCGCGTCGCTCAAGCCTGTGCCGGAGAGGGCTAACGTTCGCAGTACGTCGTGCACTCGCGAAGAGAGCGAGAGGGGGATTACATTTTACGAACTTGCGACACGCTCGCCTATGACCAGGCGGAGTCCAGCCGACGCTCAGAGCAGTGCGGCCGTCTCGTCGAGCGGGGCCTCGGCAGGCGCCGCAGTTAGAGCCAGCAGCGAAGGGGGGTCGCGCTTCGTTGGTTTAGGATCGAGCTCGGAGGGCAGGCCTCGTCGTCCCCGCGTTTCCCTAAACTGAAGCATTCCCCTTCCGAAGAGGCCCTGATCATGTCGTTTTTCATCCCCTCTGACTTGTTGTAAAACGTTGTAGTAGAGTCGGTCTGGATGTATGTGAAGCCACTATATATATATGAATGCAAATCTGAAAGTTTCTTCAGAAAATTTCCAAGTGTTGGACTTCGGCAGTGCATTGAAATTTTGTTATTTGCTTTCCCCTTTTTTCAGCTCGAGGCGGCCGATTCATATGCTGATCTCCACGGCTCGGATGATGACTCTGAATCCGAAGCCACTTCTGGGACGGCGGCTCTGACTCCTAGGAGTGTCGAGCTGAAGTTACGCCGAGCTGAGGGTGAGCGGGCTCACCTTTTGTCCGTCCTCGACCTACGGGAAGCGGAGATCCAACGTCTGGAGAATAGGATCACCGAGTTGAGCCCTGCAGAAGGGGACGAGGATTTGCAAACCGCATTCAGCAACGCTCTTCGGGTCAAGTGTATTCGGCACAACCAGTCGAAGATCATAGCCGAGCGGGATGATTTGCTCTCGGAGATTCGACACTTGCAGACTGTGGTAGCGAAGCTCCGGAACGATGCAGGGGAGCTACCAGCCGAGGAGGACGAACAGTTGGCCGAACAGTCTAGTGAGGATATTTCCATATGTGGGCCAAGTGTAGTAGGTCGGTGGCGTGTATTTTGTTTGCAAACACTTTGTAACCATGGAAAAGATGTGTTTCGTATTACAGCCTGGCTGTTTAATAAAATATCTTTCATTGCTCTGCACTTTTGTCTTGCTTATAACTGTGTTGGTCGCGCCGAGGTCTTTGAACCGAGCGTGTTAGTTCCGTCGGCGAGAGCGTTGAACCGAACGGGTTCCTATATGTACGGTATTTTGTCGTTTAGTGACTCTGACAAGGTACGGCGTGAGTTCCTAGGCGGCTCGGTCCCCGAGAAAGCGCTATCTTGTCATTTAGCACAGGCGGCAAAATCTGAGCCGTTGAACGTAGGCACGAATCTCGAGGCGGCTCAGTTTCCAAGAAAACGTTATCTTGTCGTTTAGCGCAGGTGGCAAGATCTGAGCCGTCTGATCGAGATCAGGCGCAAAAGTTGAGGAGAAAGTGACTTTTCTTCGTTTGCGAGCTCGGGAAGGCACTTGCTCGGTAGCCGACCGAAGGCGTAGGGCTTCGGGCTTCGGCTATTAGGTAGGAGAGCTCGGATTATGTGGCCGAACGTAGCTTCGGTGTCCCTCCACTGACGGAGCAGAGGGGCGGACCATTCCCGGTTTGCCGCGAAGCAAGCTTGGGGGGACTGGGAGCTAAGTGTTGGACTCCGGGTCCATCGTTGTAGTCCAATGGTTGTGGGAGCAATTCCGAACGGCGATCTACCCCTGGCTCGCTCGGAGGCGAGCCGAGGAGGTAAAGTCGAGCCGAGTGTTGGACTCCGAACCATCGGTGTAGTTCAACGGTTGTGGGAGCAATTCCGAACGGCGATCTACCCCTGGCTCGCTCGGAGGCGAGCCGAGGAGGTAAAGTCGAGCCGAGTGTTGGACTCCGAACCATCGGTGTAGTTCAACGGTTGTGGGAGCAATTCTGAACGGCGATCTACCCCTGGCTCGCTCGGAGGCGAGCCGAGGAGGTAAAGTCGAGCCGAGTGTTGGACTCCGAACCATCGGTGTAGTTCAACGGTTGTGGGAGCAATTCCGAACAGCGATCTACCCCTGGCTCGCTCGGAGGCGAGCCGAGGAGGTAAAGTCGAGCCGAGTGTTGGACTCCGAACCATCGGTGTAGTTCAACGGTTGTGAGAGCAGTTCCGAACGACGGTCTACCCCTGGTTTGTCCGGGGACGAGCCGAGGAGGTGAGGTCGAGCCGAACGTGGACTCCGAATCGTTGGTTGAAATTTCAGTTTAAACAAGCAGTTGATAAGAGGGGAGAGAAGCATGCAAATTCAAAAACATGAAGGAGCTTTCTTTATTAATAATCGACGGCGAACCGTTTTACATAGTACAATTTATGAAAATAGGTTACAAGTCGGAGGACTGGAATGGCTCGATATCCTATGATACTTAGAGTGGCGCCGGAGCGCTTTCTTGGTATTTTAGGAGGTGGTCGGCATTCCAGGTCCTCGGAAGCTCTCTGCCCTCTAGGTCTTCAAGACGATATGTTCCGGGCCGAACTACCCTCGTGATCCTGTACGGCCCTTCCCAGTTCGGAGCCAGCTTGCTCTTCTGACTGGGGAAGGATATGGCTAGCTTTCTCAAGACCAAATCTCCTTGCTTAAGGTTGGCGGGTCGGACCTTTTTGTTGTACGCTAGTTCAACCCTTCTTCGGTAAATCTGCTGCCGAATCGACGCCCTTTCCCTCAGCTCATCTATCAGGTCCAAGTCTGCTCTGAGGTCCCTGGCATTCTGTGCTTCGTCATAGGCTGTGAGCCGAGGGGAAGGTATTCCGACCTCGAGAGGTATCACGGCCTCGGACCCATAGGTGAGGTTGAAAGGGGACTCGCCTGTGGGGGTCCGCCTGCTCGTGCCGTAGTTCCATAGGACGTTGGGGAGTTGGTCGACCCATAAGCCCTTGGAACTTTTGTCTAGCCTTTTCTTGATGCCTGCGAGGATCTGCCGGTTAGCATTTTCTGCCTGTCCGTTCGACTGAGGGTGGGAGACGGACGAGAAGCGCTGCTGGATGGCCAGGTCGTCGCATAGAGCTCGGAATGCTGCGCCAGTGAACTGAGTCCCGTTGTCCGTCACGAGGACGCGGGGGACGCCGAACCTACAAATGATGCTCTTCCAGAAGAACTGTACCACCTTGTTCTCGGTTATGGTGGCGAGGGGCTCGGCCTCGACCCACTTTGAGAAGTAGTCGATGGCTACGACCAAGAACCTGAACTGACCCGGAGCCGGAGGGAAAGGCCCTAGTAAATCCATCCCCCACATTGCAAAGGGGATGGGACTTGATAGGGAGGCGAGGTTGGCCTGAGGGAGGCGTCGGATGCTGGAGTGTCTCTGACAAGAGCTGCATTGCCGAACGTGTCGCTCGGCGTCTTGAAGGAGGGTCGGCCAGAAGTATCCATAATTTAAAGCCTTTCGGGCCAAGGACCTGGATCCTGAGTGTGCCCCTCCGATGCCTTCGTGGAGCTCTTGTAGGGCATATTCGGCCTGATCCGGAGAGAGGCACCTTAGGTACGGTCGGCCGTCTATTTGAGAGAAAGAGCGTTTGTATAGGATGCCCTCGATCAAGACATACCGCTCGGCCTGACTCGGCGAGCCTCCTTGGGGTCTTCGGGTAGGAGCTCGTCCCTCAAGAACTCCACAAGAGGCTTCATCCAATTATCTTGTAACATGACCGGCAACGATTCCGCCGAGCCAGGTGTCTCGTCTTCGATGCTCGGCTTAGAGAGGACTTCGATCAGTACGGTCTGTTCGAGACCTTGCAGGGAGGACGAGGCCAATTTGGAGAGGGCATCGGCCTGTGAGTTCTCTTCACGAGGGACCCGCTGGATGAGCGCCTCCTCGAACCGGCCCATGAGGTCCCGAACCCTAGCAAGGTACTTCGCCATCCGCTCATCTCGAGCCTCGTACTCGCCCAAGACTTGGTTCACGATGAGCTGGGAATCGCTGTGGATTCGGAGGCGCTGCGCCCCAGCACTTCGTGCAAGTCTGAGACCAGCGATGAGTGCTTCGTACTCCGCCTCGTTGTTCGAGGCCTTGAAGTTCATACGGATCGCGTACTGGAGGACGAAGTTGTCAGGGCCGTTCAGAATGATGCCAGCGCCGCTTCCTTCATTACAAGAGGATCCATCCACGAAGATTGTCCAAATGGGGGGTCCATTCGGGACGTGGCCGACCTCAGGGATAGTGGACTCTACGATGAAGTCGGCGAGTGCCTGCGCCTTAATTGCTGTCCGAGGTTGGTAAGAGATGTCATGCTGGCTCAGCTCTATGGACCACTTCATCAGCCGGCCCGAGGTCTCAGGCTTGTAGAGGATCTGTTTTAGGGGTTGGTCGGTGAGGACGACGATCGAGTGGGACTGAAAGTATGGCCGAAGCTTCCTCGCCGCCGTGACTAGGGCGTAGGCCATCTTCTCTATCTTCGGATAGCGGAGCTCGGCGTCCCGAAGCACCTTGCTCACATAGTAGATAGGCCTTTGGGTTCGATCCTCCTCTCTCACCAAGACAGTGCTCAAGGTCTGCTCGGAAGCAGCCAAGTAGACGAAGAGGGTCTCGCCCGGGACCGGTTTGCTAAGCAGAGGGGGGTTCACCAAGTATGCCTTCAACTGGTCGAACGATTCCTGTTGTGGTTGGCCCCATTCAAAACCCTTAGCCCCCCTGAGTGCTTTGAAGAAGGGGAGGCACTTTTCCCCCGACTTCGAGAGGAACCGACCGATAGCAGCGAGCCGACCAGTGAGCTTCTGCACCTCCTTGATGTTCCGAGGCAGGGCCATGTCTAGTATGGCCTTAATCTTCTCGGGATTAGCTTTGATTCCTCGTTGGCTTACCATGAAGCCGAGGAACTTTCCCGAAGAGACCCCGAACGCGCACTTGTTCGGGTTCAGCCGCATGTTGTGCCTTCTCAACACGCCGAAGGCCTCCTGGAGGTCGGCTACATGGTCTGTGCCCCGGATGCTCTTGACGAGCATGTCGTCAATGTACACCTCCATGTTTCGACCGATCTGGCTCTGGAAGACCTTGTTGACGAGGCGCTGGTAGGTGGCGCCCACGTTCTTCAAACCGAACGGCATGACCCGGTAGCAGTAGAGGCCTTGGTCGGTGACGAAGGAGGTCTTCGGAATGTCTGGAAGGAACATTCGGATTTGATTGTACCCCGAGAAGGCGTCCATGAAGCTGAGGAGCTCATGGCCCGAGGTGGCGTCAATAAGGGTGTCGATGTTCAGGAGAGGGAATGGATCCTTCGGACACGCCTTGTTCAGGTCGGTGAAGTCAATGCATATCCTCCACGAGCCATTGGACTTCTTGACCATTACAACATTCGACAGCCACTCGGGGTAATTTACCTCCTGTATGAACTTGGCCTTCAACAGTTTATCCACCTCCTCCTTGATGGCTTGCTGTCGCTCGGGAGTGAACTTTCGCCTCTTCTCCTGAACCGGTTTGCACCCCGGTTCGACACTCAGGCGATGGACGAGCAGCTCCTCGGAAATGCCGGGCATGTCCGCGGCCGACCAAGCGAACAAGTCACGGTTATCCCGGATGCATTGAATCAGGTCCGAGCACAATGCGGTCGGTAAGGACTTGCCGATGAGGAACTTCCGGCTCGGGTCCTCGTCCGAGAAGAGCACTTCTTCTAACTCGTCCACCGACTCGGACGTTGGCCGAGCTTTCGGCTCGGGGATTTCTAGTGTCTCGAGCGAGAGCACTGGTCCCCCGGTGGAAGTCATGTAGCACTTCCGGGCTGTTTCTTGGCTTCCCCTGACTTCCCCTACTCCCGACCGAGTGGGGAACTTCATTTTCAAATGGTACGCCGAGGGGACAGCTTCCAAGGCGGCTAGGCCGGGTCGGCCTAGGATGACATTATATGCCGCCGGGACGTCGACGACCATGAAGTCCATCGGCTCGGTCCGGGTAGTAGGGGCGCTTTCCGCGGTTACGTCTAGGGTTATCACCCCCTCGACAGTTATCGGGACCCCCGTGAACCCGTGGAGTGTGTAACCGGCTGGTTTGAGACGGTCCCGGGACAGCTGCAGACCTCGGAAGGCCGAGAGGAAGAGAATATTGACCGAACTCCCATTGTCTACTAAAATCCTCTGCACCTTGAAGTTGGCCATGCGGAGGTCGATGACGAGGGCATCACAGTGTGGGGTTCGGACCCCTTCGAGGTCGGCATCGGAGAAAGACATAGGGACGCCGAGACCTTTGGGGGGAGGGGCACTGTGAACCGAGTTGACCTCTCGGACGAAGGCCTTCCGGGAGGAATTAGAGGAGCCCCCCATGGGGCCTCCGTGGATCAGGTGCAGAATCCGTTCCTCCTCGAACTCGGGTGTCTCTTCGCGTCGCTCGGAACGCTTGTTAGCCTCCCGAGGCGGAGGAGAATTGCGGTCCGCCCGATCGTTAGCCTTCACGAATTTGGCCAACTGCCCCCTCCGGATGAGGGCTTCGATCTCATCTCTCAAAGCCCGACAGTCGTTCGTGTCGTGGCCGTGGTCCCGATGGTAACGGCACTATTTATCTTTGTTCCTTCTCTTTGTCGGGGTGTGCATCCTCGGAGCTGGAGGGATGACCCCCTCCTTCTCCACTTCCATTAGGATGGTAGAGACGTTAGTGGTGAGGGGAGTGAACTTCTCGAACCTAGGGGGAGGGCGACGCTGACCGCCATTGTCCTTCTGAGCTTTCTTGGACCCCTCTTCCCCCGTCGCCTTCCTCTTCGACCCTGAGGAGGGCCCCCCGAAGCTCAGAAGGGCTTCGGCCTCCTCGGTTCGGATATACTTCTCGCACCTCAGGAGGAGGTCGGCGAAGTCATGTGGGGGCTTCTTGGCTAGAGACGATCGGAGGTTGGCATTGAGAACGTTCGACTGGAACGCCACGGTCGCCACTGACTGGTCTAAGGAGGCGATAGACCTGACCTCTGCTGTGAATCTCTTCACATAGTCCCGCAGCTTCTCTTCCCTTTCCTGCCGCAGATTCAGCAGGGAGAGACTTGTCTTCTCGGCTCGCCTGCTACTCACGAAGTGAGTTATGAACAGTGTTTCAAACTGCTCGAACGAGAAGATGGAGGAGGGGCGAGTCTGGAATACCATTCCCGAGCCGACCCCCTGAGGGTGGCAGGGAAGGTCCTGCAGAGCACGGCGTCGGAAGCTTGATGGATCAGCATCAGGGTCTTGAAGCTTTCGACGTGATCGACCGGGTCGGATTCCCCTGAGTACGTTTCAAACTGCGGAGGTTTGAAACCCCTCGGTATGTGGGCCTCCATGATCGACCGCGAGAAAGGGGGTCGGCTGGGACGGATGGTTCCTGCTCGGGACTCCCCCTCCCTGTCCATGCGGCCGATACGCCTTTCCACCTCATGGATACGGCGGATGAGGGCGTCGTCCCTCCGCTGGTAATCGTATGACCCCCCGGACTCCTCTTCATAGGAGGGGGAGCGCGGACTGCGGCGCCGGTAGTCCTGGGATCGGCGAGGACTGTATTGCTGCCGCTGGCGGCTGGGAGCCGGGGAAGGACTTCGGGTTCGGCGGCGATGACTGGGGTCCCTCGGGGGCGTCGGAGCCCTCTGAGCATTTTGGACGTTCTGCCGAAGGTTGAGGGCCTGTAGCACAGTGTCCTGAAATTGCAGGAACTTGGCACGAGTGATCGGTGCGTCATTGTTCCTCCGAGGATGCCGATCCGCAGGGGAATGCGGCCTCCTCCTCCTGCGTTCGGGAGACATTGCCCGGTCCCTGCGGTCCGGGGGCCTTCTACCATCTCGGCGACGAGGAGACCGCTCATCCTGACGCTGGCGGGAGGCTCCCTCTCGGGCCTGCCTCTCGTCAAGGTGGGTGCGGAGGTCGTCGTCCTTCTGGCGGTTCAGGAGCGTGTTGCGGAGGTCGGGATGATGAGAAGCCATCGAGTCCGAGGACCCATTATGGACCGAGACATGGTCCGGGTTGAGGGGCTGCTTCTGCTTCCGACCGTTATGGCCGGAAGGGCCATTGTTGGGTTGCTGCTTGGGAAGAGGAGGTTGGCCCTGCTGGGCCGGAGGAGGAAGGTCGGGCTGAGGAATAGGATTGAAGGGGGCTTCCTCTGTAGGGTGGGCTGGATTAGCTCCACGGTTTGACCCTCGGGATCTGACCTTCTTTGGAGGCATGGTTGGAGAGGACGACAGAGAAGGGGCTGAGGCTGTTCGTGTGGTTGTTTCCCACAGACGGCGCCAATCTGTTACCGCTGATTTCGGTGTGGGGGTAAACAGATAGAATTTGTGAGTCCGAGAACAACCTGAACAGTTGACTCAAGCCTTCTTGCTCCTAGCGCAACCTGCAAGGAAGTGCGAGACACCGGGGTTGATTCCGGCGATGCACCCTCCGACGCTCTTGTCAGTAATCAGAAGAGATTAAGAAAGAGCTTAAAAGTGGTGAAAAAGTGATTAACCTGTAACAGAGGTAGGAGGGGTCGTATTTATAGTCGCCAGGAGAGTTGTTTAAGGGCCTGATTTCCTGTGTAACAGCCGGGAGTAAAATCCTCAGTCTGTTTAGGAAACTGACCCCTTGATTCCCGGTGAGAGCAAATCAGGCCCGTTGATTGGGTCAAATCAGTGGCCCTGATTTGTCTCTTGCTAGTCTGGGCTCGCTTCGGGTCGGGACCCGTGCCCAATTGGAGCGGACCCATTGGTGGGTTATTGGATCTGTGAGAAGGAGATTCAGAACCCGCTTTGGACCCGCTTGTATGTGAAATTACCTTTTTACCCTCGAGCTTTGAGATTCGTGCCCAATTTGGACGGTTCCGATTTAACCCCATTTTTAGCCATATCAGGAACCATGGTATTATTTTGCTCAAAAATACAACTTGGATTATAAGCATTATGAATAAAGAGGGAAAACAGGAATTTACACCTTATAACGAAATCCTAATGCAAGAAATTGAGTAGCAAATTTGTTAAAGTGATTTTCTTTTCAATATTGTAAACATAGAACATAAATTAGAGGGAAAATACTTGTTTTAATGTCAAAAAATTTATTTTAAAAACACTGATTTGTTGAATGAATGTAAATCTAGAATTCTGGAAATTTTTAGAAATTTTTGTAATGAAGAAACTAAGTTACGAACGTTTGAAAATTAGAATATTTCCAATAGACAAAGACTCGACTTAAACCTATTTTGAACCAATCCTATATCAGTTAATTCCTATGGTCATACTAGTTATAGGGGGGCTTTAGTGCGTTACTGTAGCACTGTGTGTGTGTGGGTTCGAGTCTCGTCAAGAGGCTTTTATTCCAAAATTTGATTTTTTTCCATACACCGAGAATCAAACTCAAAACCCCCCCACTCCCCCTTTGTGACAGTTGGGCGCCGTGTCCCTTTTGGCTAACGCATGGGGCCTTTGGGTCTCGGTGACTGTGCACTGTGTGTGTGTGTTGTGCGGTTCAAATCCGCCTGTGGCCAAAAAAAATTTGGGAAGAATATTTTCTTTTTTTTATTTTTATTTTACCTTGACTATTGTGAATTTTACAAAAAAAAATATTTAAAAAAATAGGGAGAAAATATTAGAAAATCCTTCAGTTATAAACTTCAAAAAAAAAATATTTTGGAATTATGGATCCTTTAAAAGAGAAATACATTTTTTTAGAGTGAAGAGTTCACTTTAGTTTTGATCTTTTGATTTTCTAAAATAAAGAAAAATGAAATTTTTGAGTATGGAAATGATTTCAAAGAGATGAATTGAGACTTATGTTGAGTGGAATTAAATATGAAATTTTAAGTATGTAAATTGTGCATAAGAAATGTGTTGAAAAAAGAATGTGATGAAATGTGAAAATTTGTGGACATGTTTCAATGAATGTGAAATGAGGACTTATACTAGAACTTGGCTAAGACTCTACATCGGCAAGCATGAAAAGTACTTAAAAAGAGAATTTATGATATTTTGTTGACCAAGTTTGGGTCATTGATAATGAATGTTGTTGAAAGGACCGATGTAGGAGTAATGCTAGATTCTAGAACAACAACCTTAGATTATACATAAGGATGAGATACATAGTGAAGATGTAATGAACGTAAGAGACAAACATGAGTATGAAGGCCATTGGATTGGCGGCGTGAGAGTGTCCACAGGATGTCCCATGATGTGTCATGATTCAGACGTGGATACTACTCCAGAGTACCGTCTCGGTGGCGACGCTTATGGGGTGATCTAATGACTGCGGGTGGTGTCACGTTTATGGTAGGAGGTGAATTACCACAGGATTCCTGCATGATGAGTCATGTGTCTGTGCGTTGGGATTCTCTCCAGGGCGCCTAGACGTGAGTTCGTAGTTCATAGAATGCCTAAGATACTTATCATAGTTACAGTAGTAGATTAAGTCATGGCGAGGGATTGAACCCTACAAGATGAAGGATGATTAAGGGCTTGCCCTCGGACCTATGTAGTATGGGCTCCATAGACTCTGAACAAGTGTGCATTAGTGTCATATAATGTAAACAACTGCATTAAGGACTAAGTGCACATCACAACATGACATCAATAGGATAGTCCCTTATAGTTTGTTTTGTGATCAAGCTTGTGGTTGTTTAAGTATGGAAAATCATTATACTATTTCCGACATAAAGAGGATGGCCGTGTATAATATTTCATCAGTGAATGAACTGACGCGCTCACAGTTTCATATGCAGAAAAAAGAGGTTGACAAATTGAAGTATACATGCTGCTCAAAGATTGATTTAAATGTTGTGTAATTGTTCCATGTAATCACTGTAAATTTCTTCCGCTGTATAAATGTAAATGTGTATTGTAACTCTGATGTAAGAAATGTTTTTAATTTTCTTGTAAAATTGTACAAAGAAAGTGTAAAGATCCTGTGGAACTTCAGATTCAGTTGTATTTTGGAATTCGGGGTGTTACAATTTTACCTGTTACAAACATTAATGTTTATACAACATCTTGAGTTTACAGTCTTGTTCTTTGTTGATGGTATTGCAAGATTATAATTCTTCCTCCCAACTCAAAACTCTATACTCTAACATAGGACACCTATATGACAAGGCAGAGATACTAACTCAATAATTGCGAAAGAGGATATAAAGTCACTTTTTATATTAGAACTTGAACACAAATGAATAGCCATATAGATGGTTGATCTAATGGTATGTTTGCATTCAACTGCTATAGTTAGATCGTATAAATTATTACTCATTATGCTATTAAACGTTATTTAGATTAATATTGCATATCATCCATATTTACCTAAATTAACCATAGCCCCTAAGACCCTAACCCAAAATTATCCCCCTGTCACTCTCTAACCCCCTCTCATGTCACACTCTCTCACTTTTCTCTCCGTATCGTTACTATTAACGACATTTCCATGCACACTTGTTCGGGTAAGGTTTTAACATGGTTGTGTCAGTGTCAGAAATGAGTCAAGCAAATGATTATATCAATACATGCTTGATACAAACAACACATATTTTGCAGAATAATGCAACATAGATTTTGCTAGAAGATTTATTTCTCAATCTATGTAATACTGAAGGTCAACAACAAAAGAAATTTTCTCGTCTACTAAATTAAAAGATTTATCGGTTTCCTCAAATACATTATCTGCACTGTTGAGTGTTTAATAATCATGATGCCTGAACATGATTTACCCACGTATCAAGTGTTTGCAAAATAACTACATTGTGTCGTAGAATTAGAACTCCTTCTCCCCTATTTTACACGGTCCAGCCGATCATCCTATCTACTAAATTTCAAACAAACACTAATAAATACCCAATTATCATATAAAGAACGAGGCCCTAATTCAATCACAATAGTAACTAACAACTTAAGACAAATCCTAATAATAAATTATATCTACATGATTTTCACCTGCACTCCAAACTTCATTGGAATCTACATGACTCATAATTCTCCATTCAGCCCTCTGATAGCCATTTTCAGATGCCTAGCCCCATCAAATATAATCAATATCCATTTCATATGCAGTTCTTTTAGAAACAAGATTGCGAAATCATCTGAAGCTCTTGTTGGAATTTCATCAAACATCTGCTATGCAATGCTGTTCCAAAACAAATAGAACACATAAACAAGATTTCACATCATATACGAAATGGGTCCTTGCAATAGTTTCTATATTATATTCTGTGAATACAATAAGTAAATAAAACGGTAATAATTATTAGAAAGAATTAAAAATAGATAATTGAAATAATAAAATGGTACAAGACAATAACATGAAGAAGGTGAAAGAAATAAATCGGAGCTCCTAAGATATGCAGATTGGAAATGTTAATGTAGTACACAACACACACTTAATGTAGGATATGTTTGATTATGTTTGGTAATGTAGTACACAACACCTGAAAAACAATTATCATAATCAAACATAACCATTCTTTAGCCCCACATTCAAGTACACCAAAACCCATTATCCCTACCCTTAAATCCTTCACACCAGCCAACTTTCAATTCAATATTTAACCCCCTTTAGTTCCCTTAAACCAATTCAAACCCACCCCTTTCTCTCATTCTTAGCTAGAATAACAAAAGAAGAAAAGCCACTATCTTTGAATTAAAAACCAAACCAAAATTCATAAAAATCAAACCTTTAATAATCTCGCCATGATCATTTTCTTCATTAACCTCAAGCATTCTCCCCACTTGCATCCCACACTAAAAAACCATAATAAACAAATCATCAATCTCTCTCAATGCTTCTAGAAGCTCCCTCTGATTCTCCTCCTCTTCTTTCTGCATCGCTACCACCAAGGTCAACCTCCTCTCATTCACATCCACACCCTCAACATCATTGTCATTTCTTTTATCATCCTCGACTTCTTCTAGCTCCAGAATCCCTTCCTCCTTTCTCACCACCCTCAGCTGATGAGGACATCTATTCTGTTTAGTTTAATAATTTATTTCAGTACCATATTTATTTTTGGCAATTATAGCCATATGTAATCTTTTTTTATATTTTTTAGATTTTGAGAATATTTTGAGATATGTATCTTGATTTATTTTGAGCCTATATATAGGCCATGAGATTAATGAGAAAGATATGTTATTCTTGATTAAAATTATTGTGTTGAGTTTTGCTCTTCATCTTCTCCTTTGTGTGATACAATTGAGATCCAACTTATTAGGGTTTGTGATAAATCCTAATACAATTTTATGGTTAGTGATTAGCTTTAAAATCTATTCCCAAATTAAAATTTCCAAATCCACTTCAATTCTCAAACCCTAATCCACAAATTAAAATCCTAACCCTAATCCCCAAATCAAATTAAACCCACATCCCTAATCCTTTTCTCCTCTCCATCTTCCCCCAAATCCTGACCTACTCAACCCACCTCACCGCCTTCGACCACCTCTGCCATCAACCCGATCATCCATAGCCATCGCCATCACCCCGAAATCCCGTCGCCAATACACCGAACCCATCCTCTCTCCATCGTCTTCTTCCTCCTGCTCCCTAACTCCGACCGAAACCCTAACCATACCCACTTAGCGACCTCGCCAACACAACCGCTTCCCCCTTCCGTCGACTTCCTCCTCCTCAGCCTTCGACCACATAGTAGCCAAACCCCAACCAACCTCCCCTTGGTCCTGTTTCCGATCGACGGCGCACCATCCCGACGCTGCCCTGCGTCGCCACAGTCGACGCCACACCCACTCGCCGCCAGCCCAGACCCGCAAGCCCCTTGATTTTGCTACCATTGCTCTTGAAGTTGTTGCTGCCAATGCTGTCTCTTTGATTGTTGTGCTCTTTGCTGCTGTTCAATCCGGGATCTACGCTGAGTTCTTTGAACCCTCGGTATACTCTTTCCAATTCTCAAATATTTGTGTTATACTACTTTATTATCTCTATTATATTATTCAATTTAACTGTCGACCACAAATATTGAGATTGAGTGTTCTACTTGCTTGATTAGAGTACGAATCGATATTGAATCTTTTACTTACTAAGAACACTTAGAAATTTAATTATTGATAGTTAGAACTGAATTATTAATTGGGTTTGTGAAACTTAGTTCAATTCTTGAAAATCTATCAAACCAATTAATTGTTTAAAATTCCAACTTTGATCCGCATTACATGTTGGTAAAATTAATCCTTTAAGATTCTTAGAAATTCTCTATTCTAGGGTTAGTTTTACATCATTTTGGTATCAGAGCGAAAGTTCTTAAAATCCTAGTTCTTGCATCGTAGGCATCAATTTTGCATTCATTTAGGATTGTGTAGTCTTTTATTTTTTCTTTCTTTATTTTAGGTCATTTCAGATTCATTTATTAAAAAAAATAATTTAAAAAAAATTAGGACACACACGACTCCTAGTTTCCACTTTTGGTGAATGCGTCTTCGCAGCACCATCACAGATCCTGAAGAGCCTTTCTTATCCCTTCCAAATTACCCAATTAGGAACCCTAGACTTTTCCGACCTGAAATGGACAACTCTGATATCTCCGCTACCCTAGCTGCCATTCAAGCAACTCTTGGCATTATCAATCAGAGGCTTGAGAAAGTGGAATTAAATCAAACCATTGTCCCTGAGCTTCATGCCAATCGTTAGATTCCTCAAGGAAATGTTCATAACGATCAACGTCAAGAATGTGACCCTGACGAACAATATAAGAAGAACGTTAAGGCTGACCTTCCCCAATTTGAAGGCCACATGGAACCCCAAGCTTACCTCGATTGGATACGTGCCATGGACCACTACTTTGTGTGGTTTGACACGAGCGAAGCCCTAAAGGTTAAATTTGCCATTATGAAATTGACGGGTAAAACTCAACAATACTAGACCAATCTTGAACATGTCCGCAGAGGCCGAGGCCTGGCACCCATAGCCACTTGGAAAGCCATGAAAGAGAAGCTCACTGAGAGATATGTACCGTTATCATTCCATACCCGATTGCTAGATTCGTGGAATCAACTTTATCAAGGAAGTAAATCCACACAAAAATATATTGATAAACTTGATGACTTCCTTATTCGGTGCAATACTTTAGGTAAAGAGAGTGAAGAACAAGCTCTCTCTAGGTTCAGGGCTAGACTACGAGCCGACCTTAGGAACGAGCTAATTCATAGAAATGTGGACTCATTAGCAGCAGGTTATGCTCTTGTCCTCGATATGGATTCCCTTAAAGCAAGTTCTCATTACAAGTCTAGCGATTTGATGAATCATTCCTCTAGAATGAATCCTCCTGACCTCTCTAGACCTGAGCACTTCTCTCCTCAGTACTCTAACAAGTCTTACCCAAACAAACATACTTCAAATTTTTATTCACAAAGAAATGACAACACGGGTAAGAACACTGAAAGAGACTATTCTAAGATTGATTCTCTCACTAAGTGCTATAAATATAAGGGATACGGTCATGGTGCTGGCAATTACCCCAGCCTAAGTAGAATCAATATAGTAGGGGGTACCGCAATCATCGTTGATGAGCCCAACACTGAGTTTACCTATGAACCTAATGTAAGTGATGACTTTGATGAAAAAGAGGATGACCAGCCTCTCAATTGTATTCAGTCTGTCCAGTTACCTCCATTGAGTGTACCTAAGTCACTCATTCCTTTCCAAGTTACTTGGCAGCCTATAGATTTTATCCATGTGTTATAACATCCTAAAGTCACAGAGTCTGTACCCACATTTGCATATCACATTCATGACTTGCATAGAGAAATTTTTAAGGAACTTAATGAGAATAATTTTAACTACAAGCTAATAGTAGATACTAGAAGAAAATTTATAACTTTTGATATTGGTGACGAGGTGATGGTTCGGATTTATCTAGAACGGTTTCCTGTTGGACCCGTTAAGAACTTGAACATACGTGCTGCAGGCCCATTTAAAATTCTACAGACAATCAATGATAATACCTATGTCGTTGACCTTCCTGGAGGCTTTGGCATAAGTAAGACTTTCAATATTGAGGATCTAGTACTCTATGAAGGCTCAAAATTTAACCATAGAAATTTTCTTATAGATGAGCCCACCCTGCAGCCTAATGGTGAGATTTCCATATTTACCCCTCTACCTTATACTACTTATTCACCAATAGAAGAATTGAATAATATTTTAGATGATCAGATAATCTCTACAAGAGATGGTGGTATGCACAAATATTTGGTGATGTGGAAAAACAAATCGAAGTTGGATGACACTTGCAGTGATCGTGAAGAGCTCTCGCAACTGGATCCAGATCTTTTGGAGCACCAAGCCAGGATCACTAGTTTTGACTCGACTGGGTCGAGCTTTCTCCCACCCGGAGAGAATGATGAAGACATCTATTCTGTTTAGTTTAGTATTCTATTTCAGTACCGTATTTGTTTTTGGCAATTATAGCCATATGTAATCTTTTTTTATATTTTTTAGATTTTGAGAATATTTTAAGATTTGTATCTTGATTTGTTTTGAGCCTATATATAGGCCCTGAAATTAATGAGAAAGATATGCTATTCTTGATCAAAATTATTGTGTTGAGTTTTGCTCTTCATCTTCTCCTTTGTGTGATACAATTGAGATCCAACTTGCTAGGATTTATGATAAATTCTAATACAATTTTATGGTTAGTGCTTAACTCTAAAATCTACCCCCAAATTAAAATCTCCAAATCCACTTCAATTCTCAAACCCTAATCCCCAAATTAAAATCCTAACCCTAATCCCCAAATCAAATTAAACCCACATCCCTAATCCTTTTCTCCTCTCCTTCTTCCCCCAAATCCTGACCTACTCAACCCACCTCACCGCCTTCGACCACCTCTGCCATCAACCCGATCATCCACAGCCATCGCCACCGCCCAAAATCTCGTCGCCATTACACCGAACCCATCCTCTCTCCATCGTCTTCTTCCTCCTGCTCCCTAACTCCGACCAAAACCCTAACCTTCCCCACTTAGCAACCTCGCCAACACAACCGCTTCCCCCTTCCGTCGACTTTCTCCTCCTCAGCCTTCGACCACAGAGTAGCCAAACCCCAACCAACCTCCCCTTGGTCCTATTTCCGATCGACGGCGCACCATCCCGACGCTGCCCTGCGTCGCCACAGTCGACGCCGCAACCGCTCGCCGCTCGCCGCCAGCCCAGACCCGCAAGCCCCTTACTTTTTCTGCCATTGCTCTTGAAGTTGCTGCTGCCATTGCTGTCTCTTTGATTGTTGTGCTCTTCGCTGCTGTTCAACCCGGGATCTACGCTGAGTTCTTCGAACCCTCGGTATACTCTTTCCAATTCTCAAATATTTGTGTTATACTTCTTTATCATCTCTATTATATTATTCAATTTAACTGTCGACCACAAATATTGAGATTGAGTGTTCTACTTGCTTGATTAGAGTACGAATCAATATTGAATCTTTTACTTGCTAAGAGCATCCACAGTCGTTTGCTATATTTGCCAATTTCTCATTTTTTTGAGAAAGAAGACGCTGCAGTCGTTTGCTATTTTGCCATATTTTGGCAAAATCTCTACAGTCGCTTCCCATTTTTTAGAAACGAAATTGCGATTCTCAAATTATAAGAGACGATACAAGTTGTCTCGTCCCAAATTTTCTTTTTTTTAATCACGTCGGACGATACAAGTTGTCTTGTCCCAATTATTTATTTATTTTTTAATCGCGTCGGACGATATAACATGTATCGTCCCTTTTTTTTTAATTGATTGAACGGTCAAATTTGTAGGGAAAAAAATCAAAAATGAGCTCGGACGAGACATGTTGTCTCATCTTTTGCAAAAACGCATGGGACGGGACAACATGTGCCGTCCATGAATTCTGGGGGGATTAGGTGGGTTTAATTAGGTTTTAGGTTGGTTTAATTAGGTTTTAGGTATTATTATATTATTTAATTTATTTAATTAACCTAGTATAATATTTAATCACTAATTAATTAATTCTATAAAAACAAAACCCAATCAGACGAAACAACATGTCTCGTCTTTCTCAAATTTTAGCAAAAATTTAGCAAACAACCACTGTAGACAAATACCCTATTCTCTATTACTGTAGCTGCCATTTTCTAAAAAATGAGAAACGCGATTGTGGATGCTCTAAGAACACTTAGGAATTTAATAATTGATTGTTAGAACTGAATTATTAATTGGGTTTGTGAAACTTAGTTTAATTCTTGAAAATCCATTAAACCGGTTAATTGTTTAAAATTCCAACTTTGATCCGCATTACATGATGGTAAAATTAATCCTTTAAGATTCTTGGAAATTCTCTATTTTAAGATTAGTTTTACATCATCAGCTCTGCCTCCTCCTCCAACTCGGCGCTAGACCCGTAAGAATCACCGCCTTATCGAAAAAATAGAAAACTACAAATAAGGAATGGAACCCTAGATGGAACAAAGTTTGACGAAAAGAGATCAAATTGAAACCATAAATCGATCTTATTTTGAATATTCAAAACTCTAAAGAGATTATAACGCAAAAACTCAAAATCGGGGTCTTTTCAACAATTTAGAAGAACAAGGGACAGAGGGAGAGATCCAAACCCTAGCGCATTGAGAGTCATGCTTGCTTTGTAATGTCACAATTACTCCCGAGATCCAGGGTGGAGGCCGCGATGGTTTGCGGGGGGGGAGGTCGGGATTTTGGGGAGAGATCGGGAAAGAAAATAATGGAGAGTTAGAGTTTGGGGTTTGAGAGAGATCGGGATAGAAGAGAAGACATGGATGGGTATTAGAGATTTTAAATAGAGAAAATATAATATATGAGAGATTTGGGTGGCTGAGATTTAACATAAGAATATAAGATCTACGGTCCAAATCTATTTTGGAAAGATTTATTATTGCTTTTATGAAAGAAAGAGGGTGGACGGCTGAGATTTAATCTAGGACTACCATATCTGCGGTCCAAATCTGCTATTGACAGATTTATTGTGGCTTTTATAATAGAAATAGATAGTTGCCTCAAAACCATCATAAAAGTTTTTTTTTTTTTTTTTTTTTTTTTGTAAAGGCTTTCTCCTTGACTATTTCTATGATAACTGAAGTCTATTATGAGAGCATCCACAGTCGTTAGGCAATTATGCATAAAATGCATTTTTCCCCCCAAAAATCATCTGAAGTCGTTAGGCAAATATGCAATGTTTACCTTTTGTGCTACAGTAAATAGGCAAATATGCATATGGATATAGCAATATGCATATTATAAGGGACGAAACATCTGTTTCGTCCCAAATATTTTATAATATTTTTATGCATCAGATGAAACATCATGTTTCGTCCCAATTATTTTATAATATTTTTTTGGGAATGTTTCATTCGACGAAATTCGATTTTTTTTAATTAAAAAAATCAGAAAAAGAAAAAACAAAATGGACGAAATATCATGTTTCATCCAGTGGTATTTTTTGAAAATCTTGGGTATTTCTAGGGATTCTATGGGTTGTATTGTATATGATTTTCAATGGTTTATTGATTGAGACCATTGAATTTTCTATGGATTATTAGTTGACTCATATGATTTTCTATGGGTCAACAAAATTAGTTAAATAAGTTAGATAATTAGGTTTAGTTATATACTTAATCACTAATCATTGGATTAAAACCCCTTTGTTACTGTAGCAAAGTCACGGACGAAACATCCGTCGACTTTTGCTTTTTTTATTTTAAAAAGTTAATTAAAAATAATATAAAGTACAAAAAAAATTAAAATATTCCGAAATTTGGATCAAACAAAACATTATGTTTCGTCCGTTGTATTTTTTCTCAACTTTGCTATTTTTTGGCTTTTCATGACTGCAGCGAATCCACAGAATGCTATATCTATCTATATCTATTTATGCATTTATGTATATTTTAGCTTTGGACGACTGTAGATGCTCTGATAAGACACAACCGATGCTTTGCTGGGCTTGTGTTAACTTTCTACCAAATATGAGAGAGAGATGGAGACAAGTTCCTTTTTCCAATCTATACAATGTATTATGCTAAACCACTTTTGGTTCAATAATTAATTTTTTTTTAAAATTTTAAAATAAAAAAAGGAAAACGAGAGCAAAAGTAAGAGGCAACCATCACATTCTTCCTCCATCTAAATTTTAAATTAGAATCATATCCTTAATTAAACCTTAAAAATCGTGCATTATTATATAGATGTTATTAGATAAATTTAAAAAAAAAGAGTTTTATTATTTTAAAAAAAATTATGTGTAACATGGAACGAATTATACTACATAATATATTATATTATATTATATAAGTTTGTGCAATATTGTGCAAGGTTTAACTAATATATATATACAAAGAAAATTAATTTGGTTCCAAGCTCATTTTCTTGTATTTGAGAAAGAGAGGATGCATGATATATAGTATATCAGAAATATCAATCAACTAACTACTTTATAGAAACAGTTAAAAGCTGGATTGGTATGCACATGGTCGAGCACATGCAAGTTGCAAAGAACCATATCATCACATGGTATTGGTAATGAAGGGACGAGCAATAGCATGACCATTCAAGTTGCCTATCGATATCATGATTCATGACATGACCTGATTCTCTACTAGCTATTTGCACGCGTGCGATGCACGCCCTAATATTTAAAGGTGTGTAGAATTTTGAGGAAGGGGCAGGTCACCGAAGAGGTTGCATGCATGCATGTAGACAGGCATGCACAATTTATTCATTTTGATATTTGTATGCATGTGTTAGACCTAATGACTTTGATAGGAGGAAACTTTATAATGAATAAATTGTGCATGCAAGTCATGCTGTTGTCAAAACCGAAGAAGTCATGCTGTGTTAATTTATTCATTTTGATATTTGCATGCAAGTGTTAATTATTTTTCCAATACATGCAAATTACATTTTTGATCTCCGACACTAACCCTATATTTTTTTTAGTCTTTTATATTTATGGGGGCATGATAGTAAAAAATCGCCAAAATGAGGCTTTACTTAATAATAGTATAGATTTATGGAGCTTGGTGGGGCTCGATAGATAGATATATGGAAGTAAAAGGATAACGCAAATTTAGGACTGTATTGAAACCTGTAGTCCACCATCGGCTTGAAGTGTTGTGCTTTTTTTTTTTTCTGTTGGGAGCCAATAGTTATTCATCTATGTTGTGGTTGTTTCTATTGAGGATGAGAGTTGAGAGTTGAGAGTAACATTGTCATAATTTCCCCATATCCAGACTCGATACAGACCCGAATCGGATCTGGACTCGGACCCGGTATTGGATCGGAACTTACCCAATCTATACGGGTCCGACTCCAAATCCTAAAATTAGACATTTCAATTTCCGGACCTGATCAAAATAGACCCGACCTCGATCCGGACCCGGACCCGTCAAAAAATATCAAAAAAATATGAAATTTGAATAATAGGATTATAGAGATATACATGTAAATATGTTGAAGATAGATGTGCAAATATAATATTTATTTGTGTTCTTAAGTACAAAATTGTCGTGCTACCGGACTGGGCGGGTAAGGTTATTTTAAGTTGGATCCGGGCCCGAACCCAGACCCAGACCCGGTTCTCACAGGTCAGGTCTGGGTCCAAATTTTGGACCCGTAGGGTATCATGTGTAGTACCCTGTATTTTTAAATATTATTTTTAAAGATTTATAAATGAGTTAAAATAATTTTTGGAGATTTAATAAATATTTTTCTGAATATTTATCTTTTTACACGTGCAAATATTTTCTTGGGAAGTTCAAAAGCCAAAAATATTTTGTGGAAAATTATTATTTATTATTTGGAGATTATTTGTAATTTTTCTAGATTTTTCTGAAATTTGTTGGACCTATTTGCAAAAATTTCAAAAAGATAGACTTTTGTGCAAAATTACAAAATGGGGGTGAAAGCTCCAGATTTTTGGATTTGGGGGCTGGGTATAATGCCTAGTCAACTCAGGGTTAAAAATTTTACTTTTTGTTTTGATGAATTTGGTTTATTTTACAAGTTTTGATAAAAGGGGATCTTTTTGCAAAGTTGTCATTTTGAGGGGTAAAAGTGCAAACGTATCTTTCTGGACTTTGCAAACAGTGTCGGCTGGAGATAAAGTGTTTATTTTGTTTTTAAATCTCAATTAAATTGATTTTATTAAGTTTCTAAGTATAGGGATCTATTTATGTAAAGTTATATTTTAAAAGGATTACTTTGCAAATGTGTTCAAAACCCTAATTCTCCCAATTCCGGCCTATTTAAAAAGAGTGAGTGCAGCCGTCTTTCGCTGCACAACACAAAGGTTTTATTGTTTTTATTTTTTGGAGATTTAAGGAGGTGATTTTGGATTTCGCAAAAGAAGGGCTTTTCTTATTCTTCATTAATTCGATTAGATTTTGTCATTGAGGTGAGTGACTTGTTTTGTTTTATTTTGTTTTGTGCATGTTGTATGTGAGTGATGTAATTTGTTTTGTTTTGTTCTTTGAATGTTGTACGTGATGTTTCATCTATTAGAAAGCATGCTAGGGTTTTAATATGAATACATATGGTGGATTTAATGGATGGATAAGTTAAAATTGGATCTTTTGAGAAGAACCCTAGTTGTTTGTGAGTAAAGTTGCATGTGGATGATTTTAGATTGTTGGAGAACTTATTACAAATTGTGAGTAGGCTATTCCTTTTGGGTTATTACTGATTTGATTGAGTATGGTGGAAGTTAGGCATTAACTGATTAAAGATGAGATTTTTCTTGGACTATTGGTGAGTTGGATGAATGCAACTTGGCCATGTTAATGACGAATTTGTTTTTGTTTATGAATCAACTAGTGAGAATAGTTGAGATTAAGTTGAAGGGTTTTGAGAAGGAGTAATGGATTAAAAGACCATGTCTTGAAGATTTGAGTTGTGATGACTAAATTTGGGTTTGATACATATTGACTAAATTTGGGGATTCGTGATTTTTGTGAAGATTTTACTTGAATTTGGATTTACTCAAATACTAAGTTTTAATCTGAATATTTTGTTATTCAACTTATGGATTTGTGAAGTTCATTTGGTGCACTCACATGCACAAATGTTTTTCATGAGTATCGTATTTTGTTTTAGAAGAAATTGAGTTTTATGTGTTTTCGAAGGATTTGACTATATCTCAACTTATTTTTGTACTGATATGGTTTGGAATATAAAACAAAGTTATTTTGATGTATGACTGATTTTTTTTATAAAAAAAACTCTAATTTTGATATATGCACGCATTCATATTTTATTTTAAAGAAATTCACCAAAAAGCTATTTTATCGATTCAAGTGGTTTGATTGGTTTTTTTATGGATCTTTGTATATCCCATAAGTTGTATTTAATCATATCAGAAATATACTTTTATAGATTTCGTTTTTATAAAGTAAATCTTCGTATCGGTTGAAATGTGCACAACCCAAACTGCAGTCTGTAGGTGTGACAGTCGACTGGTATCTTTCGCCAGTCGACCGTCGCTACCTGGCTGCTGTGTTTTCTCGTTTTCTTTAAAATCTCGTGCGGAACAGTCGACTGATCCATTTCTCCAGTCGACTGCCTCTGCTTTGTTTTGATATTTTCTAGAGGTATTGGATTTTCGCTCTGGACAGTCGACTGGTGACTTTTAGCCGTCGACTGCTACTACTTAGAATTATTTTCTTGAAGTGTTGGTTCTTTTCGCTCTGGACAGTCGACCGACTCTAGTTGCAGTCGACTGTTACTGATATTTTCTTGAGATACTCTAATGTTCTTTAAACGATTGATTCTTTAAATATTTTTGGATCTAAAACTTACTATTCTAAATATTTTTCTTTCTACAGAACATATATTTTCAAGATATTTTATTGTTGGATTTGAATTCTGGAATTTTATAAAGATGTGGTTTCGTTGATTAAAGAAGTTTCTTCATATGATCGTTTTGACGATGGATTTGTGAGTTTTTGGTCTTGATGATATCTCTAGGAGTTGAGTGGGAGTCCTGTGAACCGGCAATTGAGATTTGTTGAGTTAGACCTGGGGGGTCTTGGTTTGGTTGTTGTTGAGTATTTAAGTCCGGCAGGATACACTAACTCTAGAGATGGGGATTTTGTGTTTTAATAATAACCAACTTAAGGACAGGCACTAGTAGGGATGTGATGGAACTTGGAAAACGTAAGTATAGGCTCATAGTTTTGTTAGTCCAACGGATGCGTTCCAGGACTGTTTGTTGTTATGTCCCAAGAGGACATTTGTATGTTCGCATGTCGAGGGTCTGCAGGCCTATTCACGGAACATGCAAGGTGCATTCGCGTGTCGAGGGTCGGCAGGCCTATTCACGGAATGTACCTGGTGTATCTGCACATCGAGGGCCTTGTAAGCCTATTCGTGGGGTACACGGGTTGGGAGGTGATCCTCCGGTTGTTTTTGAGCTATCTTACATAATGCTTGCGCGTCGAGGGCTGTGGTGCCTATTCACGGAGTATTCTGGATCTTATTTTCCATCACCGTAGTAGGATTAGTTGCATAACGAGGGGTTATCCCTATAAAGTGGAGATTGTTAAGGGCTTGTACCGGACCTATGTACTATGGAATGCATAGAATCCGACAAGTATGCATCAGAGAGTCAGTATATAGTATTGTTGTTTTCTTGACTTGGTTTTATGCTTGTGTTTTCCTGTTTTTCCTACACTTGACACCTAGTCTAGATTCACTTGATGTTTTTTATGTATTACTATTTACTATCTTATATTCCTTGATGTTTCCATACTTTACTTTTTGTTATTACTCATTTTGTTTATTCTTGCGATTAATACATGTTGTTAATGACTCCATGCTTAATGTTTTATTTATGTTGTTTTGTTTTTATGTCACTCACACCGTTATGGCTGATCCCTTTAGTTTTGGGGGTTAGGGTTATTTCTAGTCTCATGTTTTACAGGTAGGTGCTTGTAGCTTGGGATTTGGATGCTTGAGCTAGATTGATAATAGAGCTTGTGTAATTTGTAAAAGATGTGTTGTAAAGAAAAAAATTGTAATTCAAGGTGTTTTGTATTCTGTTGTGTTTGTAAACCATTGTTGTAATAAAAAGTTGAAATAAAAACTATCTGTGTTTTTGGACTGTGTTTACTATTGCAATTGAAGTTGATGCTGAAAATTGTGCCACGTATTTTTAAGATATCATATTGAAAATTCGGGGCGCTACGTTATGTTCGGGTCTGGGTAGTCAGGACCTGATACCCGCTCTAGTTGAGAGATGATACTAGACCTACCCATGGGTGTGGGTTAGTTACCCGTGGGTACGGCTCGCCACGGATCTGGGTAAAAAAACCCATTTTAAACGGGTTATAATTTTATGCACTTGTACCTATTCCCACGGGTTGTGTATACCTATGTGAACTCGTCCTTTTTTTTCTTTTAGAAAATTAAAAATTAAAAAAAAGTTCTAAAGGAAATATATATATATATATATATATATATATATATATATATATATATATATATATATATATATATGGGGGGGGGAGCATTCATGTTCACTCGGCCTTCCCGCCTTCGTATTGACGATCCGAACCGTTAACATTGATCTATACATCTAAATTAATCTAAATGTGTAAAATCAAATCATTTGAAATTCATTTGCCCATCCATCTCTAAAAAACAACGATTTTCAGCCATACAATTTTGTAACACTTCAATGAATGAGCAATTGATTTTCAAATGATTTGATCTTATATATTTAGACTAATTTATATGTGTAGATCAATGTGAAACGGTTCGGTTCGTCGATACGAAGGCGGAAAGGCCGAGTGCACACGGAGGCCTAGTGTACAACGGAACATTACTTTATATATATATATATATATATATATATATATATATATATATATAGGGAAAGGCTCCGTTGCACACTGGGCTAGTGTGCAAGCCCGTGCGCACTCGCTGTGGGCCGTCCGATTCGAATTGGAGATCAAGATCAAATCCAGCGGTTGATCTTCATTCCGCTGCTTTGCCTAATATTGGGGGGGGGGGGGGGGGGGGTATAATCGTAATTTCCCCCCCCCCCACTCTCTATCTCACTCTGGCCCTCTCTCTCCCGCTCATCTCTTCCGCTCCCTTTCAAGTCGAAAAAGAAGAAACCCTAACCCTAGCCCCCTTTCTCCGATCGATCGCTCATCTGCTCCCCCCCACTCTCTATCTCACTCTGGCCCTCTCTCTCCCGCTCATCTCTTCCGCTCCCTTTCAATTCGAAAAAGAAAAAACCCTGACCCTAGCCCCCTTTCTCCGATCGATCGCTCATCTGCTCCAACTCCAGCCTTCCTTTCTCAGCCGTCGATCGCTCATCTGCTCTCTCTCCCGCTCATCTCAAACCCTGGGCTGCGAAACCTTAAAGAAAAAACCCTAGCCCCCTTTTCCCCGATCGCTCAGCTGCTCTCCCCCTTTGTGTGCCGATCCCGTTCTTAAGGCTCTTATCTTTCTCGATTATGAGAATCATCACTGAAGGTAACTTTTTTTTTTTAATTTTTTTTAATTTTTGGTTTTTATTTTTTGTTTTTTTTGTTGTGGGTTAATTTTATTTTGCACAAATTGCTACTTTCGATCTTGCTACTTTCGATGTTGTTCCTACCGTCGAATTTGCTAATTTCAAATTTTTGCTCCCAACGATTTTTCTTCACTCTTGTATTCTTCCTTGATTATTATTTTTTCATCAAAATATTGTATTTCATAATGAGTTAATTTTTTAGGAGTACTGCATAATGACTTAATTTTCCTTCATCTTTTCGATGGCAGGAGTGCATTCAATGAAGAGGAGGTGAATTCCTCTACTGAAGATAGTACCGAGTACGGTGACGAGATTATATGAACTGAGGGAAGTATTTGTTTCATGAAATTTGTTAAATATGATGCCTTATTGTATTTTATTTTGGGGATGAATTGATAGGCAATGATGAGTGCATGGAACATCAGGTTTAATTTATTGTTCCCCCCACTACCAAGTCAAATATGTTCTTTCCTTCTCTGTTTTTAGGTAGTTACTGGGCTGATGTACACACTTGATTTGGTCATGGCATATACTTGATTTTGGCTGATACTTGACTTTTTTTTGGAGTGCCAGATACTTTGTATGCTTTGTATATTCACTTCTATTGACTTGATCATTGCATATGCTTGATTTTGGCTGATACAATTGATTTTTTCTGATACAATAAAGTGATTGTTTCTGATACAATTACCCTTCTTTGAGCTGATGCACACAGCTGTGTAGCTGTATTTACACTTCAGATCTGTTTCACATGAGCTATGTTGGTTTTTTGAGGATGACAGTTGGGATTTGTTTACAATTGAGCTGTGTTATTATTTCAGAGCTCTGTTTAAATTGTGAACTTTGGAAAAAATATGTGATCTATGATTATACTGTATTGGTGATTTTTGAAGGAATGCATATATTTGATTTTGGAAGAGGTGGGGGTTTGTGATGGTTGCAGCAATTTGGGCGTGGCAATCTACTGCAGCCATAGTGCTAGACCAATACACGTATGCTTGATACATTTATGCTCCCCCAGTCAAAATGCTTTTAAAGATCATTTCAGAGCCTTGTCTTGTGAATTCATGTGATTTCTGAGCCTACTTTAGTTCATGTCATGAACATAATCATCCTCTCTGTTATCTTTGCTTCATGTTATCTAATAAATCTGATGTAAATTCATCTAACTTTATGTATTTTTTTCCAGTGAGCTCTGTACAAACTCATATGAAGAGATGCAACAGTAGAATGTTCATTACATGAAAGTGAGAACCTCTTGTTAGATGCAGAGATGCAGCAAATGGCACCTGATAATGGCATATACTTGATTTTGGCTCATAGTTGATTTTTTCTTTGGAGTGCCAGATACTTTGTATGCATTGTATATTCACTTCAATTGACTTGATCATGGCATATATTTGATTTTGGCTGATAGCATTTTTTTTCTTTGGGAGTGCAAGATACTTTGTATGCTTTGTATATTCACTTCAATTGACTTGATCATGGCTTGTATTTGATTTTGGCTGATATATAAAGCTCAGTTTTGTATTCTTTTGGGTTATGCTTTGTTTATTCACATGTGATTTCTGATGTATATGCTATAGTTGATGATTTTGGCTGATATATGTGCTTTGTATATTCACATGTGATTTCTGAGCATACTTTATATATCAATCTATCATGATATATAAAGCTCAGTTTTGTTTATTCTACTTTGTGATGTTCAATTATAAGTGAATTTGTCGTGGGTATGAATTTTGTATTGCCTATTTCAAATTTGCATCAGTGGCATCAGCAATATAGTTTTCAGGAAATGTAGTTTTCAGAAAATGTAGCATCAGTGGCATAAGCAACTTATTCTTAAAAAAATTGGCATCAGCAACTTATTCTTAATGCTCAAAAACTTAAATTAACTTCAGATTTGGAAAATTCAGTTTTTGTTATGCTGTTGAATAATTTTGATTATGTTATGATTTGAGACTGGAATCTCAAATTGGATTAGAGCTTGTCATTGGTTTGTGTGGAGTGAGGTGGAGTATTATGTGTATAATTAAATTCTATGGATTTTTTGCACTATTGCTGTTGGATTTATAGGTTTTCATTCGTTTTAATTTTTCGGATTTTGATTTCATAGTATCTTTACTTTATGAATTCTTTGAAAATCCTGAATTATTTTAACACGTTGAATAAGGGAAAAAGATGAAGGTTGTCATTAATTCGACTGCTACAGAGATTAATGCATATATAGAAAATCCTACGATCTTCCCATATCTAGGCCCTTCACGATTTTTGATCCTTGAGAGTCACAGAATTTTGGTTTATAACTTGGCTTTCACAGTTATGCAGTGCTTCCAATGCCCATCAATTTTAAACTAAAACTCAAGTAATAGCATGCTTCCCTATTATGTACAGACACAAACATTGACATCAACTCAAAAACAACTGGACAAGCATAGGTATGGACCTTTTTTTAGAAGTAAACAGCCAGAAATTCTGGGCATTCAAATTATGGACAAACAAAGGCATGGACATACAAAAAAGAAAAAGAAAAAGAACAGACATGGTAGTGGAAATGTTAATACAGACACTATAAGCTTAAACATGGTATCTAAAATAGTATATGTGAAGTACCGATAGCACTATAAGATACGCAATCAGAATATCCGATACATGCTCGACACTAACGTAAAACTTTATTGTTTTACTACATAATGTATTTGCTTCATAACTTATACAAGACATTCAATCACTTGCAAATAAATTGTCCGAATAAGATCAGATCTTTTGCCATCACTTGCAATTGATGTTTCATACACAGCCTTCGACGAGGCAAAGAAAAGTAAATATCTTGTACAGAAAAAATCAACTATGAGCCAAAATCAAGTATATGCCATTATCAGGTGCCATTTGCTGCATCTCTGCATCTAACAAGAGGTTCTCACACTTTCATGTAACGAACATTCTACTGTTGCATCTCTTCATATGAGTACAGAGCTCACTGGAAAAAAATACATAAAGTTAGATGAATTTACATCATATTTATTAGATAACATGAAGCAAAGATAACAGAGAGGATGATTATGTTCATGACATGAACTAAAGTAGGCTCAGAAATCACATGAATTCACAAGACAAGGCTCTGAAATGATCTTTCAAAGCATTTTAATTGGGGGAGCATAAATGTATCAAGCATACGTGTATTGGTCTAGCACTATGGCTGCAGTAGATTGCCACGCCCAAATTGCTGCAACCATCACAAACCCCCACCTCTTCCAAAATCAAATATATGCATTCCTTCAAAAATCACCAATACAGTATAATCATAGCTCACATATTTTTTCCAAAGTTCACAATTTAAACAGAGCTCTGAAATAATAACACAGCTCAATTGTAAACAAATCCCAACTGTCATCCTCAAAAAAGCATGGGCGGCCTAGGCGGTGCCAGGTCATCCCCCTGCTTCGCCAGAGAGGGGGGACGGCCCGTGGGGCTGTCACGGATCGGAGACCGAGGACCACTGAGGCTCGTCGGATACGAGGAGGCCGGTTCTGTGGGGGTGCACTTGAGGTTCGGCGCCGACCCTGTAATGGTTCGAAGCCGGACTAAATTGCTATTTTTACCTTTCTTGAGTGAGAGTTGTATTGGGCCCTGGTTGGGCCTTCAGGCCATTTTTCACCCTACCACACAAGCCCCCCACTCCTGCGGGGGTGCGGGAGCTAGCCGGGGAGGAGTGTTCATGGTCGTGGAAATGGGATGGCGAATCGTTGAATCCCCCGGAGAAGAGTACCCTGGTGCTCGACTCAACCTCGAGATGACGAGGGATCACGTGTCGACAAGGGTGATGTGAGCCGTTGATTCTTCCTGAGAAGAGTACCCTGGTGCCAGACCGAACCTCGAGATGAGGAGGGATTATGGGTTGGTAAGGGCGATGGCGGGCCGTTGGCCTTCCTGAGAAGACCACCCTGGTGCCAGACCTGACCTCGAGCTTGGCGAGGGATTACGGGTCGGCAAGGGCGATGACGAGCCGTGAAGCCTTCCTGAGAAGACTACCCTGGTGCTAGACCTGACCTCGAGCAGGCGAGGGATTACGGGTCAACAAGGGTGATGGCGAGCCGTTGGCCTTCCTGAGAAGACCTCCCTGGTGCCAGACCTGACCTCGAGCTTGGCGAGGGATTACGGGTCGGCAAGGGCGATGGCGGGCCGTGAAGCCTTCCTAAGAAGACTACCCTGGTGCTAGACCTGACCTCGAGCTGGCGAGGGATTACGGGTCAGCAAGGGTGATGGCGAGCCGTTGGACTTCCTGAGAAGACCTCCCTGGTGCCAGGCCTGACCTCGAGCTTGGCGAGGGATTACGGGTCGGCAAGGGCGATGGCGAGCCTTGGAGCCTTCCTGAGAAGACTACCCTGGTGCTAGACCTGACCTCGAGCTGGCGAGGGATTACGGGTCAACAAGGGTGATGGCGAGCCGTTGGCCTTCCTGAGAAGACCTCCCTGGTGCCAGACCTGACCTCGAGCTTGGCGAGGGATTACTGGCCAGCAAGGGCGATGGCGAGCCGTGGAGCCTTCCTGAGAAGACTACCCTGGTGCTAGACCTGACCTCGAGCTAGCGAGGGATTACGGGTTGGCAAGGGCGAGGTCGAACTGTTGTGCCTTAGATCGTTTGAGCGGGGGGTAGCCCGCCGTTTCTGCGGAGCATTGAAGGCTCTTCGAGATCTGTGTGATAGTCCAATTTCCCAGGGGCTTTAATGGCGCCGCCTAATAAATGCAGATAGCGCATGGGCTTCCGTCGATTGGCTTTCCCCGTGCCATAATGGTTGGTCTATGGGGGAGGCTATAAATACCTCTCCCCCCACAGCGGGTTTGATCATAGCAGGGGTGGTTTATTGACCATCGGAGGTGTCTGCTTAGGCGGACGCCTGTCTCTTGCAAAAACTTTCAACCCTGGCGGTGCTGGAGAGGTGGTTACTCTGCCGCCCCGATCTTCTCTTGGATCTGATGGCTCTTGATACGGCAGCCAGATCCAAGGGAGATCGGGGCGAGAGGGGTAACGGCCGAACTCCGTACCGGTAGAAAAGGAGTCTCGGATTGGTGGTGGCTTTGCCGTCTGGATCCTTTTTCGGGTCAGATGACCCTGACACGGTTGTTTGGCCCGAGAGAGAACCAGACGGGAGGGGCACCAACCGTATTCCGGTCTTGGGGCCGAAGAGCCTCAGATAGAGGGGTCGCCTCCGATCAGGGGTTGGCCACTCTGTCTTCCGATAGGGCTCCATGCGATGGTGGTTTCTGTCCCACCCTCGAACAGTTCGGGGTTTCGGTGCCAACCCGAGGCTGTAAGCCCCGAGCTGCTCGGGGATGAGAGGGGAACCGATCGAGCGATGGAGCCCGGGGCGTCTGTCGAAGGACGGTGCCTTAAACCTTAAGTAAAACATTTTCTTCATCGTGTGCTCCATCCGAACCGAGTCCTGAGTTTGGCTGCCAGCCTGGCACCTGATGATGTCAGCAGCGCACGTTTCGAGGACGCGGCGCGATTGTCCAGACGACAGTTGCACGTCAATCGGTGAACAGTAATTGCGGAAGTCGAGGAGTCGTTCTCATCCTTTATAAGTATTCCCCCTTCTCCTCCTCTCGCTCACTTCTTTCTTGCCGCTTTCTTTCTCAAAAAATCTTCTAACCCTTCAGCCCTCGCTCTTGCGGTTTGCTGTACTAGGCTCGTCCTTCCGAAGCAGTTTAGTCGGTAAGTTTATTTAGTTTAAGCACAGATGGGTAGGGCTCAGTCCGGCTCGTCAGCATCGACGTCCAGGGGGGAAGTGAAGCGAGCCTCCACATCGACGTCGTGGGAGGAGCCCGTGCTTGAGGAGGAGTCGGCGCACGCTGCGGAGCCTTTCGATTCAGTTTGGTGGGAGGAACCAGTAGGTGAGGGGGAGGTGGTACACAAGGTGAGGCCGTCGCGCTTCCGACGTCCCTTCGTGGTGGAGAGTAGCGAGTCGGAGGGAGCCAGTGATGGTTCGGACGATATCCTTGTGCTGGAGTTGTCTTCCGAGGAGGAGGGAGACGTGGGCGACGCAACGAGGAGATCCACCGTTCAGGGTGCGGGCCCGAGTTTCATGCCGACAGGCCTGGGGCCCTCATCTACTCCCTCGTCGGAGCGAGTCAAGAAGAGGAAGAGGGCCCCGAGGAAGGCGGGGTCGAGGACTGGTGGTTCGAGCCAGGCGCCTGTTTTCCGCAATTTGATGACAGGTTCGCCCGTTCAGCCGAAGCCTTTCCGTCAGTATCCCGACGATCTTTCTGACCAGGAGCTCTTCGGTGTGCAGCCCTCTTCGCCGAGTCGGAGGAGGGTGATGATGGATGCGATCCCGACTGTCTTGGAGGGCGGGGACTTGGAGGTTCTGCAGCTGGCGTATCACATAGGGCCTGGCTTCGAATTGTTGCTACCGAGCTCTACTCTGCGCCCCACCGATCCCCTTTCTGCTTGGTATTGCATCTTCCCAGTGGACGCTTTCATCTCCGGGCTGAGGTTGCCAGTCCATCCGTTTGTTCGGGACGTGCTGAACTGGGCCTCCTTGGCCCCAATGCAGTACGGGCCGAACTCTTGGAAGCAGATTATCTGCTTTGTGCTGATGTGCAAGGAACAGAAGGTACCCCTGCGGCTGAATGTGTTCCGTGCGATGTTGATGATTAGCTCGGCGGCCGAGGGTGTTTACTACATCTCTCCCCGGAGTAAGGGGAAGGTCGTTCACAGTCACCCGGACTCCATCAAGGAATGGAAGAAAAAATATCTGGTGATCAGGAGTGAAAAGCCCTGGGACATTCCCACTCGATGGAATCACTCCAAACCGAACTATCAAGCGCCGAGGCCGAGGGATTTGTCGGCCGAGGAGTGGGGGTTTGTCGAGCGCCTCCGTTCGTCACCCAGTATCGATTGGACGAAGGTGACGGAGGCCAACTTGGCGAGCGTTGGACTGAGCCCGGCCGTTATGTGTATGTAGTTGTTTCTTTTCTTTCGGTCCTTTCGTACTTTCTTGCTCATTGCTCTTAATGGCTTTTTCTGCAGATATGGACGAAGCATCGATCAAGGCAAAGAGGCTCGCCATAAGGAAGGAGAATGCAGAGAAGAAGGGGGAGGCGGCGAAGAGGCAAAGGGGGTCGCCCCTAGTTATTTCTGAGGTCCAGCCCGAATCGGGGACCAAGAGGATTCGCTCGGAGACGAGCAAGGGGGCGGCTACTTCGAAGGGCCAGAGCCTAGCGAGGGCCTCCGTTCTTGACAAGGGGAAAGGTCCCTTGGTCGAGGTTGAGGAAGAGGACCCGGTGGCGGAGTTGCTGCGGCAGCGGTGGGCTCCGGACTGGTCTGTTCGGACGGGGGACCGTCTGACCGACGAGGCCCAGGCCGTCGAGGTGGTGGAGAAGTTGGCGACCCCTCGTGACCGCAAGGTGATGGAGGGTGAGCCCGTGGAAGTGACGTTCACGCGTCTGGCGCAGGCCCTCGTGCAGGTAATTCCGTCGACCCTATTCTCCTTGTCAATTTTTTCTGCGGAAGTCTTTTTCTTATCTGCGCTCGTTGGTCGCAGGCTTGCATGCAGGGGGCTAATATGAAGAACCTCTACGAGGCGTCCCTGGCACAAGAGCGAGCTCGGGCGGAAAAGAGCGAGCGGGAGATGAAGGAACTGCGGATCGAGCTCGAGGGTTCGCACAAGAGGGAGCAGCAGATGAAGCTCGAGCTCGAGGCCAAGGATGCGGAGTGGGGGAAGAAGGTGGCCTCCTTGAAGAAGAAGTTCGCCAAGGAGAAGGAAGAAGTGACGATTACGGGCCAGATGATGGTGATCAAGGCCCAGGACACATGTTATGCGAAGGCCCTCAGCCATGTGAGGCACTTCTATCCGACCATCGACCTGTCCAATTTTGAGTACGACATGGAGATTGAGGGGACGTCGAAGACTCCTGGCGAAGAAGGGCCTGCTCTCGACCCGCCGGCCGACCCATCTGTGGATCCGTCAGTCAACGCTGAGGTGGGACGATAAGCTGTATTATTCTGTCTTTCTTTTCTCCTTCTCTTGACTGTATTTGCCTCCCGCGGACTGGCCACCGCCTTTTTTGTAAGGAGTACTTAAATTTATAGGGAAAAAAAATTTTTTTTGACCGGCCAAATGTTTTGAACTCGGATTTTTCTGAACCTTTTCGTGTGTGTGTATTGGGTTGGCTGGTTCTCCTGTAGGTTGTGGCTCCCCTTCCCGAGGTGGACCCCCGACGTTCCGATGTGGCGTGGCTCCGGAGCAAGGTTGAGGTCCTGGAGGCCGCGTTGGTCTGCCACCGAAGGGGGGCCCGTGACACTGATGCGGCTTTGAATTTTTATTGGAATAAGTCTGAAGTTTTAAGTGAGGAGGCGAGCCGGCTGAGGAGGGCGATGCTGGATCGGGGACTCGGCGGTGCGAGCCTTGGGCAGGCGGTGTTGGGTGCCTCGGTGCCGAGGCCCACTTCTGAAAGGTTACTTCGGGATGTCTCTGCGGAGAAAGAAATGGAGATACATCGTTACAATATTATGCTGGGTGCCTCTGCGTCTTCCTCGGTGGGTCGGTAAGCGGAGGGTGTTCTCTCTGCGCTGCTGCTGTTGCAGCGTACGCGACCAGGTGACGCCCAGAGCTCCGTGGCTGGGGAGTCGACCATGGCTGAGTTCCAGGACCATCATAACGAGCAGGGGGATTTTTTAGCCGCTCGTTCGGAGTAATCCCGCCCTCCAGCGGACCCGAGGGGCTCTAGGATGGCGACTTCCTTCAGTTTGAGATGAGTGGAGTGGTCCTGTAACGGTCTTCGTTTGTTTTCTTGGGACGAAAATAAAAGGGTACGAATAAAGAATCCTGTTCCTTCTTTGCCTTGGCTAGTAGTGTAGTGAACGATGGTGGTTTTTAGGGAGAGTCCACCGATCCGCGAGGGATCGAAGTGGGGCCTTAGGGAGAGTCCTCAGCTTGGATTCGGTTGGAGCCTACCGAGGTGTTGGGGACGGTACCGGAGTGAGGACTCAGGCACCGATCTTATTATCTGGCGTTAGGATTTTAACAAAAAGAGACCTCTTTTGCATAAGATAAGGAGGGCCGCTAAGATGGTCCTGTACATAAGAGTGTTTACACAAAAAACCTGTTTACATTAAGCCAGGCTAGAGCCTATGTTTGCCCTTCGAGGGGTTTCATCCGGCACTTGGCTTCGACTGGGGCCTTCTCCCACTTGGTGACAGATTTGGAAGCAGGGTCGTCCCTCTCAGGCTTGAACTTGACGGCGTCGAGGGAGAACACACCCCCCCCCCCAACGGTGGTCATGTAGCACGATCGCGCTGCCTCTTGGCTACCTCGGACAGTGCCGACCCCTTGCGGGGTGGGAAATTTGAGTTTCAGATGGTAAGCCGAGGGCACCGCTTAGAGGGAGCATAGTCCGGGTCGGCCGAGTATGACGTTGTAAGCCGCCTTGACGTTGACCACCATGAAGTCCATGGACTCGGTCCTTTTGACAGGAGCCGATCCTGCGGTAACGTCGAGGGTGACAATCCCTTCTATCACGACAGGGACGCCGGAGAACCCCTGCAAGGTGTATCCGGCCGGCTTGAGCCTGCCTCTAGGTAGTTTGAGATTCTCGAATGCTTCGAGGAAAAGGATATTAACCGAGCTGCCGTTGTCGACGAGGACTCGGCGAACTTCACAATTAGCCATGTGGAGACAAATGACGAGGGCATCGCAGTGGGGTAGGCGGACGCCCTCGAGGTCCTCTCCTGAGAAGGAGACCGGCATCGGTTGTATCTTGGGCGAGGAATTGTTGCGGACAACATTCACTTCCCGGATGAAGGCTTTTCGGGAAGTATTTGAATTTCCTCCCATGGGCCCTCCGTGGACACAATGCAAGATGAAGGGCGCATCCGCGGCTCCCTCGGAGTCGGGATCCTGACCTTGGATGCGGTTCGGAGTAGGGTTCGGAGGTAAGGTCCTCCGGTTCCTAATGTCTCGTCAATCCCGTGGGACTTCTCGGGTGAATTCTCGGAGGTACCCCCTGGAAATGAGCTCCTCAATCTCGTCTTTCAGGGCTCGACACTGGTCGGTTTCGTGCCCGTGATCTCTGTGGAAGCGACAGTAGAAGCGCTGGTCTCGGTTCTTGCCGTTGTTAGGCCGGGGGGGTAGTCGAACAATGCCTTTGTCTTCGATTTCTAAGAGGATGGCGGATACGTTATGTGTCAAGGGAGTGTACCTCTCGAAGCGGGGGACCGGCGGGACCTTCTTCACGGCCCCCGCGTCCCTCGGAGCTTTCTTTGGTGGTTCGACAGCTTCGACCTTCCGCTTTCCCTTCCCGAGGGCCTCCCTGGTATCTTCGGGGTTAAGGGCCTCTTCTGCCCTAATGTATTTCTCGACCCGGTTGAGGAGATCGGGAAAGTCGATGGGGGGTCTCTTCGCCAGAGAAGCTTTCAGCTGTCCATGACGAACGTTGTGCAGAAAGGCCGCAGAGGCGACGCCTGGATCAAGAGAGGAGACTGACCTCGCCTCCGTGGTAAATCTCCGGACGAACACTCTGAGGGATTCTCCCTCTATCTGCTTGAGCCCCAGTAAAGAAGCGCTAGTCCTTTCCGCCTTCCGGCTGGTGACGAAGTAGGCGAGGAAATTGCCCTCTAGTTGGTCGAAAGAGTAAATGGAGCCGGGAGTGAGTTTCGAATACCATTCACGAGCCGGACCCCGAAGCGTGGCGGGGAAGGCTCGGCATAGCAGGGGATCCGAGGCGCTGTGAATCATCATGAGGGTTTTGAAACCTTCCATGTGATCAGCGGGATCTCCCTCGCCGTCGTAGGTCTCGAACTCAGGTGGTCGGAAATTCCTTGGTATTTCCGCTTGGAGGATGGGGGCGGAGAAGGGAGGTCGGACAGGTCTGTACCCCTGAGCCGCCCGTCGGTCACCGTCTCCCATATGATCGAGGCGATCCTCCATTTCTTGGAGGCGTCTTAGGAGTATGCCATCGTCTTCTGGCTGGTTTGTTGAAGGGCGCGATGCGCTGGTCTCGACATCCGACCCCGTTTGGGAGCGGAGGGTTTCCTCCCCGGGGGTCCGTCGGAGGGCCCCGAGAATTTCTCTCCGGAAGTCTTGGAACTCCTTGTGAGTGACGGGGGCTCCCTCGACCCGGTGTGGTTGGTCTGGAGGCTGCCTTCCGATGCGGCTGAGTGCCGATCTCCGTCCCTCGGGTGGCGGTCTCAGATGGTTCGGGGCCGGGTTGGAAGCGGCCCTTCGCCTGCTGCGGCTAATCTGTCGGTTGACGATTACTCCCCGTAGGTCGGGCTGGACTGTACGGGTGGCGCTCCGCCGGGATCCCTGATGGGAATCTCCGTGCCTTGATGCGCGTGGCCCGGCATTGGTGTTTGGTGGGGGTGTGTCCCGTCGGTTGACGGAGGAGGCGGCCCCCTTGCCCTTGGAGGCCATGAGAGTTCGGCTGTCGAGGTCGCTCGATGGTCGGGCTCGGGTCGGCTTCTGAAGCAGTGTTCCCACAGACGGCGCCAACCTGATGCGGTTTATTTCTGGGAGACGTGTGGATGCACCAGGTGTGAGTTCGGACTCAATTTGTATTTGAAGGAGAAAGCTGCTCGTCTGACGACCCTCGGCTGATCGGGCGGAACCTGTGGCGACCTCGGGGTGATCGGAGATATGGGCTTGGATCAGAGGATTCGGATCCGAGGTCTTGTGTACCTGCAGACGGTCCTGAAACACCGGGGTTTGTCCCGGTGGCGGACCCTCCGACGATCTAGTCAGTCTCTGTGAGAGAGTAGCAATAACTAGGTGAATTTAAGTGGCAAAAGATTGATTACCTGAAAAGGTGGGTGAGGGTCTAGTATTTATAGAGAATTCCAACCGGGTGTGGATCCGCTTGGGGGCCGGGTCTGGACCCGAAAGCCCATGGGCCTGACGTGGTAGAGGGCCCAGGGAGTTTAGGGCAGACGTGGCCATATCAGGAGCGGTATAGGGCTGACGTGGCAAAACCCTGGGTGGTATTTGGAGCTGACATGGCTGATCGTGGGTCCTCTGTGTTTCTGGGAGAATCGGAGGGCCTAGGCGGTGCCAGGTCATCCCCCTGCTTTGCCAGAGAGGGGGGACGGCCCGTGGGGCTGTCACGGATCGGAGACCGAGGACCACTGAGGCTCGTCAGATACGAGGAGGCCGGTTCTGTGGGGGTGCACTTGAGGTTCGGCGCCGACCCTGTAATGGTTCGAAGCCGGACTAAATTGCTATTTTTACCTTTCTTGAGTGAGAGTTGTATTGGGCCCTGGTTGGGCCTTCAGGCCATTTTTCACCCTACCACACTAGTCTATATTTGGTGAGTTTTTTTGCACACCCCTACTTGAGGGGAAAAGTGGTATCCCCTGACACACACTAACTGAGATAGTGCGAATAATATTACTAGAGGCGCTAACTCAGTTAGCGACAGAGACTTTTTTGTATTCAATTTTCAAACAGAGACAGTTTGGTACATACTTACAAAAAAGAGGGATAGTTTGGTAAAAAATTCTTTGGATTTGGGGTTGGGTGTATATATTAATATATTATTTATCTATATAATAAATTACAAAGAAAGCTATCAAGTGGCTCTCATTCAATTTCTCCTAAAATCAATGGCCTAGATTGATTCTCACAAAACATATTTTTCTGCCCAAAATTTCAAACCCCAAAATTAAATTTTCCCCCCCAAAACTAAAAAACTCATTACTTTATTACTATCTCTCTCTTCTCTCTTCACTTTTTCATATTTTATCTTTCTCTCTCTCTCTCTCCCATTTTTTCTTTATGTACTTAGAAATTTAGATTTTAAACTTTCAGGTTTGTAAAATTTTCAGAATTTTTATGTTTTTTTATTGCACATGTTATATTGAAAATAGCAAATATCTCTTCAACAGTTAAATTTCATCATTTTCCATCCTTAAAATTCTAAGAAGTTGGATTTTGCACCCTCATTTATAATTATTTTTTAACATATACTAATAGATACATGGACTTTTATTTACAACTAATTATTGTCATACTATTCAAACTTGAACTACATAATTGCTGTTTTACTGTTTACAGGGCTTTTCGTGTGTTGTATCATTCCGAAGACGTGCCGTAGGTACGTGCCCATGGGCAAATCTAGTAATTTAATAAATACGGTACCCGTGAGCATACATGACCTGACCCATAAATTTACGGGTGGACCTTGGAAAATTTTCAAAACATGCACCCGAACCTGGCCCGTTCGGGTGCTACCCGCTGGTACCCACTCCGTTTTCCCAGGTCTAGTTGAGACTCAAAATTTATGGTAACCTTTACAATCTAGTAGTAATCTTATAAGAATTTTGGCAAGTACATATTCCTGTAATTTCGTGATTACTAAAATTTGGCCTATCAGACAGCAGAGGATTTGAGTAAATTAGTTTCACATTGGATTGATGAGATGGTTGAGAAGGTGGGATGTGTATAAAAATGACAAATGCGCTAGAAAGGCTCCATACTTACCTTCCCAGGTTATTTGGGTGATCAGATATGTCGAGTACTAGGCTACAATGGCCTGCATTGCACTTGAGGGGGTCCCCCAGTGGGAGAGTGGACTTCATAATTTGTTGCTATGAGGATATGCGCATGCACTACCCCTGCTCAATTCAAATATTCTAATTTTTTTAGGTTTTTAAAATAAATAATTATTTTGGGTGATCAATATGAACTTATATTATTTTTTTTTGTGAATCTCTAATGTTGTGTTTCTATTCGATTAGGAAAAATTGAAGCCCATAAGTACAAACAAGCAACTAGCATTAGGGCGTGCTAAGAGCATCCACACCCATTTGTTGTTTTGCCAAAATTGTCTTTTTTTGACAATTAGAGAGCTGCAATGCAAACGTTTGCTATTTTATAATAATTTGAGAATTTTTTTTTGAGAGAAAATGTGGAATAAGGCCACCCCGTTTCATTAATAAGAGATTAACAAAACAACCCCAACATACTGGGGCAAGTTACAACGTACAGATAGAAAAAAAAAACATGAAGCGACATGACCAGTACATATAATCAGCTCTCACTTTAAACTACGAGGACCAACTAATTGTATGTCCATCAAGCAAGCTTCGAGCACCCACCTCCACGGCACGCGCCCACCCACCTGAAGCGAATCATGTGAAATTTGAAAATTTGCCGCTCCCCTCATTCTACCTCACCAACGCCACTTCACACATGGCCCAGTCGGAGTCGCACCCCAAAGGAGAGCCGTGGAGAGGATACCCACCTCTGTCACGCTATAGCTCTCATCAGCGATTTCTCATCAAACAAAACACTCAGTCACCCTAACCACGAACATCAACAAGGAGAGAGCCGTGAAGAGGATACCCTCGCCTCTCACACGCATCAAATCTCGTTATTGATTTCTCATAACACTAACAGACACTAGCACAGAATAGAGAGAAGCAATATCTTTACTCTCTCACTCCCTCTCACGCAAAACCCGAAACAACCACAACTAACAGAAGCATCACCTTCCCCTCTCGCCCCTACGGGCGGTGGACGTTGTAGATTGCTGGTTTATTGATGAGGGCGTAGTGGCAGCACTGTTGCGAAAGCTGTGACCGTTGATTAACTGGTGCCGAATTCAGGGTGCGCTATCCCACTACCGACCAAAAGCAGATACATCTCCACCTCAACAATTTCTACAGGACACTTCATGGGGGGACCCCGTCTGCAGGCCCAAGCCCCACCTTGCGCTGTAATGGTGCGCACCTATGGGGGGACCCCGTCTTCGGGCCCTAGCCCCGTAACCGTGCAACACAGCATTGAACGTCGGGTTCAATGATGAGGGCGTAATGACGGTGCTGCTTAGAAGACTGTGGCCATCTGGTGAAGGCGCTCAAGTGTAGCCGTTGTTAATCTCAATCACTCCCCCTCACAGTCAATACATTCACACCACACAGTCAAATCACACCACACAATTCCTCTATGGATTGCTCATTGCTCAGGTTTACAGTTGGCCAGGGTGGTTGAGCATAAGCGCTGAATCGACTGTGGCACTATCGACGAAGCCATCACTGCCGCTGAATAGTTTATGGCACCGCTATCCTGTGGCTTGATTGCGAAGGGAGTAGCCTCTGTGCCACCTCGACCTCCGCACCATAGGAGCTTGCTCAAACTATGTCGACGACGGCTGGAGGAGCCACCACAGTCAATCGATGGTAGAAGAATCACACCGGATGTTCGAATGGGGCCGGGACGGAAGCTCCTGCTCCAGCATCTCGAGCTCCTCGTCATAGGAGCTCACCCAATCCACTTCGACGGAAGTGGCGACAGCGCGGTGTGGGGGAGGGGAGGGGAAGGGGGGGTCGATGGCAGAGAGAATGCTCCTGCTCCGCCACCACGAGTTCCACTCCATCGGAGCTCGCCAGATCTCAAAAGCGTCAAAGAAACCCTCCAACTTTCGTCGCCGCGCTAGAAGGGAGGGAGGGTCGCCGCGTTGGTGGAAGAGTGGTAAGGGGGACGACGGGGAGGGGGGCGGCGGCGCCGAGGGAAAGCCGCCGCCGCCCCAAGGAGATAGATCTAGAGTTTTGCTCTTTGGGTTCGGGAGCAGGTAGGAGAGAAAAGATGAGTACTTGGAAGCAAATGATTTCGATCTTGTATTAAAATATTGCATAATAATTTGAGAATTGAGGAACAATGACTTCTCATATTTGAGAAAGAATTTGATAATTATCAAATTATAGAGGACGGAACATGTTATTCTGTCCAATTTTCTAATTATTGGGATCAGACGATACATCATGTATCGTCCTATAATTTTTTATTAAATTTTTTTAAAAAATAGCGGACAGAACCACATGTTTCGTTCCAAAAAAAATTAAAAATTCAAAAAAGGGATCAGACAGGACAAAAGCAAAAAACTTCTCAAACAGAACATGTCCCCTTTGAAGACTTTGACCAGCCAAAGCGAAGCACAAATCAAGGTTTCATGTTAACCAAACTAGATTTTTTAATTTAATCATATTTTAGTATTAGTTTAATAACTAGTTATTATACTAATAACTATTTTAAAACTAATAACATTTTAATCTTTTTTAAAATTAAAAAAATACCTCTCGAAAGGAACAACATATTCCATCCGATAAATTTATTTTTTAATTATTTTCTCAAATTTTAACAAATAATCACTGCAACTTAATCTCATATTGTCATTTTTCATTTTGTCAGTTCGCCAAAATTTGGAAACAACCAGCGTGGATGTTCTAAAAATCTAATAAAGTATTAAATGGATGACCTAGGCCAATGAGGCCTGACTATCAAAGCAGGCCCCCACATGAGACGCCATGTCTCTCCTGCCGGACCGGGCTAATTTGGGCCCTATCCGGGCCTGGTTTACCAAATAAGAAGGCAAGCGATTGCTATCAAATGATTCAATTTGCATTTTGCAGTAGATATACCAAATGGTAACAGGATTTGTTATATAAACTACATAAAATTCTTAAAGAAAATAAATATAGTATTTAACATAAGATAGAATTAGAGCAATGAAAATATAAATGAAGTAACAGAAAGGGCGATGCAGATTGAGTGAAACATGAAACAATTTTTGTAGGGTTGTGAAAGAGTAGTATTTTTCTACTAAGTAGGTTCAATATTGATCCATTTCTTTGAATACTAGATTGGATACACAAATCCTTCCCAACTTGGCATACATGTCAATGAGGGAATTAGAGATGACAATGTCTTTGACTGAAGCCTGATCCGATTGAATAACAATGAAGTGTCTGCCCTGGCCTTGTTATCCTCAAAGTGGTGCAGTTTTAGAACAAGCCTGAATTGAGAACAATATCGAAACAAAAACAAGGGGTTAACCAATTGCACTTTTTCATGGAGTTCAGTAAATTAAAGTCTTCCAAGACTTCAAAAGCAAATCCATTCTCAGTGACATTAAATCACTGTGTTCAAAGATACTGTATCTCTGATTGCCATTCTTTTGATGATGAAATCATTGTCGGGATATGTTTCAACGAGGTATTTCTCTGTGATGGTGTAAAGAGACAATCCGTAGTTGATGAATATTGCATGAAGCTCTTTCCTGTTGGGGTTTGTAGATCCAATACACGATAATGGGTTGAAGAAGATAGACGGAAAGAAAAGTCGAAGTGGGAGCAGGAGGTCAACAATGGTTGAACAATGGTTGGAGGCTACAGTAGAGTTGCGATCGACCACGCGGCCGACCGCACCTAGGCAAGACGACCGGTCGAAAGCGCAGTCGACCGTCTCGCTCTCTGACTCAATTCTGTACCTTGAAGGAATGATCGGTCGACTGCGCAGTCGACCGACCTGCTCTCTGTTGGAACTCATGCAGTCGAAGGGGAAGACCAGTCGACCGTCAAGATGCCGGTCGACCGTCCCGATGCTGATTGATGAGCGGCTGAGATGAAAAGTTGTGGAATCCTATATATATTGTATTGTGTACGATTTTAGGGCAGTGTGAAAAGAAAAAAAAGTTCTACCAGCCGTCATTAAGAGAGAGAGAAATAGAGAGAAACCCTACACTTTGGTGGTGAGTTCTTAAGAGATTTGTAAACCTAATCTTGATATTTTTAGTGAAAATCGCAGGAGTACCTCTGCGCGGGGAAGTAGCCATTGTTTGGGTGAACCTCGATAAAAATCTTGTGTGTTCTGGTGTATTGCTTTTACTTGTTCTTTGTTCTCTTGTTTTGATTATATAGTTCTTACATCTCATCGTCGTTGTTGAGTTTATTCCGCATTTAGAATTTAACAAAGTGGTATCAGAGCAACAGGTTGGTAGTATTGATTGAGATGAGGGACAAGAGTACAGTCAAGGAGTTCGATGGAACGGATTTCACAATGTGGAAGATCCAAATGATTGCGTATCTTCGACAGAAGGATCTAGATGATCCGTTGTTTGGTGTGAAGCCAGAAGAGACGGAGGTCGATCCGATTGCGTTGGTGGGCTGAAATAGATTGGATCAGAAAGCGCTTGGACAGATTCAGTTGTCGCTGAGCAGGAATGCGCTATTTCACATTGAGAAGGCAAGAACCGCAAATGAGGTAATGGAGATATTGATAGACATGTTTGAGAAGCCAAATGCACGAACCAGATCTTACATCTAAAGAAGTTGGTTAACTTGAAGTTGTCATAAAGGGGTTCGGTTGCTGAGCACATCAACAATTTCTATATGGTTTGCAATTAAATAGAATCGTCGGGCTTGAAGTTTGAGGAGAGGGCACAATCGTTGTTGTTGCTATCCAGTCTTCCCGATAGTTACAGTACAGCAGAGCAAACTATTACTAGCACTATGACTGATACGACAATCCTAAAAGATGATATAAGCAGCATCATGAATGAGGATGCAAGGAGGAAGAGACATGGAGAGACTTCGGTGTCATATCCTAGCAATACAGTGCTGTCAGTTGATAACCGTGGTAGAAATAACAACAAAGGGAGGTCGCAAAGCAGGAATCATATGTCCAAGTCAAGAACCGGACATCGCACAGGTGAGTGTTGGTACTGCAAGAAGCCAGGACACAGGAGAGACCAATGCGAGGAGTATAAGAAAGCACAAGTAGGGTCACAGGTCGCCAATGTGGTAAGTATTGAACCCCATCTAGATGAATTGTGTTTATCAGCTGGATTTAATAATTTGCAAGATGATTGGTATATAGACTCGGGTGCTTCTTATCATTGTACCCCTATGAGGGATGTTTTTGAGGATTACAGGACATGTAATTTTGGTGCAGTTTCAGTTGGTAATGGGCAGATATGTCCAGTTGTTGGTAGAGGCACTATGAGAGTGAAGGCTCGCAATGGTGGGCAATTGGTCTTGTATGGTACAAAACATATTCCGAGCTTGAAGAAAAACTTGATCTCAACTAGCAAACTAGACAAAGAATGATTTACAACAACTTTTGGGTATGAAAAATAGAAGGTGACTACAGGTGCCAGCTTGGTGGCAAAAAAAAAGCGTGGTGACACGTTGTACTTACTCAAGGGAGGTGAGTCGGGTGATATCATTGCTACAGCATCAGTAAGTAGTTCCTCTTCAATTCTATGGCATGTCTGGTTGGGGTACCTTGGTGAAAAGGGTGTCAAGCAGCTTTGTTCTAGGAATCTTTTACCGGGGCCGAAGAAGGTTGTGATGAATTTTTGTGAGAATTGTGTGATGGGCAAACAGAAGACAGTTAGCTTTCAGTTGGGTGGGCGTGAGAAGAAGCTTGCGAAGCTAGAGTTGATACATACAGATGTGTGGGGGTCCAGCTCAGGAATTCTCTTATGGTGGTAAGAGATACTTCGTCACGTTCATCGATGATGCTACAAGAAAGGTTTGGGTTTATGCAATTCGCAAGAAACCAGAAGTTTTTTAGGCTTTCAGAGCTTGGAAGGCCAGGGTTGAGAATGAGACGGGTTGCAAGGTGAAAGCAATAAAGTCAGACAACGGAGGTGAGTACACAAGCAAAGAGTTTGTTAACTATCTGGCAAGGTAAGGTATAAGAGGAATCAAGACAGTTCCTAAGACTCCACAGGAGAATGGTGGAGCAGAAAGGATGAACTGCACGATACTCAAAAGGGCGAGATGCATGAGACTTCATGCGGGTCTTCCGGTCCATCTTTGGGCCGTTACAGTTGATACAGCAGTGTACTTGATTAACTATTGTCCGTCTAATGCCCTTGATGGGGCTATTCCAGAATAACTATGGTCAGGTAAAACTGTTAATTATTCGTATTTGAAAGTTTATGGTTGTATGGCATATGCACTAATTGACAGGGAAGAAAGAAAGAAGTTGGACTCTAAGTCCAGGAGGTGTGTGTTCAATGGCTACGGTGGCGATGAGTATGGTTGCAGGCTTTGGGATTTTGTGGATAACAAAGTCATTCGCAGTAGGAATGTAGTGTTCAATGAAGAGGTCCTATACAAGGATAGGCACATAGGTCAAGACAATACAACCAGTTCAGAATCAGATTGGGGTTCAGACTCAGACTCAGATTCAGATTCTAAAGGCGGCCCTAGTGGTGGGGGCCCTATAGTGCAGCAGCAGGTATAGGTACCACATGCAGCACAGGAGGCTCATGATGAGCTTATTGGGAATGAGAAGGTTATCCAAGATGAACAGGTACAGCCAGAACAGTTCGAAAAACCTGAACCGGTCGGTGAACCGATACCCACGTTGCGGAGATCGACACGAGAGAGGAGGCCAACCAGGATATTTGATCCATCAGCTAGTGTTGTTCACGAGCATGTTCTGTATATGGATTCGGTGGAGCCAGAGACTCATGAGGAGGCTTTGAGGGATGAGGCTCGAATTCAGTGGGAGTTAGCCATGAAGGACGAGATGAGCTCCTTGGAATAGAACCAAACTTGAGAGTTGACCAAGTTACCTATAGGGAAGCACGCTCCTATGAACAAATGGGTTTTCAGAGTCAAAGATGAGGCAGATGGCAGTAAGAGGTACAATGCCAGACTTGTTGTGAAAGGATTCTCTCAAAGGGAAGGTGTCGATTATAGCGAGATCTTTGCACCGGTTGTGAAGATGGCTTCTATTAGGGTTCTGCTCAGTATTGTGGCAGTTGAAGACATGCACTTAGAGCAGTTGGATTTGAAGACAACATTTCTCTATGGTGATGTCGAAGAAGAGCTGTACATGAGACAATCCACAGGTTTTGAAGCTAAAGAAAAGAAAGACATGGTGTGTCAATTGAAGAAGAGTCTTTATGGGCTCAAACAAGTACTGCGACAATGGTACTAGAAGTTTGATTGTTTCATGAGAGAAAAATGTTTCGATAGGTGCGAAACGAATCATTGTGTGTATGTTCGTAGATATGAGGACAATGATACAGTTACCTTGGCGTTGTATGTGGATGACATGCTGTGAGCAGGTTCATGTATGGAGAAAATCAAGGAAGTGAAAAAGATGTTAGCAATGAAGTTTTCAATGAAGGACTTGGGTGAAGTAAACCAAATCCTCGGCATAAAGATCAGTAGAGACAGAAGTAGCAAGAAGCTTTGGTTATCACAAGCGGACTATATGAAGAAGGTGTTGAAGAGATTCAATATGGATGGCGCGAGGCCAGTCACTTGTCCCTTGGCTGCTCACTTCAAGTTATCAATGGACTTGTGTCCTAAGACAGAGGCGGAGATGAAGGAAATGACTGCTATTCCTTATGCCTCAGCCGTTGGGAGTTTGATGTATGCGATGGTGTCTACAAGACCAGACATCGCATAAGCAGTAGGAGTTGTCAGCCGTTACTTGAAGAATCCAGGTAAACATCATTGGGATGCAGTAAGGTGGATTCTTAGATATCTAGCAGGTACTTCAGATTACTCTCTTTGTTTTGGAAGAGATTCTTTGTATATACATGGTTATGTGGATGTAAATTTTTTAGGCGATCGTGATGGTTGTAGAAGTACTACAGGGTATGTATTTACAGTCGGTGGAACAGCTGTTAGTTGGGCTTCACAGTTACAAAAGGTTGTAGCGCAGTCAACCACGGAGTCAGAGTATATGGCACTTACGTATGGAAGTGACGAAAGACATGTTGCGGATTTCGGAGCTTATGAAACAGTTGGAGAGAAAGCAACCCATAAGTGAACTATGATGTGACAGTCAAAGTGCAGTTTTCTTGGCGAAAAACTCGGCATATCACTCTAGGAATTGGCACATTCAAATGAGGTATCATTTTGTCAGAATGGCGGTTTAGAAGAAATGGTTGAAGCTAACTAAGATTCTCGGCACTAAGAATCCGGCGAACATGCTCACTAAGGTGGTGGATAGCAAGAAATATCACTTTTTCTATACCGCTATCGGATTGTCTCCAGGTTAATTGTTGAGGAGACTCGCAAAGGCACAGGCCTAGACTAGGCCAATGGAAAAACGAAGAACAGGTTAGAGAATTTGTGTATATGTCTCCAAGTGGGAGATTGTTGGGGTTTGTGGATCCAATATACGATAATGGGTTGAAGATGATAGCAGGAAGGAGAGTCGAAGTGAGAGCAAGAGGTCAAGAGTAGTTGGAGGCTGCAGCAGAGTTGCGATCGACCGCACCCCCGACCAAACCCAGGCAAGACAACCGGTCGACCGTCCCGCTCTCTGACCCAATTTTGTACATTGAAGGAATGACCCGTCAACCGCGCAGTCGACCGACCTGCTCTCTGTTGGAGCTCATGCAGTCAAAGGGGAAGACCGGTCGACCGTCAAGATGGTGCGGTCGACCGTCCCGATGCTGATTGATGAGTGGCTGAGATGGAAAGTTGTGGAATCCTATATATATTGTATTGTGTACGATTTTAGGGTAGTGTGAAAAGAAAAGAGAGTCCTACCAGCGGTCATTAAGAGAGAGGAAGAAACCCTACACCATGGTGATGAGTTCTTGAGAGATTTGTAAACTTAATCTTCATATTTCTAGTTGAAATCGCAGGAGTGCCTCTGCACGGGGAAGTAGCCATTGTTTGGGTGAACCTCGATAAAAATCTTGTGTGTTCTTGTGTTTTGCTTTTGCTTGTTCTTTGTTCTCTTGTTTTGATTCTATAGTTCTTGCATCTCGTCGTCGTTGTTGAGTTTATTCCGCAGTTAGAATTCAACATTTCCAAGATTGAAGGATCCCATAACCATATTATAGCTCGCCATTATGTCAGAAATTAAAAAAGCCCAATTCTATTTGAAGAACAGAACTGACTCATAAGTTAACCAGAGAGAGACACGCTGAGAGGCAACCAAAGAGAGCTCCCGAGATGTTACCTGGCCAACAACAATCAACACCGTCCGATGGCCAGTGTGGAAGGGACGATGAGGGTGACCTGATGAACGAAGCTTAGAGGAGGCGCCAGGATCGGTTCCGGTGAAGCGTCAAAGGGTAGAGGACTCCCAACAACGCGAGATGCACGATCAGATCATAGAGGTCTATCAAAGAGAGGCAGTAGAGAACACCGGGATAGAATTCCGGTGGATATGCAACGACAATGCTCCCTGGAGTAGGAAAGAGGTGATTTCAGAGCTCCGACGAGCCATAGGAGGTCGTATGTGGAAGCGACTAGGAAGGGGAAGGGACTCGGTCGGGAGCTTCAACGAAAGAGATGGACATCACCGGAAAAGGAGGCCGAGCAAGGACGATGAGAAAGGGGAGTGGATACTGTATAAACTCAAGAGAGTGAGGAAGGCGGAGAAGATGGCAGTGAGGAAGAACTCATTGTTGTTTTCTACAGCAGCAATGGCGACGAAGCAAGCCGAGTGTCACAAGTGTGCAAGGAGAGGCCACACAATACATGAATGTGTTAACCAATGGTTTTGCTATGCTTGTAAGAAGCACGATCACATCTGGATTGCTTGTCCAAGAATCAAAGCGACGGGAAGCTCACAATCCAAATCCCAACCACCGGAGGAAACAATCAAACGGGTTGGGACTGAAAAAATCGGAGGAGAGTAGCGATGACCGTAGCTAGAATAGTCATCAAGGCTGTGATTACTCCAACTCCGATCATGGCCGAATTTGATAGTCGACTTAAGCTTTGCATCATGATCAAAATCCACACTGGAAATCTGAGAATTTTTTCCCGTACTAACCCATTTTTTGAAAATATTGAGCGATCTGACCCACTTTCGAAAATATTTACCCAACTGACCCAGTTTTGGACACGTCAGCATTAACCGTTATTAGAAATAACGGCATAGGTTAACACCATGCTGTTGTTTCCAATAGCGGCATCCGTATAAAAAAAATTCGCATGCCGCTATTTGGATTAACGACATTAGTTAACATATTCTCAATCTTGTGCTCTATGTGACTTGAAAAAAAATGCAAGTGTGAAAAAATTCTATAGATTATGGCGCTATTTCCAACATCGGCATTCTCATTATAGATGCCGTTGTTAGGGATAGCGGTATCAGTTATAGATTTTTTTGTATATAAATAGTGGTTCCCTTTTCTCCTTCTCCTTTCACTTTAGATCTGTTTTCCCTTTCTCTCTCAATCCCGAAACCCAAAAAACCCTATATGAAACAATCAAAGGGCTATATACAAGCAAAATCTCTCTAGAAATCGTTAAGTGTCTCAATACGTTTATTTGAGGTCGTTAAGTGTCCCATTAGCGACCTTATATATACTAAGGTCGCTAGTGGAAATAACGACAACAAACAAAAAATTCCAAATATTTTAAAACATAGACCGCTATTCCCATTAGCGACTTTCAAAATGAAGATGTAGCTAATGAGAATAGTGGTCACTGCTGACGTGGCACAAAGTAGCCACAAGCACTAATAGTTTCGAAACTGACCCATAATTGCAAATATTTTCAGAAAGTGACCTATTACGGCAAAAAATTCCTCTTCTCACTAGCTCATAATAGGCTTACTATATATATATTTTGAAGGAAAAATACTTTTTAAATTTTTTTTTTGAATAAAAGGGCTACAAGTCATAGCCTGACATTAAATTTGAGAGTATCCTTGACCCTTTTTTATCCCTTTATCATCTAAACTACAACATAGAGGATTTTACTCAAATATATATTAATTGGATATTGTTGGTGCAAGGGAGATTTAAGCTCCCAACCTTTTGCTCACTAGTGAAAAGACTTATCAGTGGATCATATTGACACTTGCTTTCAGATCTGATTTGGTTGGGAACGAAAAATAATTAAAATGAGGGTATTTGTGACTTTTCTTTTCACTCAAAAGCTGACAGAGTTATACTAGCAGAGGGAAGTTTTTTTCAAAGAAAATTTCAAGTAGTGTGACTCATTGGCGTCGAAAAAATGATAAGTAGGGTTTGTGTCAAATCACCTAAAGAGAGGGTGGTTAAGTAAAATTTATCCAATAAATTAACATTTGGTAAAAGTGAGGTTTTCTAGTCATGTGCATGGGCTTTTTGGGAGGGAATTATATTTGACTTTTTTTCCCCGTACTCGGCCACTTTTTGAAAGTATTTGCGATTATGGGCTAGCTTCGAAACTATTAGCGCTCGTGGGCTACTTGGTGCCACGTCAGCTGCGGCCGCTACTTTCATTAGCAGTCTCTTCATTTTAAAAGTCGCTAATGGGAATAACGGCCTATGTTTAAAATTATTTGAATTTTTTTGTTGTTGTCGCTATTCCCACTAGTGACCGAAATATATATGAGATCGCTAATGAGATTAGCGACATCAAATAAATGTATTGAGATACTTGGCGATTTTTAGAAAACTTTTGCTCACTTGGAAAAAATAAAACAATTCTGAGGTCGCTAGTTCGAATAGCAACCTCAGTAGAAGACTATATCTCATTGCTCTGTAAGATTTGCAAAATAATCATCCAACTGAGGTCGCTATTTGGAATAGCGACCTTAGTATACTTTGATCGCGATTCTCAATAGCGACCTCAATAGGAAACTCAATCTCCTTGTTTTTTGTAGAATTTGCAAAATAGTCACACAACTAAGAGCTCTATTCGGAATAGCAACTTTAGTACAATAAATGTCTTTATTCGGAATAACGACCTTAGTATAATAAATGCCTCTATTCTGAATAGCGATCTTTGTACAACTAAGGTCGCTATTCCGAATAGCGACCTCAGTTTCAAAAGTAAATTGATTGTTATTTTTCAAGAGAGCACGAATTCTTTAGATTTTGCTAAGTGTTAGAATACAGTTAATTAAAGGTCGCTAATCCCAGTAGCAACCTCATATATACTTCGGTCATTAGTTGGGAATAACGACAGCAAACAAAAAAATTTCAAATATTCTCAAACATAGGCCGCTATTCCCATTATCGACTTTCAAAGTGAAGAGACCGTTAATGAGAATAGTGACCGCTGCAACGTGGCACTAAGTAGCCTATGAGCACTAATAGTTTTGAAACTCGCCCAAAACTCATTATATTTATAGGGATCTGGCTTTCACGTGCAGAAAGGAGTGAATTTGCTGATTTGCTCGTCACGCGCATAGCACGTGGAGGGGTGTTGTAACACCTCGAATTTTTAAAATATCGAAAATGTCTGTTTTTATATATTTTGAGTGGTGAAAATTATTTTTGATATATTTTATTTAAATATTGATATCGGTGTGGATATTTATGGTAGATTGGTATTATTGCTATATATTGAAGCCATGAGTTGAGATTTTATGTGAATAAATATTGTTTATTTTATTTTATAATTTTGAAGGATTATTGCGAGATAATTGCAATGTATTTTGTATTGTTGGTGCTATTAAAGAAAAGAGTTGGGGTTTACTTGAAATATTTTGGAGGTCTAGGGGTCTATTTGTAAATATCCATTTATAAAAATATTATTATTATTATAATTTTATCTTTACTACTATAATGGGAGAACACCTTAGTGTAATTTGTCCTCAACTCAAATATTTTCGAAAGTGGACCAGTTATGGACTAATTTTGGTAAATATTTTCGAAAGTGGACCAGTTGGGTAAATATTTTCCACAGTGGATCAGTTTGGAAATTATTTTCTTATAAACCCCCCCATTCCTTCTTCCTTTCTTTCCCGTTTCTTCTTCCCGACCCATTTCGAAACCCAATCGGCTGGTTTTCCCCATCCCAAATCCGATTCGTTCTTCTATTATTTTTAAATTAATTCGGAGGGTATACTAATTGAAGGGTCCTCTACAACGTGGTAGCATCGGATTTTCGAAAGGATTCCGAAAAGGTATATCTTATTTTATTTATTTGTATAAAATTTGTTGTGGTTAGTTTTATTGAGTAGGATTATTATGGAAGAGTGATTTAGAGGTGTTGGAAGTGGAAGATTTGGGAAATTAGTGGGTTGTTAGAGAAATTGCAATTTGTTAGTAAATTAGGGTTTGGGGTTTGTAAAATAGAGATATATATATATAAGAATTATCTCTGGTATGGTGGTAAAAATTGTAGTGAGTCATTAGAATAAAATGGGGAGTGGTGATTTTGGCATAAACTCGAATTATGGAGTTTATGAAATCGGGTAGAAAACTCGATCCAAATAATTGTAGAAAATGCCTGCGAGGGTGTAGAGTATTATGAAAGTATTAATATAAATTTAGGATGATTTTATAGGCTTCCAGCTCAATTAAATTGAGTGAAATGGATTATAGGCGAAAAGTGCACGCCGAGTGTTCGGTGAAATGCCCGCGCGATATAGAGGTGAGACTTTGGTGAATTCGGAGGTGTATATGAGTCTCCTTATTGGTGTTAACTCTAATTTGAGAAATTAGGGAGAAGGGATGGAAGAAATTAGGAAATAGGAAATTTTCATATTAGAAAGCCTCCGATCAATATGTGAGTTCTTGCATCGGGATTCGAATTTGAAATCCGTCGATGTAGCTCGCCTACATTGGTCATTTGTGACACGTGGGTGAAGACGGATTCAAATTTGGAGGTCCATGGGTCGAGTTTTGAGCTTTAAACTAATCGGTTCTATAAATTTTCAATTAGGAGGAAAAAGTCGAATTTCGACTGGCTACAGGACGGACGTGGGACATCGCTTGCTCGAGCCGTCAGGTGAGTACGTTGTGTTTATGAATATTTTATATTGTGACCAAATTTCCTGGTCTTTTGATTTGTTTTGTGGGAGTTATGCCAAAAAATGGATTTTCGTTGAAATACGGATTTTTAAGGAATCCAAAATAGGTTTTTGAGACATATGATGAAATTAACTATTTTAAGTATATAAAACATATATTATGGGTTAATGTGACGTGTTGAAGTATAAAAACTAAATATATTAAATTATTTATGCGTATTTTTACCCCGTGCATGTTTTGTGCATGTTTTTGGGGTATATAGGCCGATATAGGCAATCGGGTATATGCGAAGCCTGGTGTATGGGCTAGCATATCATGGATGGATGTTATAAGATGTAATTAGACGAATTTAGCGATTTTGATCATGTTTTGAAGATCTATGTAATTATAGTACACGTTTGTGCATGTTTTGGGGCATATAAGCCCTTATAAGTGATTTTACTTATATGAAACAGGATGTATGAGCTAGTATGCTATAATTAGATATTATAAAACTTAATTAGAGAAAATAAGTGGTTTTGGCCCCTTATGATGGGAAACCCGCATGTGTGATGTTTATTTGTAATATATATAGAGATGATTATGATGTGTGATGCAATAATTGACGAAATTAAATAAGTGGGTGCATGTTTACATTTTAAATATGGTTGAAATGAATTAATGGGCAATAATATGACATGTTGGTTTATAGGATAAATGACTTGGTGTATGTTTATATGGGATTTAATAAAGTATCGAATAGCATGGTATTCATAATGGGTGATGTTATGGTAAATTAAATAACATGATGGTTTCTATGTTAAATGACATGGTGTATGCATATATATATATGATACAACGAGATGATAATCAATATCGTGGACATCAGATGTGCATCAAATGCAAGATAAAAGGTGAGATGGTAAGTGTTAATAAAATGTGTTATTATTTTTGTGAGTAAAGTCAAGGTGTGGCAATTATTGAATTCATAAGTGAAATGCGTGTGTTGATAAAGTAAGTTGAAAAAAAAAGGAAAATGATTAATGCTTATAACAGATGGCTTTGTTGACCAGTACCTACAGCAATCCTGGGGGTTTGGGCTAGACCTCCTAATACCCAAGGACCGGCTTGGGGCACGAGGACCCAAACTATGTTTGGGGCACGAGGATTTTATCGCCCAAGCTATCGGCTTGAGGCCCGGCTTTCCCTCGATGACAGCTGTCGCGAGGAAGTACCCAGTCTATCTGGGGTCAGTGGTTTTTCCCTCCTGGCTATCGGCTGGGAGGAAGTACCCAGTTTATCTGGGGTTAGTGGTTTTTCCCTCGATGACAGCCGTCGCGAGGAAGTACCCAGTTTACCTGGGGTCAGTGGCTTTTCCCTCTTGGCTTCGGCCGGGAGGAAGTACCCAAGTTCTACTTGGGGTTAGTGGTTCCCTCGCTAGTTCGGCTAGGAGGAAGACGTAGCCTCGGACGAGTAAGACTCTGTGTGAGCATCGGTCCGCGTGTTTTACTGGGCTGTCGGCTTTCAGTATGTTGGGATACTGTGGCTCACTGGTCGACAAACTAATAAAATAACTAAGTGTTAATAATAAATGTGAATTGTACGTGGAAAGGAAAGTAAATAGTAAAATGTGAATTACGTGTGGAAAAGAAAGTGGAAAGTGACTTGTGAATTGTGAATGACAAAGAAGGTAGTTGTGAATGAAATAAATGTGAAAGAAAAGGAGTTATGAGTTAGTATATGAAAAGAAGTGATAAATGCAGTGCGTGGTTAATTTAAAATGATAATAATAGAAGAGACATGTGTTCTTATGAATAATATGAAGTAATAGTTTTAGGTGTGTGATCATTAAAGTAAAATACAGTTGATGTGAGTTTGTGTACCTTGGAATTGTGTCAAGGAACTACCTGCCCGCTATTTTCCTGTGGAAATGGTGGGAACTACCTGCCTTGGCATAATTCGCGGGGTGAGTTGTTGTAATAGTGGTAATGATTGATGGAAATGAGAAATAAAGTAAAGTGAAGATGATAAGTGATTGAAGTGATTACTAACCAAGCTATCAGCTTGAGATGTGATGTGATATTACCCAAACTGTGTGTTTGGGGTGCGGTGATTATTACCCGAGCTATCGGCTATGGGGTGTGATATGTGTGGCCCCAGATTGTGTTTGGGGATTAAGTGAAAATGATAATAAGATTTATTGTTTATAAGAATGAGAAATTACTAAAGTGATATAATAAGATGTGAATGAGCTATAAAACACGGTTCTGATGCAATGAGTATAAGTATTCTAATTAATGAGGTGTTAATGATGTGATGAAATGTGAGTAAATCGCATGGGCAATGAGATGTGGTAATTATGTCATAAGATATGAAGGAAGGTGGTATTATGAGAATAGATGCATATATTTATGATGTGATACTTTTTGTAACATAATAAAATAAATACCTATATTATGAAATTGGGTATGAAAATGGTTATTAAAGAAAGTATGTTGTGATATGAGTTGTGTACCTTGGAAGTGTGTCGGGGAACTACTCGCCTGCTATTTCCGTGGAAATGGCGGGAACTACCTGCCTCGGCACAACTTCCAGGATGAATGTGTGTGTTGATGACATAATATAAGTAAGCGAAACGCATGGCTAAATAGAGTTGGAGAAATGATGTAATAACATTATGTAGATATATTAATATAAATAGTGAAATGCTGAGATGACGATAAGTGTGGAAAGATGAATATTCGTATTATGCGAATGTAAGATAAGTATATTTATATATATATACGAGGTTGATGTGAAGTGTATTATGAAATATGGGAAGTATGGATGATTAAATAATTGAATGCAGGATTGGCAACGTATGTGATTATCACTGTATTGACAATGTTGTTGTGTTCAGGATTCAGGTTGCATTATCTTAATTTGGTATTCGTAAGTTTAAATTATTTTCTTTATACTATTTTAATTTGTTATTTGATTAATAACTATACTCACACCAGAAATGGCTAACCCCTTAGTGTTTTGGGGGGTTAGGGGAGTCTGAGAACTACCCTAGGTCCCCCACTGTTGCAGGTTCTCATCAGTGCAGAGATGAGGCGTGGAGTGGTAGTATAACTTTTTATTTTAAAAAAAATTTGTATTCTTTAGTTATAGGAATATTGAAATTTATGATTTAAATTGTATTATGAGTGTATAAGCCTGTATATGACGATGATGAGTATAGTGTGAGGTGGTGTAGTATGTTGGTGACCCGTACCTATCTTGTCATGGAGTACCAGGCTCCGGGGTAAGTCTTACCATGATTTTTCTAAGATTTTACCTCGTTTTTCAAAGAAATTCATAGTTTTTAATTGATATTTGATAATCCGTTATGAGTTTGGCCCCCAGAGCATTATATTATATTGCCTGTGTGTATCTGCTCATTTTGGCCTGGGGAGCCCATGAAAATATTATGTGGTTTGTGAGCTACGGAATTTTGAGCAGAATTCCGTAAGCTTTTTGTGTTTCGGGGCAAAATTTACAGGGGAGGCTCTGTCAAAATTTTTCCTGGAATATAACTTTCTTAGTTTATGATTAAAGTGATATAGAAATTAAAAGAATTGAATTTGGAGACTTAGTTTTGAAAAAAAAAAAAAAAAAAATTTGGGGTGTTACAGTTTGGTATCAGAGCTTAGGTTAACTAGGAACTTGTTAATCCTAGTGATCTTGCCATGTGAGTATGGGTTCATTATCGCTTAGTTGGAGATAGAGTGTATTTTATGTGGGTGTTTTGTTGAAGAATAGATTCTATTGTGGCATGGTGTGATCCACATTAGACTTTTGTCTGACTTTGAGTCAGCATTGCCTTTCCTAGCCCTGCATATAGACCTCTATAGAAATCCCAGAGTGAATTTGTGTACTATTGGGGTATTCTATTATATTGATTGCTGGGTGCCGTAAGGGACTATTCCCAGGAGATCTGGTGTGGGTCCTATGGACATATGTTCTGTAGGTGTATATTTTATATATTGAGGAGTGATGTGTGGTTATGGTTTTATCCCATATTTGGGAAGATTGATTGGTTGTAGAAGGTTATGTAGGTCATCTGCGTAGTTGGGGAATGGTGCAGGGAGGAGTCGGGTGAGACAGCCCGATGAAACCCAGTTTTGATTGTATATAATGCCATGGACGATGAAATTATACTCGTTGGGTTTGGTGGAAATATCTAAGGCGATGATTGAGATTGTGATGGGGTTTGCAAAGTTTTTGATATATTTGAAGAGGTTTTTGGTCCCCCACCTTGGGGAACTCGGGAGTTCAAGATTGATTTGATATTTGGTATGACTCCAATCTCTAAATCAACTTGTGGGATAGTACCTTAGGAATAGGTAGAGATAAAAAGAGTTTGAGGTGATGTTTCTGGAAAAGGTTATCGGTTCAAATGATATGCCGTGGGGCGCGCCGACAGTTTTGTAACAAGGAAGATAGCTCACCAAGAAGGTGTACTGAGGAAGGTGACTATTAAGTATTCATTGTTGAGAATAGATAATTGGTTGGATTAGTTGCGGGGAATGTCATTAATCTCCCGATGAGAGTTGCACACCGAGTACTATCAGATAATCCCTAGAGAGGGAAAACATCTCAGGAATTGTTTTTCGTACTCGGTATGAATTGTATGAGTTCTTAGTGATATCTTGGGACTGGCGAATGTCCCTGCAGTTTTTATAAATTTGACGAATTGGGCCTTTCACCCTTATATTAACAGGGTGTGATTGTAATTGTAGATGATATTTGGTGTACTTTTGCAGTATGGAGGGGCAGAGATGGCACCTCCGAACTGAGTTGTAAACTCGTTGGGACTAGAAGTGGTATGAAAAGTGTGCAGAATGTCATTTCTGGGAGTGAGAAGTGTGATTTTTAGGACCCATTGTGTCTGTTGAATGCGTATTTGTGGATCTGAAGAAAATTTCAGAAGGTGGAAAGACGGGAAATAATCCTCGGATGTGTTGAAAATTCAAAGTTTCTTGGTTTTAAGTGGCTATTATCGGAGGTTTATTCCTCGGCTTTCTATTATTGCTGTACCGATGACTCATTTTATCATAAAGAATGAGCCGTTGGTATGACCAGAACAGCGTGAAGAGATATTTTCAAGGGTTAAAGGAAGATGAACGACAACTCATGTTTTGATCATCCCGAGAAGGGAGTGCATGTAGTACCGGATCAGGTGGAGTTTGATGCCTAAAGGCACGCTTGTGGTTTATATCTTGAGGCAGTTGTGGTTATACGGGGTGCGTGAATTACGCAGATTTGAAATTAGTGACAGTAGGGCATGTGTTAAAGGTGTTGAGAAATTTGTTTTTCAGAAAATAGTTTTAGCTTTGAACATTTGTTCGTGTAAATGATTTGAGCAGGAGGCACTATACGTGGCTTGAGTACTATGGTAGCTTGGTATGGAAATAAAATACCACATGGGGAAGAAATAAGGTGATGAATGCTATTAACAGAAAGAAGATGTTGGCTTTTAATGACCTCCCAGGAGTGGACGATGTTAAAGATCATTGGATCAAATTAATTTTATTTCAGTGGCAAAGGGCAGCACGATTGTAGATGTGGGCAATTGATCAATACAGATGTTTATCCTACGGCCTACAGCTGATTGGTTGAACTGGAATTTAAAATTTCTGTTGGTGACAGAGGACGCGAAATCGAATTCTAGAGGGGAAATCCTCGTTATTATTGTAGATTTGGTGTTCTTGATATAGATGGCTTGTGGTAGCAGGTGATAGAGATTTCTCATTATATTCAGTATATTGTCTATCACGGTGGCATGAAGATGTATCAAAATTCTAGGAGAATATTTTATTGGTCCGGAGCGAGGAAAAACATTAATTATCAGGTGAGCATGGATAAGCCTCTTTTGAGGTGTGTAGCTGACAAAGAAAATAATTATGCAGATTCGCGGCAAAAGCCTTTTGAAGATAGAAATTGAAGATTTTGGGTATTCTTGAACGTATCCTTTATTCATGGAGTACGTCGTTTTAGAAACCGGGAAAAACTAGACCCGAGGTATGATGACCCTGTAGAGTTATAGAAAGAATGGGAACTGTGGTATATTGTTTGAAGTTTATTTTGGAGATATCGGGTATTCTGGATGTATTTCTTGTTTCTATGTCGAGAAAATTGTGAGAGATCTATCTCAAGTGTGGAGCCGTTGTAGATCGAAGACAGCTAGATGTGGCATTGGATGTGATATCCTATGAAACTAGTAGTTATTGTAAAGCCATAGTGCAGTTAACCCGACGACCAGCTGGGTAGTTGTTAATGGTGCAAAGAAGGTTTGATGTTGATAATGTACCTGGAAATCCTAGGTAATGGTGTGGAGGAAGTATCCTGACTTTGTTCGGGGAGTTTTCTTAAACTCCGTAGCTCGAGGACGAGCTTCTTTTGAGGTGTGTAGAATGTAACACCTCGAATTTTTAAAATATCGAAAATGTCTGTTTTTATATATTTTGAGTGGTGAAAATTATTTTTGATATATTTTATTTAAATATTGATATCGGTGTGGATATTTATGGTAGATTGGTATTATTGCTATATATTGAAGCCATGAGTTGAGATTTTATGTGAATAAATATTGTTTATTTTATTTTATAATTTTGAAGGATTATTGCGAGATAATTGCAATGTATTTTGTATTGTTGGTGCTATTAAAGAAAAGAGTTGGGGTTTACTTGAAATATTTTGGAGGTCTAGGGGTCTATTTGTAAATATCCATTTATAAAAATATTATTATTATTATAATTTTATCTTTACTACTATAATGGGAGAACACCTTAGTGTAATTTGTCCTCAACTCAAATATTTTCGAAAGTGGACCAGTTATGGACTAATTTTGGTAAATATTTTCGAAAGTGGACCAGTTGGGTAAATATTTTCCACAGTGGATCAGTTTGGAAATTATTTTCTTATAAACCCCCCCATTCCTTCTTCCTTTCTTTCCCGTTTCTTCTTCCCGACCCATTTCGAAACCCAATCGGCTGGTTTTCCCCATCCCAAATCCGATTCGTTCTTCTATTATTTTTAAATTAATTCGGAGGGTATACTAATTGAAGGGTCCTCTACAACGTGGTAGCATCGGATTTTCGAAAGGATTCCGAAAAGGTATATCTTATTTTATTTATTTGTATAAAATTTGTTGTGGTTAGTTTTATTGAGTAGGATTATTATGGAAGAGTGATTTAGAGGTGTTGGAAGTGGAAGATTTGGGAAATTAGTGGGTTGTTAGAGAAATTGCAATTTGTTAGTAAATTAGGGTTTGGGGTTTGTAAAATAGAGATATATATATATAAGAATTATCTCTGGTATGGTGGTAAAAATTGTAGTGAGTCATTAGAATAAAATGGGGAGTGGTGATTTTGGCATAAACTCGAATTATGGAGTTTATGAAATCGGGTAGAAAACTCGATCCAAATAATTGTAGAAAATGCCTGCGAGGGTGTAGAGTATTATGAAAGTATTAATATAAATTTAGGATGATTTTATAGGCTTCCAGCTCAATTAAATTGAGTGAAATGGATTATAGGCGAAAAGTGCACGCCGAGTGTTCGGTGAAATGCCCGCGCGATATAGAGGTGAGACTTTGGTGAATTCGGAGGTGTATATGAGTCTCCTTATTGGTGTTAACTCTAATTTGAGAAATTAGGGAGAAGGGATGGAAGAAATTAGGAAATAGGAAATTTTCATATTAGAAAGCCTCCGATCAATATGTGAGTTCTTGCATCGGGATTCGAATTTGAAATCCGTCGATGTAGCTCGCCTACATTGGTCATTTGTGACACGTGGGTGAAGACGGATTCAAATTTGGAGGTCCATGGGTCGAGTTTTGAGCTTTAAACTAATCGGTTCTATAAATTTTCAATTAGGAGGAAAAAGTCGAATTTCGACTGGCTACAGGACGGACGTGGGACATCGCTTGCTCGAGCCGTCAGGTGAGTACGTTGTGTTTATGAATATTTTATATTGTGACCAAATTTCCTGGTCTTTTGATTTGTTTTGTGGGAGTTATGCCAAAAAATGGATTTTCGTTGAAATACGGATTTTTAAGGAATCCAAAATAGGTTTTTGAGACATATGATGAAATTAACTATTTTAAGTATATAAAACATATATTATGGGTTAATGTGACGTGTTGAAGTATAAAAACTAAATATATTAAATTATTTATGCGTATTTTTACCCCGTGCATGTTTTGTGCATGTTTTTGGGGTATATAGGCCGATATAGGCAATCGGGTATATGCGAAGCCTGGTGTATGGGCTAGCATATCATGGATGGATGTTATAAGATGTAATTAGACGAATTTAGCGATTTTGATCATGTTTTGAAGATCTATGTAATTATAGTACACGTTTGTGCATGTTTTGGGGCATATAAGCCCTTATAAGTGATTTTACTTATATGAAACAGGATGTATGAGCTAGTATGCTATAATTAGATATTATAAAACTTAATTAGAGAAAATAAGTGGTTTTGGCCCCTTATGATGGGAAACCCGCATGTGTGATGTTTATTTGTAATATATATAGAGATGATTATGATGTGTGATGCAATAATTGACGAAATTAAATAAGTGGGTGCATGTTTACATTTTAAATATGGTTGAAATGAATTAATGGGCAATAATATGACATGTTGGTTTATAGGATAAATGACTTGGTGTATGTTTATATGGGATTTAATAAAGTATCGAATAGCATGGTATTCATAATGGGTGATGTTATGGTAAATTAAATAACATGATGGTTTCTATGTTAAATGACATGGTGTATGCATATATATATATATGATACAACGAGATGATAATCAATATCGTGGACATCAGATGTGCATCAAATGCAAGATAAAAGGTGAGATGGTAAGTGTTAATAAAATGTGTTATTATTTTTGTGAGTAAAGTCAAGGTGTGGCAATTATTGAATTCATAAGTGAAATGCGTGTGTTGATAAAGTAAGTTGAAAAAAAAAGGAAAATGATTAATGCTTATAACAGATGGCTTTGTTGACCAGTACCTACAGCAATCCTGGGGGTTTGGGCTAGACCTCCTAATACCCAAGGACCGGCTTGGGGCACGAGGACCCAAACTATGTTTGGGGCACGAGGATTTTATCGCCCAAGCTATCGGCTTGAGGCCCGGCTTTCCCTCGATGACAGCTGTCGCGAGGAAGTACCCAGTCTATCTGGGGTCAGTGGTTTTTCCCTCCTGGCTATCGGCTGGGAGGAAGTACCCAGTTTATCTGGGGTTAGTGGTTTTTCCCTCGATGACAGCCGTCGCGAGGAAGTACCCAGTTTACCTGGGGTCAGTGGCTTTTCCCTCTTGGCTTCGGCCGGGAGGAAGTACCCAAGTTCTACTTGGGGTTAGTGGTTCCCTCGCTAGTTCGGCTAGGAGGAAGACGTAGCCTCGGACGAGTAAGACTCTGTGTGAGCATCGGTCCGCGTGTTTTACTGGGCTGTCGGCTTTCAGTATGTTGGGATACTGTGGCTCACTGGTCGACAAACTAATAAAATAACTAAGTGTTAATAATAAATGTGAATTGTACGTGGAAAGGAAAGTAAATAGTAAAATGTGAATTACGTGTGGAAAAGAAAGTGGAAAGTGACTTGTGAATTGTGAATGACAAAGAAGGTAGTTGTGAATGAAATAAATGTGAAAGAAAAGGAGTTATGAGTTAGTATATGAAAAGAAGTGATAAATGCAGTGCGTGGTTAATTTAAAATGATAATAATAGAAGAGACATGTGTTCTTATGAATAATATGAAGTAATAGTTTTAGGTGTGTGATCATTAAAGTAAAATACAGTTGATGTGAGTTTGTGTACCTTGGAATTGTGTCAAGGAACTACCTGCCCGCTATTTTCCTGTGGAAATGGTGGGAACTACCTGCCTTGGCATAATTCGCGGGGTGAGTTGTTGTAATAGTGGTAATGATTGATGGAAATGAGAAATAAAGTAAAGTGAAGATGATAAGTGATTGAAGTGATTACTAACCAAGCTATCAGCTTGAGATGTGATGTGATATTACCCAAACTGTGTGTTTGGGGTGCGGTGATTATTACCCGAGCTATCGGCTATGGGGTGTGATATGTGTGGCCCCAGATTGTGTTTGGGGATTAAGTGAAAATGATAATAAGATTTATTGTTTATAAGAATGAGAAATTACTAAAGTGATATAATAAGATGTGAATGAGCTATAAAACACGGTTCTGATGCAATGAGTATAAGTATTCTAATTAATGAGGTGTTAATGATGTGATGAAATGTGAGTAAATCGCATGGGCAATGAGATGTGGTAATTATGTCATAAGATATGAAGGAAGGTGGTATTATGAGAATAGATGCATATATTTATGATGTGATACTTTTTGTAACATAATAAAATAAATACCTATATTATGAAATTGGGTATGAAAATGGTTATTAAAGAAAGTATGTTGTGATATGAGTTGTGTACCTTGGAAGTGTGTCGGGGAACTACTCGCCTGCTATTTCCGTGGAAATGGCGGGAACTACCTGCCTCGGCACAACTTCCAGGATGAATGTGTGTGTTGATGACATAATATAAGTAAGCGAAACGCATGGCTAAATAGAGTTGGAGAAATGATGTAATAACATTATGTAGATATATTAATATAAATAGTGAAATGCTGAGATGACGATAAGTGTGGAAAGATGAATATTCGTATTATGCGAATGTAAGATAAGTATATTTATATATATATACGAGGTTGATGTGAAGTGTATTATGAAATATGGGAAGTATGGATGATTAAATAATTGAATGCAGGATTGGCAACGTATGTGATTATCACTGTATTGACAATGTTGTTGTGTTCAGGATTCAGGTTGCATTATCTTAATTTGGTATTCGTAAGTTTAAATTATTTTCTTTATACTATTTTAATTTGTTATTTGATTAATAACTATACTCACACCAGAAATGGCTAACCCCTTAGTGTTTTGGGGGGTTAGGGGAGTCTGAGAACTACCCTAGGTCCCCCACTGTTGCAGGTTCTCATCAGTGCAGAGATGAGGCGTGGAGTGGTAGTATAACTTTTTATTTTAAAAAAAATTTGTATTCTTTAGTTATAGGAATATTGAAATTTATGATTTAAATTGTATTATGAGTGTATAAGCCTGTATATGACGATGATGAGTATAGTGTGAGGTGGTGTAGTATGTTGGTGACCCGTACCTATCTTGTCATGGAGTACCAGGCTCCGGGGTAAGTCTTACCATGATTTTTCTAAGATTTTACCTCGTTTTTCAAAGAAATTCATAGTTTTTAATTGATATTTGATAATCCGTTATGAGTTTGGCCCCCAGAGCATTATATTATATTGCCTGTGTGTATCTGCTCATTTTGGCCTGGGGAGCCCATGAAAATATTATGTGGTTTGTGAGCTACGGAATTTTGAGCAGAATTCCGTAAGCTTTTTGTGTTTCGGGGCAAAATTTACAGGGGAGGCTCTGTCAAAATTTTTCCTGGAATATAACTTTCTTAGTTTATGATTAAAGTGATATAGAAATTAAAAGAATTGAATTTGGAGACTTAGTTTTGAAAAAAAAAAAAAAAAAATTTGGGGTGTTACAGGTGTTCACGGAATACTTGACTCTTCTCCGATTTTTTCCCAAAATGGGCCACTTTTTCAAACTAATTTCCAAAATAGACACTCGCAGTTCCCAACTGTGCTAGACTCTATTTTGTTGACGCAGTTGGCAACTGCGCTATAAGTATATACCATAATAATTCAACTCCAACACTTGTATCAAAATAGTGTTTAGGAGAAAACTATGTTCACCTTAGAATGCAGTTGGCAACTGCGTTCTAAATTGCACTAAACTCGCAGTTCCCAACTGCATTCCTAATTCAATCGTTCATCAGTTAGAACTGCGTTCTTTATTGCACTAAGCTCGCAGTTCCCAACTGCATTCCTAATTCAATCATTCATTAGTTGGGAACTTAAGGAATACAGTTGGGGACTGTGAGTTTAGTGCAATCTAGAACGCAGTTGTCAACTGCGTTCTAAGGTGAACATAGTTTTTCCCTTAACACTATTTTGACACAAGTGTTGGAGTTGAATTATTGTGGCATATACTTGGAACGCAGTTGCCAATTGCGTCATCAAAATAAGGTCGAGCGCAATTGAGAACTGCACGAGGTCTATTTTGAAAATTAGTTTCGAAAGGAGTCTATTTTGGGAATTAGTTTGAAAAAGTGGCCTATGTTGGAAAAAAATCCTCTTCTCCAATGGCAGAGTTTTTCCCGTTTCAGAAGAAGATGAAGATTGATCTAGTATAAAATAAGTAGATCTATTATTGAGGACACAACAGAGAAAGAAAGAGAGAGAGAGAGATCAAAAATAAATAGAAGAGAAGAGAGATAGAGATATAGAGAGAGGGAGAGAGGGAGAAGGATGGTAGGAGCCATCATCGTGTGGCTCAGCGCCTTCTTCCTCATCATTGCCCTTCTCGTCCTCATCATCTACCAGGTACGTCTCTGTCTCTCCCTCTCTTTTTTTTCTTCTCCAAATTTCTTTAATCAAATTTATTTGTCGAACCAAACCATAATCAATAATATTTGCTGATTTCAATGATTACCAGTGATTCAATCCAACCAATCTATAAATCACAAACCAAACCTTGCTCAATCTTACCCGAAACTCGGCTAGTTTGGCATTACGTATACAACATGTTTGAGGCTGGTATTGGGTTAAGGGTTTTCAAGAATTTTGTAAAAACACACCTGAGCAGCAGCCCAGTTTAGGACACATGCTAATACATGATACTGATATAAGTTGACCTTTTATAACTAGTTAAATATGCATACAATGTAAGATAAAATTGGTTCTTTATCAACAACAGTGTAGTCACTTATGCAGTGTTTGACATGAAGATTTTATTTATTTATTTTTTAAAGGAGGGGAGAATTGTAATACCCCAATTTTTAATGATGTTATTAAGTAAGATTATAGTATGAATAATAGGTATTGTTTTGCAAATTTTCATTTTTCATTTGACTATTTGAGATGGTCTTAGAGGGAGTTACAAAAAACTTCTTGAGTCAGAATTAGTAATTGCTTGGAAACAATGATGCTTTAGACGCCAATTTTTGTGACTAATATAACTGAAATTTGATGGACTTTCCGGATGTTCAGTATTGATCTCATTGTATAGAGCATGAGATAAATGACCTAACAAGTCCAAGAATTTGAACTTGCAGAGTCGTGGGGCCTATCTATTCAAATCAAAGGCTTCCTAATTACTTTAAGACGTTAATATGTTAGTATTCGAAGAATATGACTTGTTTGTGTCAGCTTTATTTTAATGTTAATAGAATGGGTTGATTTAAGACAGGGTTTGATATACAACTCAATATTAATAATGGATCTATTTTTATTATTTCCTGTACCTCAATGTGAATTGAATATTTATGATGTCTGCTATGTGTGTTTTGGTTGGGTGGCATGTAACAAGGTAGGGAGCCTAAGGGTCATCATTATCTTTAGAGTGCTAGAGAAGGATAAAAACAACATTAAAGAGAGAAGGGATTGGGGGTTTCAACCGAAGGATAAAGAATGGAATTGAGAAAAGAAATTAGAGTGGAAATAATTTTAAAAAAGAGAGAAATTATAATAACTAGATAGAGGTCTAAAAACAGTGAGACTCTAGTAATTTGAGATCATCCTTCTCCTAGAAGTGTATTCCTCCACTTTCTGCATGGTTAAATTATTACGTGGGCATTTGGTACACGAATTGCAGGATTCATGGAAATGAGAGAATTTCCAAGAATGTGATGGTGGAAATCCAGATTCCAAGAAATATTGAATTACTTGGTTTGGTACAATATATTGTATTCCCAAAATTCCTTCATTATTGTATTCATTTCTTCACTAATCCCATGATTCTATTGGTGAATCCACAAATCCCATGGTTTTAGTGGGAATGCAAACCCTTTCCAACGAAATTGATTTCAATATTCCTTCCAAAACTATGCTTGCCTCTTGCCACATCAAGTAATCCACGAGAGAATGGTGGATTCCCTTGCACATTACCGCGTACCAAACACCCCATAAGTGATGTACAATTTATCGTAGAAATAAGGTCATTTAACTTAATTAAACTGTATATGGTTGATCAACTAAGGAATAAATTGGGTCATCTTTATTATTTGCAAGTGTTCTTCTCGCTAACTTGTCTTTCTATTTATTAATAGTGAATCTTATGTTATTAAGCAGAAATAATATATGAGTTTAATAGTATTTGATTGAGTATGGAGAATAAATATTAAACTTGGTGTTCCTTCCATATAATATGTGCCATTGATAAGGAGAAATTATAATTTTGATGTTAGCATGTGTGTGCACATGAAAATTTGTGAGATTATATTATAGAGGGTGCAATAAGAATTAATAAAAGATTGTGAAATTGTTGTTTATATTTGCAGTGGACATGATATAAGGGTTTGGTCTATATCCAAAAAGAGTGGGAAGTTCCAAATGCACATTAATCACTAGGTCTGATTAAAAAAGAAAGTTTAGTTTGTAAGAGGTAGTTGATTGGTAGTAATCTAGGATTAAACAAATATTATAGAAGTGTGAATTCCTTTCAAGGAATTAAGAATTGTGTTGGAAGATTAATGTATTTAAATTGAACTCTAGCAGAGAAGAGCTAGAGTTGGAGTTGTGTTGATGAGTTTCTTTAGTGGATATGCATGATAAGGTAAGTGGATAGCATGTCTTCTCATTTGAGAAGTTCAAATTTTTATTGGGTGTATGTCTTGTTTTATCTTAAAGCTTTGCAGTATCTTTGACACCCTAATGCATGTAATTGACATGTCGACATTTTGTTAAAAAACCATGATTATGAGTCGGTGAATATAACTGTTGCCCTCCTTGATCATGATACATTTTCATACCGAGTTATTCTTAAGCTTTGAAGCAAATAATTGACATTTATTTTCCGTCAAACTTCCCGAGTTCCACGACTTCTATTATTGTGGCCATCGTGGAGTTTGGTATCTTTGAATAATATGGAGTTAGTTATAATGTTCTTTTTGATGTTGCTTGTTATCGCCAAATTTTCTCTGGTGGATATTGGGATGTTACATTGACACAAGTCCTATAATTTGTTATATTGATAGGCCTTGTGGTAAATTGACACCTTGTTTTAGTGCCAAGTGGTTAGTCAATATTCTAAAGTTGTTCTTAGTTTATTGATATTGATATCTGGGGTCGTGATTGCTACCATGTCGAAATGGAGCAAAGTTTGTATTGGTCTAACTAAGTTTGAACAACCTCATGAAATGAAGGGTTATGCGTGCAAATGGCGTAGCATGCAATTATGATATGAGTACTCATGTGGGTGGAAATAGACCCATGGCATGTGACATGTATAAAAATGACTGTTGTCAATCCATACATCAGGTGGTTCAGATCTATTAGTTTGTTGGTTTCTACTTGGAGTGTCTTTCATTTACTGAATAGGAATCGAAGTTTTCTTGATACTCAATGAAATAGAGTTGTTGTTGACTTGTTATATATTCTTCTCAGATATGAGATATTGTGAGTTGGCCTTCATTTTTTGGGCATTGATCATTGTTGTATTGGCTAGTTGTTATTTTTGGCATATCTTTTATTCTCATTCAGAATAATTTGTTGCCACTATGTGCTTTCATTTAAGTCTATGTTATTTACTTGTTCAGCCTTTTTAGCTCTCCCATATTTCCTATAGTTTGTGTTTTGCAACATCAGTGGATTAGAAGATCAAGAAGATTCGATCAAGAATCGGGCGCAAAACTGAAGTAATTGATTATAGCTTATTTGATATGAAGTGTAGAATAATGTATATTATTCCTATTCGGGTTATGAATACTGAAGTTCTATTTGTCTAAATATTATTATTCGTACAGAAAGATGAATATTTTTTTTTAATCAATTGGATTGTATCCAGGTGGTAGCTCTATTTATAGAGGAGACTTTGCAAAAATTTTCTGTAAAATTTAAGGATGTTTTAGGTGGTTTCTCAGGAATGATACAAGAGTTGGTTAATAACATGTTGTGGCCAAGTTAATAGTTGATTCAGGCTCAGGGTGTTACAATTGGTTTCATAGCATAGGTTATAATTTTCTAGACTATCAAACCCAAAATTACTCAAGTAATCTTATAGTTCATCTGAAGGATATTCTGTTGATTGTCATTGTGCAGTGTGAAATATGTAGTCGGTCATAATGATATATATCAAGGTAAAGAAATTCTGAATGAATTTCTTTTGTTGTACTTGAGCTGCCTCTGACATTGGTATTAATATCAACAATCTTCACTACGTCCTTACTATGTTAGTAGGTCGAAAGAAGAAGGATGAATGGTAGTTAAAAAGACCGAAAGTTGAAATTATAAAGGGTTGTTGGCTTCAATAATTAGGATATATAACAAAAGAGGGAAATGGAGAAATGAGAGAAGATTCAGGAGAAATTAGAGGAATATTTTGACAAGTAATCAAAATTTATGAGTTGGATTTACCTCGAGCTTTTTGTGTGATAGTTTGGTGATTATTTGGCGTTGAGAATGGTTTGCATGAGGGCTAGCCGTATTAAAGAGTGGGACTATAGGAATTGTGGAGAAGATATAGTTGGGCGAGACTATATGAGCATAACTGCACAAGTTTAGGACTCAATAGACTGAAGGCCAAGGGATTGGTAAAAATCTAAAGAAATATTTAACTGGGTGGACTCGTAAGTGATGTAGTCTTTGAGGGGAATCTTGGTATTTTACATTTTCTGAAGATTATGATATTACTTTGAAAGTTAAATTCAGCTTTGGAAAGCTTCAATAGACATTCATTTATCGTATTGATTTCTTTTGTTAGAAGTGATAGGGTACATTTCTATGGTCTTTTACTGACTATTTGATTTTGAGTGAGTTCTTGAGGAATGAGTTTAAAAGAAAGAAAGAAGGAAAAATGAGAAAAATTCAAGTTGTCTGAATCTAGAGAAAGAAAAGGAAAGAACATAAGTGAAGCTACATGGAAATAATTAACAAACATTTTGATATAAAACTGTTCCGATTAAAAGTCTCTCAATTATGAATTATGCAGAAAGTGTATATATTTAGATGTCCAATAATTCAGGTAATTTTGTTAATTCTAATTCTATGAAAGTTGGTGGAAATTACTTGATATTATACTTACAGAATATTGTCATGTTCAATGCCAGTGTTATGAATGGATATTATCCAACTATCTGATGCCCAATTGAGTGATCATTTAGTCCTGACGATTGAAATTATGGAAGTGAACGAATAATTGTGAAATGAGCAAATTAAAGAAAGGGTTAATTCCATATAACCCAATCACAAATGTGCTAATTCCATATGACTCGTTCACAAATGACTATTCTATATAACCCACTCTTAATATGAGACACATTCCAAAAACCTATTTTGTTAGTCTCGTTTAGTTTAACTCAGGTTAAGCACTAACCTTAGTTTGAAATATACCATTTCCCCAGTTTTAAATACCCTCATCTTATGTTAAAGGTGTAGAGAGCGGTAGGAATGTTATTTAATCTTCAATATTATTTAGTTTTTAACCGCTACTAACTAGGAATAGTTTTTGGGGTAGTGCCCAACATTGTGAGTTACATGGAAGTAGCTATTTGTGAGTATGTTATATAGAATTAGCACATTTGTGAGTGAGTTATATGAAAATAACCCTTTAAAAAATTGACCATAAGGTACATTGGATATTATTGTCTAAAGATTATATAATTCCACGTAATTGAGTTTTGGGTATGGGAATACTAACAAACCATTTAAGTAGCAATCTGAAATTAGTTTGAAATCTTATGGCAGGTAGAAAGAGAATTCAATGTTTTATAGAGAGATTTTGAATTCGTTATATATCTATAAAAGAGGACATGCCATAGTTTAAACCTAGTCAATTGCATGGAGAAGTTGAACATTTTGGAATGTTATTTATATGGAAATAATTATCGTAGATAGTATGGTTTCAAAAAGCGATATAAGCTACACTTGTGTTCAGAGTTGGTCTATGGCTTAATTTTGCCAAAAAGCGGCACAAAAGCGGTAGTATGAGAAAAGCGAAATAAAAAGGTGTGGGAAGTGTAAAAAAACAGTGGAAAGCGTTAAAATGCTTAAGCAATGCTTTTTGACCTGTTAAAAAGCGAAAATGTGTATTTTTTTATACCCGTTTTGGACCTAACTGACCAAATCTGATATTCAATATTTTCTTTCCCCCTTCTCTTGAGATGCACTAACCCCAGATGGGTATTTATTGGTTTTCTCTTTTTCATTTTTTATATTTTCCTTCTTTTAATATTTTATTTGTATTCTAAAAGTTTTTAATTTTGAAAATTTTCAAAACACTTTTTTTCCACTTATTTCGCTTAAGCTGTGCTCCCGCTGAGGCTAATCGCTTTTTCTCTTTAAACGCTCTTTGATGCTATGATAGATAGGAAAGTGATGTTTTTGTGAACAATCATAAGTTTGGTGGGACTGAGGCTATGAGTTGGAACTTGTTTGGCAAAAGTGTATTCAAGGTTAGTTAATGAATTGGACTGTACATCTCAGTGGTTTCTCAAATTCAGTGGTTGATAAATAACGAGAGATTGCTCAATGCTGTTTAGTTTGGGATATTTCTTATCTTGTTTAAGATTGATTCTCTGAATTTATGTTATACTACCGTATAGGGTCAAATTCATGAGTCTGAGCATCGTTAGGAAATCTACTTACGGGATTGGTGGATTGTGAGATATTTATGTATGCAAAATTTTGATCGATGGATGGTTGTAACTTGTAACTGTTGCTTGATAGTACAAAGACTGAAAAGAATACTTTATTGGATGCAAATAATTGAATACACTGTCTCCTATATATAGCAAAGTACAAAGAGTAATCTATATATAATTCCGATGTGGAACTAAACTACTTTAACACTCCCCCTCAAGCTGGTGCGTAGATATTGTCGAAGCCAAGCTTGCTCAAGAAAGTTTGAAAAAGCTTAGGATGTAGTACTTTAGTTAGGATATCAACAAGTTGTTCACCTGAGTGGACATATGAAAAGAAATCACTTTCTTCTTCCACTCATCCCGAACGAAGTGACAATCAACTTCAATATATTTTGTGTACTCATGAAACATCGAATTTTCAGAAATATGCTAGCAGCCTTGTTATCACAGTAGAGAGGAATTGGAGATAACAACGGGATTGCCAAGTCTCGAATAAGAGTTTGAGCCATAAAACTTCAGAAATCAAATGCCCAATGACTCGGTATTCAGACTTTGCACTGGATTTGGCTACCATGGGCTGTTTCTTATTTTTTCAAGATACGAGATTTCCTCCAAAGAATATAAAGTACCCACTAGTTGAGCGCCTATCATCAACTAATCCTGCCCAGTCAGCATAAAAAACAACCTTGTAAAGAAAGAGAATCACCGGGCTCAAAGAGAAGTTCTTGTCCTGAGGCTTTTTTAAGATAGCAAAGAATGTGAATCACTGCTTCTAATGAGTGATGGTCGGTGCATGCATAAACTGACCGACTCGACCAACTGCAAAGGCAATAACTAGCATTGTCACTGAGAGATATATGAGTTTGTCAACGAGCCTGCGATATCGTCCTGGATCAGAGAACAATGCCTCATTAGAGAAGGAGACAACTTAATATTGGGATCTATAGATATATCACTGAGGCAACATCCCAACATTCCTGTCTCAGTAAGAATATCAAGAACGTTTTTTTTTTTGAAAAAGAAAGATATCATCCTTTGTGTGTGCAACCTCAATGTCAAGAAAATATTGAAGTGGACCAAGATCCTTAGTTTAAAAAGTTTGTGCTAACCGTTGCTTGATGTCTGCAATACATTGTGAGTCACTGTATGTAATAATGATATTATCAACACAGACTAACAGAATAATAATGCCTTTGCTTCCTTTCTTTGGTCCATAAAAAATGGGCTCTCGACTAGAGGGGGCACGCTAGAATATAAGTGCAATTTTCCTCAATCCTTCTACAACTTCGAATAGAAAAATCTCTGATCAACGATAGAAAAATATCCATTTTTATCATATCTAACGGATTCCTTGGTTCGGACCGAAGAAGTAATGTCACCCGATTATTATCAAATTGACTGCAATTTTTTTTGTTCGTGAGGATCCTGCCACAGCGCCTACGGGATAAATGTCCAACAAATTGTAGGCCGAGACCTGGACTATATGCAGTTGTATTTTTTATATTTTAAAATCCGCATTTAAATTGCATAACCGGTGGGATTCAAACCTGAATTGCTCTGATATCATGTTGCTTGATAGTATAGAGACTGAAAAGAATACTTTATTGGATATAAATAACTGAATACACTGCCTTCTATATATAGGAGAGTAGGACAAAGAGTAATCTATATCTAATTCCGATGTGGGACTAAACTATTTTAACAGTAACCATGGATGTCTAGAATCCCAGTTTACTGTGATGGATGGGAGGAATTATTGTTTGTAATTCTAAGTTCCTAAATACTAACTTCTTGAGTTGGGCTTCATGATAGATGAATAAGTCGTTCATGTAGTAGATAGAAGGTGGACAAGATAGCTGCATATATAATGATTAATGACATTAATACAAAAATTGATCAGGGAATTTGGAAGAAAACAAGGGAAATTCTAAGGACTTATTGGTAATATGCCATGTATTATAGGTGATCTTGATAAAAAGTGTACCCTGAAATTCTAAGGTATATATAAGCTATTTAAATGTTCGATAGTTATTTGTGGGAAATGACTGTGGGCATATGAAAATGAGACTGAAGTTTACAGAATTGGCTTTTTATGCAAATATCTAGGTTTCACATACTTCCATTTGAACAGCCTTAAAGACTCATGGGGACAGGCGCAGCTGCTCTTGGATTCGTGATTCAATAGCTTGCTTGGAATGGTTTATTTTTATAATCTGGTGTATGAGAGTTAATCTTGGATGTCTTATTTGTGATATGTTTCTATTCTTGTCCTAGAGTATATGATATAAGGGGGGTTGGTGGTTGCTAAAGCTGACCAAATGAATGGTTGGGTTGATGAATGAAATTTGAAATTTTACAGTTGGAAGTCACGTGTAGTTTTACTATACTAGTAATTTGCACGTGCGATGCAATTTTTTTTAAAAAAAATTTAAATTTTTAATTTTTAAGTTTCCAACTCTTCATAAATTACCCCAATGGCATCAATATTTATTTTATATCAATCACACTTTCGTAAATAAATTTGTAGTTTGAGGATATTATGGTAAATGTCTAATTAATTAGAAATGGACGGTTAGTATAACTCACTTAAAAATTGCGGTTGGGATTAGATTAATTATGTTGGTTTGTCTACAAAATACACAACCCAAACTCTTGAGTTTTAGTAGTAGAGATACTGTTATGTTATACATGGTTAAAGTTTGTAAGCATCAGGTCTGAACTTGTGGACATATTATATAGTTTTCTTATTGTAAAGGCTAAAATTGAAAAAAACCCCTTAAACTATCCCCTATATGCAGAAAACCTCACTCACCTTTTTTTTATGCAGAAAATCGCACTCTACTTCGGTTGCAAAAAAACCACACCATGACTGAGTTAGGGTTCAGTTAGTTTTCGGTCACATGCAATGCACGTGATTTACAAAATTACGAAATTGCCCCCGGATGTTTCTTCTTCCCTTCTTCTTTTCTTCCTCCTTTATTCAGAACCCATTCTTTCAAAAGTGTCATACCTTGTGTGGGTGAAACCACTGCTTTTGCAGCTGTCGTAGTAGAGGGAGAGGTGGCATTGAGAAACAAGATTGATTAAGTGAAAAGGTAAATGTGACGGAAATCTGGATGGTTATACTCCCGACAGCCATAAGTAGATTATACTTTCGAAAGCATACATTCCCAACAAAGAAATGAAATACATAGGAACTATATGAAACACAACTATAGCATATCAGCAAGGACATGGGCAAGGTTGACATTGATGACCAGGAGAGCAATAGGACTATAGGAGAGATCATTTCCTCTACTTTATGACATTAAAAATGTTGTTCGGAAAGTAAAAGTTAGAGAAGAATTCTTTCTAAGGTTTTTTAACCGGTATGGAAGTGGTATAAGCCGGACAGCCAAAGTGGATGTGTAAACTACCGGATGCATAATCTGCTACAAGGAAGAAAATAGTTCTTCCCCAACCATTTTGATTCCTAAATCAATATAGACAAGTATGTACAAAGATATGAATTTGTGGGGATTCAATACTTGACATTCTGACTTTGACAGAGGCTGGACACACAAGAATTTTGATAACAAATTTACCATGGCACATGCATCATGGAGCGTAAGAGAGCATACTCAAAAAACATCTCGATTGCCTCTTTCTAATGAATGTAGCCTTGTTGAAGTAATTATTAAACTTATTGTATGAAAATGTTAGAACTTAGACATAACATATATTTACCAGAAGAGCTTGATTTTCGGGATTGATATTCTCCAAAAACACTTCTGTGAAGCCTCTGCTGTTCTGTTTGAGGATTTTTTGATTCAACTGTCCTCATATCTGCCACAATATTCTGTCAAAGGATACAAGTAGAGAGCGAATACTTAGTAATCAAGGGATAGAAGCCAACAGATATACACAAAGTTAAATCAATTTAACACAACCTTTTTTATTACTCACTAATTTTATTAACATCCAAGTGGCTGATGGCAAGATGAGTCTTAATACGCCAATGAGTCTTCTGGGTAAGATTCCTTATAACATTGATGATAAATTTATGATTAGGAATATGGATTGCTTCACGATCATCACCTCTTATAATTGTTGGAGACCACCAACCTACATGCTGAAAGGGTATGAAAGAAAGATTAACATTATATGGGGCGGGGAAAAAAAATTCAGATTTTTATCCAAGAAGATGTCACAGACACTCGTTCAAGCTATTAAAAAATAATAAAAAATCCTAAACTAACCTCAACAGTCCCAGAAACCTCATAGCCCTCAATTTTAGCCTGAATCCCTCTACTATGTTTCAGAAAGAATGGGTTCTGAATAAAGGAGGAAGAAAAGAAGGGAAGAAGAAACATCGGGGGGTAATTTCGTAATTTTGTAAGTCACGTGCATTGCACATGACCGAAAACTAACAGAATCCTAACTCAGTCATGGTGTGGTTTTTCGCAACCAAAGTAGAGTACGGTTTTTTGCATAAAAAAAGGTGAGTGAGGTTTTCTGCATATAAGGGATATGTTTAAGGTTTTTTTTTTTTTTTTTTTTCCTTCAATTTTAGCCTATTGTAAATAGTCGTGATAAGCAATTTTCCTATATATCATGGGGCAGAAGGGCTAACAGGCTAGTAAGCTTGCAAGATGAATAGACTGATGGTTATCTAATCATACAGAATATTTGGTGAGAAAAATCAGATAGAGAAAACAAGATTGCATATCGAAACTTGATGAAATTGAAGATACATAACAGATAACAATTGACCCTTATGTTTCCCAAAGTAGCATCTCTATTTTGTATTAGGCTAAATTTGAAAAAAGCACCCTAGAACTTTCTGGTATAACACCCCTCAACTTTTTTTTGTTTGAAATAACACCCCTCAACTTCTTTCTTAAAAATTCACCCCTCAAAATGCATAGAGTTAATGGTGTTTTTTCTTCAAACATTAATGAAAGTTCAGGGATATTTTTTGTATCATTAATATAGTTCAAGTAGTTTTTTCAAACAAAAGTTTGGTGGACCAACCTAAGAAAAAAATTGAGGGGTGTCTTTTCAAATTTAGCCTTTTTATTATAAACTAACATCGTAACTTATAACCATTTTTTCTATGTGCGTTGCACCCCATAAATATGTTTGTCTCAACAACGTCTATAAAGATGGGTGAGCACGAACAATGGAAAGAAGCAATATAACTACTTCCCACAATGATATCCCAAAGTAGATGTTGACAGATGTATCATGTGCAGGGGCGGAGCCACACCCAAGCCAGGGTGAGCTGCCGCTCCCCCTGAGTTTGAGCAGGCCTTTGTATAGGTGTAATTTTTTTTTTTTTTAAAATGGAAGTCCTGCCCCATGAGCGTGGCTCACAAGTAAAGGCCCATACAATCGCTCCTCACACCACCCGATCTACTCCCTCTTCTTCTGCTGCTCGCTTCTTCTTCGTTTAGTTCTTGTGATTTCGCTCCCGCTGGATGGAAATCCTGGCTCCGCCACTAATCATGTGTGTTCATAAACTCGTGTTATATTACGAGTTTACGACAGTTCAGTTTCCGACAATTCAAGTGATTTAAAATTATTGTACCGAGAAACATATATTAATTTCATATCATTTTGGCCAATGAGTATATTTTTTTGTTTATCCTTCGGATATCTTTTACTACTTTTTGTCAGCTTTCAGTGATTAATTTAACTATAATTTATACCATTTGCATATTAACTCTATGTCAATCATTTTTTGTAGTTAATGTGCTTCGCGGACCTAGAGTTTGATTACATCAACCCATATGATTCAGCCTCACGAGTGAATAGAGTGATTTTTCCGGAGTTTGTGTTGCATGGAATCTTATGCTCGCTCTTTTTCTTGTCTGGACATTGGTTCATGTTCCTGCTTAGTGCCCCTCCTATTTACTACAATTACAGATTGTAAGTCTTCTTTCTACTTTCTTTTTTATCATAGGAAGATAAACTAAATATCACGACCTTTTGTTTATCCTTCTGTTAATTCCGTAGACCAGTGAGGTATTTCTCACTCCATTTAAATGTTGTTATGTTGGTGCAGTTATATATTCCAAAAACATGATATTATTTAATATAACGAGGGAGGGATGGAGGTTAAGAGTCTGAAAGCGTAAAACCATCAATGTCTAAACGACATGCCCAAGCATAACTGCATGGATTGTATATATGTAGTGGTTAAGGGATTTCTTTTGCATGAATAGTCGATGAAAGACGATTACGCAGTGTTTGATTTCTTTTTAGCTTCCAATCCAGTTAAAGAAATGGTTCACGATTGAAGCTCCATTGGGATTATTCATTCATGGTCCCAAAATATTATTTCTCATGTAAATACATCCAATCCCCCCCCCCCTCCCCCCCCCCCCCCCCCCCCCCCCCCCACACACACACACACACACCCACCCACACCCACACCCCACCCACCCACCCACCCACCCACCCACCCCCACCACCACCACCACCACCCAAAAAAAAATTCCATTTCCAGATGATCATTTACTTCAAATTTGCTTTTGTTTGTTTAATTTATTTCCAGTAGTCTGAACAGTGTTTTGTCTTACACGAGTCTTCGTATGAGTTGACATGCCATTTTTCTATCACACAGGACACCTTCAGAGGATCTCTCCACTTCATTTGCTTTTGCTCTCCCTTCTATTAGGATATTTTCTTTATATCTTCCCTTTTCTCAATTTTTCTCATGGAATCATGTAGCACATGTATCAGACAGAGAGATTTCTATTTGGACACTAATGTCAGACAGACACACATGTCTGGCAGAATGCTTCCTATTTTATAGTTTTTGAAATTTTGTGTGTTGGCATTTTCTTGTCACTTGACGTTTATATCCGTGATTATGTAGGGACATATTTCCCTGGCCTGCTTATGTAAATCTGGATGTGACATGTACATCCAGGCTAATAAAATTAACAACAACAACAAAATATTTTCCCAACTAGTTGTGGTCTGCTTAATGAATCCTAGTTTTCTATTCAGTTCGGTTTAGTGCATGATCTTCTGTAAGGCCACAACCTATCATATATTTTCTCACAGTGTCCACCAAAGTAAGTTTTGGTCTTCCCCTACCCCTAACTCTACCCTCAATATTTATCAAATATCTCTTTCTAACATGGGTACTATTAGGTCGATGTATGACATGTCCAAATCACCTGAGGCGACTCTCTCTTAATTTATCTTGGACATGAGCTACCTTTACCATATCCCATATATGCTCGTTTCTAATTCTATCATTCTTGGTTTTTCCACACATTCATCTTAGCATTCTCATCTCCGCTATACTTTTGTTTTGGACATGTTGTTTCTTTGTTGCCTGACACTCTGCTTTATACAGCATTGCTGGTCTAACAGTCCTGTAAAAAATTTTCTTCAACTTCAAAGGTATACGTTTGTCACACAAAACTCCAATACCGTTTCTCCACTTAAGCCACTCAGTTTGGATCCTATGTGTAACATCATCATATATTTCTATCTTTTTGTATAATCGAGCTTGGATATTGGAAACAGTTTCTCTTAGGTATCTCTTGTCCATCAAGGGTCACTACTCCCTCATTTGTGTTTTGAATATCGCTAAAATTACACTCTATATATATTCTGTTTTTAGTTCTGCTTATTCTAAAGTCTACCTTCTAAAGTTTCTCTCCATAATTTTAATTTAGTATTGATTCCTGCTATAGTCTTGTCCACCAAGACGATGTCATCGGCAAAAAGTATACACCAAGACACCTCATCTTGTATTCCTCGCGTCAATTCATCCATCACCAGAGAAACAGGTAGGGACTTAAAGTCGAACCTTGGTGTAAATCTACTATAATAGGGAATTCACTACTTTCTCCATTGGTTTTCTCATTGGCCCTTCATACATCTCTACTATTTTAATGGGACAGTTGGGGTTTGTAACAAACAAACCCTAACTTTGTAACTATATAAACACGTATAATACACGTCCAAACTATATTAACCAAATATAAATGTGCACCGCACGTGTAGCCCAAATCAAAACATTCAAATATAAACTATTTTTTTTCTTATTTGATACATATTCATTTAATTTGATGACTTTATTTTTTTAGACGTGCATTGCACGTACATTATACTATATCTTTAATCACCTCAATATACCAAATAGTTACTCTTTTGTTATTTAACACCCACCATATTATGTTTCTAGGGACTTTATCATAACTTTTTCCTAGATCTATAAATACCTTGTGTAGATCTTTGTTATCCTCTCTCTATATATGTAGATCTTCCTGTGGTTGTTCAGGCTAATCAAATATAGGTATAAATTCACATCAATCTAATTTGTAGGGTGCTTTCGGATACAAATATATCCAAACCGATCCAAATCCATGTCTCGGATATAGATACATATATTCAATTAGAAGATTGGGCGTATACGGATGCTGATAAGGATCCATCTGAAATTTTCAATTGGATACGGATATCCGACTGTTAGTGTACATATATAGTTTATTCATTCCCAATCATTAGATGGGCTTTGGCCCAGTGGTTAGTTTCATTGACCACCACCTATCTGGGCATGGCTCGATCCTTGGTTCCCTCAACTTACTTTTTTTAGTGTTAAATTTTTTTGGTGCACATATATATGCATGTCATTTTTTACCTGCTACTTACTTTTTTAGTGTTAAACTTTTTTGATGCATATATATAGAGTAATGTGAGCCTCATATTTGTATGAGGAAATTTTCCTCATACAAAGTGATTATACTCACTTGGTGGGGCCCTTATGGAAGATCAACTCCATCCATCATGTTTATCATGCTAATGGATGTATGTGTAGAAAAAATCAAGTGGTTTGAACTTTGGAGGTCATTCACCCATACATCATGTGGGTCCAATTTGTGGGTCGATTTGTATTACTGTTGAAATCGTTCATTTTTCAACCACATGATGCATGGATGAATGACCTCCAAACCAATTGATGTTTTCTACACACATCCATTAGCATGATAAACATGATTGGCGGAGTGGATCTTTCATAAGGGCCCCATCAAGTGAGTATAATCAATTTGTATGAAGAAAATTTCCTCATACTCTATAAGAGGCTCACTTTTCTCACACACACACACACACACACACACACACACACACACACACACACACACACACACATATATATATATATGAATGCTCCGTTGCAAACGCACGCATGCAAACCACCTAGGCTGTTGTTTCGAAAAACGGGCTTAGGTGGTTTTATATATATATATCATTTTTTACCTGCTGCTTGGATTTAATGCATCACTTAGTGTTATTTTTTTTTCTTTTGTGCTTATATTTCTTTCTTCTACCTGTTTGCTAATATTTTCTGTACATAGACAAACAAAAAGTAACATGTTTATAAGATGAGAAAATTATGAATAAAATAATATTGTTTTCGGATGGACTAATCAAAGATAGGGGTGGCATCAGGCCCAGCCTGACCTGCCCAAAACCAGGGCCAAACCGGCCCCAAATCCTCTATCCCCCCAGTCTTGGCTGGGCCCTCTACGCTGTTCAAAAGCCCGCACAGGCCCGACCTAGGACCGGGTTGAACCGGCCCGGTCGGGTCCGGGCTGAACCGCGGGTTGTTCGTTGGGTAGTTTTTTTTTAATTAGTTTCTTTTCGATTTTTCCATTGAAGAGAGAGAGAGAGAGGGTTTTGAATTTGAGCTCAATGACGGAGAAGAGATGGGAGGGAAGGGGGGTTCTTGAGGAATATTTTATTCATTGAGGAATGTACCCATTGTGGGAACTTGAGTTCAACTAGAGCAGAGAAAGGACAAGCATGAAGCATCTCATCATTGTGGATTTTTTTTGAAAATTTTTAAGCTATCTACTTGAAATTTTTTTAATTAAAAATTATATTGATATAATTACCAAAATACCCCTCAACGAATCTATACTAGCTAGTTTTTGGGGGTATTTTTGAAAATCCGAAAATTTACATAATCTATGTATACAAATAAAGGCCATCTCGATCTCTAAATACAAATATTCCCCTCATATTATAATTTGATAAGATTTGTATGAAATGTTACTCATCTATTTGATTATATTTAAAAATTTATAATTCATTAAAACAATTTAATGTATGAATCTTTCTTTTATCTATATGTTCTTACAATTATTGTCTTAATTCACCATTTTCCTTTATCTTTGTACTCTTAAAATAATTTTAAAAAAACTAGTGAAAACCCGCCTAACCTGCGACGACCCGGCCTCGAGCCAGGAGCCAGGGGCCAAGTCCGGGCCCCCTCCCCCTCCCTAGCCCAGCCCGGCCCGGCCCGTGACTCGGCTCAACCCAGCCCGCCATAGTCTAGGACCGGGTCAAACCCGCGGGGTTTCGACCTGGCCTGGCCCGGTGGAACTGGATGCCACCCCTAATCAAAGACTACTATTTGCTAAAAATATAAAGATAAATAAAAATTAAATACCATTTAGTAAGAGGTCGTTGATTATTCTAAAAAGAGGTAAGAGATTATTGATATTTTTTTCTCGCGTCAAACATTATACAATATTGTTTTGATGTTCGAATTCGTATCCGTATCCAAAATACCATATCCAATTTGTATCCGTATCCGAAATTTGCAGATACGGATATGATTCTTTACATACCCATATTCGTATTTGCATCTGTATTGACTTTGGAGTGCGGATGTGGATATTAGTACTACCCATATTTGATCCATGTCCGATTCGATGGCATCCCTACTAATTTGATGATGTAAAACTAACCCTTAAATAGAGAATTTCCAAGAATCTTAAAGGATTAATTTTACCAACATGTAATGCAGATCAAAGTTGAAATTTTAAACAATTAATCGGTTTGATGGATTTTCAAGAATTGAATTAAGTTTCATAAACCCAATTAATAATTCAGTTCTAACAATCAATAATTAAATCCCTAAGTGTTCTTAGCAAGTAATAGATTCAATATTGATTTGTACTCTAATCAAGCATGTGAAACACTAAATCTCAATTATTTATGTAGACGACAAGCAAATCAGATAACATAATAGATAATAGGGCAGTAGAGTACAAATAGTTAATAGTGGAAAGAGTATACCGAATGCGAAGAAACCAGCGTAGATCTCGGAGTTGGACAGCAACTAAGAATACAGCACTCCAAGAACAGCCATGGCAGCAAGACTATCAAGAGCACGGGCGGCAACTGCAAAGATGGGGGCCACAGATCTGGCCGACGTGCCTGGGTGCGGCGTCGACTGGGGCGACGCAGGCCAGCACCGGGGGTGTCGCACTTGGTGAGGCCGTCGTGACGGCCGGGAGGTGACGAGGATGCTTGGGTGTCGACGGGAAGAGAGGAGGTTGCGGTGGTGGGTTGACAGAGAGAGGGTATGGTGGTTTTCGATGAGGTTGTTGATGTGGGAGCTCAGGACTGAGGTGCGGTGGAGGAGATAGGGTGGTGCAGTCGTGTAGGCGAGGAGGGCGGCGTTTGGGAGCAAGGTGAAGGAGGAAGGCTCGGGAGTTGGGTTTCAGGATGAGGAGATGATGGTTGCTGATGATGTAGGGAGATGGCGGGGAAGATGATGGAGGGATGTCGGGTGTGGCTTGATTAAAAATGAGGTAGGAGGAGCTCGGTTTTTTTTTTTTGGGTTTCAATGTGAACAGGAGAAGAAGATGATGAAGGGGATTATGATTGGCGGCTGGTGTAGGAGTAGGTGATTAGGGTTTTGTGTTGGGGATTTGGGAAATTAGGGTTTGGGTAATTTTAGTTGGGGATTTTTTTAATTTGGGATAGATTTTAGAGTTTATCATAAACCCTAAAATTGTATTAGGATTTATCACAAACCCTAATAATTTGGATCTCACTTATATCACACAAAGAGAGAGAGGAAGAGCAAAAACTCAACACAATTTTTTAAATTAAGAATAGCATCCTTTCTCATTAATCTCAAGGCCTATAAATAGGCTTAAAATACATCTTGATACAAATCTCAAAATATTCTCAAAATCTAAAAAATATAAAAAAGATTACATATGACTATAATTGCCAGAAACAAATATGGTACTGAAATAAAATTCTAAACTAAATAAGCAGCTGTCCTAGACGACGCCTGCGCTGATAGAAACGCCCGAATCGTCTTGAACCGATGTCCTCATCATTTGAGTTTTCTGTAACTTGTACACCTGCAATCTAATCCAAAGTAGGGATAGATTTCCTTTTTTTTGTACATTGCATCATCGATTTCCACGTGCATTAAAATGGGAATCTACATTGCCAAGCGAGTGAGAACCAATATAGGAATAATTTTAAATTTTACCAATATAGGAAAATGCGAAGCTATCGGTTAATTATAATTTAGCCTTTATCTTCAACTGTATAAATATTGTAAATTTGTTAGGCAGAGTAACAGTTTATTTTAATTTATGTTCTCAAGTGTATAGCACAGTCTACGTAAATGATTAAGTGAGAAGTTTTTTTTTAGGTTGCTTGTGGTGTAACCCTATGGTGATAAGAAATTGATGGTTATAACACAAGTCTGTGTTCAGTAGTACCTCATTTGATATTTTTTCTTCTAGTTTCTCCAGTGTTCTTTATATTCTTAATCATTCACCAAGCAACCATTCTTGATACTGATGACAATATTTTTATTTCATCTATAATCTTCTGTCGAATACTTCAGTAAAAGAGTGCATTGTTGGTATATCTGATCTAAAAAAATGTATAGTATATTTTTGATAGATCTGCTAAGTATGCATTAATTAGACTCTAAGATTTATATGTCAATAACAGGTATCAACAACGACAGCACCTAATAGATGTGACTGAGATCTTTAACCAGTTAAACAAGGAAAAGAAACGGAGATTTTTGAAGCTTATATATTTTGTTGCACTCCTCTTTTTATCCTTATTCTGGTAAATGTCGTTATTTTCTCACTCCTCTTTTTATCCTTATTCTGGTAAATGTCGTTATTTTCTCCTGATTATAGTTTGCCTTGTGAGAAGATTCACTAACTTTTATAGTATTGTGACTTACCTATGTAGGATGATTTGGAGTGTGTTGGCTGATGATGCATAGGTAGGTTGTCAGGGGTAAGTATCTAAGAATTGAGCTTTCTTCAAACCATCATAGCTTTAATTTTGTTTTCTGCTTTACATCCTCACTACATTTGATAAGTTACTCCTTTTTAACTCCAGAATTTTGTTATTAGGGATCCTGCAAACTTGCGTTGTCTGAAATGTGCAAGTACGGTGCCTTCAGATTGGTGGTTCTTCATTATGGGTGTTCTGCAGACGTGTATTTTAGTTTTATTTCATGTGTATGTGACGAAAGAAGATTTCTCATCGATAGCATCCTTCCATCAGGGTTTTGTATGTACGTGGATGGCCATTTTGTATGTCTGTATTATTCAGAGTACAATTGTTAATGAATTGAGTTTTGATGGTGTACATTCTTACTGAATTGAGTTTTGACTGCTATTAAACCTATTCATGGCAATTGATAGAACTTAATATAAGTGCTAGGGTTTAGAGTGGGTGGTGAAAGCGTATGAGTTGTTCAGTCAATGTACAATATCTGATGCGAGATGGGGTCTGGTTATCTAACCAAGTTTTGGTGGGATAGATGGTGTGGCAAACGTATACCTTTTTTGTGACCTATATAAGGCGACATTGAGGCCATTGGAAGCCGTCATTGTGTCTGGGAGATGAGGGGTTTGAGCATTATACTTTAGGGACACGAGTAGTGCTTCCCTTCAGGCGAGATTTGATGGGATGAGAGATGGGTCCTTCATGATAGACGTACCTTCTCTGCCCAGACCCTTTATATTTGCCTGAACTTTGGATGCAGTCGTCCAGCTTGGTCAAGTGTTCTATGGCGGGTTAAGGTGCCACTTAGGCTTTTCTTTTGGCTAGTCCTCAATGATACAATTCTGATTAGAGAAAATATAGTAAAGGGACAGCCAAACATTGATTAGATCTGTAGAGTCTGTTTGAGGGAGGTTAAATCCTAGGATCACTTATTTTTACACTGCACCAAGACAAGAGTAGGGCAATATAGGTAGAGGTGCTTCGAGCATTGGATTGTGACAATTATCTTGACAATTATCTTATGTCATGCGAGGAACTACAGGTTGAAACATGATTCAGCAAGACATACTTTCTATATACATCGACATGGTCTTTATTCTGTATTGGTGTTCATCAATTGATGAAGGAAAGAAAAATGGGAATTTTTTCCGTACTGACCCACTTTTTAAAAATATTTACCAAACTGACTAACTTTTTAAAATATTTACCCAACTGACTCAGTTTTGGACCTGTCAGCGTTTGTATAGGTTATTTTGATACCGTTGTTATGAAAAGCGACATCAGCTTAATTTTTTTTCTTGCATGCCACTCTTTGGAGCAACGACATCAGTTCATTTCTTCGTCATTCGTGAGCTCTATGAGCTCTCTGACTTGGATAAAATTGAAAGTGGGGGAAAATCTTATAGCTGATGTCGTTATCCTCAACAACGGCATTTACATTACCGATACCGTTATTGGGGATAGCGGCATCAGTTATAAGAGTTATTACATATAAATAGTGGTCACTTCTTCTCATTTTCCTTTCACTTTAGATCTCCCTCCCCCCCACTCCCGAAACCAAAACCCTAAAATCCTAGAACCCAAAATCCCACACTTGTTTCCTCTCAAACTTCATCTCTCCTACCTCCCTCTCCTTCCGAAATCTGACTCCCACAATTTGAAAAATCTCTAACATTGTCTCTAGTCACCTTATATATCATCCAAGACATATTTTCATGCTTTCCAAGTTACGGTCTAATTTGAAGGTATTACTACAACCATATTGCTTTTATATGTATGCATGGGTTATGCTTGTGAGTAGTTAATAACTCGAATATTTGTCCATTTATGTATATGTATGGATTACGATATACCTATTTGGTTATATTTCGAGGGTGAAATAATTCGAGATCCGAATATATGATATTATTATAGTGATATCGAACCGTTCATTATTTGGGCTCCTCGTAACTTTATATACTCACAACTAATAGATAAGATATTCAAAGTTATTAATTGGGATAGAGGTGAATGGAGTTTCAAAATTAAAGTCCGTTGTGCGGCCGGAAAATAAGAATGACAACATTTCATGGCGGTGCTCGTAGATAATGATAATGCACTAAGGTCCATGATTGCTAGGATACTTGACCAAATTGTAGTTGGACAGTATTGGCGTTATATATTGAGCAAATTAAGCTTCCAAATGCTCGACCAGTTGTTATTCCTAGGCCAAGCCATTTAGCGTCATCGTCACCTCACCAACGGAGAGGTGGAACGTGTGTGTCTCCGGCCTCCATCGCTCCACAAGAGCTGTAAGTAAGACATGATCGTATTTTACTTTGGACAACATCGACATTCCATGGAATGCAGAATTTACCAATTAGTTCCGTATACGTGGGTGCACCGACAGTGTTGCGTACATTCGGAAACTCATATTCTTCGTCTCTCCCTTCTACACTACTTGAGATCTGTGCTTTTCTTGTAGGTAAAGTAGGGTTGGGTCTAATGGACCCGGATGTCCTTGTCGGGCGGAAGACGACGCACCTACTGCATACGAAGAAGATGGTTGGCCGTAATCCTACGCAAAAATATAAATTCTTGTTATTATAGAAAGCATAATAGCCATGAAGATTATGGGCTAATAATATTAATCGCTTCTTACTTGTGATGGTGGTAGGCATCTATCATTGCCTGACGGATGTGACGATCCACTCAGTCGCACCATTTTTCTGTTAATAGTAATAAAACATTTCTTATGACCAAAATTCAAGTATTGTGATTACACTGTTAGAACTTGAATTTCGTAAAATAGAATATTTCTAATAATCTTTGTGAAGAAATAAATTTACAGGAATAAAAAATCAAACCAGACAATTCGATACTGAGTCGAGATGAAAATCTCTGTCATTAAAGCAAAATTTGCTCTGTTGTGTGACGGTTGTTGACGAACTGCCTCCCAGGATACAAATTTATTACCTTCTCTGAAGAGCAGCACCCTAGCTTCAGAGACACCAGTGGACTAGTAGTTGTGTTGCACTCTCAGACTCACTTAGAGGTAGAAGAAGAAGGAGATTGAAAAATTCAAAAACTGTGTAAAATGACAGACAAAATTGTCAGGACTTATAGGAGATCAGAAGCGTAACAGATGGATCCATTACTCTGTAAACAACAAAGTAATGGCACAAAAGCGTAATTGATGGATCCATTATTCTACTGTTACAGAGTTATGGCATCAGTTAAAGAATTTGAAAAGCCTCAGGAAAAATTCGAAGCGGGGCAAAAAATAATTTAGGCTGGCCAGAACCAAACCAAACCAAGCCAAGACCGGAGCCGGGGCCGGGCCAGGCCGGCGTGCTCGCGTGTGTGTGTTTGTAACTTTGGCTAGGTCCTCTCTCCACTACACGTTAGTGGTAACCCCAAGGCTATGCTCTTTAGTCCATTTCTTTAGCTTATATTAAAGAAATCTTTCTCAACTTTTGATGTGGGGCTATCTATTTTCTCCAAATTTTCAAGTTAGTACATTTCGAGTGCCAAACTTTGGACCAACATTTCTCATTCATACGGAATCCATTTTTGGCAAACAAGTACATTACGGAATAGTACTCGACAAGAGGAACACAATCCAATCACTTTCCAGCACCGCCGGTAGCCGGAACCCACCGGAATCAGGCCCGGAGAATATGCCAAAAATATTTCCAACATACACTACTCGTTTCAAGACACTGCTCATATCAATATAGACAACATCTTAATACACTGCGTATTTTCATTCATAAGGACATAAATATTCAACATTTTGAAAAAAAAAACCAATTCCCATATATTAAAATTTCGAAGATTGAGTACTCGAACCAATACACTACTCATATGAATATTCCACTAATATCAATACCGAAAGCATGTCTCAATACACGTATCATACATTTACTTATATCAATCTCATAACATCTCAATACACTACATATTTATATGCATACACACATATAAATCTCATATCAACATAAAAACATAGACACACACAAAAATCATCTTAATTTTGAAAAAAAAGAAGCAATTCCAGTTTATAAAAAATTTCACAACATCTCATATACTACATTGTCAATATAAATCTCAGTACACAAAATGAATATTTTTTTAAAAAATAAGGGTATTGGAATACCTAGGATAATTTTCGGATTGAAAGTGAGTAGTTTGAAGATTCGGCTCCGAGATCAGAGGAGGAAATTGGAATTAGGGTTTATGGATGAGTACTTTGTGATTTATTTGGGGTTATGGATGAGTAATTTGTGATTTATTTGGGGATTTGAAAGAGGAAAATTGAAGGAGAATAAGTGAGATCTAGGGTTTTGGGTTCGGGAGTGGAGGGAGAGAGGTAAAGTGAAAAGGAAAGGAGAAGAGGGGGTCACTATTTATATTTAATCACTATTATAACTGATGCCGCTATCGCTAATAATGACATCAGTTATGAGAATGTCGTTGTTAAGAATAGCGGCAACAGTTATAAGATGTTTCCATACTTACAATTTTTTTAAAGTCAGAGAGTATACGATTAAGAAAAAATGAACTCATCCTGTTACTCCAAAGAGCGGCATGCGGGAAACTTTTTCAACATGTCGTTTTTTATAACAACGACATCAAAATAATCTATGCCGTTTTTCGCAAAAGCGTGTTATACTGACATGTCCAAAATTAAGTCAGTTGGGTAAATATTTTTTAAGTGGATCAGTTTGGTAATTATGTTCAAAAAGTGGGTTAGTACGGGAATAAATTCGAAAATGGAGCATGTCATGAATTTTTTGCCGTAGTGACCCAATTTTTGAAAATATTTGACGCTCTGACCCATTTTCGAAAATAATTAGCGAACTGGCCCAGTTTTAGACACGTCAGCAAAAACCGTTATTGGAAAAAACGGCATAGATTATTTACATACCGTTTTTTTCCAATAACGGCATTTATATTTAAAAAAAAGTGTCATGCCGTTATTTGGAGTAACGACATAGGTTATTTTGTTTTTCGACAGCTTATAGTCTACATTTAGAGAAAAAATTGCAAGCGGGAAAATCTTATAACTGATGCCGTTATTTCAAATAACGGCATTCTCAATACTGATACGTTATTTGGAATAACGGCATCAGTTATAATTTTTTTATATAAAAAATTAACTTATTCATCAGAGAGGATGAATAATAAGTTAATTTTTTATATAAAAAAATTAACCTATTCGTCCGAGATGATGAATAATAAGTTACTTTTTTATATAAAAAAATTATAACTGATGTTGTTATTCCAAATAACGGCATCTGTTATAAGGTTTTCATACTTGCAAATTTTTCTCTAAATGGAGATTACAAGCTGTCGAAAAACAAAATAACGTATGCCGTTACTCCAAATAACAGTATGACACTTTTTTTAAATATAGATTTCGTTATTGGGAAAACGGCACGTAAATAACCTATGCCGTTTTTCCCAATAACGGTTTTTGCTGATGTGTTCAAAATTGAGTCAGTTCGTTAATTATTTTCGAAAGTGGGTCAGAGCCCAAATATGTTCAAAAAGTGCAAAATTTTCGTATGTCATCTGAGAATAATAAACAAAACTATGGATATATTTGGTTTATGATCTTCCATATTTTTTAGCCAGGTGAAATTTCTTGAACCTTTTTAGTTTCCTTGGCAACAGATGGCATATCCTTGGATACCTCAATCCTACCTGACTAGATCGACATACATGTCAATAAGGGAACCAATGATGAAAATGTGTTGGTTGAAACCTGATATGATGGAATAGAAGTTTTTAGCCTGTATGAGAGCATCCATAGTCGTGATTGTCAAAAAATGACAAAATGGATAAATACATATAGTAAATATAGTATTTCCTGCAGTCGTGAAATGCTATATTATAGCAATTTTATATAAAAAAAATTATAAGACGAATCTTGAAGATCCGTTGTAGTGCGAAATGGATATATAATTAATTATTTAATTAATTTTTTATTTAGACGGATGTTGAACATCCGTCGGAAGAAAGAAAGAAAAACCCTAAAAAGTGACAGACGGACTTCGAAGTTCCGTCCTTCAAACGTGGAAACGGACGGATCTTGAAGATCCTTCCGTCACTCGGGGTTTTTTTTTGTGGGGGTTTTTTAAGTGCGGAATATTACTTTGTTGGGGTTTTTTAATTCCGAAATATATATTTTTTAAAGCGATGGACTGTGAAAATCCGTCTGAGAATTAAAAAATAATTTTTCGGCGTGGGACCATATTATAATATGTATAATATGCATAATTCTTTTATCCGCTCTCATATATAATAATCTACTGTTGCAAAATCGTCAAAATATACATAAATAGCAAACGACTGCAATGTTTTTTTAGTTAAAATATGCATATTATGTATAAATAGCAAACGATTGTGGATGCTCTGAAGCGATGCATTTTTAGAACAAGCTTGAATTGAGGACACTATCGAAAATAAATCAGAATAAATCAGCCCTCATGAGACAACATCTCATCTTTTTAGACCGGGCTCAGTTTGGGCATATCCGGGTCGGGTTTACCGGATACGAAAGCATTATCCACCTACTGTTCTGCAAAATCCAACATATGCCCGACCTGGATAGTACTACTTTAAATCCCGCTTTTCTTCTTATTGGTTTCATTGGGGATTTTAGGTACCATCTAAATTCTTTATTATCTTCAAATTTTGTTGTTACTTTATATATATATATATATATATATATATATATATATATGAGTGATCTTCGGTTGCAAACGGACCGGAACGGGTCTGTTCGCATGGATCCGTGCGAACTTCCAGATTATTTTTGATCAAATCTTGCCTTAACCCGTCGTTGGGAAGGACGGGTTAAGGCAAAATTTTATTAAAAAAAATAGCTTTAACCCGTTCTTGGGAAGAACGGGTTAAGGCTATCTTTTTTCATTTTTGTTGACACACAGTTCGTCTTCTTCCGCGCTCTTCTTCTTTCTTCGACGAATCCAAACCCAACGACGAAAAAAAAACCCTAGCTTCGACGATCGAAACGTTCGCTCTCCCTCTTCTCTCCCAACTCCGAAGATCGAAACCCTCGAACTCCGACGATCGAAACCCTATCTTCTCTTCCCCACTTCGATACGAAATCGAAACCCTAGTTCTCTTCGAAATCGATTGCTTCGCTTGATTTGGACCTATCTTGTAAGATATACACTATTTCTTTACCCCAATAATCTACATTTGTATTTTTTTTTGAATTTGTGTGTAGTAATTTATTTAGAAATTGGGAAAAAAATTTAAATGCGTTAGTAGATTTTAGATGGAGAATCGGGTTGACCTCAAGTATATTCAATTGCCGAATTATGTTGCTTGCATTAGTAACTTGTAGAATTAGAATTGTATATACGAAATTAGTTAGAAACTTTTCAGTGCGGTTATGGTTGAAAACCATGCGGACGACCGTAAAAAAATACAAAACTTTCCGAGTAGGTTCGTCTCACATAGTACAAGCCACACCAACTTGTAGAAGCGAGTTTCGACTCACGGTTCGAGAGATACGGCCGCATATCGCTTTCGGTTGGAAAAAACCAAGTAAAGCGGTGCACGGCCGTATATCGCAAACCGTGACTCGAAACTCGCTTCTACAAGTTCGGGTGGCTTGCCCTATGTGAATTCGACCAAGTCGGAAAGTTTTAAAATTTTCGGATGCCGTTTGTGCGGTTTTGCTCAACTTCCTCGCATGAGGGTTTTTCGACTTAAAATTTTGTAAGTGCGGTTAGATTAGATTAGAAAACCCTTCAAACGATCTCCAAAAAATACGAAACCGTGTGAGTTGGTTGGTGTCACCTACAAGAAGCCAAACCAACTTGTATAAGTGAGTTTCGACTCACGGTTCGAGAGATACGGCCGCGTATCGCTTACGGTTGGGAAAAAACCAAGTAAAGCGGTAGACGGCCGTATCTCGCAAACCGTGAGTCGAAACTCGCTTCTACAAGTTCGGGTGGCTTGCCCTACGTGAATCCAACCAAGTCGGAAAGTTTTAAAATTTTCGGATGCCGTTTGTGCGGTTTTCTCAACTTCCTCGTATTATAAGTTTTAGACTTAAAATTTTCTAAGTGCGGGTAGATTAGAAAACCCTTCAAACGACCTCCAAAAAATACGAAACTTTGCGAGTTGGTTGGTGTCACCTACGAGAAGCCAAACCAACTTGTAGAAGTGAGTTTCAACTCACGGTTCGTGAGATACGGCCGCGTATCGCTTACGGTTGGAAAAAAACCAAGTAAAGCGGTAGACGGCCGTATCTCGCAGACCGTGAGTCGAAACTCGCTTCTACAAGTTCGGGTGGCTTGCCCTACGTGAATCTGACTAAGTCGGAAAGTTTTAAAATTTTCGGATGCCGTTTGTGTGGTTTTCTCAACTTCTTCGCATTATAAGTTTTAGACTTAGAATTTTCTAAGTGCGGGTAGATTAGAAAACCCTTCAAACGACCTCCAAAAAATATGAAACTTTGCGAGTAGGTTGGTGTCCCCTATGAGAAGCCACCCAAACTTGTAGAAGTGAGTTTCGACTCACGATTCGAGAGATACGGCCGCGTATCGCTTTTGGTTGAAAAAAACTATTATAAAGCGGTATACGGTCGTATCTCGCAAACCGTCAGTCGAAACTCACTTCTACAAGTTCGGGTGGCTTGCCCTATGTAAATTCCACCTAGACGAAAAGTTTTATAATTTTCGGATGCCGTTTGTACGGTTTTGCTTCAATTCCTCAAATGAGAAGTTTTTGACTTAGAATTTTTTAAAAACGGGCCGATTAGAAAACACTTCGAACCACCTCCAAAAAATACGAAACTTTGCGAGTTGGTTGGTGTCCCCTATGATTAGCCAACCCAAGTTGTAAAAGCGAGTTTCAATTCACGGTTCGAGAGATACGGCTGCGTATCGATTTCGGTTGAAAAAAAACCTAATAAAGCGGTATACGGTCGTATCTCGCAAACCGTGAGTCGAAACTCACTTGTACAAGTTCGGGTGGCTTGCCCTACATGAATCCGACCAATTGGGAAAGTTTTATAGATTTTTTTGCTTTCATTCGTGCGTTTTTCAGTATAATCTCGGTATGTTTGTTTTGTTGTCATCTTTATCAACCACATTTTAAATTTTTTGTCATATAGCTAAATGGCTAGAACAAAGCAACCGAGAAGCCCGTCCGGTAACACTAGTGGCGCACCAACTACTGAGGTAAGATTGATTACTATTATTGGTTTTAAATACGAACATGTAACATTATCTCAATAATAACATTTGTTATATTTATTCGTTTAGGTTGGTGGCCGTCAATCCACATCGGCTGAGGCAGGTCCGTCGTCCTCGGTTACATCACCCGGACCTTTGGACACAAGCGTACTCACCCTGCAACCCAAATACCGATTGGAAACCGTGTGGAATGGGTCCGATAAAAAATGTAATTTTCGGAAGCACACAGTTCTTCCTTTTGATGACCGTATCACGCCGTATGTGGTGGAGGCCGGTTTCTACGGAGCAAGATTCATTCACTCTGTGAAGCTAGATCGGCCACTCCTTACAGCTCTAGTCGAGCGATGGAGGCCGGAGACCCACACATTCCACCTACCAGTGGGTGAGATGACTGTGACCCTACAGGATGTGGCAATGATAATAGGACTACCAATCGATGGGGTTGCCGTGACGGGGAATATGGACTTCGATCGAGTTGAAGTTGTTCGGGACTTACTCGGTATCGACCTGCAGTTGGTAGTTCTCCAAAGGAAAGAGGCCGCCGAAAAAGATATCCGCGAAAATGCCCCCGCAGATTCTGATGAAGATGTATTGAATGAACAAATAGAAGCTGCGAAAGATAAAGCGGAGGAAGAAGTGATGGATGACGCTTTCGATGGTAAGTCACTGTACATCACCTGGTTAAAATTTCAGTTCGAGGAGGAATATTTGGACCCCAATTCGGACGAGAAAACCCTGACGTACTATGCACGTGCATACATATTTAGTTTGATAGGGGGACTTATCTTCCCGAACTCATCCGGATCAACCGTGCCGCTAATGTACCTACGGTTGTTGGAGGATTTTCGGTATGCGGGTCGTTTTAGTTGGGAGAGTGCGGCACTGGCGCTACTATACAGGAATTTGTGCACATGTTTTTTAGGTGGCGTACAGATGGGTGGCCCAATGGTTCTACTGCAGATATGGAGTTGGGAACGCATCCACATCGGACGTCCCCGTATTGTTGAGCTTACACCGCAATAGTTGGTCGACCCGGGGGCAGTGGAGTTGTTACCTCCTCTAGGAGCATATTGGGCCGGCCGGCACACGTGGGCCAATAACCCACGCCAATCGCTAACCTACTACAGAGATGAGTTGGACAACTTGCGGGACGAGTTCGTCAATTGGGAACCGTACTCGGCCGACAGGTTGCAACGGGTTCCTCCAGTCTGCCTAGACAGATCCCTTTGGTTGACGGCTGCATCTCTTGTGAACTTTGGAGTCGTGGAGTTCCAGTATCCTGACAGGGTCTTGCGGCAATTCGGATATCAACAGCAGATTCCCGAGGTCAGGTCTTATGATAAAAAGTTGCACGAGATCAGGGAAATGGGACGGGTGCCCAACTTCGATTGGGCTGATTACCATCGTTACCATGTAGCCAACTGGAATACCATGCGGCGGCAAATGACACCGAATAATATGTACATCACGATACCATACGATGGCTCCCTCCAACAGGCATACATGATGTGGTACAAGTGAATAACCCGGTTGTATGTTTCTCCAACGGCCGCCGTACCAGCTGGTGTGCAACTTCCGATTCTCCCTACCCAGGTAGAACCACCTCCAGCATATTCCTCCTCCCAGCCGATGTACCAACCAAGGGCTGAGACATATCGAAAAACGGTCAGTCAAATTTCATATAGTTTGTACGCATGTACTGTATTTAATTGATGTACACTAATTATGAATGATGTTTAAATTGGAATTTTTCACCAACTGTAGATTGAAAATGCATGGAAGGTTGTTCGAACAGCTACTCGCGTCCTGAAGACCAGGATACCCGACAGCTTCAAGACGGTAATCCGGAAGATGTTAGCCCCGTGCCGTCGTACTCTGGAGGACGAGGGTGAAGGTCCACAGGTTGAGGCCTATTTGAGAGCCAACGTGCCGCCAATAAGTTTAAGGCGAAAACAAACTGTGAGTAGGGTAATTCGAATCACCGAGCCACAATAAGAACAAGAACAGCCAAATCCCGAAGATGCTGATGAGGAACAGTCGTCGGATGATCCTGATTCTCCCCAAACACATGGCGCACGGCGAAATCCTCAAAGGAAGCGGCAACCTCCCAATCAATTCACACCAAGCGGTGGCAAGCAGCGTGGTCGTAGACGGTAATCTCTAATACTCTGTAATAACGTATCTTTTGGTTGGTGATTTTGTTATTGCAGTAACTAACGTATTGTTTGTTTCTACGTTGATAAACTGTTGTAGGTGAAATTGTGGGCATGGTATGCAAGCCAAAGTCGAGAACGTCTTCATTTGTAATTAATTGTCTTTTGGCCATGTGCAACCTGATATGTATAATTTTGGTGTAAATTTTTGAATATTGACTTTATTTCAAGTAATTAAGTGGTTTGGTTGACATTGTACATTTGTACGCCTTCAGCTTTCTTGTGAAGATATCTGTTGTATTATTTACTTTGATGTGATGTCATTTGTGAATTTGTGAACAACATTTGATGAAGTCGTTTCTGTATCAGGAAAAATGTACACAGCCAAAAACAAACAACAGTGCTGCACAAATAGCTATACTTAACCCGTTATTGACGATAATGGGTTAATTGAGCTTAACCCGTTATCCCCTAGGACGGGTTAGGTAGAGAGTTATTGACAGTCCTTTGGAAGCCTACAGACCATGTCTTCGTAAAGTTCTGCTAAAATGGATCTTTTTAACCCGTTACTGTGAACAACGAGTTAAGTGAACTTAACCCGTTCTTCACGACAACGTGTTAGGTAGAGCGATATTGGCAGTCATTTAATTCCTACAGACCAAAATACTGCCAATACTGCTGTCTTTAAACCGTTCTTGGGAATAACGGGTTAAGTTCCTTAACCCGTCGTTCACAAGAACGGGTTAGGTAGAGAGTTATTACCAGGATCCTATCCAAGTGTTCAAATTGTACTGCCAAAATATACTTACTTAAGCCGTTCTTATAAATAACGGGTTAAGGTTACTTAACCCGTTCTTATGAATAACGGTTTAGGGCGTTTAAAATTTGGGGTTTTCTACAAATTTCTCTTCACTCTTTGCGATAACTGTCCCCTGAAGTGTGCAAGGTGACATTAATATGTCCATAAATTGTTTATAATTTTTATTAATTTCCATTTACTACCTCGAAACTAACCACTATAAATTTGTTACCATGATAATTTTTGTGAAAGTAAAAAAATTAAATTACGAGATTTTTGTACCAAGGGTTAGGGTTAGGGTTAGTGTCGGGTTAGGTTAAGATAGGGTTATTGGTGAGTGTATGTTTTTTTTGTTTTGATTAATTAGTTTCATATTTGTGGATCCCCACATCTATATTTGACTTTGTAACATGTGGAACCACATATAAAACATGGCAAGTATCTTAATTTGTGGTACGAGTCGTTAACTTGTAGTACATTAACAGGCCGTTCTAAATTTCCACACTAATGAATCCATCCATCCATCAGTCAATCAAATTGAAGTTTCAAATCATGGCTAATCAAATATATCTTCTCCCACATGTCTTTATTGTGCTACTACATGTGAACTTGTGCCCCCACATGTGATCAGATCCAGTTCTTGTTAGCTAAGTAATTAGATCTGGTGGCATTGCGCTCTAATAACACAGAGGTGCTTTTCCATTAGGAATACCATCATCATCACAGTTGATCCAAACCCGTTATTGGTCTTTTTGTACGTGGATGTGGGGATCTACATGTGGTTTTTCCCCCATATAGGATGTACATGTGGTTTTTCCCCTATATAGGCTACATGTGGGATCTACATGTGGTTTTTTTCCCATATAGGCTACATGTGGGGATCTAGATGTGGTTTTTCCTCCATATAGGCTACATGTGGGATCTACATGTGGTTTTTTTCCTATATAGGCTACATGTGGGCTTCTACATGTGGTTTTTCCCCATATAGACTACATGTGGGAATCTACATGTTGTCTCCACCGAAGAAGTGGTGTTGTCATCTAAGCCAAATGACCACCACAAGCCAGAAAAATTTGAATATACACCTAGGTGGAAAAAAGTATCAAGCTAAACAAGCATAACTCAGCACCCGTTTAATATGGGATGCGGATCCCATGTACAGATCCAGTTCTTGATCGCCAATTAATCTCATCTGATGACGAGATGCGGATCACGTGATGTAGCCAATATATAGGCTACATGTGGGGATCTACATTTGGCTATGTACTTTAGGTTTTTCTCATATTGAACATGTTGTACTATGAAGAGAAGCAGAGTGGAGAGTCTAACGCTACATTTACCCTAACCCTAACCCTAACCCTAACCTACTAACCCTAGACTAACCCTAACCCTAACATTTTAAGGTTTTTTTATTGTTTTTTTAGGTTTTTTTATTGTTTTTTAGGGTTTTGTATTGTTTTTTAGGTTTTTTTATTGTTTTTTAGATTATTATGTACAGATCCAGTTCTTGATGGCCAATTAATCTCATCTGATGACGAGATGCGGATCACGTGACGCATCTGGTTAGGCTTTTCCATTAGGGATCTCAGCATGTGGAGATGTACATGTGTTCTATCAACGGCAAATTAGAATGAGGACCAGCAAGAAAGCCTAAAATGATTCTTATCAGTCCTTCCACAATAAGTGCATCCCTCATGTACCCACATTAGGGAATCTACATATAGTTTTTCCCATACATAGGCTACATGTGGGGATCTACATATGGTTTTTCTCCCATATAGACTACATGTGGGATCTACATGTGGTTTTTCCCCCATATAGGGTACATGTGGGATCTACATGTGGTTTTTCCCCCATATAGGGTACATGTGGAATCTACATGTGGTTTTTCTCCCCATAACAAGCTAAACAAGTAGAATTCAATCTCAAAGCAGACACTTCGGTCAGTCAAAAGAGTGGAGACTCTACATTTGGGGATCTACATGTGGATGTAGCCAATATATAGGCTACATGTGGGGATCTACGTTTGGTTATGTACTTTAGGTTTTTCCCATATTAAAGTGTCTGCTACGAAGAGAAAAAGAGTGGAGACTCCAACCCTAACCCCAACCCCTAACCCTAACCCTATTAACCCTAGACTAACCCTAACCCTAACCTACAACATTTTTTTTATTGTTTTTTATGAACCAAAATACAAATTAATTTGTGTTAATTTTAATATTCGTTTGATGATATCAATTTTATATTGGTTAGTTATGTGGCTAGGAATGGAATTAAAAAAATATATAAAAAAACAAAAAACATACATATGACTATCTATTTTGTAGAGTTCAGAAGGCAATGTATGTAAAGAGTGGAGAGGCGTATGTGATTAATGATAGAACTTAAATATCTATAAACTCAACATTGAAAACTTATTACCTATCACCTCCCAGCTACTAATATTAACGTATTTAATATTTGTAGTTTATCATAATTTTTTTTTACATTCAGTGAACTATAAGTTATATTGACATACTTTTTTACACATTTTTTTTACATGCAATTTAATAATTATCAGTACAATTGATTTAGGTACACTTAACCCGTTACTGACGATCACGGGTACAAGTACTTAACCCGTTATCATCATTAACGGGTTAAGTTAAAGTATATTAGCAGAATTTCGCAAATAGTTAAAGTACACTTAACCCGTTCTTGGCAACGACGGGTTAGATGTAATTAACCCGTTGTCACCAAGAACGGGTTAACCAGGTGTAATTTACAGACACTGTACAAGTTGAGATGTGTATCAATTTGGTGGGGACAATTGTTGTCCTTGCTGCTCCTTTTTCGAATATTGTGTCATAACTTGGTTGATTAACAGGTTTATCCTTATTGTCTTCTTCTTCTTTATGTTTATTTCCTCTTTGTCTTCTCCGTTTTGTGTTGATCTATAAAACTATTGATGAGCAGCCTTCTCTACAATCTTCTATCTTCTCATGCTCCCCTCCTTTTTTCTAGCCTATATGTGAGAGAGTTGAACTCATCCCGTAGAGAATGAGTCTCCTCTTCTTCTCTTCAAGAGAACTCAAGTGGAGTCTCCTCAATCTTCATAAATGTTCTCTTCTTCTCTTCTTCTCTTCAAGACCAGGTGTAATCAATGTTCTCTTCATCTCTTCAAGACCCCTCTTTTCTTCCCAATAGGGAAGACAAAGTTTGAGTTGTAGAAGAAAATTGAGTTCAAGGATGGTCGCCTACAATTGTTCTTGTGTATGAAGATTGGCAAGAGTAGAGAGACTTGTTCTTGAAGGACTGCCGTGTACAAGTGCATGCTCGGTTTCTCTCAAGGGGTAGGAAGGGCTGCCGGCTCTGCCTTTTTTTTCCACAGTGTTTCTCTTAGTCTTCTATTTTTTTAGCTTTTAGATGTGTTTTCATAAGTAGCAATTGTCCGCCTTTCATACACATTCGTTCTCTATTGTTACACAGAATGTAAAAATTCTCTGCTTTCGTCGGACGGAGTAGTGGTGGGTATCACAGTGTATTCATGGTACTTTTCGACTTCTTGGCATACACACCTCACAATCGTGCAACAAATAGTATGAATATGAGGAGTGCGTGTCAAGAAGTTGTCAAGTACTTTGAATATACGGTTACACCCACTACTACTCTATCCGACGAAGCGGAGAATTTTTACATTCTGTATAACAATAGAGAACGAAATTGTATGCAGGGGTAGAGAGACTTGTTTCAGTGTACAAGTGCATGCTCGGTTTCTCTCAAGCGGTAGGGAGGGCCGCTGGCTCTGCCTGTTTTTTTCCACAGTGTTTTTCTTAGTCTTCTATTTTTTTAGCTTTTAGATGTGTTTGCATAAGTAGCAATTGTCCGCCTTTCATACACATTCGTTCTCTATTGTTACACAGAGTGTAAAAATTCTCGGCTTTCGTCGGACGGAGTAGTTGTGGGTGTCACAGTGTATTCATGGTACTTTTCGACTTCTTGGCATGCACACCTCACAATCGTGCAACAAATAGTACGAATATGAGGAGTGCGTGTCAAGAAGTCGTTAAGTACTTTGAATATACGGTTACACCTACTACTACTATATCCGACGAAGCGGAGAATTTTTACCTCTGTGTAATAGTAGTGAACGAAATTGTATGCAGGGGGTACAACTGGCTACTTATGCATTCAAAAAAAGGCAGAGTCAGCAGTCCTTCCTTCCAATTCGAGAAGAAAGCGAGCATGTACTTGTATACTAAATTAATTTCAATTTAAAAGTAGGAGAATCAAAGGATGACTTTGTAATGTCAACTAGCATGCGGATCATGTACAATTTTCTATGTTTCTTCAAACAATATGTTATTGCCAGTTTGTAATGTTCCTTTATATGAATAAATTTTGTTTTGCAAATGGCTTGTTGTGAATGAATAGATTTGTATATGTATCCACAAAAGAATATATGTCCAACACCCGTGAAAGTTATTCGGCATATTTTTAAGCGGAGAATGAACAAATATGTATATGTATCAACAAAAGAAGATATAGTCCACAAAGTTGAAAGCACTGTAAGGAATTCGTAACTTAACCCGTTATCCCCAATTGCAGTTTATATGATATAAATTATCAACGCCAATGACGGGTAATGACGAGAGATATTGGCCGAGCTTCATCCCCTACATGTGAAGTACTGGACCAAAGTACTGCCAATATCTATCTCCTTAACCCGTCATTTCCGATAACGGGTTAGGTTATATTAAACCGTTAACGCCAATAACGGTTTAAGTGGAGAGATATTGGCCGAACTAAAACCCCTATATGTGAAGTATTGGTTAAGGACTGCCAATATCTATCTCCTTAACCCGTTATTAAGGAAGACATGTTAAGGTATTGTAACCCGTTATCCCCAATGATGGGTTAAGGTATACAGTATCTGGCAGCATCTCTTCTTGTGAATACTGCATACATTTTCACAATTTTCCACAATATAGATATATCATCCACAAAATACACAATCTCCAATAGAAATTACAAATCTGTTCACATCGGCATGCAGACAATTTTCATTAACACAAAATTCACAAACAGAACGAGTTCCCTAAATTGCACACATCTACCAATTTCACATTTTTCGACATAAATAAATAAGCATTCGCTACCCAAATACCTGGTCAAAATCCATAGTAACATATTTTTGTTCACAAATACACAAAATAAATTGACATACAGACATTACATTATGATTAAATACATCATTAATTTACTTGTACCAAACAAGCCTACGTGAATTATCCACATAAATATACAATCCAAAAGCCATGTATTTTTCAACGCATTGCTTCTTTCCATTGGGCGCGTTTTTCTTTGTTTCATTCCAGACCTATACAAGGAAATAAAAAAAAACAAAGTTAACAATCCAGTCGAAATTAATAAATATCTGCATGAATAAATATAAAATTCAGCAATTATTCGGTCATTATTTTGAAAGTTTGATATGACATACATATTAAAGTACTTAAAACCCCCTAGCACGAACCTTCGCCTTCGTCATCATCACTCTCTACAGCGTTTGGAGCTTCTTCATTCCCCACCGATCCACTAAATAAGGAAGAAGAATGAGTTAGTGCCGACCAAATTAATATTCATTGAGTCCAATTAACAAATACAAAATCTCTAATATAATACCTTGCTACATTTTTTGGGCAATTCCGTGAATCGTGACCTACGACACGAAGGCATGTCCTGCAAAGTCTTGGCCTCTTCGTTTTTTGACTTTCTCTTACAGACTTCAACCGTTTCCCTTTAGGTCTCCCCTTTGTGGTGCACTGTACAGGGTCACCTACATGTGCATGTGCATGTGCATGTCCACCACTCTCAGGTTGTGTGCTACCTTCGTGTGGTGTGCTGTTCACTGAGTCAATCTTAGCAAAGCCTTCAATTCCCTTCAGCATGTGGTCGAGCATGTACTTGTATCCTCGTTCTGAAGAACAACCAAGATCGACCAAATGTCTTGAGTGCATACTCAGTTCACAATAACGCGAAGCAAAATTGTCGCCCATATTATTGGGAACCGGTATGCTGCTTCTCGTCAGTTGATCCCTGGTCCATCGCCTACAAATATATTGCTCGGGTAGTGCGGTGTGATCTGTGAATTGAATAACTGCAAGTAGATGTTTGCAGGGAATGCCTACGAAGTAGTACATGGAACAAGGGCATTTAGCAATTTTAGTGATTTTACAATAAGAAATCACCCTTCCCGGTTCTGAATTTCCACAGACTGTTACAGAATAAGCTGCACTATCCGGTGTATCCATACTCGCAATTAAACTCACATTAAGTAATAAGCTTTTGACAACTTCTTGTTGAAATTTGTAGAAAATCTTCAAAGTGTATGTCCCTGCCATCTGTGACTCCAATGCCCACTCGGTCTTCAATTTTGGCCGCTCCTCGCGATTACGATGTGTTTCTTTAAGTTCATCGTGTCTTTGTTTTACTAAGAGTCGGTCAAAGATGACGGCAAATTCATGTAGTGAGTACTTTTTATGAGTATGGTGCTTCAGGGATGAATGTAGCGATTTGCTACGTTGGGTACTCAACATGCCCCCCTAAAATGAGTCTCTTGCGTACACAGGGGCCCATTTTTCGCGGATCTCAAATTTTTCCTTCAACCATTTTTTATTTTCCAGTTTGTACTGTGAGATCAAATTGTTCCACTTCTGTTCGAATTCTGTTTTAAATTCCGCCGTATAAATGATAGTCTTCAAAGCATCCCTGAACTCATCAACGTTATTCGGCATTCGAACTTCATGCGGTAGCTTATCCAAAATATACCAAATGCAATATGTATGTGAAGTGATTGGGAAAACTTTGGAAATTGCAGAAGTTATCCCACGATCCTCATCTATCACGATGTTGATCGGATCACATGTCATTGCAGCACGCCACTTTTCAAAGAACCACTCAAATGAGGATGTCTTCTCATTGGGGATGAACCCACAACCTAGGAATATTGATTGCCAATGATGGTTGAATCCGACAAATGGTACTAACAACATCCCGTATCGGTTTGTGTTGTAGGTAGCGTCAAAGCAGAGAACATCCCCAAATACTTTGTAATTCTTTCTAGCGATACCGTCCACCCAGATACAATGTGACAATCGCCCTTCGGGATCACATTGGTAATCAAAATAGAATAAGGGATCGGTCTCCTTTTTGGATTCAAAAAACTCAAGTAGCATTTGTCCGTAGTGTCCTTTTAAACCCTCCATCTCGTCTCTCCTGAGGTTTCTTACATCAGTTTCGGTGAATCCAATTTTCTCATTACCTTCACTTGCACCTTCAAAGAATAGCATTTGTTTGCATACAGGGACATTAGCTTCGGTAAGTTGACTAATTACATTTTTATCTGTCTTAGTCAATTTACGGTTTCGAGGTAGCAAGTGACGTCTACCGGGTGAAGTAAATTCGTGATTGTGTGCTTCATTTAACGAATAAAGAATCCATGAATTACTTTGTGAATTACTATGTGGGTTTAGTTTGACACGGACGAAAACTTTGCAATTCGTTCTAGAAGTTGTACCTCGTCTAGTTTCATTATGGCTGTTCGGTGACTCTCCGGCTTTATTACAAACGTATGATTTATCCACTACATCATTTCCCTTATATTTATTTCTACCCTTACGCATAGAGAATCCCGCACATTTGCAATATGATGAATAAAATTTTTCCGCATCCTCAAGAGTGGGAAATGTCATACCAATCTTCGTTTTAGGTGCTCGTCAACATGAGAAAGATACTCGCCAATTTGTTGTGCACGAACAAATTTATCTCCGGCAACAGAACTTCCTTCGAAACTGTCCATACCTAAGAAACCGTGAAAAGGAGAATAGTTAGGGGTACTAAACCATTGTATTTGGTGTTTTTATAAGTGCGCAAGCCACCACAACTTGTAAAAGTCAGTTTCTACTAACGGTTCCAGAAATACGGCCGTGTATCACTTAATTTGAGTTTTTTTCAACCGAAAGCGATACGCGGCCGTATCTCTCGAACCGTGAGTCGAAACTCACTTCTACAAGTTGGTTTGGCTTCTCATAAGGGACACCAACCAACTCGCAAAGTTTCGTATTTTTTGGAGGTGGTTCGAAGTATTTTAAACTCTAACCGCACTTACAAAATTCTAAGTCAAAAAATTCACATGCAGGGAAGTTGAGAAAAACGCGCAAACGGCACCCGAAAATTATAAAACTTTCCGACTAGGTCGGATTCATATAGGGCAAGCCATCCGAACTTGTACAAGCGAGTTTCGACTCACGGTTTGCAAGACACGGCTTTGTACCGGCTTTAGTTGTTTTTTTCCAACCAAAACCGATATACGGCCGTATCTCTCGGACCGTGAGTCGAAATTCACTTCTACAACTTCGGGTCACTTCTCATTGGGAACACCAACCAACTCGCAAAGTTTCGTATTTTTTGGAGGTCGTTTGAGTGTTTTCTAATCGGCCGGTTTTGTAAAAAATTCTAAGTCAAAAACTTCTCATTTGAGCAATTGAAGTAAAATCGCACAAATGGCATCCGAAAATTTTCAAACTTTCCGACTTGGTCGGATTCACATAGGGCAAGCCACCCGAACTTGTAGAAGTGAGTTTCGACTCCCGGTTTGCGAGATACGACCGTATACCGCTTTATAATTATTTTTTCCAACTGTAAGCGATACGCGGCCGTATCTCTCGAACCGTGAGTCGAAACTCACTTCTACAAGTTTGTTTGGCTTCTCGTAGGTGACACCAACCAACTGCCAAGGTTTCGTATTTTTTGGAGGTCGTTTGAAGGGTTTTCTAATCTACCCGCAACGAGAAAATTCTAAGTCTAAAACTTGTAGTGCGAGGAAGTTGAGCAAAACCGCACAAACGGCATCCGAAAATTTTAAAACTTTCCGACTTGGTCGGATTCACGTAGGGCAAGCCACCCGAACTTGTAGAAGCGAGTTTCGACTCACGGTTTGCAAGATATGGCCGTCTACCGCTTTACTTGGTTTTTTTCCAATCGTAAGCGATACGCGGCCGTATCTCACGAACCGTGAGTCGAAACTCACTTCTACAAGTTGGTTTGGCTTCTCGTAGGTGACACCAACCAACTCGCACGGTTTCATATTTTTTGGAGGTCGTTTGAAGGGTTTTCTAATCTAATCTAACCGCACTTACAAAATTCTAAGTCGAAAAACTATCATGCGAGGAATTTGAGCAAAACCGCACAAACGGCAACCGAAAATTATAAAACTTTTCGACTTGGTCGAATTCACATAGGGCAAGCCACCCGAACTTGTAGAAGCGAGTTTCGAGTCACGGTTTGCGATATACGGCCGTGCACCGCTTTACTTGGTTTTTTCCAACCGAAAGCGATACGCGGCCGTATCTCTCGAACCGTGAGTCGAAACTCGTTTCTACAAGTTGGTGTGGCTTGTACTACGTGAGACGAACCTACTCGGAAAGTTTCGTATTTTTTTACGGTCTTTCGCAGGGTTTTCAACCATAACCGCACTGAAAAGTTTCTAACTAATTTCGTATATACAATTCTAATTCTACAAGTTACTAATGCAAGCAACATAATTCGGCAATTGAATATACTTGAGGTCAACCCGATTCTCCATCTAAAATCTACTAACGCATTTAAATTTTTTCTCAATTTCTAAATAAATTACTACACACAAATTCAATCAAAACAATACAAATGTAGATTATTGGGGTAAAGAAATAGTGTATACCTTACAAGATAGGTCCAAATCAAGCGAAGCAATCGATTTCGAAGAGAACTAGGGTTTCGATTTCGTATCGAAGTGGGGAAGAGAAGCTAGGGTTTCGATCGTCGGAGTTCGAGGGTTTCGATCTTCGGAGTTGGGAGAGAAGAGGGAGAGCGGACGTTTCGATCGTCGGAGCTAGGGTTTTTTTTTCGTCGTTGGGTTTGGGTTCGTCGAAGAAAGAAGAAGAGCGCGGAAGAAGACGAACTGTATGTCAACAAAAATGAAAAAAGATAGCCTTAACCCGTTCTTCCCAAGAACGGGTTAAGGCTATTTTTTTTAATAAAATTTTGCCTTAACCCGTCCTTCCCAATGACGGGTTAAGGCAAGATTTGATCAAAAATAATCTGGACCGTTGGATCTTTGATCCAACGGTCCAGATCGAAGTTCGCACCGGTCCATGCGAACAGACCCGTTCCGGCCCGTTTGCAACCGAAGATCGCTCTATATATATATCTCATATTTCAACTCAAATTCCGGATAAGGTTCACTTGGAATAAATCTTACAAGGGTTTTTCTTTTCTTTTCATATATTGCTAGATTCTGACGTCAATTCATGTTTTTTTTTAAAAAATATTTATTAAAGAAAAAGGTGGAATATGACTACCTGTTTCATTAATAAGAAATTTAAAAAACAAACGAGAGTACTGGGCCAAGTTACAACCTACAGACATAAAATAAAACATACATGAAGCAACATAACCCGTACAAACAACAAATCCCTCCAACAATCCTGAAGGGTGGGCCGACAAACAAGATTGGTCCAGCAAAATTGTATGTACGTCAGTTTAGCTTCGTACAATGCCTCCACGGCACATGCACACCCACCTGAACCTAGTATGGCAGGATTTTATAACCCGTTGAGCCCTGCCTACTCCTCGCTGGGGGACCCCATCTTTGGGCCCAATCCCCGCAGGCCGAATTTGACCACCGCCGATCTCAGCCTACTCGCTGGGGAGACCCTAGGGATGGCGAACGGGTCGAATGGGCCGGGCCGGGCCCAACCGGTACGGGTTGGCACGAAAACTTAGCCGGGCCGGGCCGGGCTAAGTTTTCGTTTGGGTGGCCCGCCCAACCCGTGAACCCTTTAGGGTTCAACCCGGGTTGGGCCGGGTCGACCCGCGGGTTGGGCCGGGTCGACCCGCGGGTTGGCCCGTTTAATAATTTTTTTTTTTTTTGGTAGCTTAAATTAAAATAATAATAATAATAATTTTACAAATGATGTATACAAACAACCATATCTTTGTTTGATGAATACTACAATTCTTCAAAAATTATAATACTAAGTAAGTAATAATACTACAATTCTTCAAATATCCCCAAATGATGTTCAATTATAATACTAAGTAAGTAAGTAAGTAATAATACTAATAAGTAATAATACTACAATTCTTCAAATATCCCCAAATGATGTTTAATTATAATACTAAGTAAGTAATAATACTAATAAACAATAAAAATCGTAATAATAATAATAAGATTGAAAGAGTGAAATTGACAACAAATTTTGAAATATTATTCATATGAATTTAAGTTATACAATTTGAACAATTTATAACGAAATGAAGAATTCAATTCACAAATAAGTTTTATACAATAACATATTTCTTATATACAATTTTAATTGAGTACAAGTTTTCTAATTTGACATAACAAGCAAAGCTATTGTTGTTGTTGTTGTTGTTGTTCTTCGGGCGAGTTGCTCCCACTTGTGGAACTTGATAGTGCTTTCCCTTGGGTCCTATCTTCAGCCTCCAGCCAGTCTTCTGTGCAAACGAGCATCTCTAATGCCTCGGGCTTCAACCGATTCCTGTAATCAGATAGAACCCTGCCACTTGTAGAAAATGCACTCTCAGAAGCAACTGTAGAGACAGGAGGAGTTAGTAAATCTTTAGCCATAATAGACAGAATACTAAAAGTGTGTTCATGTTCTTTCCACCATTGTAAAATATCTAGTGGAGAAAGAGTAGGCTCAGTATCCTGTTGGTTATACCAATTTAATTCATTTGGTTGATTAGTCCTAGGTTTTTTAGATTGAATTTGTTCAAGTAAACTAAATGTTCTATCACCAATTCTACTTTTACCCTTACCTTTAGAACTACCAGAAGAAGAACTAACTATAGAAGTTGTACTACTAGAAACAAAACGTCTATCATAATAATCATACAAGTTATTTAACGTAGATTCAAACTGAACTAAAAAAGTAGCGCAATCAGTTGTTAATTCTACATTGTTCTCTAAATATCCAAAAAACATTTCTATCAAATTCTTCGTACCTTCTAATTTGATACGGGGATCCATAACAGTAGCAACACAAATCAACATAGGAGGAGGAAAATAATACTTCAAATTTTTTTGAAATGCAGGTATTACAATGTCACTAATATAGGGATCATTTAACATTTCGTTAAATATTTGCATCATGCTAACTAATTCAATAAAAATGCTACTAGAAGTAGATTCATATGTTTTTGAAAATTTTAAAGTTGCGGTTTTAAAAGGTTCTAAAAATTTCAACAAAGATTCGGCAAAAAACCAATCGGTGGGAATCATTTCAAAATTGTGCATATTTTTTGCGATACAAAAATCATTTACAACTGCTTTATAATCGGTGGCAACATTTAGTAAATCAAAAGTTGAATTCCATCGGTGTCTAACATCCTTTGGAAATTTTCTAAAAGGAACATTTCTAACCCTACACCAAACTTTCCATTCTTGTAAAATGCTTGGACTTAATGCAATAAAATGTACACAATTTCTAATTTTATATATATATGGATCAGCTATTTTTAATGCATCTTGAACACATAAATTTATAATATGACATGCTCATCTAACATAAAAAATATTGTCAGATGGAGGGTTTAATACAGATTTTAAAGTAGTAATTGCTACATTGTTGTTAGATGCATTATCAAAACTAATAGCCATAATTTTATCGCGAATATGAAAAATATAACAAATTTCTATAATACGGTTTGCTATTTCAGCGCCACTATGGGGATACGGCAATGACGCAAGTGATATGATTATTTTTTGAAGAATCCAATCATTGTCGATCTAATGACAGGTTATTCCCATCGTTGGAATATTGTTGACACCCGTCCAACAATCCGAAGTTAAACTAACCCTATGTAATACCCTGATTTTCCAAATATATGAAGATTATTTATTTTTTTGCACGTGTGTGCATGTGTAATATTGTTGGCTATTATTTTCAACATGATGAATAAGAACATTGTTTTTATAAAGTATTTTCCCTAAAGCCCAAATGTTAATTTACTTATTTACTTCTACAAAATAATTATTTTTGGCCCAATTAATTTTAGCCCATGAGTTTATTCTTTTATTATTTTCTACAACTTGTAATGTGTAGCATTCTTTAGACTTGTTATTTGATGTACACAATTTTGTAGGGTGGTTTGTGTGTGCACGTGCACTCTACGTACACGTGCATTAAGCACAATTCTTGGCCGGTTTTTGGGAGGAGAGTGGGCATGAGTGTGGGTGGTTACTCAAGGTGTGGGTAGTTTTCATAACCCCCTAGTCAATCCCAGCCTTTGATCCCTTAACCATCTACCGAATCTTGACCCTCCATCTCACTCCTATTTGTATATAAATACCCCCCCTCTCATCCATTGTTCTTTACACTAAGATTATTTTATAAGATTATTATTGTGAGAGTTGTGTGTGGGAGCCGGGCATCATTCTCTGGAGATCTTCGGCAAGGAGCAAGGAGCAAGGAGCAGGAAGGTGCACTGCAGTAAGGAGCTTTTGCTGGATTCGATTACTTCGTCAAATAAGGTGGGTGTTTCTCAGGACTTCTAGTGTAGAAAACATGCCATAATTGTGATGTTTGTTACTGTGCTCATGAGAAGTAAAGTCGTATGTGTTAGAATTGCTTGAGTATGTTTATGTTGATAATTGTGAAGGACTGATAGTGTAGAAATGGCACTGAAAACAAGGATGAATTGGGTCGGTACAGTCGACTGCCGTAAGGATAAGTCGACTAGTACGAGACATCTGTTGCATGTTTGTTAGAAGTTTCATGACATATGTGTGTATTATTAAAATGAAGTAGTAAGGCTAAACTCATATCCTTCATGATGTACAAGACTAAGTAGACATGAGCATGTAGAAAAAGAACTAGGGATAATTAATAAACTGTGAACGACTGGTGCAGTCGACTGATGTTACGAACAGTCGACCGATGCATCGAGTAAACTATGAATATGCCTGTAACTCCATGAAATGAGATATGTTTTCATTGTGATTGTTCTAGTGTAATTGAGAATAAGGTTTCATCTCTGCATGAAAGATTGAATAAGTATAAATGCATGCTTAACACACTTCCCTGAAGAAAAGACACTATTAGCGACTTGAAATTCCATGTTGCGATGTTACTGAACAGTAAGAGACTCTGTGTTTATGAAACGTGAATGTATGTAGACTGTAAATTAACATCATGATGTAAGTAAGAACTGTTGGGAAGATAATCCCTAAATTTGAAGTATGAATCTGTCCAGTCGACTTAATGCGAGTAGCAAGTTGACTGAGCTGAACATAGAAATGTACTGTTGAAACCCCCAGGACAGACGACTGATGAGATAACAGTCGACTGCCACGTGAATAACATTTTGAACATGAAGAGTTGCGGAGCAGCCGACTGGCCATGTGCAGCAGTCGACTCTCCCGAGTATTTATGAAGAATTTGATTTGACTGTACAAGTCGACTAGCCTTTTTCCAAGTCGACTGTACATAGTAGATTTTGATATGTCAGAGGTTTCATTTTTTGATTACTGTTAAAGATTGTGACTGATGTTGTTAAACTCTATTTGCTGCTGCATGGATGTATATGAAATGAATCGTATTTTTGAATTGAGAAACGTACATGAAATGAGTCATACTTTGAATTGAGAATTACATGAATATGAAAATTAAGAACATGATATGCTGAGGCACTGAAAATGAATTCATGAGTTAGAATTGCTCAAACTGGAAATTGTGAATTGGGAAATTGAAACAAAAGAGTAGCTAAGTCTCTCCCGGCAATGGAAATGAAATGAAATTGAAAAGAAGACCAAGGTTGGTCATGTATTGAAATGAATGAGTAAGTCCGGTTTAGGGAGAGGCTAACTCTAGAGCTTTGATTCTTATTCATGATTCTATTAAAATAAGGACTAGTACATAGTGGAGATGTGATGAAAGTAAGAGAAAAACATTGAGTATGAGGGCTATTAGGTAGCGGCGAGAGCGTATCCCAGGAATTCCCATGATGAGTCTGGGTGAGGATACTACTCCAGAGTACCGTCCCAGTGGCGACGCTCGTGGGATGTTTGAAGACTACGGGTGGTGTCATGTCTATGGTGAGAGCTGAATTACCACAGTATGTCTGCATGATGAGTCATGTCAGCGATGGGATTCCCTCCAGAGTGCCTAGACATGAGTTCGTAGGTCGGAAAATATCTAAGATACTTACCGTAATTACAGTAGTAGATTAAATCATGGCGAGGGATTGAGCCCTACCAAAATGAAGAACGGTTAAGAGGCTTGCCCTCGGACCTATGTAGTATGGGATGCATAGAATCAGAACAAGTGTGCATTAGTGTCATGTAAATTAAATAATTGCATTAAGGATTAAGTGCACAATCACAATACGACATTATTAAGATTTCCCTCTTTTCTTTTATTTTGAATATGAACAAGTTTGTGATTTGTTAAGAAATGAGAATCGTTATACTGTTTCTGGTATAGAGAGGATGGCCATATATAATTATCGTCGGTTGAATAAACTGACGTACCCACAGTTTTGTATGCAGGTAAATTACATGTTAAAGAGAAATGGATGCATAAAGATTTTACTATGTTGTTGTACATTTATGTAAATATTGTATATTTTTACTTCCGCTGTGCAAATGTAAAAGTAATATATGATGTAACTCTGATGTAAAAAGAAAAGTTTTATTTCCTTGTAAAGTTGTACTGAAGAAAGTAAAAAGATCCTGTAGACATCTCGAATTCAGTGTATTTGGGATTCGGGGCGTTACACCCTACAAGTTAAACTCCATAAAATTGCAATCAAAGCGTCCTTCATTTCCATGTACACTTTAAAACAATCCGATTTGCAAGTATTTCTCGGAATTCTTTTAAAATGAGGGTTTAAGGCCGTTTGATTAAAATTTTCCAAGTTCCTACTCTCGGGATAGGAAAATGGCAACTCTTCCTTAATGACTAATCGGGCCATTTCCCGACGAACAAGTTCGGGATCATAAGAGTGGCTATCTACTTGACCGGTCCTAGGGTTGATTTTTTGTTGGCCTTGTATTTGATCAAGAAGTTCTTTATGATTATGTTGTATGTGCCTACTAATTGTACCGGTGCCGTCACCCCTCTTGTATTTGTATGTTTTACTACATGTTTTACACACTTTCAAACCTATACTCAGAGTATGTTCGTCCGGGATATAATCATAAAACTTATGCCAATCGCTAGTTTCTCCTCTACTTTTCCTACTACTACGGGGTTGTGTAGTTTCGGTTTGTTGTTGTTGTTGTTCTTCTTCTAATTGTATGTCACCTACAACATCGTCGTGTGTACCCCATTGTTCCATAGTAGGATCAATGTAATCTTGGGTGGGCTCACTAGTTGGGACAATTGGTGGCCTACGTGAAGAGGAGGAGGAATCTTGTCCGCTACGACCGATACCGCGTGATCTAGACATAATGTAGTAATGTGGTATGTAAAAAAAAATATACAATGTAGGAGCGGTGAATTATACAAAAAAAATCTAAAAAACAAGAGGGTTGAGATAGATAAGTTTCAAAAAATGAACAATAATTTTAACTACAACGCAAAAAAAAAAATTAACAAGAGAGATAGAGATATTTTGATACCGTTCACCGTGGAATACGCGTATGTAAAAAAACCGTTAAAATAAGAATAGAATAGAAAAGATGGAGGAGCGCTTTGCCGATTCCGCAATTGAAGAGTTGAGAAGAGGTTGAAGTAGATTTGACGAGGGTTGAAGAGAGTTGAAGACGTTGAAGACGTTGAATTTTGATTCCGATACGACCGAAATTTGATCGTGTATATGCCTCCTCGTACACTTGTTTGATGAATACTACAATTGTTCAAAAATTCTTTACAAATGATTTATAATAGTAGAGAGAGTAAGAGAGTGAGGTGTGATTTTTTATGAGATTTTTGGGGATATTTATAGGCTAAATAAGTGGGAAAAAACAAAAAAAAAATTGCAACGGCTCAAAGAGCCGTTCACAACGGCAGTAGTGCAACGGCCCCATTTTCGACCGTTCGACCCGCAGGTCAACGGTCGACCCGTCACAGGTCGAACGGGTCGAAAACTGCGGGTCGACCCGCGGGTTTGCAGGTCCAACTCGCAAATTGGGCCGGGTTCGTGGGTCGGGTTTTGCGAATTTAATTCGCGTAAATTACGACCCGGGTCGACCCGGTACTGTTCACCGGGTTCGACCCGAACCCGCGGAGCAAATTAATGGGCCGGGTTGGCGGGCCAGGTCGCAGGTGGGTCGCCGGTTGACCCGGCCCAGTTGCCATCCCTAGGAGACCCTATCTTTGGGCCAAGCCCCGTAGGCAGAGATTTAACAACCGCCAAGCTCAGTCAATACCTCTTAGCCTCCCACAATCTTGCAATTATTACTTCCCCACAAAAAACCGCAGTCAAGGAGAGAGTCGTGAAGAGGATACCTTCGCCTCTATCACGCCCTTGCTATCTCCAGTGATTTCTCATAAATACCAACCACCACCAACATAAAGTAGTGAGAAGCAACATCTTTACTCACTCACTCACTCTCTCTCTCTCTCTCTCTCTCTCTCTCTCTCTCTCTCAATCAGAAAACCAATACAAGACCCAGCTGAATGAAGTATCACCTTCTCCTCTCGCCACAACGGGCGATGGCGTTGGGCGACAGCTTCCATTATGAAGGCATGGTGGTGGTGGTGCCCCGTCGACTGTGGTCATCGGGTGGAGCAGCCTGGATGCAGCCCCCGCTCCTCTCGATCACACCCCCACAGAACGGGGTACAAGCTCCAGACTTTATCTATGGCGCTGCCATCATCACAAACCTTACTTCGCCGATTACACCAATCCTGGAGACCCAAATCATGGCTGCAGATCACCGTAATCGGCCCTGAGAGCATGGACATGGTGGTGGCGGCGAAGGAACCGTTCTGACACCGCTGAAGGAGACGGACGACGGAGTTAGAAGGACGACGAAGACGCGAGTTCCCCACCGTGGGATCTCGCCATCAGCTTCGTCCCCGACGAGAATATCTCCGCCCCTCATAAACACTCCCCCACCCAACACCAACCACTCCTCCCTCACTAAAGCGAACAATATCCAAATCAAACCATTGCCGTCTCTAACTCCAGCACTATCATCACACGTACTTTCTCTTCTTCGCATATCCAACCAGCATCTCAACATTCAAATCGCAGCTGAAGATCACCGTGGTTGGCGTTGAGTGCGAGAACATGAAGGCGGTAGCGATGAAGCTGCAACCGGTGCCGAAGAAAAGGCCAGCTGTCAGACAAGCAGCCCCGGTCAGCGGCAGGAGGCCATCGACCTTGCCCTCAGTCTCGATGGAGGAGGTCAAACGGTGGAGAGGGAGGTCTGGAGGCCGTCGACCTGGATCCCAGTCTCGATCAGTGGGGCTGGAGGAGGTCAAACGGTGGAAAGGGAGGAGCTCGGGGGGGGGGGGTGATCGGGCGGAGAGGGAGATCGGAGGAGGGGGAGGAGATCGGAGGATCACCGACGCGCCGGATCTGGGCCCGTTTATAGGTCGTCGGTGGAGGGACGGGCCGCTCGTGACTGGAGGGACGAGCCCATCGGTAAAGCGACGGTAGTGGGAGGACGCGATGGGAAGGAGATGAACTAGATGGAGGGACGACGGCGACGGGGCGGCGGCGACGAGCCCAAGCCGCCGCCCCCCACCAAGCTCAGATCTAGGATTAGCTTTTGGGAATTTATTTTTTTTAAGATTAATTCCTCTCTTTGACTTTTTTAGAGAGAGAAACTCTCTTTTGTTCTAGTTGTGGTGTTTTGACGTAAATTCATGTTGGAATCCTTGATAATCAAATCCAAGTCTAGATGTAGATGCTTAGTTTGATGTGAAAACAAAGGTGTAAGGTTGACTAGGATGTTATACTGTTGTAAAATCCAATCATGTGATACTGTTGTAAATTCCTTGATAATCAAATCCAGTTCTTGCTAATCACTTAGTATCTACTTTACTTTTTAGCGTTTTACAATGTTTTTTTTAGCATTGCTAGAGATTCACAGTAAATTATGCTCTTATATTTTTTATTTACAGCAGTATGTTCTACTTATATTGTAGTTAAATGAATTACTTTGGCTATTCTTTTATTAACGGATTTGCTCTACTTTTATGCTTTCTAGTTTATAACACTAGTTATTAAGTACGATGGATAGTCTTGCAACTAAAAGATTAAAAGGTTGCACTAAAAATGTTCAATTAAAAGTTTAATTAAGAAAAATGAGGAATTAGTTAATGGAGTAGAGGAGTGGGGTATACCTAGACAGAGTTTTGATTTGAGGCACTGAAGGAGAGCGACTTGTTAATTTTATTGCCAGGGCCAGGTCCGCCCAAGGATAAAGCAACTAAAGCTAGAGTTTTTGGCCTTAAAAAAATTACCTAAAGAATAAAGGCCACCTCACATACTAAAAAAATTTAAATAGGTCTCCTCACATACAAAAAAGTCCGAAATTAATTACAATAATATAATAAATGATTTTGCATCTCAAAAAATCCGAAAGATAATATTTAAATAAAAATATATTAATTTTAACAAAATATTTTTTTTGATAAAAGGGATGAAGTCCGAAGACATCAGCCAAGATAAAAAAAAAAAACGATCCAGAGTTCTTACAGACTCGATAAGAGCGGTGGTCACAAAACAGACCCCAAAATATCCTCAAACAGAGGATCAAAACACCACCAACTCAAACAAAAGTAACCTCCCAGATAGAGGAGAACAGCAGACGCAGACAAAAGAGAAACAGAATAAAGCAAAGACATTACATAGCAACATAGTCATTAAACCAAGCCAGCCGACCCCGAACTAGAAGACTCCTGATCCGCTTGAGCAGTCTGTATATTATGAACAAGCAGAATCCCAGTGACCAACTCCTGATGAAAAGTGGACATGCTAGAAATTGAGGCAAGAGTGTTGGAGACTAAAACATCCTCCTCATCATGATCATCTTGTACATGAGGATCAACTGGAAAATCCTCTTCATCATCTTCAATCGGGATGACAGTATTAGAGGATGCACCAGGAATAGTAGAAGGACTCATCACTGAATGAACAGCAGAGGACGCAACATTGCTACCATCTGGAATGAAGGATTTGCAGGCATCCAACAATATGTTCACCTCCATCTTCATTTTCTTCGAAGGGGGAAGAATATCTGTCTAAGAAGAAACAAAATAACAAATGGAATCCAAAATCTTAACAATATCAACAGATTTCTTAATAAAAATTCGATTATTCCGCTCTAACCAAATAACCCAAATCATAGCCATCATCGACATATCCCAAAGTAGAAATTTTTTTCTTTCTAATCCTCTTCTTCCTCCAAATACCCCACCAAGCCTTAATAGACGGAGGGAAGCCTCTAAACCTAAAGGCCACTTTGAACATAATCCACACTTGCTTAACAAAAGGGCATCTCAGGAAAAGATGACAAGCTGATTCATCCCCAGAATCACAAAAAACACATTTTTGCCCCAAAGCTAAATGTCTCTTATTAAGATTATCAACAGTGAGAAGACGATTGTGAATAGTGAGCCAAACAAGAATTCTAACTTTAAGAGGAGCGACATTTTGCCAAATGAATTTATAGAAAGGACAAATCATACCCCCCGCATTCAAAAAATTATAAAAGGATTTAACAGTGAATAAACCAGAATTAGTCCATCTCCAAACATTCTTGTCATGAGGTTTCCAATCATAATTACTAATTAGATGCAGAAGAGCGCTCAAATCATGAGTTTGCTGAAGAGAAAGATTTCTACGAAACTCAATATTCCAAACTTTACCAAAACGATTGGTAGTATAAAGAGAGAATACTGAAGCATTTGGAAAACAAGCAATATTGAAAAGAGAAGGAAATCTCGAGGACAAACTGCAATTACCTATCCAAATATCCGTCCAAAAACGAACATTCTTACCATCCACAGATCTTCCGTATACCACATTTAAAAGGAGCTGCCGCTTTCCAAATACCTTTCCAAAAAGAAGAACCCACAGAAGAAGGGATATTAGGAAAATCACTAAGGTTTCTTCTACGAAAGTATTTCCTTTTAACAACTCTAATCCAGACTTTATCTTCTGAGATAAGGCAATTCCAAAGCCATTTACCAAGTAGGGCTAAATTTTGGTGTCGAAGGTTAATAACACCTAAGCCACCTTCAGACTTTTGTTTACATACTCTTGCCCAACTCATAAGACATTTCCCCTGATCAGAATTCAAAGATGAGCCAACCCAAAGGAACCTCCAACGAAGAAGATCTATCTTTTTAATAACCCATACAGGGACATAAAAGAAAGACATAAGGTATAAAGGAATACTAGAAATAATAAAATTAATGAGGATGAGCCTACCAACTCTAGATAGAGTTCTACCAGCCCAGCAATTAAGCCTCTTTTCAATTTTATCAATAACAGGAAACCATTCTGATTTATGAAGCTTACCCACTCTAAGAGGAATCCCTAAATAATTGAGAGGAAATGATCCTTTAGGACAGTTAAAGAAGGCAGAAATTTCTACTTGTCTGTTATCATCCCCTCCAATCCACATACAAGATGATTTGGAAAAATTAATTTTCATACCAGAAACACTTTCAAAACAGTAAAGAAGGAATTTAAGATTTCTAAGCATAACTCCATCACAGGAAGAAAAGAGAATAGTATCATCAGCGTATTGTAAATTAAGAATTCCTCTGAAAGAAGGAAATCCACCAAGACCATGAATAAATCCATTATCCCAAGCTTTAGAAAGCATACAATTGAAAACATCAGTAACAAGGACAAATAGCAAAGGGGAGATTGGATCACCCTGTCTAAGTCCTCTTTTACATACAAATTTTTTGCCCTCAGAATTATTAATGATAACAGAGGAAGTACCAGATTGAAGGCTACTAAAAATCCAGTCAATCCATTTAGGACCAAAGCCTCTAGCTATAAAAACCTTTTTAAGAAATTCCAATTCACTCTATCATAGGCTTTCTCAAAATCAAGTTTCAGAAGTATCCCTTCAGAGTGTTCTTGATGAATAGAATGAATAGTTTCTTGAACCACAACAACACTATCTAAAATATACCTATCCTTAATAAAACCTGATTGGGAATATCCAACCAAAGAACCAATCACATTAGCAAGTCTATTTGCCAAAACTTTCATAATAATTTTAAAAATAACATTCAGAAGACTAATAGGTCTGAATTGAGTAACCTTATTAGCCCCTGGACACTTGGGGATAAGGATGATATGAGCATAATTAATTCTAGAGAAATTAAGAGAATTATCATATAGTTCTTGGAACACACCCACAATATCCTCTTTAAAATCATTCCAGAAGAGTTTATAGCAGAATGTAGGAATCCCATCAGGACCAGGAGCAGCCTCCATAGGAAGATCACAAACTGCTTGGTAAATTTCATCTTCCAAGAATGGAGCTTCTAAGCAATCCAGATTAATACGTTGAGAAAGGGGGTATAGCTGATCCCAATCAATGTCTAGGAAGGTATCTCCAGGATCTCCCATAAGATTTTTATAGAAATTAAAAAATTCTTGTTGAATCAGAGGTGGATCAGAAGTAAAGATCCCATTAGATTGAATGGAAATAATATGATTCAGTCTTTTTCTATGAGAAGCAAAATTGTGAAAGAATCTAGTATTGCCATCACCCAAAGTAAGCCATCTCACTTTAGCTCTTTGAAACCATTTGATTTTATCAAGTTCCAAAAGATGAAGATATTCTTTTTTAAGCTCAGATCTAATGTTTCTATCATCTGAGGAGAGAGGATTCTGTTCCTCAAGGACATTCAAATTATTAATATCATTCTTCAAAAAAAATTTCCTCTCTTTCAAAGGACCAAATCTATCTTTAACCCAAAGCTTACAACCAGATTTAATATTCTTAATTTTAGCAAGCAATCTTCTGAGACCAGCATGGTTGTAAACATTAACAGAGTTTAAACAAGTAGAAATCATCTCCTTAAAAGGAAGATCTTCCAGCCAAAACTTCTCAAATTTAAAAGAAAAAGCTTTAGGAGAAGAAGAAGAGGAAGAGAGAATAAGAGGAACATGATCCGAAACAATATTAGGGGAATTTTGAACAAAAGACAAAGGGAAGTCAGAATTCCAATCACAAGAGACCAAAAATCTATCAAGTTTCGCAAAGCTAGGGTCTAACCTATTATTAGACCATGTGAATTGTCTCCCTAGAATGGGATAATCCACAAGATGAAGGGAATTAATAACATTGTTAAAGTTATCAGAATCAGATCTATAGTAAGTGCAGCCATTTCTTTCAGAAACAAAACGAACACATTAAAATCACCCCCAAAAATGACCCAACCATTCATATCAGAATGCCATTGATCAAATTCCTCCCAAAACTCATCCTTATGTGATTGAGTACACTGACCATAAACCGAAATAAAAAGCAAAGAGCAATTGAAAGTAGAACAATATAACTCTACCGCAAGAAAAAATCTCTTTCTGATAACCTTCGAACATTTGAATAAATGATCTTTGAAACCAATAAGCATTCCACCAAAGGCACCCTCAGAGTCAAGAGTAATCCATTCAGTCATAATAGAGCCACCTAAAGATCTAAACAAAGAAGGAGAAGGGGAAGATAATTTTGTTTCTTGAATAGCAATAATATCAGAATGAGAAGACACAATAAAATCAAACACAGCTAATTTCTTATCCTCACTCCCTAACCCTCTTATATTCCAGGTGGATATAATCATTGATAACCTTGAAACTCCCCTCTACTAATTTCCAAATCCACAATATTATGAAAATCTTCCTTTGTAAAATTAGTCAAACCAGCACAAGAAGTAAAAGTCTGTAAATAATCATGTGAAAAGGAATCAAAATGACATCTAAAAATAGAACCAAGACCATTACCTTCTGAGAGGGATGAAGCCACAGGAGCCGGAATCTCAAGGTTTCTGACCTTAGCAATTAAAGCAGCCTTTTGAAGAGTAGGTTTAACACCATCAAATCTATGTTCAACCCTAAAACTCCTTCTGATGGGTCCTTCATATTTAGAAGAATGCTTCCTCTTTTTATAGACTTTAGAACAGGAGCCAACACATTTTTGGTCAAAATTTTCAGAAGGATCAGCCTCAGAATCAGGATAACAAACGGCTAAAGGAATAGGGGTATCAAACACATCTTCAACAAAAGGATCAGAACCCAAAGAGTTAACAACAGGACTATTAATAGGACTAACATTCTCCTCAGAAACATCAGCAGGGATGTTGCCATAAACATCAGGATTATCATTGTTAGAAGAACAAAGGCTAAAACCACACAAGATAGAATCAACATTACTAGAACCAGGATCATCAAGATAAACCATAGGAGGAACACTCTGAGGAGAAGCCAAAGAGAAAGATGGGAGGTACAAACTAGGGCAAAAGCCAATATAGTTAAAAAGGCAGTTCGTATCCCAAGAAGGAGAAGACCCAAACACCAGGGAATTGAAAAGATCTTTCCAAATAGAACCCAAAGGGAGAGACCGTTTAAGGACCAGGGAAATTCTCAAATGGGATTCTAAAGCCAACATATCGAAATCACTATCAGAAACTTTAACCAAAACATTCTTAGGAAGGGTTGGAGACACAATATTGGCCGACAGACAAGTCACACTGAGATCAGCAATAGGAACCAAAGACACCGAAGGATCAGGATCATCAACAATCTCTCCCTCCTCCGGAGAAGCTTTCCTAACCCAAGAATTGGACAACGCTTTACCCTTACCACCCTGAGATTTATCTGAGTTGGATTTTTTAGGATAAGGAAGGGGATTGAAAGAAGAGGAAAAACCTTGCGATCTATTCAAAGGAGCACCCCAAGAATCCCAGTTTTTATTCCCTTCCTTAGTCTGAACAGGATTAGCAGAGGACGACTGCTTCACTTCCTGACTGGGGAGGTCAGGATAAGTAACAATAACTTTGAAGGCTCTAGTACCAACCCAAAGGATATAGTCAAAGATAAGAGGTGCTGAAGGGCTACGAAGAAAATCAGCAATAACTTCCAAATGCCCATTGCTAAGTCTGTTTTTAGCAGAGAAACCAACAAAATTGCCTATACAGCGAGAAACATGACTAAACGAGGCAAAGGATTCACAATAAGGAGGGATACCTGACAAAATAGCCCTCGTCTTCACAAAACCAAGAGAACGATTTGAGATACCAAATTGGGGCCAATTCTTAACAGAGAAAGATGCCCTACCAAACTTAAGCTCTTGCCCTTCGAGATTTTCAAGACATTTGATATTAGGACATTTACAAATAAAATTCCCATTGGGGAGCATCCAAAGACCCCAATCCCAACCCGGAATTTGAAAACAAGCATCACGAAAATTAACAAGGTCTGGGGCTGTGATTGAACCAGAATGAACTGAAATGACCCCTTCAGTGTTCAATAACAGGCATCTATCCTTCATTTCTTGGGAAAATTCACAATAAACTTCAACTTTAGATTCACTAACTAAATCAGCATGAGATAAACGAGGGACCCCAGAAGAAGGAGGAGAACTACCAGATAAAGGTAAAAAAGAACTAGATGAAGGAGGTACAGAGGAAGATGGGAAAGAAGGAGTAACTGATGAAGGCGGAGGACCTAAAAGACCTGAGCTCACCTGCCTGCTATCCCAAGCCCTAGCAACCAACGAAGCCGTTTCCGTCACCTTCTTTATTATAAGCTTTTAAAATTTCTCATTTCGGAGTTCGCTTTAGGCCTCAATAAGTGTTGGGCTGGCCCTGACCAGGGTCAGCTCTAAGTTCTCGGGGGGTCGAGGCGAAAGACCAAAATAATTATTTTTGGAGGCCCATAATTATAATATAATTTTCTTACGTGCAAAATACATATCTATATTTATAAGGATAATATAAATTTGAGGCTCGTAAAATTGTAAAAAAATTCCGGAGGTCTAAGACGACTGCCTCACCTGCCTCAAGGTGGGGGCCGGCCCTGTTTACTGCAGAGGTAAGCTAGCTAATAACTGATCTGAATGGAGAAAAAAGAATAATGTAGTCATGCCTTAAGATAAATGCATTATTGTTGTCGTACTTCTTGTCAATGGATTGTGTAGCTCTACCGATCAGTTCTTGGGCCAATTTGATCGAGGCTGCAAGTTCAACATTTACATGGCTTATTTTTCATAATAGATAATCACAAATTTCTTGCATTTGATTTAAACGAATTCTTTTTTGAAAGATTGTTTATATCTTCTACAAGGTCATGGCGATAGTTTAAGTTTTACAGAACGTTTAGCTGATTTTTAAATTCAAGAGAGTTTTACTTGAAAAAAAAAAGAAGGATAAGACCCTGCGTTTGCTTTGTTGTCTTGAAAACATATTTTAAACATTATTTTTGAAAAATAATTTTTGAAAACAGTTTTTTGTAAATGAAAATCTAAAACGTGTTTGGTAAAACGCGTCCAGGTAAATGAAACATCAATTAACTCACTACAGTGGTCATGCACATTATTACCAACATAAATCTCTACAACTATAATGGGAGAAGGCCTTTGTTCATAATCCAACCCGTGCAGCGTACATGCAGGTAAATTTTTTTTTTGTCCTTTTCATTCTCCCCAATTTTCCTCCACGTGCTGTGTATAATACTAGTTCCACATTATTCTAATAACATTATGGAAGTTACACAGTAAACTATATGTCCTCATAAAAAAGGGGAAAAAATAAAAATTCATAAGATCCTCTCAGTCTGCACATCGCCCTTGTTGTCGCATTCTCAAAGAGAGAAAAGCATTCAATTTTCTTCTTTTTGATTTAACCGAAACAGAGCAAAGAATCTGAATAGCAACTACTCACCACGAACATCAATTTACTGGATATAATCTTCATGGTAGCTATCATTGATAACTGACACAAAACCAGCCATGGCTGCTGGTTGAGGTCCTTAATGGCATCGAGGTATGAATCCGAGCACTGGCCGAGCTGCTGCTGCAGCTGTTCTTAATGATGATTAAGATCGTCGCCAATACCAAAGCATCCAGAGAGAAATCATTGGATCAAGGCGAGTTGCGAACGCTCTTGCTCAGAGTATCCATCTGTGTGTTCCAGGCCGTTCTCCGACATCGTCGGCGATGGCCGGAGCTCTCTTCCTCGCCATCTCACTCAAGCTCTCAAGCTCTAGTAATGGCAATACAAGAAAGGAAGAAGATGAACAAGATTAAGATTTCATTCATGAATCATCAAAGGTACAATCCTGGGTTATTTATACAAGTGAAGCACGGTATGAGCACGTGCACAAGAAGTTGTTCAGTCCATTACCTATGGGACCCGCTTCTCTCAGTGCCCAACTAACTAATGCCAGCTGTTAAGACAACTGGCTAACAGTTGTGCACTTTACACATTAATCCCTGAAATATAACAAACATTACAAACTGACTCATTAGCTGATACAACTGATACCAACTGATACTCTCACTTCTCTTCTTCGTCTTCGACAGCTTCTACCCTTACTCTTCTACTCTTCAGCAACAACAGCAATGTCTTCCGCATCTACCCCACCTCCGACAGCCACGCTCGATTTCTGAGCTGGATCAATACACCCCCCTTGAAAAGGTGATTCCAATGAGTTGCGGAACTCAGGGAATCGCCAGTGAACATCCCAGTATCTCTCCCAAGTAGCATCAGTAACCTCCGAATTCATCCACTGGATCAAAACCTCTGACACAGCAATGCCCCGTTTGGGAACCATTCGCCTAGCCAAAATTCGATATGGTCGAGGCGAATCCTCCACAAAATATACTGGTAAAGTTGAAGGAGACGCTACCCCGGCACCACTGCGTCTCACATAAGTTTTTAATTGGAAGATATGGAACACATCGTGAATTTTTGCCTCCTCCGGTAACTTGAGACGATAGGCCACAGCACCAATCCTCTCAACAATTTCATAAGGGCCGTAAAATAATGGGGAAAGCTTATGAATTCGTCGACCCCCAATAGAGACCTGCCTATAAGGCCGTAACTTCAAATATACCCAACTTCCTACTGCATACTCCTTCTCAAGTCGGTGTAAATCAGCTTGAGATTTCATCCTCTCTTGAGCAAGTAACAAATTGTCTTTCAAAAGCTTAAGAATCTCATCCCTGGAAAGTAGTAACTCTTCTACTGCTTGGGTCCTTGCAAATTTGGGAATATAAGACAATATCGTCGGTGGAGGTCTACCAAAAACAATTTGGTAAGGGGAAAACTGGGTAGAACTATGAATGTGTGTATTGTAACAATATGCAGCCCAATCCAACCAATCTGACCAAGCCTTGGGTTTATAAGCTGTGAAACATCGTAAATAAGTTTCCAAAACCCTATTAATAACCTCTGTTTGGCCATCCGACTGAGGATGAAACGCTGTGCTCATACACAACTTAGTTCCCTGTAAACTCATAAGCTCTTTCCAAAAATTTGAAGTGAAAATCGCATCTCTATCACTCATGATACTCTTGGGTAACCCATACAGTTTTATTACGTGATGGAAGAGTGCCGATGCCACTTCTTTTGCTGTGAAGGGATGGCAAAGAGGGATACAGTGACAAAACTTCGACAACCTATCCACTACTACCAAAATTGTAGTGTATCCAGCACTACGGGGTAAGCCTTCGATGAAATCAATACTCAAATCATCCCAAATATACTCTGGAATAGGCAGAGGTTGGAGTAAACCCGCAAGAGACGTACTCATATGCCTGCTGCGCTGACAATCTTCACAAGAGCGGATGAACTCCCTCAAGTCCTTCTTCATTCTCTTCCAATACACCAATTTCTTCAACTGATGCCAAGTCTTATCAATACCCATGTGTCCCCCATGGGGAGTGCAATGTACCTCCTCCAAAAATAATTCCTTTGCAGCTGAGTTGGGACTCAGTAGAATACAATCTTTAAAGTAGAATACCCCTTCCACCAGAGTGATCCTATCATCCCTTTCATCGATCAATTTTTGCTTAAGCTCTTCATAAAATCATTAGCAACAAGACGTTTCACCAAAGCCAACCAAGCAGGTTGTACTATGGTTACAGAATACAATTCAGCTTCCAACTCAGCTTTCGCATCCTTCAAACACATAACTGCATTAATAGAAGTTAACTCAGCTTCTTTTGTCTTCTCAAATTCACTTGAGCTGCACTCTGCAGCTTCATTTCCTTCCTCAAATTGTCTAGAAAGACAATCTGCAGGTACATTGTCCCTCCCCTTCTTATACTCAACTACAAAATGATAACCATGTAGTTTCATCAACCAAACATGCTGAGCCTCTGTATAAAGTCTTTGTTCTAAGAGGTGTTTCAAGGGTTTGTGATCGGTACGAATTATAAAACTTCTTCCTAGCAAATATTGCCTCCATTTTTTAACAGCTAGCAAAATTGCTAACATTTCTTTTTCATAAGTAGAGAGGAGTCTACTCTTTCCCTTGAGCTCGTGACTTAGATAAGCAATGGGATGTCTTCTCTGTAGAAGCACAACTCCTATTCCCGATCCACAAGCATCACATTCCAACTCAAATGGTATAGAAAAATCTAGTAGTTGAAGGACAGGGGGTGAAGTTAAAACTTGTTTCAGTTGATTAAATGCTTCCTGGGCTTCCTCTTGCCAATGAAATGCACCTTTTTTAGTTAGTTTCACCAATGGCCAAGCTATAGAGCTATATTTAGCTATAAACTTGCGATAATACCCCGTAAGACCTAAAAATCCCCTTAGAGCTTTCAAAGAAGTGGGCACTGGCCATTCTTGAACAGCTCTCACCTTTTCTTGATCGACAGCAACTCCCCTTGCAGATACTATATGACCAAAGTATTGCACTTCTTCCACACCAAAAGAACACTTGCTGAGTTTGGCAAACAACTGACTATCAACTAGGATTTGCAATACTATAGTCAGATGCTGCACATGAGAAGCCAAATCTTTACTGTATACCAATATATCATCAAAGAAAACCAAGACAAATTTCCGCAGATGAGGTTTAAAAATGGAATTCATAAGGAATTGAAAGGTGGATGGCGCATTAGTTAACCCAAATGGCATCACAAGGAACTCATAATGTCCATCGTGAGTGCGAAATGCTGTTTTGGGAACATCTTCTCCATTCATACGTATCTGATGATACCCACTTCTCAAGTCCAGTTTACTGAAGATTGAAGCCCCATGAAGTTCATCAAGCAATTCATCAATAATTGGTATTGGAAATTTATCTTTCACTGTCACCTCATTCAAAGCTCTATAATCGACGCACATACGCCAACTACCATCTGGTTTTTTCACCATAACTATGGGAGAAGAATAGGGACTATGACTGGGTTGTATTACCCCTGATTCCAACATCTCTTTAACTAATTTTTCAATTTCATTCTTTTGATGCCAAGGATGTTTATAGGGCCGCAGACTCACTGGCTTACTACCTGGCATGAAGGTGATAGTGTGATCACAACTGCGCTGAGGAGGGAGACCCATATCTTCTTTAAACACTATCGCAAACTGATCCAATACTTGCTGCAGAGGAAGAGGAATGGACACTTGGCTTATAATGCTATCTAGTTCTTTTGAAGTACCTAGCATCTGAAGAAACCACCCTTGCTTAACCTGCAATAGAGCTTTAACTACTACCTTAGGTGTAGACGGTTCTATTTCTGGAGAAGCAACTCCAATCAAGACACTTTCCCTTCCCTCCAGGTCAAATTTTAATCTCTTCTCCTTTAGATTCCACACAACATCTCCCAGTGTTTCAAACCATTGTGAACCCAAAACTAGCTGATTGTTGTCCAACGATAGCATATAAAAATCTGCAATTATTGGTATTCCTTGACAAATAAACCTCACCTCTTCGCATAGGCCACTACACTTAAGCTGTTGGCCCCCAGGAATAGTGACTTCTAATTGAGCTTCTTTATTGATAGGCAGATTAAGTTTGTTTGCAAGATGAACATCTAGGAAATTGTGTGTGTCTCCAGTGTCTAATAATGCGCAAACGGGTTGTGAAGAAATAGTTCCCAAAATTCTGAAAGTAGAGGGTCGATTACTACCAGTAAGGGCATGTATTCAGATGACACCTGGTTGTGAAGGTACTTGTGCATGTTTTGCTAATTTGGTATCAGTTTGAGCTCCAGTGGTCTCAATCTCCTCATCTTCATAACCATCACTAAGATCACCAGCATCTTCTTCTAAAGCTCCCATGATCTGCATGAAAACACCACTTTCGCAATTCCCCATCATTTGCATAAAAACCTTACCTGAGCATTTGTGACCCCTCACATACTTCTCATCGCAATGGAAACATAGACCACTTTCCTTCCTATCTTTCATATATTGTACCAAGTTTTGATCCTTAGCTATAGGATTATTTTGTGAGCCAGTTAAATTTCTTCCAGTAGACAATCTGCTACTTGAAAAAGTAGAACTTGCTGCAAGATTTGAGTTAGCTGCGAAATTTACAGGCTTATAGCTGGTCGACATTGTACTGGGTGTTGAACTTGATGAAGTTGAGTAATTAACAGGTTTGTAACTATTTGTCATTGAGTAATTCTTAGCGAAAGGTTCAGTTTTCCAAACTTTCTTCTGATCATTAATGATCTCTTCCCGGGCTATAGCTTCTCTATACGCAGCCAAAACACTTTGGGTTTCTTGAGCTTTACCTCCTTTCGTAAATCACTTCTCAACCCTGAAATGTAACAGCTGATTAAGGAAGATTTAGCCAATGGTTTAGCCAGCTGACTCAACTTCAAAAATTCCTTATGATATACCCCCACAGTTCCTGTTTGCTGAAGTTTATAAAGTGAAGCTTCGAGATCATCAAGCTCCGCAGGCCCATATTGCAACATCAGCTCCTTCTTGATTGTTTCCCAATCAATTACCTGTTCATCTTGTTGCTTAAACCACCTCCACCATGACAATGCTTCCCTCCTCAAATAGTACAAGCTAAATGGTAATTGATCAAAATAATCAATTCTCTGAGTATAGAAATGGTGCTCCATATGATATATCCAATTTGTTACATCACCTGTACCATCAAAACTGGGTAAATCAATTTTTGGGTGTTTCGGAAAGAAAGTATTACTCCTTTGATGACGATCATTACTTTCCTTCCTTGTACTATGGTTCTTGGGAAGTTCTTGATATTGATATCCAGTTCTTGAACCCAATCCCTATCTTTCCCTAGGTCTCCTAGTCCTACGCCTCACATTCTCATTACCTTGGCCAAGATTTTGTGAATTCACGTATCTAGGATACCTGGGACTTGGTTGGTGCTGCCTTTCATATTCATACATGTTATTGCGACGTTCTCCCTGAGAATAGTCTTCACTTTCCTCTGAGCTTGAAACATTCCTTTCTTGATGCTGACCATGGCTTCTTCTTGATTTGTGAAGAAGTCGATCCAAGGCCAACTCTAACCGGTTGAATCTTTCATCAAAGCTGTGGTGCTTATCGGATTCCACCTCACGTTCGATGGAGTTTCTTGCACTTGGATTCTTTGCTCCAGATCTAGATCGAGATCCAGACCCCCCTTCAACAAATTTCTCCGCTTCTTGATTGGGTTCTTGTTCGAATTCAGGATCCACATGATCTGCTGGTCCCAATTCAAGCTCTGATACCATTGTTCCAGGCCGTTCTCCGACATCGTCGGCGATGGCCGGAGCTCTCTTCCTCGCCATCTCACTCAAGCTCTCAAGCTCTGGTAATGGCAATACAAGAATGGAAGAGGATGAACAAGATTAAGATTTCATTCATGAATCATCAAAGGTACAATCATGGGTTATTTATACAAGTGAAGCATGGTTTGAGCACGTGCACAAGAAGTTGTTCAGACCATTACCTATGGGACCCACTTCTCTCAGTACCCAACTAACTAATGCCAGCTGTTAAGACAACTGGCTAACAGTTGTGCACTTTACACATTAATCTCTGAAATATAACAAACATTACAAACTGACTCATTAGCTGATACAACTGATACCAACTGATACTCTCACTTCTCTTCTTCCTCTTCGACAGCTTCTACCCTTACTCTTCTACTCTTCAGCAACAACAGCAATGTCTTCTGCATCTACCCCACCTCTGACAGCCACGCTCGATTCCTGAGCTGGATCACTGTGATGGCTGGCAAAGGGTCGAAAGGTTCCCATCGCCATTTGTCGGTTTCTTCATCTGAAGGGCCCAGGTGGCGACAGGGTTAGAGTTGTACTCTTCGTCGAGATTTGGTGAAGAATTCATGTAGAGATGCCTGTTTGGATAGCATTTATAAATTCGTTTTCAGTTTTTTGAAAATTAAAAATGTAAAAAACATGTTTGGATAGGCTTTTTGGAAAATGGGTTCTGAATTTTTTTCCAAAATATCTCATTTTAAAAATCGATTTTAGAAAAGGGGTTTTACCTGTTTTCGAAACCAATTTCCGCCTTTTCTTTTGTGTGACGCTCCTCCCTGTTTCTTCATCTCCCCAAAAAAAAACCTTTACCCAAACCCTCCCAAAACCGTGTAAAAAACTGTGGATCAGTTTACTTTTTTTATATAAAAAAAATTGACACTTATTATCCTTATCATGGCATCCCATCTCCATTGCAGAATCGTTGAATTTTAATATCAATGTCAAATCGGTTATCAATTTCCTCCAAAGTCCCATAGTTGTTATCAAATGGAGGGATATAGTTGCCAAGGTGTTACGATCCTGATTCTATTGAGCGATGGATCGTTGTAACTTTTAATAACATCCATTAGCCTAATAAGAAAAATGAAGAAAATAAAGCAAGGAAGAAGAAGAAGAAGAAGAAAAGAAGGAAGAAGAAGATAGAGGATAGTGTTGGAAATATTTTTGGCAGATTTTTCCGGCCTGATTCCGGTAGGATACGTCCATCGGCGACGCCGGAAAGTGATCGAACTGTGTTTCTCTCGTTGAGTAGTATTCCGTAATGTACTCATTTGCCAAAAACAGATTCCGTATGAATGAAAAATGTTGGTCCAAAGTTGGGTACTTGAAATGTACTAACTTGGAGATTTGGAGAAAATGGATAGTCCCACATCGAAAGTTGAGAAAGATTTCTCTAGTATATAAGTTAAAAAATGGGCTAAATGGTGTAGCCCTAGAGTTATCACTAACTTGTAGTGGAAAGAGGACCTAGCCAAAATTATAAACACACACACGCGCGACTCGGCCCTGGTTCAGTTAAACTATTTTTTGCCCCGCTCCGAATTTTTCCTTGGATCCAGTTTCTCTCCCTTCTGTTGAGGCGTTTGAAATTCTGTAACTGGTGTCATAACTCTGTAACAGCAGAATAAATCCATCAGTTACACTTTTGAGCCATTACTCTGCTGTTACAGAGTAATGGATCCATTAGATATGTCTTTCATCTCCTAAATTCCAGTCGATTTTGTCTGTCATTTTACACCATTTTCAAATTTACAATCTCTTTTCTGTCGGAGAGTGCAACACAGCTGCTGGTTCGCTGGTGTCTCTGAAGCTTGGGTGTTGCTCTTCAGAGAAGGTAATACAGTTGTATCCTGGAAAGCAGTTCGTTAAGAGCTGTCACACTACGGGGCAAATTTTGCTTCAAGGACAGAGATTTTAATGTTGATTCTGTATCAGTTTTTATCTGGTTTGAATTTCATTATCTGTATTGTTTCTTCTTCACAAAGATTATTAGAATTATTGTATTTTACGAAATTCAGTTTCTAACAGATAGAGCTTAATTCATATTCATTCATAATCTGAAAATGGAATTACAATAGGTATTAATAGAGAGCTACCTAAGCCCGTACATCACCGGTAAAACTAGTGAAAGGACTTTATTACAAAACAACTACTAACTTTGCAATAAAACCCTTGCAAGAAAGATAATCTCTAAAGGATTAATACATAAAAAGATACAGTTCTTAGAAGAACTGTATCAATTATTCCCCCTTAAAAAGGTTCTTCCAAATTCTTCTGAAAATTTTGGAAGCGACTATAAACTCTATTCAATTGCACAAATTCAAGGTCCTGACAATGCTTCCCATTGACGTATTTGTCTGAGAGTGCAACACAGCTGCTGGTTCGCTGGTGTCTCTGAAGCTTAGGTGCTGCTCTTCAGAGAAGGTAATACAGTTGTATCTTGGGAAGCAGTTCGTCAAGAGCCATCACAGTACGAGGCGAATTTTGCTTTAAGGACAGAGATTTTAATTTCGACTCTGTATCAGTTTTTATCTGGTTTGAATTTCATTATCTATAGTTCTTCTTCTTCACAAGGATTTTTAGGATTCTTGTATTTTACGAAGTTCAGTTTCTAACAGATAGAGCTTAATTCATATTCATTCATAATCTGGAAATGGAATTACAATAGGTATTAATAGAGAGCTACCTAAGCCCGCGCATCACCCGTAAAACTAGTAGGACTTTATTACAAAACAACTACTAACTTTGCAAATAAACCCCTGCAAGAAAGATAATCTCTAAAGGACTAATACGTAAAAATATGCAATTCTTAGAAGAACTGTATCAATTATTCCCCCTTAAAAATCTTCTGAAAATTTTGGAAGCGGCTGTAAACTCTATTCAATTGCACAAATTCAAGGTCCTGACAATGCTTTCCATTGACATATTTGGTTGCAGGTCTTGATAGCTTAACTTTAATAACACCTTCTTATCAAGCTGGTCAGTGATTGGATCAACATACACCTACGCTGATCTGAACATATAACTATTTCATAGTACTGGCCGAGATGTTCCAAGAAAGTATCACCACCTGGCCTTTTAGACGTCCTCCAGCCTCTTTTGTGCGTCCAGTTTGAATACACTATTGTCTCATTGAGGTCGAGAACAATCGTATAGACATGTTGCTTTAGAGGATGCAAATCTACAAGAACCTTATCTGACATGGGCTCAGCATAATGCCTGTAAACCTCATTGTTCTTGTCTTGATCATAAATTAATGTTCCACCATATCAAGTAAAGAGGATAAAGCTTTCAACTTGATATATTCACTGTCAGATTTGTATGAACATTTGATAACGACCAAGCTACAAAGAAAATCTAGCAAGGAGAAGCTCTCAGTTGCTGGTGTGATCAAGGTCTTGAAGGAGGATGAACGTAGGAAGGAGAATAAGAAATTAGCGTCTACTTCTAAGAGTTGCATGGCGGTGAAATTCAATTGGAAGGGATATTGTGCGTAAGGGTGGGTTCCGCTCTGCCACCATTGCAGAGGGATTAAGTATTACAAAAGGGATTGTCTCAAGTTGTTGAATCAGAGGGGTGCCAACATAGTCAGTGCCGCTGATTCATGTGATAACTTAGACTATCTTTTTGTTTTAAATTCTATAGATGTGGATTTTGGTAGGTTTCTAGACTCGGATAGTTCTTCTCATATTTGCTCCGAGATGGAGATGCTTTTTTCTTTCAAGTCTAAATATGTCATTGTGTGAGGACGAAGACTTGTGAGATTAGTGACGTAGTGGGTGAGAAAATAGTTGAGTTGGAGATGCCAAATAGAAAGGGTTTCACATTGGAGAAGGTCATACATATTCTTTTGTAAATAAAACCTAATATTCTTGGGAACTCTAGAAGCACGAGGCTGCAGGTACACAGCTGGAGATGGAGTTCTGTCAGTTTGGAACAATCATTGTAAGGTGATGAGGGAAAAGAAGGGTGTTCATCACAATCTCTACAAGCTTTGTGGGAACGATGAATTTTATACAAATGATCTGAATCCCAGTGGTTCTAAAGCATCATCTAGTTTGCCGCTACTAGAATCACCGAAGTGAGATCATGTTTTTTGAATATCGTCGAGAGGTGGAGAATGCCTCGAGGTAGGTGGAGTTCGTGCGAAGGGTGGCACCTCCGTGTTAACGCCTACTGGGGTATGCCCTTGAGGGAGAATACGATTGGAGAACTAACAGTAGGAGGTAAATTAGACTACCAGAAGAAGACAATGAATTGTTTACAAGATGAGAAATGAAAAAGTCTACAGGCACTTAATCACCCAGTCATGCAGGTGTGGAAGTATGAGTATGCAATCCAAGGTAGAGAGTATTGAGTTTATGCCTTGCATACTAAGTCCGATATGAAGAGAATATAGCTAAACGAGAATATGTTTAAAGCGAAGAAGAGAAGCAAGAAGGAGCTGCAGCTGACAGGGAACAGGGAATAGTCAACCACAACCATCAGGGAGACAGTCTAATGGGTCTCAACTTGCAGTACAGTCAGAAGATGGGCTGATTCTAGAGGTATCTGTTTGAGCCAAACTTCTTCTCCAAGTAAGTTCATACGGCTCCTATCGTATTGTTTACTCTTCAGGGTATATCTGACGGTGTTGGATCAAGATTACAACGTAAGATTTCTCTAGGTCTCTATATAACAATATAATTGCCTCCATGAGAGGTAGTATTTGAGAGTGTTCTTTATTGTAAACAACATAGTATCTTTTAGTGAGACTTGAGAGATAGATAAGTTTCTTGGTGAGAGTGGTAACTCATGTATCTTTTCTAGTTGAATAATTGTTAGAACCTGAATATAAAATAATAGGAAATTCCAACAAAAATTGTGAAGAAATCAAATACAGGAAGAAAAACAGTAAGTAAAGAACTTGCACAGAGTCGAGATTTAGAATCTCTGTCCTTAAAGCAGAATTCGCCCCGTAGTGTGACGGCGAATTGCTTCCCAGGATACATCTGTACCTTCTCTGAAGAACGCAGCACCCTTGCTTCAGAGACAACGAACTTCTGTCTGTGGTGTACTCTCAGTTGACACTGACTGACGCAGAGGAGAAGAAGAAGAAACGAAATGCAAAAACACTATCTTTGTATAGAAGTTACTGTCTGGATTTATAGAGGAAATTGGACTGATCAGATGCCATTACTCTGTAACAGCAGAGTAATGGAGACTCTTCAGATTCATAACTGGTGAGCCATTACTCTGCTGTTACAGAGTAATGGGTACCAGTTACTGAATATGAAAAGTTTTTCCAGCTTAGTAGGGAAAGAGTTTTTCTGTCTGGGCAAAAAAAAAAAAAAAAATTAAGCCAGACCAGACCGAACCGAACCGAACCGAACCGAGCCAAAGCCGAGGCCGAGGCCGGGGCCGGGCCGGGCGCGTGCACGCGTGTATGTTTGTCATTTTGGCTAAGTCCTCTCTCCACTACACGTTAGTGGTAACCCCCGGGCCACGCCCTTTAGTCCAGTTTTCTAGTATATATACTAGATAAAAACTTTTCCAATTTCCGATATGGGACTATCTATTTGCCAAGTTAGTACCTTTCAAGTACCCAACTTTGGATCAACATTTCTCATTCATACGGAATTTGTTTTTGGCAAGTGAGTATACTACGGAATAGTACTCGTCGAGAGGATCGCAATCCACTCATTTTCCGGCGCCGCCGGTGGCCGGAGCCTGCCGGATCCGGCCCGAAAAACTGCAAAATTAATTCCAAAAATCCCCCCACATGAATGGAAATTACCAGACCATGAAATCCAGATACGACAGAAAAAACAAAAACATGACAGAAAGACTGTGAGAGTACATTTGGAAAATCACTGCATCAAGATTGGTAGTAATTTTTCAACTTTGAACCACCCTTAGTAATTAGCTATCGGATTCACTTGACCAGGTAGTGATCATGATGTCTTGAACTACCCGGGCGTTGATGTGAACCTAGACAATAACTATCACACAGTTTCATCTCCCTACAGAACTGAGTTCTCTTGTTGTGTTCATTTTGGACTTGAACATCCCTGGTTAATCGTGAGTGAACTTGGAGAATGTAGCCTCTCTTCATTCTCCTAGAAACGGCCCCATTTCACACTCACAAGGTGATTGCCCATAAAGAGTATCCTGCTATACCCCACTTTTATTTCAAAGCTATGGGAATCATTAAAAGCCAAGCTTATCATAACTATTTGCAGGCAGTACTGTTTTATCATCCTAAGAGTGGGTATGAGATTTTAATCTCTCAGTGCTCTCGTTGATTCAACAAGATTTAGTTGTCCCCTTGAACCTAGATCTTGGGATCTCCAATTCCTAAGTAGGGTTTCCATCACGTATCCTCTTTCGTCATAGGCTTTAAATCCATTCCTCTTGATGATCTGACAACCTGCTCTCGCGACAGACCTTTAGTAAATGGGTCCGCTAGGTTGTCGGCCGATTTTATATATTCTATAGAGATTACTCCATTTGAGAGCAGTTGTCTAATGGTTTTGTGGCGCCTTCTGATATGACGAGACTTACCATTATACATGCAACTCAGTGCCCGTGCTATAGCCGATTGGCTGTCACAGTGTACACATAAGGCAGGCACTGGTTTTTCCCACATGGGAATATCCTCTAAAAAGTTGCGAAGCCATTCTGCTTCCTCTGCCGCTTTGTCTAAAGCAATAAACTCAGATTCCATGGTTGATCTGGCTAATAGAGTTTGTTTAGAGGATTTCCATGACACAGCTGCACCACCAAGTGTAAAGACATATCCACTTGTGGATTTTGAGTTCTTGGAGTCCGATATCCAGTTGGCATCACTGTAGCCTTCCAGTATTGCTGGATATCTGGTGTAATGCAGCGCATAACTCTGAGTATGTCGCAAGTAGTTCAATACTCTAGTTATTCCTTTCCAGTGACTTCGTCCTGGATTACTCGTGTATCGGCTCAGTACGTTTACCGAATGTGCTAGGTCCGATCTTGTACAATTTGTTAGGTACATCGGACTACCAATTACACGTGCATATTCCAGTTGTGATATGCTTTCGCCTGTATTTTTGAACAGGTGAAGACTTGGATCGACGGGACTTTTTGCTGTCCCATTGGAGTAATTCTTGAATCTTTCAAGTACTTTCTCAGCATAATGAGCTTGAGACAAAGTAATCCCCTCAGATGTCCTGGAAACTTTGATTCCTAGTATGACATCTGCAACTCCCAAGTCTTTCATGTCAAACTTACCACTAAGTATGCTCTTGGTTTGTTTGATAATGTCGTTATTGCTTCCAATAATGAGCATGTCGTCTACGTATAGACAGACCAGAATGTATCCATTTGGAGTATCTTTGATGTAGATACATTTATCACATTCATTTATTTTGAAACCATTTGACATCATAACATTGTCAAATTTTGCATGTCACTGCTTTGGAGCTTGTTTCAGGCCGTACAGTGATTTTACAAGCCTGCACACCTTGTTTTCCTGTCCAGGAACTACGTAACCCTCAGGTTGTTTCATGTATATTTCTTCTTCTAAGTCCCCATTTAGAAATATAGTTTTAACATCCATTTGATGTATTTCCAGGTTACGTAGAGCTGCAATAGCTATGAACATTCTTATGGATGTTATTCTTGTAACTGGGGAATATGTATCGAAGAAATCTAGGCCTTCTTTTTGCCTAAATCCTTGTACCACAAGTCTAGCCTTATGCTTCTCTATTGAACCATCTGGTTTCAATTTTTGTTTGAAAATCCATTTACATCCTAGAGCTTTACATCCAGAAGGCAAGTCGACTAACTCCCATATATGATTTTGCATAATGGAGTCTATTTCACTTTTGATTGCTTCCTTCCACATAGGAGCATCAGGCATAGACATGACTTTCTTGAAAGTTTCTGGCTCATTCTCTAACAGAAAGGCCGTCACAAAGTCAGGACCAAATGATTTTGATGTTCTAGCCCGTTTACTTCGTCTAGGCTCATCAGTATCATGTTCTGGTTCATCAACGGAAGTACTTGCATCCCCTTGTTCACGTGTACGTTTGGGGTACATAGTATCCTTGCACGGAAACACGTGTTCAAAGAAGGAAGCATTCCTTGATTCCATTATTGTATTCACATGGATATTCGGTATATCCGATTTGTATACCAAGAACCTATATGCACTACTGTTGTGTGCATAGCCTATGAATATGCAATCAATCGCCTTAGGTCTGATGGTGACCTGTTTCGGGTTAGGTACTGTCACTTTTGCTAGACACCCCCACACTTTGAGGTATTTATACGAAGGTAAGTTACCTTTCCACAATTCATATGGTGTCTTGCCGGTTTTCTTGTGTGGTATTTTGTTGAGAATGTAGTTGGCAGTCAGCAACGCTTCTCCCCACATGTTTTAGGGTAAGCCAGAATTCAACAACAAGGCATTCATCATCTCCTTTAGAGTTCGGTTTTTGCGCTCGGCAGTACTGTTTGATTCTGGTGAGTAGGAAGCAGTTGTCTGATGAACTATTCCATGTTCCGAGCAGAACATGTTAAATGGTGCATCATATTCTCCTCCTCTATCACTTCTAACGATTTTAATCATTTTGCCAAGTTGATTCTCAACCTCAAGTTTATATTCTTTGAATTTATCCAAAGCCTCATTTTTGCTATGTAACAAATATACATAACAGAATTTTGTGCAATCGTCTATGAAAGTCACAAAGTACTTTTTGCCACCTCTGGTCTGCACATATTTTAAGTCACACAGATCCGTGTGAATTAGACCTAGAGTTTCTGTGTTTCTTTCTACAGAACGTGATGGAGTTTTAGTGAGTTTGGCCTCCGTGCAAACTTCACATTTTTCTGAGTTATCTACCTTAAATTTTGATAGCAAATTCATGTTAACTAATCTACGCATAGAATTCACATTAACATGGCCTAGTCTTTCATGCCAAACAGAGGAAGACTCAACAACATAGGCAATAGGAGTTATTTCATTAACTTTGGGAACAGCAGGAACAATAGTTTTAGGGATGACTGTCATTACATTAAACTTGAACAGTCCATCCTTTACATATCATTTACCCAAATATACCCCATTCTTGGACAGTACAAAATTATCAGAAACAAGAACAATCTTAAACCCATTCTTGCTTAGCAAAGAACCTGATATCAAGTTCTTTCTAATGTCTGGAACATGCAGCACATTAGTGAGTGTTAGCTCTTTGCCTGAAGTCATTTTCAGCACTATCTTCCCTGTTCCTTCAATTTTGGAGGTGGAAGAGTTTCCCATGAACAGCTGTTCACCTTTGTTGCACTTCTGGTAGGAAGTGAACATTTTCTTGTCCGAGCAGATATGCTTGGTGGCTCCTGTATCGTACCACCATTCACGAGGATTGCTCCCCACAAGATTTACCTCTGATACAACAGCACAGAGATCCAGGTCAGAGAGACCAGTGGACAAGTTCTCAGCTATGTGTGCGTGGAATTTTTCATTTCCTTTTACATGTCCTGTTTTTGAATGATTACTGTCCTTACTGCGGCACTCAGAAATTTTGTGCCCCAGCTTACCACACTTGTGGCATTTCCCAGCAAACCTCTTTGCAAGAGGTTTTTTGTTTGAAGCCTGTGCCAAAAACTTCCTCTTCTTGCCCTTCTGTTCGTGCTCCACCACATTGGCCTTTTCTATGGACTGATTTCCATAGGACCTGTCAGCTTTGCGATTCTCTTCTTCGATCCGCAACCTGACAATTAGATCTTCAAGAGACATTTCCTTTCGCTTGTGTTTGAGGTAGTTCTTGAAGTCTTTCCACCCATGTGGAAGTTTTTCAATGAATGCTGCAACCTGGAATGGTTCGCACAACGTCATATTCTCTGCAGCAATGTCGTGCATTATAACCTGCAGTTCTTGGACTTGACTCACCACAGTTTTAGAGTCAATCATCTTGTAGTCCAGAAATTTGCCGACAACAAATTTCTTGGACCCGGCGTCTTCTGTTTTGTACTTCTTTTCCAGGGACCCCCACAGGAGTTTGGACGTCTTGAAGACACAGTAGACGTTGTACAGGGAGTCTACCAAGCCATTCAGGATGTAGTTCCTGCAGAGGTAGTCGCCCTGAGTCCACGCATCAACTGCAGCAACGGAGTGTGCATCCATTGGCGCCAGCATCGGGGCAGATTCATTGAGGAATCTGTCCAGCTTCAATGTGGTAAGGTAGAACTGCATCTTCCCTTGCCACTTATTGAATCCAGTTCCATTGAACTTCTCCGGTTTTTCTCCCACGGTTATGTGCGTGGGCAGAACGACCGAATGTGCCGCAACCGATTGTGCAGTCACATTTTGGGTCACCGGTGTTTGGGTACTGAGGAGCCCATTAGCAACTTCAGTTGGTGTGTTCTCCATGTTCTGATTTTCTTTTCTTCTCTGAAATTGGTTGAAACAGAAACTGTTAGTTCTTTTTTCCGAACAGAACCTGTTAACAGACTTCACAAAATTGTTAGAATCTGTGAGGAAAAAATTCTGCTTTAAGATTGTTAGAACCTGAATATAAAATAATAGGAAATTCCAACAAAAAATGTGAAGAAATCAAATACAGGAAGAAAAACAGTAAGTAAAGAACTTGCACAGAGTTGAGATTTAGAATCTCTGTCCTTAAAGCAGAATTCGCCCCGTAGTGTGACGGTTACCGGCGAATTGCTTCCCAGGATACAACTGTACCTTCTCTGAAGAACGCAGCACCCTTGCTTCAGAGACAACGAACTTCTGTCTGTGGTGTACTCTCAGTTGACACTGACTGACGCAGAGGTTATAGAGGAAATTGGACTGATCAGATGTCATTACTCTGTAACAGCATTACTCTGTAACAGCAGAGTAATGGAGACTCTTCAGATTCATAACTGGTGAGCCATTACTTTGCTGTTACAGAGTAATGGGTACCAGTTACTGAATATGAAAAGTTTTTCCAGTTTAGTAGGAGAAGAGTTTTTCTGTTTTGGCTAAGTCCTCTCTCCACTACACGTTAGTGGTAACCCCCGGGCCACGCCCTTTAGTCCAGTTTTCTAGTATATATACTAGATAAAAACTTTTCCAATTTCCGATATGGGACTATCTATTTGCCAAGTTAGTACCTTTCAAGTACCCAACTTTGGATCAACATTTCTCATTCATACGGAATTCGTTTTTGGCAAGTGAGTATACTACGGAATAGTACTCGTCGAGAGGATCGCAATCCACTCATTTTCCGGCGCCGCCGGTGGCCGGAGCCTGCCGGAATCCGGCCCGGAAAACTGCAAAATTAATTCCAACAATAATATATCGGATTAGGTTCACCGAACCGGAATAAATCTTGTGTGATTTTGTATGCTTGGTGTTGTCTGCTTGCTTGGTTGTTTGTGATTATCGGTTGTTGCATAACTCAGAGTCTCTTATTATAATCCTTGCTCTCTTCTTTCACCCAGCCAATTCAAGGGTAATTTTTTTATTGGAAACATGAAAATCTCCTCAAGCTGTTTGGGCTACATGGTTTGACCCTATCATGAAGAGTTTTATTCTCATCTTTAATTTTCATTTGAAAATAATATCTCTCATAAGCAGAGCGACCCCAAAAATTTATATGGGAAAGTGTTTAAGTAAAAGACATTGTTCTAGATAACCATTAGTATTAAGATTAATTTCATGTATGGGATCATTACACAATCTTTTAAAAAGTTATTCTCAATATCTGCATAAACCTTTACATAAAAAAGGCAATATTCTTCTTGATCTTATCCAAAGATAAATCACCTCATGCACTGTCTGAAATATATAGCTACTCTTGTCTGTAATGTGCATATTCGCTAGTTTGATTACAAGCTAAGGCTCATTAATGTTGGGAAAAGTTTGTATACCCACAGGGGTATATGTTGTCATTTACAGTGGTATGGAGATCATTGAATTTTCTAAGATCTGTGTACCCCCATTTCTTTCAAGATTCAGAATTTTGTTTTATCATAATTTATTTTTTAGTTTTTCGTCAAACATATAGAATAGAAGGATTTGGTATTTGGAAGTTGAGAATTTTTTCTGACACCAAAAAATTAGAAACTGTACAAAACTTGGTTAGTTCCCCTTATATCCTTATGAATTTTGATGTTTTTGTAAGTGTCATTAAATTCATATAAGGGAGTTTTGTTTGTTTACATGGAATACCGGAAGAAATCGGATAAAAGAAATATGGGAGATCTTTAAATGATTTGTAATAACTCTAGATATCTTATTTTCAAGAGAAAGAGACGGCCAATTTGTAGTCTAAATCAAGTTGCTAAAAGATTGGTTCTTAATTAAAAGAATTATTTTGTTCACAAGAACTGTATTGTTGTATATTTGATCAACATTTGCCTTTCAGTTTCATACAGAGAAAGAAATCATCCTCTCCACACTAATAATGTTTTCTAGATATTATATAAGGGGCCATAATATATAGACATATTCCCAATTTATTTATTACAACACCTCGCAACATGAAGCATCTCACCATGCTCATAGTTGCCTTCTTGCTCGCAACTCTCGTCATTTCTCCAACTGAATCAAGGGAAGTTGATGATAATTACTGTATCCAAGTAGAAGGTTAGTTTGTGCTGTTAGCCTTTCTATTATATTAGTTACTAACATATCTATATCATAAAACATATTTGTAATTGTGTTCTTCTTTCAACATCAGGTTGCCTGAATTACCTCAAAAAAAAAAACATTAGGTTGCCTGAATTCAGAAGAAGCTGTTGGCATCGCAAGAAGAGTTTCGCCACCGTTGCATCCATCACCGATGGCAAACAACCACCCGGAACCACCGCCTACTTCATTCCCATAAGATATATGTAGTACAAAAATTTAGTCTAAACACCCAAAAATGTGAAATAAAAAACAACAAAAATTTTATATCTGTCGGAAATTTGTGGCATCAGCTAATCATTTCACATATGAATAAGACATATACTGTTTGTTAGCGACTTGATGCGACTATCCTACTTTGATTATGTCTTGAACTTTGCCATAAAAGAAATATTTAGTTGATTCAAGTACCATACTGACAAGTTAACTAAGAAACCAAGCAAATTTTATCGCCTTCAATCCAAGAGAATTAGCGAAGGAAACTAGACACTCAAATATGAGACAAACAACAACGAATGCTTCATCCCCAAAATTTACGATCAGTCATTCATTCATGTAGATCGGACCTAGCTAGTTTTATGTGCTTTCGTAGCACAAATTTCTCATTTATTTTCAATTTTAGACACGCACTAAAAGAAATTAAACTTACAAGACTGCTGCTAAGAAAAAGAAATGAAGCAGCTTGTATTCTCTCGTTTAATTTAGAGAAACGGTAGAGGTAATTCCTTCATTTATCTCCATAATATTTAGGGCTAGTTCTTTACATCAGAGTCTCAAGTTTTTTAAGAGCAAAACTTCTAACAAAGATCAAACACTTCACCAGTCACCCGACTCTCTACAGGGCCTGGACTGGCATCTGTGTATATACCAAGGGCAATAAGAAGAAGAGCAAGATAGCAATCACCAAGAAGCCCTCTGCTGCAAATGCTTCAAACTCTGCTCCATGCTAACCTGCACCATCTCGGCAAGCATCTTCTTCGCCTTCCCCATTATATCATCGCCATCAATCTTGGACACAATGTTACTAATTATACTCTCAATCACATCCGCCTCAAGTTCGTTACGGTTGTAAGTTGAGTTCCTCAGTAACTTCAAGAGCTCGCGGGCGTTAGCCCTAGCTTTAGGAGTCCCGTGAACGGTAAGCTCAAGAAGACCAGGAATCACACCTTCTTTCAAAATGACCTCCCTATATTTCATCCTATCACTCTCAATCATTGTCAAGAGAGCTCCCACTGCATACTCTTTACTTAACAAAGACCCCTCTTCTAAAACTTCAACGATAGTCAGTACACCTCCTTCCTCTGAAGTCACTGCAATTCTCCCCTCGTCGAAATTCAGCAACGACTCGAGCAATGCCATGCATTTCTCGGCAGTTTTCGAGGATTTCTTGATGGTTTTGAGGAGGGAGATGAGTGGGGGCACAGGTTTTGCTGCGAGGATGGTGGTGAGGTTGGATGGGAGGGTCGATAGGTTGTGGAGGGTGGTGAGGGAGTCTGTTTTGGATTGATGAGTACCTTGAGAGAGGGACTGAACAAGTAGTGGGATGGCGCCAGAGGCAGCGATGGTAGGTTTGTTCATTGAAGACGCGGACAGGGTGAGGACGGCTGCAACAGAATGTTCTTGGAGGGTTTGATCGGATGACTGGAGGAAAGAGAGAAGAGGTTCAAGTGCACCAGCATCCACAATCTTGATTTTGTTCCTGCGACACAATGAGACAAAATATCAACATTTGAGTCGGTATAAACCAGATAAATTCGCAGGTACTTGCATAAAATTGGGGAAAGAAAAAGAGTAATAACCAAATTTAATAGATGTACTTTAATTTTTTATGACGAAGAAGCACACTTTATTACTTAAAAGCAAATAATAATAGAAACCCACTTATATTTTTAAATTGGATGTCTCCCTAAGGAACCACTTTTATTTTATTAGGTCTGTAAAAATTTAAAAGTAGTATTTTAAAAAGGATATATATTAGTGACGATAAGTATAAATTTGCAAACAATTAAGACCACAAAGGCTACACAGGCTTTAACTCAAAAGAAGAGATCATCATCCCTCATTAATTGAAGACTGCAAAATTTTACCACTTCGTATTAAAATATATCACAACTATGTGTATATTTACAAGAACAGAGTCAAACTATGGTTTTTTCTCTATTTATCATCCATTAAATATTCTCTTGATAGCATCACTACATAAGCAATACTACTACTCCGACCTTGTCCAACAAACTCCAGCTTGAAAGCCACACACGCAAGCAACGGACAAGCGCTAGCGCAAAAGCCATTGCTTGTTGGGGCCACGTAGGAAGAAGTTATAAAGTAACAAGGGCTGATGCTATGACCTTATGCCATCTACAAGTTGTGCTTTAGCGCAGTAGAGCAGCTCTCGTACTAATAGAAACAATAATTCCAAAGTCGATGAGAATCTATATGTATAGGAAAACAAACAAATAACAAAGGAAAATCTATTTAACTAGATACAAAAAGCCAATTCATTTGTCCTAATCACCAAGCCTTCAACCAAAATTTCCCCACACAACCTCTTACACATAACTAGGGCTGCAAACGAATCGAGCTATTCGCGAGCTATTCGGCTCGAGCTTGGTCAAAGCTCGGCTTGAACCGAGCTCGAGCTCAAAACTGAGCTCGAGCTCAAAACTGAGCTCATTTCGTAAACGAGCCGAGCTCGAACTTGGATTTTTTTTTTTTCTTAGGCTAAACAGTCAAAGCACAGCGCGAGCCTGAAGGTATTCGGCTCGGCTCGATTGCAGCCCTAGATATAACTAAACAACAACTTCGTTATCGCCATGAGGCAATTATTCAACCAACAACAATAAAACACGTGCATCTTGAACAATCCCAAACTCGACACATATAAACAATATGGTGGTAGCCCAAATCAACCTAAGATCACAAGCAACGGAGCAGTCGAGCCTACATGTCAATCCTTTTCTGTTCTTTTCTCAAACACATATTAACTAATTGATCATCAGATGACTTTAGCTCCTGCGAAAATACCAGCTCCCCAACTTCGCTTCTACTCACAACTAACTCAAACAAACAAGAAGCATGGTTGGTGAAACGATTCGTCGTCAACTATTTATTTAACGTAATTCCTGATTTCATATTTTTTAAAAAAAATTCAAAAGAAAGAATAATTTTTATAAAAAAAAACAGAGACCATTTGGTAAACATCCATATCTACCAAACTTTTCCTAAAAAAACCATAACACATCCATATCTACTAAACTCATGCATTCAAACTTTGACTTACAACCAAATTTTCAATTTAATAACTAAATTCAATTATGGAAAAAAAAAGAATTCCGAAATTACCATTCAAAGGATTTATCTCTAAATTACACATAAATCCTTCAATATATTCAATAACGAATATCTAAATTTGGGTTTATAAATAATTAACAAAATAATTTGCAAAACATAAAGGAAATTAACCTTTCGTCCTTGACGGCGAGGTTCAAGAGGGCGAGGATAGCGGCTTCGTTGCACTCGCGGCTATTAGACCGCAGCATCGAAACCAACGGCTCGATCGCACCCGTCAGAGCCCGGCGATTCTCCGACGAAGTCCTCGTCAACCGTCGGATATCCTTCGCGGCCTCCACTTTCGAATCTCGGCCGTCCGACCGAATCCGATCTAGTATCACCTTAACCGCCGAATCGCAAGATTCCATTACGAGATTCTCTTTTTTTTTCCTGTTTATTCTTAATTGGGATTTGTGAGGAAGAATTATAAATTTGGGGAAGAGAAAAAAATAGAACAGAGAAATGGAGGGTGCGGGTTCAATATAAGGAGCAACGGTCGGTGGTAACGGCGTTAGTGTCTTAACGGAATGTGTCGGTTAGCGTGACTGAGATTTTTTGTTATTGTGAGTCGGGTCCCACTGATGACGTGGACCGTTGGAGTTTAATAGCAGTAAGGTTGTGTTTGTCCAGGCATAAAATTAGTTTCTCTTTTTCTTTAAAAGGAGAAGATGTGCCAAATGCAACTTTTGAAAAGCTCTACTGAAAAAAAATAGCCTAATTTTAGTGAAGAAAATGAGCTTTGATGGAAGCCATCCAGAGCAACTTCTGGCTTCTCCTTCAAAACCTCATAACCCAAATTTTTTCCCTTCCTCTTCCTAGCCGAACACCATCTCCCTCTCCTTTCTTCGCCACCCTCAATTCTCCCACCGCCCTGCCGCCTCCATCTCCTTTCTTCGCCGTCAAACGCCGTCGCGCCGCCGCCTCTACTTTCTTCGCCGTCGATAGCCTTTTTTGGGGCTTTAAATATCTTTATTAGTAATATAAAGATATTTTTGTAATTTGATAACTTATTTTACTCTTAAATAAAATCAAGAGCTTAAATTGAGTATAAAGTAGCTTACAATTGATATCTTATGCCAAACAACTTCTAACTTAAAAGTAGCTTTAAAGTTAAAAAAAAAAAGACTTTCCAAACAACTTCAGCTTTTAATTTCAAAGCTCTACTTTCTGGCTTCTCCTTTAAAGTCCCAAAAAAGCTAGGCCAAACGCAACCTAAGTCTATCGATTGTAATTTTTAACGTTACCTTATTTTCTCATCAGTATTATTTTTAGCCCGTAGAATACACGTGTTGAATAACAGTAAGAAGCACGTCTCATTCATGAAAAAGGATGGCCTTTGTCATCTTTCTGAGTCATTGTCAAAATACTTGCCATCTTGTAAGAGCATTCACTATCGTTGCTGCTATATTATAGGTATTTGGCAATAGAAAAATGTAAATAGAAGAGTTGCGCTGCAATCGTTAAAGCCAAAATTTGGGTTAAAAATAATAAAATATACAGACGGAAGAACATCCTCCGTCAAATAAAATAAATAATTTTTTTAATACCCAAAATTCGATAGACGGAAGATCATGTTCCATTTGACAATAATTAAAAAAAAATACTTGTCTAATTTCCAGCTAAAAATATAGTAGCTTATAAAAAAACAAGAAAAATGTAAGGTAGGAAAAAAAAAATTTAAAATAAAATAAAAGATAAACGTGTAGCATGAACTATTAGTCATCTCTAAGGCAAAATTTTAAAAAATTACACAAAACTTTTGGCCAGTTTAAAAAAACTACACTAAAGTTTTTTTTTATTTTAAAAAGGACACAATGTTTAAATAAGGTCCACTGGGTTAGTTAGGGTTAGTTCGGAGGATTTATTTAAACATCTGATTAATTAAGTGATGTTTTTTTAAACACAAATATAAGATGCGTGTGGGTTTTTTTAAACACAAATGAAAGATAAAAGTGATTTTTTTAAACCCTACCCTAACCCAACCCAAACCCTAACCCTAACCCTAACTAACCCAGTGGACCTTATTTAAACATTATGTCATTTTTAAAAAAAAAAATAAACTTTAGTGTAGTTTTTTAAACTGGTCAAAAGTTTTGTGTAGTTTTTTAAAAAAATTTTGCCTATATGTAAATACCAAATATATAATAATAGCATGTACATATCTCGAAAAGATCACTGTCGTAGATATGTACTCCTTATAAGTGTTTGTAAATAGAAATGACTTAAAATAAGCATGTGCAAGGTCGGCTCCCATCTTGAGGCCGGTGAGGTGGCCGCCTCAGGCCCCAATTTTTTTGCTATTTTAGAGGCCTCCAAATTTGTATTTCCATTGTAAATATAAACACATATTTTACGCGTAAAAAAATTATATTGTAATTAAGGACCCAAAAAATAATTATTTGGGTTTTTCGCCTTGGATCCCTGGGAACTCAGGGCCGGCCCTGTGTGCAAGTTCAACTATAAGGTTTTGCTAGGTGCTTCCCTTGGGCTAATTGAGCTTCGAGTTCAGATGGAGGTGCATGCGGGTGGTACTTAGTAGCCTCTAGGGATGGCGAACGGGTCACTCGGGCCGGGCCGGGCCCAACCCGGACGGGTTGGGACGAATTCATAACCGGGCCGGGCCGGGTTGGTCCCCTATACGGGCCGGGCCGGGCCGGGTTACATTCTCAAATGGGTGGCCCGCCCAACCCGCGAACCCTTTAGGGCTCAACCCGGGTTGGGCCGGGTCGACCCGCGGGTTGGCCCGTATAATAATTTATTATTTTTTTTTTTTTAGTTTAAATTAAAATAATAATAATAATAATTTTTTGAATGTTGTATACTTGTATACAAACAATCATATCTTTGTTTGATGAATTATGAATACAACAATTCTTAAAAAATTATATTACTAAGTAAGTTACGTAGTATTAGTATCAAATTGAGGGATATTTCAAAAATTATGTTTGAATGTTACTAAGTAAGTAATTATATTAGTAAGTAATTTTGGGGAAATATCCCCAAGTAAGTAAAACTATCAAATATCAATAAGTATTTATAATACTACAATTCATTAAATTCAGTAATAATAATATTAAGTAATAATACTACAATTCTTCAAATGTCCCCAAATGATGTTTAATTATAATACTAAGTAATTAATAATATTAATAAAGAAAAAAAATCGTTGAAGAGTGAAGACTAATAATAAGATTGAAAGAGTGAAAATGACAACAAAATTTGGAATTTTATTCATATGAATTTAAGTTATACAATTTGAACAATTTATAACGAAATGAAGAATTCAATTCACAAATAAGTTTTATACAATAACATATTTGTTATATACAATTTTAATTGAGTACAAGTTTTCTAATTTGACATAACAAGAGAAAGCTATTGTAAGTGTTGTCATTGTTGTTGTTCTTGTTGTTGATCTTCGGGCGAGTTGCTCCCACTTGTTGAACTTGATAGTGCTTTTCCTTGCGTCCTATCTTCAGCCTTCAGCCAGTCTTCTGTGCAAACGAGCATCTCCAACGACTCTGGCTTCAACCTATGTCTGTAATCAGATAGAACCCTGCCACTTGTAGAAAATGCACTCTCAGAAGCAACTGTAGAGACAGGAGGAGTTAGCAAATCTTTAGCCATAATTGACAGAATACTAAAAGTGTGTTCATGTTCTTTCCACCACTGTAAAATATCTAGTGGAGAAATAGTAGGCTCAGTATCCTGTTGGTTATACCAATTTAATTCATTTGGTTGATTAGTCCTAGGTTTTTTAGATTGAATTTGTTCAAGTAAACTAAATGTTCTATCACCAATTCTACTTTTACCCTTATCTCTAGAACTACCAGACGAAGAACTAACTACAGAAGTTGTACCACTAGAAGCAAAATGTCTATCATAATAATCATACAAGTTATTTAAGGTAGTTTCAAACAGAACTAAAAACTGATCGCAATCAATTGTTAATTCTACATTGTTCTCTAAAAATCCAAAAAACATTTGTATCAAATTCTTCGTACCTTCTAATTTGATACGGGGATCCATAACAGTAGCAACACAAATCAACATCGGAGGAGGAAAATAATACTTCAAAATTTTTTGAAATGCAGGTATTACAATGTTACTAATATAGACATCATTTAACATTTCGTTAAATATTTGTACCATGCTAACTAATTCAATAAAAATGCTACTAGAAGTAGATTCATATGTTTTAGAAAACTTTAAAGTTGCGGTTTTAAAAGGTTCTAAAAATTTCAACAAAGCTTCAGCAAAAAACCAATCGGCGGGAGTCATTTCAAAATTAGGCATATTTTGTGCGATACAAAAATCATTTACAACTGCTTTATATTCGGTGACAACATTAAGTAAATCAAAAGTAGAATTCAATCGGTGTCTAACATCCTTTGGAAATTTTCTAAAAGGAACTTTCCTAACTCTACACCAAGCTTTCCATTCTTGTAGAATGCTTGGTTTTAATGCAATGAAATGTACACAATTTCTAATTTTATGTATATATGGATCAGCTATTTTTAATGCGTCTTGAACACATAAATTTATAATATGACATGCACATCTAACATGAAAAATATTGTCAGATGGAGAGTTTAATACAGATTTTAAAGTAGTAATTGCTACATTGTTGTTAGATGCATTATCAAAACTAATAGCCATAATTTTATCGCGAATATGAAAAACATCACAAATTTCTATAATACGGTTTGCTATTTCGTCGCCACTATGGGGATACGGCAACGACGCAAGTGATATGATTCTTTTATTAAGAATCCAAACATTGTCGATCCAATGACAGGTTATTCCCATCGTTGGAATATTGTTGACACCCGTCCAAACATCCGAAGTTAAACTAACCCTACAAGTTAAACTCCATAAAATTGCAATCAACGCGTCCTTCATTTCAACATACACTTTAAAACAATCCGATTTGCAAGTGTTTCTCGGAATTCTCCTAAAATGAGGGTTTAAGGCGGTTTGATTAAAGTTTTCCAAGTTCCTACTCTCGGGATAGGAAAATGGTAACTCTTCCTTAATTACTAATCGGGCCATTTCCCGACGAACAAGTTCGGGATCATAAGGGTGGCTATCTACTTGACCGGTCCTAGGGTTAATTTTTTGTTGGCCTTGTATTTGATCAAGAAGTTCTTTGTGATTATGTTGTATGTGTCTACTAATTGTACCGGTGCCGTCACCCCTCTTGAATTTGTATGTTTTGCTACATGTTTTACACACTTTCAAACCTACACCCGGAATATGTTCGTCCGGGATATACTCATAAAACTTGTGCCAATCGCTAGTTTCTCCTCTACTTTTCCTACTACTACGGGGTTGTGTGGTATCGGTTTGTGGTTGTTGTTGTTCTTCTTCTATTTGAATGCCACCTACAACATCCATGTCGTGTGTACCCCATTGTTCCATAGTAGGATCAATGTAATCTTGGGCGGGCTCACTAGTTGGGACAATTGGTGGCCTACGTGAAGAGGAGGAGGAATCTTGTCCGCTACGACCGCTACCGCGTGATCTAGACATAATGTAGTAATGTGGTATGTAAAAAAAAATCTACTAAGTAGTGGCGGTGAATTATACAAAAAAAAACTAAAAAACAAGAGGGTTGAGAATCTTGAGATAGAGAAGTTCAAAAAACGAACAATAATTTTAACTACAACGCAAAAAAAAAAATAGTAGAGAGATAGAGATATTTTGATACCGTTCACCGTGGAATACGCGTATATAAAAAAACCGTGAAAATTAGAAAATAATAGACAAGATGGAGGAGCGCTTTGCCGATTTCGCAATTGAAGAGTTGAATTGAGAAGAGGTTGAAGTAGATTTGAGCCGATGGTTGAAGAGAGTTGAAGACGTTGAATTTTTTTCTCCGATACGACCAAAATTTGATCGTGTATACGCCTCCTTGTACACTTGTTTGATGATTACTACAATTGTTCAATTTTTTTTTTTTTTTGATGTATAATAGTAGAGAGAGTAAGAGAGGAAGGTGTGATTTTTTTGGAGATTTTTGGGGGCTATTTATAAGGTTAGAAGTGGGTAAAAACAAAAAAAAAAAACAAAAAAAAAAAAAGAAGCAACGGCCAGCAGCAACGGCTCTAAGAGCCGTTTGCTGCCAGCCAGAGCCTGCGCACAAGTCACAACGGCCACACGACCCGTGGGTTTCGACCCGTTCGACCCGCGGGTCGAACGGTCGGCCCATCACGGGTTCCGCGAATCCAATTCGCGGGTCGACCCGCGGGTTGGCGGGTCCGATTCGCGGGTTGAGCGGGTTCGTGGGCCGGGTTTCGCGAATCCAATTCGCATAAATGGCGACCCGGGTCGACCCGGTACTGTTCACCGGGTTCGACCCGAACCCGTGAAGGTGTTAAGCGGGCCGGGTTCGTGGGCCGGGTCGCGGGTGGGTCGGCGGTTGACCCGGCCCAGTTGCCATCCCTAGTAGCCTCACTGGCTGTAATATTCGACTATGAAGACAGCTCTTGTATATTCTTCTAAACCTTGGAAGTCAGGTGGAGAGTGTTAGGGATTTCCCACTGAAAACCCCTCTCTAGGATCTTGTTGAGTTATTCGATGCAATCAACACAAACCACCAAGCACATATGAGATCATACCAAACACACCAAAGCACAAAAATTTGTCCCGGTTGGGGCTTTCGCCTTAATCCGGGAGAGAAAAAATCCAAGATGTTATTCAACTAGAGAAGAAACAAGAATACTACAATTCTCACCCCGACCCTCTCCCAAGCCTCATCAGCAAGTACTAGTTGTTTACAATTAGAGAAAATCTCAAGCTTCGCCTTCAATGAAGTACTCTCTCCCATGGCTCTCAAAGGAGGCCAATAACAACAATATATAGAGATCTACAGAAAACCTAGTTTGATATCTTGATACAGTAACAATTGGATATTCCTGAAGAGACAACCTTACGATAGGAGTCGTCAGATCTAACTTGAAGAACAAGTTGGGCTTCTCACGAATCACCAAGATCCGACCCATTAAACCCATCAGTGTCGCGACCGGTCGACCGCACCCCCAAGGTCAGTCGACCGTCCCCCTCTCGAGACTTCTGCACCATATGACTGGTCGACCGCACCCTATGACCGGTCGACCGCCACTTCTGCAACTACAGCCGCTGACTATTTTATTGCCTCCACCCCGTCTCCGATCTTCTTAATTCCTCCATCGTCTCATTATCTTCTTATCCAGTATAGTATGCAAGACATAAACCCAACAATCTCCACCTTGGATTGCATACTCATGAATCCACACCTGTGTGATTTGAAACCCTCTAGACTGTTTTCCTTCTCTTCTTGCAAACAACTCGTTTCAATGGCTTCCTCTGCTAGTTGAATATATCTCCACCTGTTTTTGTCTCGCTATATGCCCCCTCAAGGTCACACCCCAGTAGATGTAATCATGGAGGTGCCACTTTCCACACGAACTCTACCTACCTCAAGGCTCTCTCTACCTTCCGACGATATTCGAACATCGCAGTCTCGCTCGGAAGATTCTAGTGACGGCATACTAGATAGTGCTTTAGGAATAATGGGCTTTGAAACACTTGCTCAAGTTTTTCTATTCCTCCAAAGCTGGTAGAGGTTGTGCTGATCCTGCCCAATCCCCCTCTTACCCTTTATCACCTTACGATAACTTTCCCAAACTGAACGAACTCCACCTGGATCTGTGAATCTGCAGTCCTGAACATCTAGAGTTCTCATAGAAATAAGGCTCCGCTTCATCAAAGGAATATTCATGCTCTCCTCTAGTGTGTGTCCCCTTCCACCTATCATCTTCGACTCATTTGTTTTCTCACATCTTACTTCACAAGTCTTGTCAATTTTCGTTCTTACACAATGACATGACACAAACTTGTAAGTAGAAACCATTACTTCACAAATCTTATCAAACTTCGTTCCCACACAACGATATGATGCAGATTTGCAAGTAGAAATCATCTCCCTTTCGGAGCAAACTTGAGAAGAACTAACCGAATCAAAAGAACAACCGGAAATCACATCTAAAGAACTTGAAACAAAAGCACTGTTTAAGCTTTCATCTGATTCAGCGGCAACGAATTTGGCACCCCTCTGACTCAATCGCTTGCAAAAGTCTCTCATGTAATGCTCAATTCTTTTGAACTGGTAGCCACGGACCTTACCCCGATATACATTTTTCCTTCCAATCAAAGTACAATCCACCTCCAAGCAACTCACAGAAGTTGACACCGATTTCTGACTCTCCTTCCTAAGTGCATCCTCCTCCAACCCCTTGATCATACCTGCTATGAAAAATTTTTCCTTGGTAGATTTCTTGCCTAGCACGGTTATCATGTTGGATGGATTTGATGGTGAATATATTTAGTTGGAAACCCTTAGATTATCTGCATAGAACGCCTTCAGTTCAGATAAATCCATATTGAACTCCACTTCATGATCTACAAGAGAGGTACTTCCCTTCATCGAGAAACCCCACAACTTTCTTCGCTGGTGCATCCGAACTTGTGATGACGATCCCGAGTAGTCAGTTCTGAATCTTGCCCAAAGACTCGCCGTACTTCTCTTATACCAGACTTCGTTCATCAATGACAACCGAATTAAACCCAAGGCTTCTAAACACATCTGCTTCCACTTCTCATGCTTTGTGCTGATTTGTCTCCCTTTATCTCCTTCTAGGACTAGATCAAGTTCCGTTGAAACGATGCTTCATGCATGTCCACCTTCTAGCGATTAAAGTTGATCTAGCATTTGAACCGCTTGATCTTCATGATTTGATCTGCCATCATCTCCAAGGAACTCGAACAAACCCTTGAACCTGAAGCTCTGATACCAATTGTTAGGGATTTCCCACCAAAAATCCCTCTCTAGGATCTTGTTGAGTTATTCAATGCAATCAACACAAACCACCAAGCACATATGAGATCATACCAAACACACTAAAGCACACAAATTTGTCCCGGTTTGGGCTTTCGCCTTAATCCGGGGGAGAAAAACCCCAAGATGTTATTCAACTAGAGAAGATATAAGAATACTACAATTCTCACCACGACCCTCTTTCAAGCCTCACCAACAAATACTAGTTGTTTACAATTAGAGAAACTTTTAAGCTTCGCCTTCAATGAAGTACTCTCTCTCTCTTGGCTCTCAATGGATGCCAATAACAACAATATATAGAGATCTAGAGAAATCCTAGTTTGATATCTTGATACAGTAACCATTGGATATTCCTGAAGAGATAACCCTATGATAGGAGCCGTCAGATCTAACTTGAAGAACAAGTTGGGCTTCTCACGAATCACCAAGATCCGACCCAATAAACCCATCAGCGCCGCGACCGGTCGACCGCACCCTTAAGGTCGGTCGACCGTCTCCCTCTCGGGACTTCTACACCCTATGACCGGTCGACCGCACCCTATGAACGGTCGACCGCCACTTCTGCAACTACAGCCACTGACTATTTCCTGGCCTCCACCCCGTCTCCGATCTTCTCAATTCCTCCATCGTCTCATCATCTTCTTATCCAATATAGTATACAAGACATAAACCCAATAGAGAGTGCTACTTTCAAGTCAACAGAATAGCTCGTTGGTCTGCTAATCAATTAATTCGTGTACCTGTTTTGCTTAAATGCTACTTCCTCGTTTCAAAATATAAACCATTTTAGATATTTAAATATTTATAAAGAAAAAATTTAAAATTGGCAAAAAAATAATAACATTCTTGTTTTTTGGAAGCTCATAAATGAGATATCAATTATAAAATGTCTAATTTGTCTTCCTCTATAATTTTACTATTACTCATTTTATAAAAAAGATAAGGATAAAATTGAAAATCTCATTAAAAAGTACTTGATAGATATTAAGAAATGACAAGATATTTATTTCATAAACCTAAAGTGACATATATTTTGAAACAAAAAAAAATCTCAAATAACTTATATTTTAAAACTGAGGGAGTATTACTTGTGACTTTAATTTTTCTTACTTTTTGCTTCGTTTGTTACCAAACTAACAGAGAAAAGGATAATTTATGGGGTATACTGGTATAGAGTCATTATTATATTTACATATGAATGATAAGGACTTGGTTTCTAACTCGAACTGGTTGTTTCACCCTAATATGAGATATTGGAAATCTGTAGTAGAAAATCAAATCCAGTCTTCTTGTCGCCTTAATCTCAATTTTTTTGATTTATGGAGGAGCAAGAAACTATGGGTCTATTTGGTTTGTTGTTTTTTCCTTTTTTTTGTTTTCCAAATCTCCAAAACTCGTTTGATTATGTTGTTTTTTGAAAACAGTTTTCACAAAACTCTACTTCACCTATTTTCTGTTTTTTCACATCCTCTTTCTAAATCTATTTATATATATTATTATTATTATATATATATTTATAATATATTATTGTTACATATATTATTATTATTATTATTTAATATTTATATATATATATATATATATGTATGTACTATTATTATAATATATATTATTATTTCATATATACTATTTTATATATACTATTATAATATTCTATTATTATTATAATATATATTATTATTATTATATATTACTATTATATATTATTATATATATTATTATATAATTTATTATTATTATAATAAATTATTAATATATTATTATAATATATTATTATTACATATGTATTATTATAATTATTATATGTTATTATATATATGTATATAATTAAATATGTTTATTATAATAAATTATTTTATATTATTATATAATATACAATTATTATAATATACTATTATTTTATATATACTATTTTATATATACTATTATTATTATATATATTATTATTATATATATTATTATTTTATTTATACTTTTTTATATATAATATTATTATATTATATTATTATTATATATAATATTATTTTATGTATACTATTTTATATATACTATTATTATATTATATTATTATTATATATATTATTATTTTATATATACTATTTTATATATACTATTATTATTATATATTACTATTACATATTATTATATATATTAACATATAATATATTACTATTATATATTATTATATATATTATTATAATATATTGTTATATATATATATATTTACAATATATTATTGTTACATATATATTATTATTATATATATATATATATATATATATACACACACACACACACACACACACACACACACACACACACACACACACACACACACACGCACACACTATTATTATTATAATATATATTATCTTTTTCATATATACTATGTTATATATACTATTACTAGATTTTTCCGTGGCCACGTGCCCACGGCACGTCTTCAGAATGATACAACATATGAAAAGACTTGTAAACAGTAAATCAACAATTATATAGCTCAAGTTTGAATAGTATGACAATAATTAGTTGTAAATAAAAGTCCATGTTTTCATTAGTATATGTTGAAAAATAATTATGAATTGGGTTATAAAAGTCCATGTTTCCAAAAGTCCTTGTATCACATACATGCCACATAATCAATTGCTCATTTACTAAATGAGCAAGTTCCTCATATCCTTTTTTACCTATATATATATATATATATATACATACACTATTATTATAATGTATATTATTTTTTCATATATACTATTTTATATATACTATTATAATAATCTATTATTATTATAATATATATTATTACTATTATATATTACTATTATATATTATTATATATATTATTATATAATTTATTATTATTGTAATAAATTTTTTAATATATAATTATAATAGCTTATTAATAATATATATTATTATAATTATTATATGTTATTATATATATGTATATATTTAAATATGTTTATTATAATAAATTATTTCATATTATTATATAATATACAATTATTATAATATATTATTATTTTATATATATTATTTTATATATACTATTATTATATTATAATATTATTATATATATTATTATTTTATATATACTATTTTATATATACTATTATTTCATATATACTATTTTATGTATACTTTTATAATAATCTATTATTATAATATATATTATTATTATTATAATATAAATTATTATTATTATTATATATATTATTATTATTATATATTACTATTATATATTATTATATATATTATTATATAATTTATTATTATTATAATAAGTTGTTTAATATATAAATAGAATATATTATTATTACATATATATTATTATAATTATTATATATTATTATATATATGTATATTATTAAATATGTTTATTATGATAAAATATTTTATATTATTATATATCAGTATGTATGTATATGTCAGAGTATATATATTGTATACAGTATATACATACAACCAAACCTATACATACATTATACTCTCATTTTCAAAAAACTGTTTTCATAAAAAATTATTACCAAACAGCTTTTACACTCTCATTTTCAGAAAACTGTTTTCAGAAAACTGTTTTCAAAACAACAAACCAAACTCAACCATATTTTTTCGAAGCAGAAACTATCTTGGGACCCCCCATTGCACACATAACAATGTTTGAAAGTTTTTTCCACATAAAATGAGAGGAAAACGTATATGCAGTCGTGAGTCTAGCATACTAATCTATAAGTTATGATGTCACACCCCGCTTCTCAAAATACGGAAATATGAGTTTGTGATGAAGGCCCAACGAATGATGTTAACAACATTTATAAGTTGTATCAGTCTTAACTCAACAACATGAAAAGAAATAATTAATAATAACCACGCAGATTAGTATAATCACATAAGCAGAATAAAATCCAATAACCAAATCTGGGATACAAGAACTTACCAAATAGCTTGAGAATATGCAATGCAGTAACAGTTCGACGAGTTCCTTTCGGTTAACCATCACTGTACCTGTATAACATAACTCAAAAGAAAGAGAAAGAAAACCGTTAGAGCAAGTTTCAGGCGACAAGTAGTAGGAAGCAGTAAAATAGGAAATAAGGACTATATAACAAGAACAGAAATTGGAACGATATCGGAGTCAATAAATGATAAACGATAACAAATTCAAAAGTTGATAATCCAAAATTCAGAAATCAGGAATCGATGTTTAATAACCAGTATTAAGTATTAGTGTCAATGTTCAGTGTTTATTTATATTTATAAGTCTTTTATCAATCCTAACTAATGCACGTACTACTGCGTCCCATACCACAGGTTCGGTGCATATAAAACAGTGTTCGTTTTAGACTTCGTGGTGGGATCTACACAGCGTGTACTCGGCATCGATAACAATAATCTACAATCAACAATTGACAATCAATAATTTACAATCGATACTTCTCCTTTCATGACAATACAATATAACGATAAGTCCTTACCGAGTACATTTTCTGAGATTATATACTACTAAGTCAACCCTTATTACCCTGACTTGTTTAATATTTTATTAACAATCATTTATGAACATTCATGTGATCAATGTGGACGATGGTATCAATACTCATGCAACAGGTACAATCGATGAAACCGATAGCACTAGTACAATTTCAAGATGATAACAAGACTATACAATACATGAAATATACATGTACAATTTATTGAATATGAAAAACACGGTTTACATGCGAAACATACCAATATATGGACTAAGTGTACTACAATTTTATGTGCAAGGTTTTAAGTTTCCATGTCAGAAACCTGGTCGAAACCTTAGTACAAAATCAAGAAATTGCCACGGCAGCATATTGAATGTTCACTAGTACAATAAATTTACGATTTTGGATTGAAGTTAACAATAATAGCACAATGATAAGACTATGAATCAACAACATGGTACAATAAATAAACAATGAAGTTCAATTAGATATGATATTCAATTTGATTACTACTTGCCAGATTTCAAATAGTGTTTTTTTAACTAGAAACAATAAAAATAAGTTCAAGAGACGCTTGCCTGTTAGGAGACGATTCTGAGTATGAAGAGAATAACGGGATAAGAATCCCAACGGCGGCACGTGCACTCACATGTGCACAACAAAGCAACCAACTGCAAGAGAACAGCAAGAAGACCAACAGCAAACAAGAGCGAAGAGACAGTAACACAGTACACAACCTACAGCAGCTCAAGATCAACCCAAACACCAAACACCAATCACGATCCCCTACCTCACTGGCAAAACACCAAACAGCAGAGCAACCAAACAACAGTACTAGATCCCACCTTCACACAACAGCAAAACACCAACCCTGGATCCCTTACATACGAACAACAAACACCGATTGCTCTCACTATGCTTCTTCTTCTCCACTTCGACAGAGAGAGAAAGAGAGAGCGGGAGAGACTTCGGCACCACGGCGATTGGCGACGCGACGCTGTGGCGACTGGTGGTGGGGGTGCTCGGGACGACGGCGACGTTACGGTCGGGAAGCGACGACAATGGTAGAGAACGGCGGCAATGAGCGAACTCTGTTTCGCTCAAAAATAGGGGAAATGGAAGACGAGACGGCGGCGAGGTAGTGAGGCTCAGGTGACTGGTTCGAGGTGGCAGGCTTGAGCAGCGATCTGAGGAGGAGCTGTCGATGGGTTGTAAGCTCAGGCAGTGGGTGAACTGTGGTGGCGTCGGAGGCAGGGGGCAGTTGTGGTGGGGCACAGGGAGACAATGGCAGAACTTCGAGTGGAGGAGGAAGAAGATGACTGCAGTAGGGGAACTCGAGGAGGATGCAGGCGGAGGCTCGAGCTGCAACGGAGTTTTGACGGCGAGCGGGATGCAAGGCGAGAGGTAGGCTCGAGGGGAAGCTTCGATGGGTTCTTCGGAGGTTGGGGATGAAGGCGATGATCGAGGTGGAGTGCGATGGCGCTTGGGACTCGAGTGGAGGAGGATGATGGCACGACGAGGGAGACTCAATCGGTGACGGGAGGTGCTCGCAGTGGCGAGGAGGCAGCGAGATCGATGGGTCGATAAGGGCGGTGTAGTTGAGGGTAAGCTCAACGATGAGGTTGGGTTCTTCGGCTTCGGAGGATGACAGGGCTAGGGAATGACAACGGGGGAGTGGCAAAGACGACGAAGGTGACTGGAGGCGGCTGTCGTTCGGCAGAGTGCGAGACGGGTGGAGGTGGAGACGGTGGCTCGAGGTCGCGAAGGGTGCGAACGGAGAAGATGAACAGGTTTCCTATGATCTGGTTTCGAAAACAAGGGAGAGGGAGAGAGAGAAGGTAACGGGGAGAGAGAGAGGATAAGGGGTTTGGGTTATAAAAATAATAATAAATATAATATTATATAATAGTGGGTAGTTGGAGATAGTGAGGGTTTGTAGTTATAGAAACTGTGAAAAGTGGGTGAATGTGGAAAAATTGTATACGGGTGAGTATATTGGATTGATTCTGTACAAATACTTATGAGTAATGGGTTTTGGATTTGGGCTTGGTCTATGGGCTCAAAACATTTAAATAACTTAGTCATGGGATTGGGCTAAACTTTGGGCTCAGATTAGATATTAATAAATAATAAAATCAAAATATGAAATTTGGCTTATAATAAATAGTTAAATAATTGGGCTTCGAATTAAATATTTAAACAATTGAATAATTGAATATTGGGCTTCATAAAAGTAGTTTTAATAATAATATTAATATTAGACTGGGCCTAGGCTTCAAGCAATAATTTAATGAAAAGGATATATATAATTATAGAATGTAAAAAAATAATCGAATAAATAAATTGGTTTAAATAATTAAAATAAAAGATTCAACATTTGGGTATCATATAAAAAATCATAGAATGGAATACAATTCAGGTTGAAAATCGATAATCAATTGAGAAAAATTAGTTACAAGATACTAAGAATTTGAAATACGAAAAAACACATGAAAAAATACGTATTAACGGGAACAGGATTCATCTAAAATATTTATTAAAAACTTTTCTCCAAATAATTTACATATTTACTTTCTCCATCTAAACACAAAAAAATCATGAAGTACATTTCTATATTTTAGTGGAGCCCATTAATATCTTTAGAAAATAATATAATAAATCTAGTTATTCTATTTTCAGTGTGACTGTATTTTTCTACCAAGTAGCGCCCTTAAGAGCATCTGTAGTCATTTGCTAAATATGCATAATATACATATTTGGTCAAAAAGAGCGCTGCAGTCGTTGGCCAAATATGCATATTATGCATAAATCGCTACGGAAGATTGTCATAAATGAGAATGGAAATGAGAAATATATATGAGAGACGGAGCTTGAAGTGCTGTCACACAAAAAAAATATTTTTTTTATGGTCGGACGGCACTCGAAGTGCCGTCGCACAAAAAAAATATTTTTTTAATGGTCGGACGACACTTGAAGTGCTGTCCCTCCAAAAAAAAATTAATTTCATAATAAAAAAACCAAAAAACCCCCTACTTCTCTTGGACACCACTTGAAGTGCCGTCCCACCCTTTATGTGGTTTTTTGTAATTTTTTGTAATTTTTTTGTAATTTTTTTGTATTTTTTGTAATTTTTTGTAATTTTTATATTTTTTTGTAATTTTTTTTTTGCATTCTTAGTACGCTTTTTTCCCTCGGATGGCACTTGAAGTGCCGTCCCACCATTTAAATTTTTTTTTCCTCTCTGACGGAACATGAAGCACTGTCTGTTATTATTTTAATTTTAAAAGGTAAAAAATAGCATTCTACGACAGCAGCAAAACGAGAGATTGCTATATCCATTTATCCATTTATGCATATTTTTACCATCAACGATTGTGGATGCTCTTATAGACAATTAAGTTTAAATATGAATGTGAATGTAAAATATAGGAATTTTTTTTATAAGACACTTTTAGAAAATATTTATGGATTGAGGACAGTCGGTAAAGTATTTACGCTCGTGGACTCAACAACTAAACTCGCCGTTCCCAACAGCGAGTTTGGTTGTTTCATGCTCGCCGTTGGGACGCGGCAAGTTTAGTGCTATTTTTTTGAAAAACTCGTCGTTCTCAACAGCGAGTTCAGTTCATAATTTTCAATGAAGACTTTCCGTTCCAAACGGCGAGGACATTTATACTAGACTCGATGTTGTGAATAACGAGTTTAGTTCACAATTTTGAAAGAAGACTCGCCATTCCCAATGACGATGACATTTATACTAGACTCACTGTTGGGAATAGCGAGTTTAGTTCAAAATTTTGAAAAAAGACCCACCGTTCTCAAAGGCGATGACATTTATACTAGACTCGCTGTTGGAAATAGCGAGTTTAGTTCAAAATTTTGAAAGAAAACTCATCGTTCTCAATGGCGAGGACATTTATACTAGACTCGCATCTAGGAATGGAGAGGATGTAGAAAATTTCAAAGAGTGAAACATTCTGTTGGACTTGGTGAATTTTCGATTAAAAACTCCATAGATTTTTTTTTTTTGAACTAAACTCGCCGTTCCCAACAACGAGTCTAAGTGTAAATGTCCTCGCCATTGGGAATGACGAGTCTTCTTTCAAAATTTTGAACTAAACTCGTTGTTCCCAACAACGAGTCTAGTATAAAGGTCATTGCCATTGAGAACGGCGCGTCTTCTTTGAAAATTCTGAACTGAACTCCCCGTTAGGAACAACGCGTTTTCCAAAAAAATTAGCATTAGACTCGCAGTGTTCTAACGGCAAGCATGAAACAACTAAACTCGTTGTTGGGTGTACGGGTATAAATATTTTAGCAACTGTTCATTTTCTGAAAATATTTTCAGAAAGTGTCTTGTAAAAAAAAAATTCTAAAATATAGGTACTCAAAATTTTCCTATGGAAAAAACAAGTATCAAATAGGGTGACTATATATTTTGATTTGAGATAATGCATGGAATCATTAAAATTTATGACCCAAGTACTCCTCAATAACCTGTCATCTACCACAACAAAACTACCAGCTATTTGCAAAATTTATAATTAGAAAAATTGATTCCAAATTCGTGTTTTGCAATTTGTTAGTACATTTTTACTTAATAAACATATATACCGGAATCTTCAAATTAAATAATGGTGGTGGAGCGCATATCAGCTCTCAGCTAAATAGGTTGGACGGACCAAATCGTGTATCTAACTGGGTCCCACGTGTTGCTCATCTACCTCAAGTCAAAAGGCTCCACGTGTCCAACAAAATGAAACGGCACCGAACGGCAACGTCATGTGATAACGGTCGTTAGGATCTATCTTAAAAAAAACTGCTCATGTCACGTGCTTTGGAGGCGGCGTCGCCGTCATATGCTAATTACGTAACGGATCTTTCTCCTCCTTTCGAATCGAGACGTGTGTATTTCTGCAGTATGAGGTAGATCGTTAGTTTGTGGGGTCCTTTTCCGACCGACTACGAGGGAGATGACGTGGCGGAATGAGATGCTGGCAGTCGTTAGAATCAGATAAGTGTGGGGCCCACTTTAGCGAATTTTGTTAGATTTTTTAAGGGGTAAAGTCCGGAATATTTTCCAAAATGACCGACTTTTTGAAAGTATTTACCAAACTAACCCACTTTTGGAATTATTTACCTAATTGACCTACTCGCTATCTGTCTAGTTTAATTGACCTCACTATCTCAAATATCGAGTATATGTCTATACATCTAGGTAGAAGTTGCATGTTCAAAAATTTTCTCAAAAAATAAGTACAACTATACTCGCTATCTGAGATAGTGAGTTCATTTGAACTAGACTCGCTATCTGAGAAAGCAAGTATAGTTGTATACATTTATTGTTCAAAAATTTTCTGGAAAACTGAGTACAACATCATTTGAACTAGACTCGCTATATCAAATAGCGAGTATAGTTGTATATACTTCATGTTCAAAATTTCTCTGAAAAAATGAGTACAATTATACTCACTATTTGAGATAGCGAGTCTAGTTCAAATGACTTCGCTTTCTTCGATAACGAGTGTACTTGTATACATTTTCAAGTAGAAATTGCATGTTTAAAATTTTTCTTGAAAAATGAGTACAACTTTACTCGCTATCTGAGATAGCGAGTCTACTTCAACCGAACTCGCTATCTCAGATAGCAAATGTAGTTCTACTCATTATTCCGGATAGTTGGTTTTAGAAAAAAAGACTACAAATCAAACTCGCTATTTCCAACAGCGAGTCTGGTTCAAGCAAGCTCGTTGTTGGAAACATCAAGTATATATTTAGACTTCTGTATCTTCGTGAGATTTCTTCATGTGTTGGAGAAAGCCAAAGAATTACACTCGATATTTCAAACAGCGAGCTTATTCTCAAATAACGCAATGTTTCAACAGCGAGTTAGATCAATTTGGTAAATAGTTCCGAAAATGGGTTAGTTTTATAAATACTTTCAAAAGTGGATCATTTTGAAAAAAATTCTAAAGTCTGCAACCGTTTTGAGAAAATTGCATAGCCGGCATGAAACAATGTCACGTATTTCCGTTATGAGCTAGCTTTTCGAGGAAGCAAGATGGTATCATAAATAGAATAAACTAAATATTCTAGAATATAAACAGAGAACTCGGAACAAAATGTTGTAACTTTTTTAGTTTTAGAGTTCGAAAAATGTCAAGTCTTTCAAGTTGCACCGATATTAATATCTATAACTATTATAACTAGTAATTTACACGTACGTTGCACGGCTTAATAAATACATATATTTATTTTTAAAAGTAAAAATTCAGGCACGCGTGTTGCACGGATTGGTAGAAGGACAAATTACACTAAGGCTTTTTCCCATTATAGTAATAGAGATGGGAGAGATGGGGTTGTAAACAAATGAACAATTTTTTATTTTTTAGTGTGTGTGTTAACACGTGCAGCGCACGTGTTGGTAGATTTTTTTTTGTTCTTTTCATTCTCCTTCCCATTTTCCCCACGTGCATTACACTAGTTCTAGTTAATGCATTAAATTCCTACGATGAAATTTAATTGGCATAAATTATTATGATATACATAATATAACTACTAGTAATATGTACATGACTTTTCTTTTTTCTTAATCTCCTATTTTTACAAATTAATCATAATATGTACAATTTATATTTTATGAAAATGGGGGATTTATTTTGTAAGTGTGATGCATGTTTTTATCCTTCACTTGGGAAATTTAATTTGCATGTAAGTTAGATTGTTCATAAATTACACAATTTCAACTCTCCCATTATAATATTAGAGATTTATTAAAATTACATTTCATGTAGAAATTTAACATATCAATTACATCAATGAGAATATTAACAATTACTTGTAGCACTGCTCTTTTAAATTACTCTGTATTAGAAAGTTAATTAGATTTAATTTTATTTATTTGTAATCTCATTTTTAAGATCTTGAATTTGTTGTCACAAAAATTCTGTTACAATAAACTCTATTTGATTGAGAAACACAGAAAACAGAGAAGAAAAGAGGAGAGAAAGGAAAAAACCGAAATAAATAAATAAATAAACAACTTACAAAACCCAATATCGGTTTACAAGTTGAGAAGCTGAGGCCTGTGTATCATACAGTGTCCTTAAAACAGATTTCGCCTCTTCCGGTGCCTGGAATGAACGAAGGCGTCTGTCTCCCATGATGCAACGACCAGAGTGTTCATGTAGGCACCACGTAGCACTCTCGAACTGTGAGCAGTGTCAGAATCCTTTCACCGACTTATCAAAACAGCAGGAGTGGAGAAACGAACAGAACTCAGAGGAGGAAGAAAGAAGTGTTCCTGTTGCAGGGAAGAAATGAGAGGGGAGACCTCTATTTGTAGAGACAGGATTAAATCTGTAACGGCAAACAAAGCTTTGAATGCCTTTAGTGTAACAACAGATACATAATTGAATGCGTACACTATAACGGCAGACAAAATATTCAACACAGCACAGAAACGGCAGACAGAACCGTTTCTGCATTTATTTCAGTCGTTACACAAGAAAAAATTAAAACTGTAGCAAAAAGTGGCTCTGCACGGGGTGAGGTCAAGTCGGTCAGACATTCGTGTCCGCAGGTCGTGTGGGCGCACACAAGTCGCATGTAATTCGGTCCGGAAATTGCACCCCCGCGCGCGCGAGAGAGAACCTCTTTTCTAGCTATCTTACAATGCTTAGAAGGAGGCTATATATCATCTTCTATTTTCGTTAATTTTTCCGATGTGGGACTAAGTTCCCTTAACCCATTTTCAAGAATGAAAACGTCTCACTTTGAGAGACAATTTCTCATTCACCCCTTAACCTTTTTTAGCAAACCAATATATGATTTTGATCTACTCACGAAGACGAACACAAATCAATCAAGATCTCTCAATAATTCATTAAAAATCTTACTCAAAAAATTGCTCAAAAATGGATTCGTAAATGGTGTATAAAACACCCATTTTCTAACATGGTACATGTAGTAAAAAATTGTCGAGATATTTACATTAATACATGTCACGTTTAAGAGTGTGTATTGAGTGTAAAAAAATCATGAGTATTTAGTTTGGATGATTCATCATCAAATTTTTATTTTAATAATATAAAAATAAACATATTAATAATACTATTTACTTTATGATCATAATAACTTAACAAAAATAATAATATATGAATAGTTAATGTATGAACCACATAATATTAATTAACTGTATATTTATAATTTTTCGATATAGTTTTATTATATAAACAATATAGTTCGAAACTTAAAATAAGTAATTACAGACACAGTTGGAATTATTAATTATATACACTATAAAGTGATTTTTGATTACCATGATACTTATAGTGCATGTTTTTTCAAAGTCCTTCCCCACTAACCCCAAATGTAGGGCTGCAATCGAGCTGAGCCGAATCAAATATCTTCATATTCGAGCTCGGTTCGTTTACGAAACGAGCTCAGTTTTGAGCTCGAGCTGAGCTTTGACCATATTTGAGCCGAATAGCTCGCGAGCTTAGCCTAAAAAAAAAAAATCCCAAACTCGAGTTCGGCTCGTTTACGAAACGAGCTCAGTTTTGAGCTCGAACTCGGTTCAAGCCGAGCTTTAACTGAGCTCGAGCTGAATAGCTCGCGAATAACTCAATTTGTTTGCAGTGCTATCCAAACGTAGGGTTTATATTCTCTTATTACAAAATCAGAACTTATTCTTTACGTACACTTCATGCACCAAAATTTCAAGTATACGAGAAAAAGTAAAAAAACAAAGTTCAAAAAGAAAAAGAAAAAAAAGAAGAAGAAAGAAACAAATTTTTTTTTTAGAAACAGATATTTTTTTTATTATAAAAATGTGATGCTGTATGAGTGGCAGCTAGAGATGAGGATAAGGATGATAGAGCTCATTGCGCGCATCACCGGCCACTAATTAACCATCAGGTAGAATAGATTTGGTGCAAGAACATATTTTGGGCATCTCCTTCATTGGATTTGGAGTACGTTTCTTAGAGGGAACTATGACATATACTAATGAATGACAGGTATGAAATGTTCTGTCGAGCCAGAGACTCGTGGTCTTGAATTTCTTTCCAAAATAACTCACTTTTTGAAAGATATTTTCTAAACTGACCCACTTTCGATAATATTTTCAAACTGACCTACTCGCTATCTCGAGTATGATGAAAATATCATCGCTGTATGAGATAACGAGTGTAAGCTTAGTTACTTTTCTACCATTTTGAGAAAAAACTTGAGAAAAAAAAAACTAACTCACTCGCTGTCTCAAACAGCGAGCATGGTTCAACCACACTCTCTGTTTGAGACAACGAGTGTTGTTGTGTTATTTTTTTAACTCAGACTTGCTATCTCTCTCTCACCTCTTCACTCTCTCCACTCCCAAATCCGAAAGAGAAAATCAAAACCCTAGCCCCCATAAATTTGACCTCTCACAAACAAAAACCCTTCAAAATTGATTTTGATCCACTTCACCCCTCACAATCCTCTCTCCTTTCACTCTCAAAACTCTAAACCCATCATCCAAGATCTACACATTTATTGAATTCAGGAAAGTGTAAAAATGATTGTGGCGAAATAAAGTTCATTCATCTCATCCTCATTCTCTACCTCCTAAAACACCTATCTATCGTACTGTATGTCTCCATATGTTTGATTTTTTTATTTGGGGTTAATTTTGAATTTTTTTTAGAAATGTCTTATTACAAGTTGTGTTAGAAATGTTAGAAATGTTCACAAATTGTGTTGTTTTAATTGAAATATCTAGCTTTAGTTTCGAGGCTAACATTGTGTGCTTACCGTGACTAGTTTTACTACTAAACACTAAGAACATAAGACCACTTCACTACTGAACGCAACCCAAACTACTAAACGCTAAGTACACAATATCTTACCATAGTTCATACACAATATCTTATTACTAAACGCTAAGAACATAGTTTGTTTAGTTCACATGGGTACCGTGATCACAATATATGGCTATAGTTTGTATAGAGGTGTTGAATGGGCTGATTTGTTAGTGGTTTGGTGTTAAATAGTAGATAAGGATATGGCATTTTATTGAAGCAAAATAAATAATCATCAATTCGAAGATAGGGCATTTTAATCATCAATAATCATTAATAGTAGATAAAGATACTAGTTGATAATGACATGTGCTTCTTCAACTTCTTAAATTATATGTGTAGGTTGTATTAGTGTTAAATTGTTGATAAATAATTGCTATATTTGTAGTGTACTCTTCGTTAATACATATGGCACGAATACGGGATAATCTTGAAGAATGATTGAGTAGTAGACCCCCAAGTAACCGAGGCAGGAGGGCCACGAAATTGTTACGGACGGCCTCCTGTTAGTAGTGGTCGCGGTGGTGGAACCGGACGTACAAATGTAAGACTGAGTTTTCTTTCTTCGAGCATAATTGATTTTGCTTCAATAAAATGCCATATCGTCAAATTGATGATGATTGTTTTTTATTGTGTATGTCTTACCTAATCCATCTTCTTAGCCAAATGAGTCGAGCCTGTTTTCATCATCTTTTGTTCCACCGCAAGGTCCCGGTACTCTCGACCCAAGACTTTTGACATTGCAATTGCAACATCGTTCAAAATACGTTTGAGACGGACAATCAAATGAGTGTACTTTTCTAGGGCACGCCACCTTGCCCATGCATCAACGTATTTATAAGCTGTTACGGGATTGCGGGTTGTACGGTATTGATTTGATGAGTTCAATTAAGGCCAATCAACCTCACCTAACCGCACTTTTCGAGAGATAGCATCCGAAAACACACATTTTTTACTTGTCGGTAAGGGAGATATCTGTCACGCTACAACATGTTGCAGTGATCACAGATTTTCCCACCAATGGACATGCCATCACTGGGACAATGAACTTCGATCCAGAGTTTTTTATTCCATAATACCTCAGTGTTCCAATGGATCCTAGGGTAGTTATCAGAAATCTCTTTGGTTGAAATGGTTGAAGGATACTTTCACCGTCAAGTTGAATAATGATTCCAATGATTTCGAAGTCGAGTGCTATTGTAGAGTATACATAATGTCATTGTTTGGAAGTTTCATGTTCCCAAACTCGATCGGCCACTCCGTCCTGCTAATGTACTTGCCTCTGATCGCTTATTTTTAGAAAGTCAGAATGTTTAGTTAGGGTAGTCCGGAATTAGCTACACTGTATAGGAGTGTGCAACTGTGCTCTCGGTGCGGTTCAGATGAATATGTCGATACTTTTACTACAAGTCTGGAGTTAGGAACGTATACATGTTGATAGACCTTGTGTCACTAGGCAATCATCTAAGTGATTGCATGTTTTCGGGGACCCACACATATTACCTCCACAAGGTGTTAACATTTGCATTTTTATATTCGTCCACTTCGTCATTATTTTCTAAACTCTTATTAACTTCATCATCCGTGTCTTCCTCTTCTTCATAATTTTCTAATATGGTGCTGTTAACGGTAGCATTTTCAAATATTTCAAAATTTTTGCCATTTGCAACATAATCATGAACCAAACTAGGTTTGACGTGACAGCTGAAATTCTGTAGAATCTGGGTTTGTTATATTTGTGAACGTGTCTTCTAGTTGGGACGGTGAGATTGCATGTGATATTTGGACTAGGTTAGAACTCGTTGTGTGTCGGCATTTTACGTACGAAGCTTGAACTAGGATTAGCATATGGCTGAGTAGTATTAATTTTGTTTAGCTGAATATATAACTCCAATGCAGACCAACTGCAATTGGGATCAAGTGTCCTAGTAATCATGGATTTTATAGCGTATCAGTGGATACGGACACTATCATAAAATACTGACCTTCTTCTTTTCTCGCTGCATACCGAGCTAAAATGTCCACATTCCATTTATCTCTATCTCAATTAGTAACTTCATAAATTTTCTCAACTTGTTCTGCCATTGTAATGGTACGAGCTGCCCAAATTATTTCAGGATCAACAACACCATAACAACAACCATCTTTCGGTCACGAATATTTCACCACCAAATTAAATAGAACCAAATAGAAATATTGTAATCCATACCTATACATATTTATACGAAAATACGAGTCATTATTTAATCACAAACTAAACTACTCAAGTGTACATGATAAAATGTTATACAAATCATATATTCAAAACAAGGATAGGAAAGTTTGAGCAATTATGAACGCGGAGAAGAAGGCGTAGAAAAAGTGGATGAGATGAATGCACTTGACTCCGTTGCTATCCTCTTGACATTTATCGAAATCAAGAAATATTTGTCTTGGAAGATGGGTTTAGGGTTTTGAGAGTAGGAAAAGAGATGGTTGGGAGAGATAAAGTGAAGATTTTCAGATTTATAAGATTTTGTAGGTGAGATGTCGAATTTGGGAGGCTAGAATTTTAGATTTCAGGGTTAGGAGTAAGAGTAGAGAGAGGAAGGAGAAACACCCAATGAGAGTGGATAGTGCGACTGCGGCTTTAAAAAAAACCAAACGACACTTGTGGTCTCAAACAGCGAGTGTGGTTCTACCACGCTCGCTGTCTAAGACATCGCTGTCTAAGACAGCGAGTCTGTTATTAGAATTTTTTTGAATAATAACTAAATTTACACTCGCTATCTCATAGAGCGATGTTTTTTTCACCTCACTTGCTATTTGTTTGGAAAATACTTTCAAAAGTGGATCGGTTTAGGAAATACTTTTAAAAAGTGGGTCATTTTGGGAAAAATTCTCTGGTCTTCTGGTGGTCTAATCCAACAGAAGACAACAAACACCCATCGGATAAAAAGGATATACCCAAAAATATTATTATTTTTTGAGAAAATTAATATACTTTTCTAGTTGCATTTTTAGGTCTTGCACCTATAACTTTCTTTTTCCTTTTTTACTTTGATATTTTTAATTGCATGCCTTTCGCTTTTATAGAACTATAATTATAATACTAGAAAAAACATACTAAGCTTATGGTTTGTTGTACAACCAAGACTTTATGTGATCACTTAGTATTTATTTATTTGGAAAATAATTAAGGTAGATAATTCTCACCTGCATATAAAAGGGAAAACGTTATGATAAAGTTCATGATGAATTTTAAAAAATGAATTAGATCACACCAATTTTAATTTTTTTCATTCCAAAGTGAAGATTTTATTATTTACCCAACATCAAGGAACTATTAGTACATTGATGAACTGATTTAAATTTGCTCTGACTATACTATCTCTAAATTTATAATTGAAAAGTAGGCGTTATCGTTTGTAAACATATCAACTTGCATGTATCGTGCATAAATAACTATTATGAAGATGGCCTTAGGTTAAAGGCTAGACTGCGTCGGAGTTTTACTTGGAGTTTTACTTTATATATATTTTTACTTGGAGTTTTACTTTATATATATATATATATATATATATATATATATATATATATATATATCGTGCACTGTATGTGTAAATTAGTAATACAATGTAATTTTAGAGTTTTTCTCACACATCTAATAAAACATTTTAAATAATATCCTAAGTTTCTAAACAGTGATTTATTTTGAAATTTTTTTTTTGCATTTCTAGTCTATCCAATGCATTAAAATATATATATCGTGCACTGTACGTGTAAATTAGTAATACAATGTAATTTTAGAGTTTTTCTCATACATCTAATAAAACATTTTAAATAATATCCTAAGTTTCTAAACAGTGATTTATTTTGAAAAAAAGTTTTGCATTTCTAGTCTATCCAATGCATTAAAATATATGGTACAGAAATCTCAAAGTAAATCCAATATTTTTTTTTTGGATGAATCTCAAAGTAAATCCAATATTTTTGGAAAATATTTGTAGTTTCCTCTCTTTCTCTCTCTCAAAAAGTATAGTATATTCTCAATATGAAATTAACATATAATAGTGAAATGATCTCTTGTAAATTATAACACAGATTAATGGTAGGATATGCCACCAGCTGGTGCATGGGGATTAGGATAGGTAACTATATTTTCTCATTTTTAATTTCTCTATCTAAATTGTACCTGTCTTTACTCCCGATAAGAAAAAAAAAAGAGGGAAAAGGCGGGTCTTTCAGTTGTTGCGTGATGCTAATTAATGCCTCACACTGCGAGGCCGACACAACTAATAGTATTGGTCGACTAGAAGAAAAAAGAGTTGATAATATTGCCACTTTTTTTATCTTGCAAACTTTTTTTTCTTTTGCTTTTCATATTTGATGGTAGGGAAAAAGCTAATAATAATTATTGCTTCTGTTTTATACATCGGATAGAGATGAAGAAGGGTAGATTCTTTATCAAACCCTCTTTTGCTTTCAGGCCATCCACTGGCAAGTCAACACTTTTCAAGTTGAGGTCTAAATAGATTCAACAACGCTACATTGGAATCAAGCTCATGGTCAATAATGCGTACATCTTTTACATTTTTTAGGAGATATTTGGTACGTGATTTGAAAAATTTCCAGGAAGGATAGAATTTCAAGGAATGTGAGAATGTGAATGAAGATTTTCGAGAACGTTGTATTACCACATTTGGTATAATACATTATATTTCCGGAAATCATTTATCATTAAAAATTTTTTATTCAAGTTTTTTTTTAATTTAATTTTCTTTCTTGTTATGAAATTTTTATGGGAATCCTCAAATTCCATAGTTTTAGGGGAGGAATGGAAATCATTCCCAACAAAGAATTTTGATTCCCTTGGAAATCCATCATTCATTCCGAAACTATGTTTGCCACATACCAAACATGGTATCTAAGGGAGAATCGGAGATTCCCTTGCACATTTCCACGTACCAAACGCCTCATTATTTTAATTTGATTTCCTTTACGTTCATTTATACATTATACATATATTATATATTATTATATCCTACCACATTGTTTTTCTTCAGGAAAATGATATCTATTGCTAACTTAAATTATTTGTGCCTATTAACATAATTCTAATCATCAAATATTATGTAGATAAAAACAAGATCAACAAAGAAACATGTTCTTTATCAAGCACGAACATAAAATCAATTTCTTTCTATAATTTCATGTCATTCAAGATGACTAATTAATGCGGAAGCATACCTGAATGATCCATGAAACTTTGATGGAAAGATAATGCTCTTGATGGATTGGTGATCTTTCAATTGTAGATTTACCTTAATTTTGCATTAGTTTCTCTTCTAATAGTATGAAGAGAATTGTTTTTTTTTTTTAAATTCCAAAACTAAACTCAAATTTAAGTCCAAAATTAATTCAAGTCCAGAGGAACGCATAAGTGAATGTACATTACAAAACAATGAGCACAATTCAAAAAAATAAATCACCATGGAAGATCAAGAAAACAAAATTTGAAAACTCCATTGTCGAAACTCTAAACCTTAAAAAATCGTTAAATCATTCATGAGTGAAACATGGGTTGCACGGATACCACTTGTTCTTTTCAAATACCTCATAACTCTTTTGGTTGCTTTCCAATGATCCATTCCTGGATTGCTTAAGTATCTACCTAACACTTCAACAATGTACGCTATGTCCGAACGCGTACAAATTTGAGCATACACTAGACTCCCTACAGTTGATGCATAGGGAATCTTCTGCATCTCTTGAATCTCATGGTTTTCCTTTGGGCATTATCTGAGACTAAATTTGTCTCCCTTAGCGACCGGGGTATCACCTGGTTTGCAGTTTTGCATCTCAAACCTTTTGAGAACCTTATCGATATAGCTTCTTTGTGACAATCTTAGAGTACCCCGAGATCGGTCCCGGTGTATCTTGATACCTAATACAAAGGAGGCATCTCCAAGATCTTTCATCTCGAAATTTCTTGATAAAAATCTCTTGGTTTCATGCAATATGCATATATCATTAGTGGCAAGTAATATATCTGTTAAGATAAATCAGAGAGAAATGAAGACAATACTGAATATTGAATTGAGTTTAACCAAGTACAATACCACCTATATATAGGAGGTGAACAAATATCAAAACAACTCTACCACCAATATGGGACTATAATATCTAACACCCCCTCTCAAACTCACAATGGGTCAAATAATGTGAGTTTGCCTACTAAGTGTCGAAATCTCTGAACTGTATGGGATTTGGTGAAGAATTCTGCAGTCTGCTGGGAAGAGGTAACAGAATGGAGAGAGATGGTCCCTGCCTCAAAATGCTCACGAACATAATGATAATCAATCTCAATATGCTTCGTTCGCTCATGAAAGACCGGGTTGCTTGCAATATGTAAAGCACTCCGGTTATCACAATAAAGTGGAGTAGCTCCTGTAAGGGTAACACCCATATCTGATAACAACCAACGAACATGAACAATCTCTCTAGTAGTAGCTGTCATTGCTCTGTACTCAGCCTCGATGGAAGAACATGCAACAACTGCATGTTTCTTGCTCCGCCATGAGATCAGCGAATCACCAAGAAATAGACAGAAACTTGTGGTAGACCTTCTGGTAGTCGGATCCCTTGTCCAATCTGAATCAGAATATGCACTGAGCTCTAGTTTGGATGTAGAAGGCATGAATAATGAACGAGTGATAGTGCCCCGAAGATATCTAAGGATCCGAAGAAGAGCATCGTAGTGAACTGATGTAGGAGCAGAAACAAACTGGCTGACAATACTAACTGCATGAGCAACATCGGGCCTAGTCATGCATAAATAGACAAGCTGTCCAACAATCTGTCTGTATCTAGTGGGATCAGGAAGGAGCTCACCATCTGTGGGACGAAGCTTCACATGAAGCTCTAAGGGTGTATCAGCTGATCGACTGTCAGAGAGGCATGCAGCGGAAATAATATCTGATGTGTATTTCTGCTGAGAAATGAGTATCCCCTGAGATCCATGAGCAATCTCTAAACCCAGAAAGTAACGTAGCTTACCAAGGTCTTTCATATAAAACTGCTGGTGAAGGTATTTCTGGGTGGATGCAATGCCGACAGAGTCATCCCCAGTAATGATCATATCATCAACATATAGTAGTAGAATTACCCTCCCCTGTGGTGATGACCGCACAAACATAGAATAGTCCTGAGAACTCTGACTAAAACCAGTCTTGGTGATGACAAGGCAAAAACACTCAAACCAGGCTCGAGGGGCCTGCTTCAAACCATAGATAGCCTGACGCAGCCGGCAAACATGACGAGGAGGAGTAGGGAGGCCAGGAGGAGGATCCATATAAATAATTTCAGATAAGATACCATGAAGAAAAGCATTCTTCACGTCCATCTGGTATAATGGCCAGCGGCGGATGGCTGCAACAGCAAGAAGGGTACGAACAGTAGTCATCTGTGCAACGGGAGCAAAGGTCTCATCATAGTCAATGCCATGCTCCTGAGTAAACCCTCGAGCTACTAGACGGGCCTTGTGCTGCTCAATAGATCCATCAGGTTGATATTTGACCTTGAAGATCCACTTGCAGCTAATAGGCTGAACGCCCTCTGGTAGAGGAACAACATCCCAAGTGCCAGTCTGATCAAATACACTGAATTCCTCTGCAATGGCTTTCCTCCATTCAGGATATTGAATTGCGTCTTGATAGGTTCTGGGCTCACGTGTAGAGTGTATAGCAGTGAGATATGCATGAAACTGTGGTGAGTAGGAAGCTAGGGTGGCAAAACCAAACTGGTCAGAAGGACCAGTGGCATCAGGTGTATAACGTGCCGGAGGAATACCAGAAGTGGAACGGATAGACTGACGAAGAGGTGGTGGACTGACAGGGTGTGGGGGTGAGGACGGTGGAGTGGGTGCATGTGTCAGTGGGGAAGTAGGTGGGATGGGTGCTGGCTTCTGTGGGGATGCAGGTAGAGGTTCGGTAGGGGGAACAATAGGTGTAAGGACTGCAGGAGATGTGAATGGGACCAGAGGAATGGGATCAAAAGGAATGCGGGAAGGTAAAATTGGGGGGCTAGCAACAACTGGGAAATCGAGAAATCTAGTATCCTCGGGGGGGGGGGGGGCGGTCAGGTAGTAAGGGGAGTCTTCCACAAAGGAGACATGTCGAGAAATGCGGACACGACCCGCGGATGGATCAAAACAACGATAACCTTTGTGTTCAGGACTGAGACCTAAGTGAACGCACTTAGCAGCACGAGCGGAGAGCTTTGTGCGCTCAGTAGGAGGGAGAAGGACGTAACAGGTGCATCCAAAGGTACGAAGCATACTGTAGTCGGGAGGTGAATGATAAAGAGCCTCGTAAGACGTCATACCAGCTAGGGCAGACGAGGGAGTAATGTTGATAAGACTAACAGAGGTCATGATAGCTTCAGCCCAGAATGAACGAGGAGCAGAAGAGGAGAGTAAAAGAGCGCGAGCCGTCTCAAGGATGTGACGATGCTTGCGTTCAGCTACACCATTCTGCTCATGTGTGTGAGGGCATAATTGCTGAAACAGGGTGCCGTGAGACTGAAGGATTGTTCTCATAGTGGTAGAAGTGTACTCACGTGCACCGTCCGATCGAAAATTCTTAATGTGTACACCAAACTGAGTGTGAATCATGGTTGTAAAGACCCGGTAAATATCAGGTATCTCAGATCGCTGACGCATAAGAAATACCCATGTATGTCTAGTGAAGTCATCGATGAAGGTAACATAATAGAGATAGCCTTTCCACGATGGTACGGGAGAGGGTCCCCATATGTCAGAATGAACAAGTTGAAAAGGGTGAGTGGTTTCAGAAGTTCTTTTGTGACTAAAGGGTAGGGCAATGTATTTGGCCAAATAACAACCCTGACAATCAGATAAATATTTAAAAGTGAGAGAACCAAGGGCACCACTACGAGCTATAGTCTGAAGTCGTGATGCGCTAATATGACCTAAACGTCTGTGCCACAGATCAGCATCAGAGGAAACAATACCAGCAAAACTAGAAGGAGAGGAATGTGCACGAAGAAAATCTAGATAATATAGACGACCCTGACGACTAGCTCGCCCAAACTCTTCACCGGTGGAGGAATTAGTAATAGAACAACCTAAAGAGTCAAAATTAACTACAAGACCACTATCGCACAATGCACTAATAGAAATAAGGTTTATTGATAAATGAGGAGCATAGAGAACATATGGTAATGTGAGAGTGGGAGAGTTAATTGTCCCTGAGTGTGTGATAAGAAGTGGTGAGCCATCAGCTGTGTGTAGAGATAGAGAGTGAGAGAAAAGTGTTGTGCAGGTGGTGAATAGTGTCTGATTACTAGTGAGATGATGTGATGCACCAGAATCTAAAATCCAGAATGAATTCATATCGGGAGTGGCAGAAAGTGCAGGAGCAGAGGAGCCAACATTGATAGACTGACCCATGAGCTGTAGTTCCAGCTGAGTAGGGCGTTGCGGAGTATTAGCCCAAGCAGTAGGAGACGGCAAGGCCGAAGATGTGAGGGAAGAAGCACTGCGAGGAGAAACAAGACTATCGCTGCTATGACTGAGAGCACAATGTGGAGGGAGATGTTACTGGTGTCTGGATCGGGGTAGGGGGTAGGGCGGTGCTACCGGTGGCGGAAGTAGGGGTGGAGTATGGTGATGAGTGATGTAAGGAGAAGGTAGAAGGCCGGAGGAAGACTGAAAATGGCGCTGCTGCTTGTTGAATCTGGAGGCGGAATGAGTGGTGGTTGCATCGGGGAAGTCAGTGGAGCCGGAAATATGTGGGAGAGAATGAGATGCCATCAAGTTGTAGGACCTGTATATATATAATAATAATAATTTTTTTTGACTTTTTTTTGACTTTTTTTTTTGACTTTTTTTTTCAAGTTACAACAAAATCAAAAAAAAAGAATTTCGGGTATGGTGATAATGGAAGTAGCTGAGTCTGAAGTAGAAGGACAACGGCGGCCTGGTGATAATCTGAAGTAGACGACGACGGGCTTGGATCTGAAGGACGATGGCGGATCTGAGGGTTGTTGTGAGAGAGGTGGAGGCTTGGCGGCGGCTGGATCTGAAGATGACGATGCTGGGGGTTGTGATCTGGACTGGCGGCGATGGCAAGGGATGACGAAGTCTGGGATCGACGGCGGCGGGTTCGAACGGAGCAGACGACGCGGCGGTGAGGAGGTCTGGGAGCGACGCGGCGGGTCTGGACTGGTGACTTCGAAGCAGATGATGACGGCGGCGGGTGAGAACGAAGCAGATGATGGTTTTTTTTTTTTTTGGAAATAAGGTTTTGGGAAGAAATTTGTATAACTTTTGCAGTTGGAATTTGAGGATTTTGGACGGGAAAAAATTTTAAGAAAAGAAAATTTGAGAATTTGGCTCTGATACTATGTTAAGATAAATCAGAGAGAAATGAAGACAATACTGAATATTGAATTGAGTTTAACCAAGTACAATACCACCTATATATAGGAGGTGAACAAATATCAAAACAACTCTACCACCAATATGGGACTATAATATCTAACAATGTCATCAACATATAATACCAAAAAAATGCACTTGCTCCTACTGAATTTGTGATACACACAGTCGTCAACAGTATTCATCTTTAAACCAAATGAGAGAACTACCTGATAAAATTTGTGGTACCATTGAAGAGACACATGTTTTAGCCCATAGATAGATTTTGTCAATTTGCAAACCATCTTCTTTGGGCTGCACCATATAGATCATTTCATCAATGTTTCCATTAAGAAACTTCGTCTTGACGTTCATCTGATGAAGCTCCAAATCATAATGTGCAACAAGAGCCATGATTGACCTAAAAGAGTCATTTGATGATACTGGAGAGAAAGTATCTTTAAAGTCAATCCCTTCTTTTTGAGTATAGCCCTTGGCTACAAGACGAGCCTTATACCTTTCCACATTACCTTTGGAATCCTATTTGGTCTTAAATATCCATTTACAAACAATGAGTTTCGCACCTTCTGGTAATGAGACAAGTTCCCAAACCTTATTGTCTTGCATAGACTTATACTCCTCATTCATTGCTTCAATCCATTTTTCGGAGTTAGAAGTTTGCATAGCTTGATGGATGTTGATTGGATCATTCTCCATCACACCATCATTTTTCTCATGTTCCTGGAGAAATACTATGTAATCATCTGGAATAGAATTTCTCCTTTTGCTAATGGATCTCCATAATGACACTGGTTCTTGAGGTTGTTGAGATTTTTCTTCTGGAACAGTTACCTCATTTTGAATAGGGGGTTGTTCAACATTGTCTTGTTGAGGTTCCGGATTCATTTCTTGATCAATGATAGGTGTAGGAACCCGAACATTGTCAAAAGCCGTAGTAGGAATAGGGTTTGGATTTGAATCCAATTCCTCATCAAAAGCAATGTTGCTAACCTTATTTCTCCCCCCAAACTCAACATCCTAAAAAAATATTGCAGTTCCTGTCTTAAAAATATTCCTAAGTGTGAGATTATAAAACTTATATCCCCTAGATCGCTCAGAATAACCAATAAAGTAGCTGCTACTGTTTTGGAGTCCAATTTCTTTTCATGTAGCCTGTAAGACCTTCCCTCAACTGGACATTCTCAAATGTAAAAGTGCTTTAGACTTGGCTTTCGACCTGTCCAAAACTCATAAGGTATTTTTGTAGCTGCTTTAGTTGGTACTCTATTGAGAATGTAAGCTGCTGTCTTTAATGCTTCTCCCCAGAGGGACTCAGATAAGGTACAATGAGAAATCATACTCTTTAACATATCCTTAAGAGTCTTATTTCGCCTTTTAGCAACACTATTCATGCTAGGTGATCCTGGCATGGTGCACTGTGGGACAATATCACACTCCTCTAGAAATTTTACAAACAGTCCTGGTCGTTGTTCACCTAAGCCATCATATCTACCGTAGTACTCACCATTACGATCAGATCTGACGTTCTTAATCCTTTGTTTGAGTTGATTATCAACTTCAACTTTATAAACTTTGAACACGTCCAGAGACTGTGATTTTTCATGAATGAGATATAGGTACCCATAACGTGAGTAATCGTCTATAAATGAAATAAAATATTGTTAACCATTCCAAGATATCGTAGGGAATGACCCACAAGTATCTGTATGAATCAATTCTAAGACGTCTGAAGATCTATTGGCATCTAATCTCTTAGTTTTGGTATGTTTTCCCTTGATGCAATCTATACAGACATCAAAGTTTGTGAAGTCAAGGGTCTCTAAAATGCCATCAAACACAAGATGCAATCTCTTGTTTATTGCTACCTTTTGAGATATGAACTAAGCGCTTATGCCATAATGACGTCAAATTTTTCTTATTTAATTTATGTTTAGTACCATGTGATTCCACATGCAAAATTTCATTATAGGATGCAATTTTTTCGAGTAAATAAAGGTTGTCATAACCATTCAAATAACCAGTTCCAACAATATTTGAATTTAGACAAACTAAACTAATTGTTTCCAAATGAACAACAATATCCAAATTTGTCCAACAAAGAAACAGAAATCAAATTCCATCTAAAAGACGGTATAACAAAATTTTCTTTCAAATCCAAATAAAAACCAGTCTCTAACAACAACCTAAAGTACCCAATTCCTTCAACTTCTACCAATTTTCTATCGCCCACGAAGATATATCTTTCACCATCATTTGGCTTTCGGTAGCTCAGGTAACCCTGTATAAAAACACTTGTGTGAGTAGTAGCACCAGAATCAATCCACCAAGTGTTTCTAGGTACTGAAGATAAATTAACCTTAGAACAGACCAAAGTAAGAAACATACATTTCTTTGCAGGCCATGCGTGGTACTTGATACAGTCCTTCTTGACATGTCCAATTATGCCATAGAAGAATGAACTATTGTCACCCTTATTTAGCTTCTTTTTGTGCCGGATCCTTAACAACTTCATTCTTAGCAGTCTCATTTTTTTCTCTTTCTACCCTTGTCCTTAGAGGTGATTGCCAAGTGAGCACTTTCTATCCCTTCTTACTTCATCCTCTCTTCCTCTTGCACACAGTATGAAATAAGCTCGTTAAAAGATCATTTCTCCTTCTGACAGTTGTAACTAATCTTAAATTGACTGAATTGTGTAGAAAGAGATATCAACACCAAATGCACGAGTAAGTCTTCCGTCAACTCGAGCTTTATGGCCTTAAGCTTGGAAGCAATATTAGACATTTCCATAATGTACTCCCTAATGTTTCCTTTTCCTTTATACTTCATAGAAATCAAGCTTTGAAGAAGTGTGCTTGTTTCTGCCTTATCACTTTTGGCAAAGCATTTCTCAATTTCTGTAAGGAATTCTTTGGCACTTGTTATCCCTTCGGATATAGCACCCCTAAATACCTCTGGAATGCCGCACTTAATGATCATGATACTCATGCGATTGGAGCAGTCCCACTTCTCATAATTTTTCCTCTTTTCAGAGGTACTGGAGTTCGTAAGAGTAGAGGGTTGCTCCATCCTTAGTGCAAAGTCTAGATCCATGCAGTCAAGAACAATTAAAATGTTCTCTTTCCAGTCCTTAATGTTTGTACCATTAAGGACCGGAATCGAATTCAGGTTGGCAGATACAGTAGCAATAATAGCTGAAAAATAATAAAATAAACAACATAAATATACTCACATCATAATGAAAATTTAATCATCACACTACATGTAATACCCTGATTTTCCAAATATATGAAAGATTATTTATTTTTATATATGGTGTGCATGTGTAGTATGTTGACTATTATTTTTAGCATGATGTGTAAGAATATTATTTTTCTAAGCCCAAATGTTAGTTTACTTATTTTTCTTTTAAAATAGTTATCTTGGCCCAATTAATTTTAGCCCATGAAATTAAACCCTTTTATTATTTTCTACAACTTGTAATGTGTAGCACCTTTTTAAGACTTATTATTTTATGTACAAGTTCTTGTAGGGGTGATTTGTGCATGCACGTGCATTTCACATACACGTGCATTGAGCACTATTCTTGGCCGGATGTGAGTAGAGAAGTGGGTTGAGTCATGGGTAGTTATGTGAGGTGTGGGTAGTTTTCACAACTCCCTAGTCCATCCTAGCCCTTGATCCTATAACTATCTACTAAATCCTAGCCCTCCATCCTACTCAAATTTGTATATAAATACCCCCTCTCATTCTCTATTTCTTTTACACTAGAATCATTATTGTAAGAGAGGTATTTTGTGAGAGAGTTGTGTGTGCTTTTCTATGGAGGCCGAGTAGCATTTCTGAAGGCTTCGGTGTGGAGCAAGGAGCAAGGAGCAAGGAGCAAGGAGCAAGGAGTGTTGCGTCGCATTAAGGAGCTTTTGCTGGATTCGATTACTTCGTCAATAAAGTGGGTGTTTCTCAGGACTTCTAGTGTAGAAAACATGCCATAATTGTGATGTTTGTTACTATGTTCATGAGAAGTAATGTCGAATGTATTAGAATTGCTTGAGTATGTTTATGTTGATAATTGTGGAGGACTAATAGTGTAGTAATGGCACCGAAAACAAGGATGAATTGGGTCGGTACAGTCGACTGTCGTGTAGATAAGTCGACTGGTTCGAGACTTCTGTTACATGATTTGTTAGAAAGCTTCATGACATATATGTGAATAATTAAAATAAAGTAGTAAGGCTAAACTCATATCCTTCATGATGTACATGACTAAGTAGACATGAGCATGTGGAAAAAGAACTAGGGATAATTAATAAAACTATGAACGACTGGTGCAGTCGACTGATGTTATGAACAGTCGACCGATGCATCGATTAAACTATGAATATGCCTGTAATTCCATGAAATGAGATATGTTTTCATTGTGATTGTTCTATTGTAATTGAGAATAAGGTTTCATCTCTGCAAGAAAGTTATGAATAAGTATAAATGCATGTTTAAAACACTTTCTTGTAGAAGAGACAATATTAGTAACTTGAAATTTCATGCTGCGATGTTACTGAACAGTAAGAAGCTTTGTACTTATGAGACATGAACGTATGGATACTGGAAATTGACATCATGATGCAAGTGCATGTAAGAACTGTAAGAAAGATAATCCTGTAATTGGAAATATGAATCTGTCCAGTCGACTTAATGCGAGTAGCAAGTCGACTGAGCTGAACGTAGAAATGTACTGTTAAAAAAAAAACCCCAGGACAGACGACTGATGGAATGACAGTCGACTGTCATATGAATGATCTTTGAACAAAGAAAAGTTGCGGGACAGCCGACTGGCCATGTGCAGCAGTCAACTCTCCCGAGTGTTTATGAAGAGCTTGTATTGACTGTATCAGTCGACTGGACTTTTCCAAGAAGACTGTACAGAGTAGATTCTGATATGTCAGAGATTTCATTTCGATTACTGCTAAGAGTTGCGAACTTTATGATTGATGTTTCTATTGCTGTATGGATTTATATGAAATGAATCATAGTTGGAATTGAGGAATTCACATGAATTGAGTCATACTTTGAATGAAGAATTACATGAATATGAAATTAAGAACATGATATGCTGAGGCAATGAAAATGAATTATGAGTTGGAATTGCTCAAATTGAAAGTTGTGAATTAGAAATTGAACAAAGGAGTAGCTAAGTCTCCCCCGGCAATGGAAATGAAATGAAAAATGAGAATTTAAAGACCAAGGTTGGTCATGTATTGAAATGAATGAATAAGTCCGGTTGAGTGGAGAGGCTAACTCCAGAACTTTGATTTTCATTCATGATTCTATTAAAATAAGGACTAGTACATAGTGGAGATGTGATGAAAGTAAGAGAAAAATATTGAGTATGAGGGCTATTGGGTAGCGGCGAGAGCGTATCCCAGGAATTTCCATGATGAGTCTAGGTGAGGATACTACTCCAGAGTACCATCCCAGTGGCGACGCTCGTGGGATGTTTGAAGACTACGGGTGGCGTCATGTCTATGGTGAGAGCTGAATTACCACAGGATGTCTGCATGATGAGTCATGTCCGCGATGGGATTCCCTCCAGAGTGCCTAGACATGAGTTCGTAGGTCAGAAAACATCTAGGATACTTACCGTAGTTGTAGTAGTAGATTAAATCATGGCGAGGGATTGAACCCTATAAAAATGAAGAACGGTTAAGAGGCTTGCCCTCGGACCTATGTAGTATGGGATGCATAGAATCCGAACAAGTGTGCATTAGTGTCATGTAAATTAAATAATTGCATTAAGGATTAAGTGCACAATCACAACACGACATCATTAAGATTTCCCTCTTTTCTGTTATTTTGAATGTGAACAAGTTTGTGATTTGTTAAGAAATGAGAATCGTTATACTGTTTCTGGCATAGAGAGGATGGCCATGTATAATTATCGTCGGTTGAATAAACTGACGTACCCACAGTTTTGTATGCAAGATAAATTACATGTTAAAGAGGAATGGATGCATAAAGATTTTACCATGTTGTTGTACACTTATGTAAATGTTGTAAATTTTTACTTCCGCTGTGCAAATGAAAAGTGTAATATATGATGTAAACTCTGATGTAAAGCGAAAAGTTTGATTTTTCTTGTAAAATTGTACTGAAGAAAGTGAAAAGATCCTGTAGAACATCTCGAATTCAGTGTATTTGGGATTCGGGGCGTTACACTACAAGACTAACAGTCTTTACCGGCATTTTTTTGCACATTTACCGGTGTTTATAAACCCCGCTGTAGATACCACCGACGTTTTATAAATCGCCGGTGCAAGTGTCGCTGAATCGCGTGTCGCTGTAGCTTAGGAACATTCACCGGTGTTTTTTACGACCGCCGGTGTAGGTTAAAAATACACCGGCAGTCGTAAAAATGCCGGAAAATGTGTGGTTTCGTTTGCAAGTACTGTTTTCGGCCATCACCTACACCGGCGTTCTTAAAACGCCGGTATAGACTGTCAGTTTTTTTCTGAAAGCTACACCGGCGCTTGTAAAAATGCCGGTGTAGCTATATTTAAAAAAAAAAAAAAAAACCTTGAGCACTCTTGCAATCAAAACCAATTGCAAAACTAAAAGAGCCCCAATAAAATATGAATGAAGCATAATAGTATAATATCATCAAATTGTAATCTCATAATGAAACATAATAATGTGATCTCATCACATTCATAACCAAAATATGGAGTTCAAAATATTGAGTTACAAAGACTGAAAAAGAATATTTTCACTGTCAAATTCAGGCAAACAAGATACTAACTGAGATGAAACTTATACTTTTATAATACTCATGAGATAACTGTCAATTGAAACCACAAGATAAGTTCAAACAGGATTATTTCATCACTAGTCACTCCTACAAAAATCATAGTGTGCAACTTCAGTTACATAATCCATCTCATCATCACTTAAAATCAATGAGAAAGAACAATCTCATTTTCAAACCCAAGCAACAAGCAACAATCTCATTATCTTAGAAACTGATACTCATCTAGACATTATAATATAACTGTATATAAAGTTTAGATAAAAAAAATTCCATCACTAGTCACTCCTACAAAAATCATACTGTGCAACTTCAGATATATGATCCATCTCATCTCCAAATTGCAAAACTAAAAAAGTGGGTCAGTACGGAAAAAAATTCACCCATTTCCTCCCCTCCCTCTCTCTCTTTGCACATCCCTTCCTGTTTCCCTTTGCTTTGCTATGAAACTGATCAAGCCAACAATGGTAATATTTTCATTCTTTAAGACGTAACAACATTATTACTGAAAAGATGATTGCAACTTATGGAATATGAATATTACACAGGTTCATACTTCAATATGCACTAATTTAGCATCATAAGGTATACTTCAATATGCACTAATACACACAGGTTCATAATGTATCCATAGTTGATCATAGGCTCACAATGTATGAGTGAATGCAAAGTATCAGATGATCATTATAAACTGAAGTTTATCATGCCAAAGCAAACATATTACGCTGATGAACTTTGATAGGTTCAACCAAATGACTTTGTATACATAAAGGTTCAGATGTTTAGTATCAAAAGCTAATAGTAATCTCAGATTATAAGTACTAGAAGAGTATCGCCTCCCCAGCAACACACAATGGATCAAGTAGATAACAAGAGATACACATTTGATATTTACTTGTACAAAGTGCAAACTGAATAAACTAGAATGGCATTACTCGTGAAGTATCTAACCGTTCACTACTTTGCACTAACTATATATTTATGAAACTATGAAATATACTCAAAACTATCAACATGTTATATTCCATTTGCAGGTCGAGTGGAAACATCATAATAAAATGGAATCAACTGAACATGAAGCAACTGAATGTAGTTAATGTTGTGCGAAAGACGAATGCGGAATACGAATGAACTACCAATCAAAGAGAGAAATAGCGAAAAACCCAGAAACAAATCAAACACAAGGACACAAAGATTTACGTGGTTCGGCAAAACAAGTGCCTACATCCACAGGGCGGTTGGGGTTTCTTCTTCAAATAATCACCAATGGGCGAAAACAAACCCTTACAAAGATGACGGCTGTAAAATTCAAATAGAGGTGTTACTCTTTACAAAACCCTAACGGGTGTATTTATAGGGAAACTACTGGGCCTTTCGAAATGGGCCTATTCTGGTTTACAAACCTGCCGACAGTCGACTGGTCTTCTTATCGGTCGACTGGTAATTGTTCTGGACAGTCGACTGAGATCCATATTCAGTCGACTGGTGAATTCCTGCTGCTGTATCCTTAGCTCCTTTGAAAATTCCTTCGGGACAGTCGACTGAGACCCATATGCAGTCGACTGGTATACTGGAACTTTCGATTGCTGTAGATACGACGGATATAAACAACTGAACCAGAATCGAGCCATTATCCAACAATCTCCACCTTGGCGAGATCTTCCAAGTAGCCCAAGCAATCTCCAAAAATACTCCAAAACAAATGCTCATCACCAAATGTAACAACAAACCAAACTCCACCTTAGTATGATATCACATACTAAGCAAACAAATAGCGAAGCACCATTCCAACCGCCCATTCCAAATCATCAAGCATGCAAAATATTAGCCAGGTTCATGCAATGCTTGAACTTGGCTGCCCCAATAATTTTGGTCAACATATCAGCAGGATTATCAGCTGTCCCAATCTTCACCAGAAGAATATCACCATCCTTTATCAAATCACGCACAAAATGATAACGGACATCCATATGTTTGGTCCTCGAATGATGAACTTGGTTCTTCGCTAAATGGATAGCACTCTGACTGTCACAGTGTACCTCCACCTTCTCCCGATGAATTCCCAAGCTCTTCAAAAGTCCATGAATCCAAATGGCTTCCTTCATAGCCTCAGCAACTGCCATGTATTCAGCCTCAGTAGTAGACAATGCTACAGTGGACTGCAAATTGGACCTCCAACTTATAGGTGCCCTAGCGATAGTAAACAAATAGCCTGTAGTAGACCGCCTCTTATCTAGATCACCTGCATAGTCAGAATCAACATAACCCACCAATAACCTGCTAATATTGTTATCCCTTTCAAACTTCAAATAAACAGAATTTTCCTTCCCAGCAATCTTATACCCATCTGGCTGCAACATATAAATTTCTTCATCTAGGTCCCCATGTAAGAATGCAGTCTTCACATCCATATGTGTCAATTCAAGATCAAACTGTGCTACCAATGCCAACAAAATCCGAATAGAAGGATGCTTCACAACCGGAGAGAACACTTCATTATAGTCAATTCCTTCCTGTTGAGCATACCCCTTTGCAACTAGTCTGGCTTTGAACCGAACACTGTCTTTTGGACCTTCTTTCTTCGTATATACCCACTTGCAACCGATGGCTTTCTTCCCCTTTGGCAATTGCACTAGATCCTAAGTCTTGTTCATATGAAGAGAGTTCATCTCTTCATCCATAGCAACTTTCCAATCTGCATTTTCAGAACTTCTAGTAGCTTCTTTGAAGTTGGAGGGAACTTCATCATCAACAATGGGAAGAGCAAATGCAACTATTTCTGTAAAGCGAGATGGTCGTTTGATATCTCTTCTTTACCTTCTTGCTGCAATTGATTCTTTCTGCTGGGGAGGGTCTTGGATAGGAACTTCTTCCTCATCCTCAGTATCAACCACATCATCTTCATTTTGGGCAGGAGTAGGATTTTCAACTGAAAGCTTTTCTAACTCCACCTGTTGGAGAACTCTCGCACCAGTCGACTGAGAGCACTTGTCAGTCGACTGTCCCGAGCTAATCTTCTGCTTCTCCTGAACACCAGTCGACTGAGGATGAGTCCCAGTCGACTGTCCCGAGCTACTCATGCTGGTCTCATCAAAGGTAACATTCCTGCTGATTACTAACTTTTTCTGTTCTGGACACCACAACCTGTAACCTTTGACACCAGTACTAAAACCAACAAATATAGCCTTTTTGGCTCTTGCATCAAGTTTAGTTTCAGTTACATGAAAATAAGCAGGACAACCAAATATATGCAAAAAACTATAATCAGATGCAGGTTTACCACTCCATACCTCAATAGGTGTTTTGCCTTCTAGTGCTGCAGATGGTAAACGGTTGACAATGTGGCTTGCATATATAACAGCTTCTGCCCAAAATGTCTTCTTCAATCCAGACTGTGCTAGCATACATCTCACCTTCTCAAGTAAGGTTCTGTTCATCCTTTCTGCAACCCCATTTTGCTGTGGAGTCTTCCTAACTGTGAAGTGCCTCTGGATCCCTTCATCTTCCCACAATTTCAGAAACGGATCGTTCTTGTATTCCCCTCCATTATCTGACCTCAGAACCTTAATCTTCCTTCCAGTCTGGTTTTCAACCTTCTTCTTCCAACTTGTGAACAATGTCAAAAATTCATCTTTGTGTTTCATGGTATATACCCAAACTCGTCTGGAGTAGTCATCAACAAATGTAACAAACCAGTGTCTACCACTCATAGAAGGTGTCTGAGTAGGACCCCAAACATCTGTGTGCACATAATCGAGGATACCCTTTGTCTGATGTACAGCTGTACCAAATCTCACCCTGGTTTGCTTACCTAACACACAATGTTCACAAAATTCCAACTTGCAACCTTTAGCATCTTTAAGCAACCCTTGCTTCACAAGCCCCTGCAAGGCCTTTTCTCCTGCATGCCCGAGTCGCATATGTCACAACCTTGTAGAGTCGGGAACAACCTGTTTAGGCTTTTCAGTTACACTGGCAGCCTGACCCAAATACGTTTTTCCCTGCAAGAAAAACAAGTTCCTTTTTCTTTTCCCTTTCATCACCACGAGTGATCCGTTAGTCACCTTCAGAATGCCACCTTCACTAGCAAATTTCAATCCACTGGCCTCCAAAACACCAAGTGAAATCAAATTCTTTTTCAAATCTGGAACATACCATACATCTGAAAGCTCCCTAATAAGACCATCGTGCATTAACAATTCAATCTTCCCGATTCCTACCTTCTTACAAGGCGCATCATTTCCCATCAAAACTACCCCACCATCCATATACTCTAAAGAAGTAAACCACTCCTTTTTCCAAGACATATGATAGGAGGCTGCTGTATCAAGAAACCATACTTCTTGATAAAGTGAGGGACTAGCAGCAAGTGCAAAGGAAAAATCATCATCACTATCTAAATTATCAACAGTCACATTTGCAGTCGAATTTTCCTTATTTCGTAGCTTCGGACAATCCTTTTTCCAATGCCTCTTCTCATGACAGAAAGCACATTCATCTCTGGCTGGTATCTTTCTGTCCTTTGAAACTCCTCTCGATTTGAAACGAGATTTGTTTCCTTTATTCCCAGATTTGGTCTCAGATCTGGTCTCAGTTCTGCCCCTTACAATCAATGCTTCAGAAGTTTCTCTATCAACCATTTTATCCCTTCTCCTAGTTTCATTATTCAACAGAGCATTTGCAACATCTTCATATTTAACAGTATCTTTTCCATATATTAAAGTTGTTGCTAAATGATCATAACATTCGGGTAATGAATTCAACAGAATTAGGACTTTATCTTCATCTTTAATTTGCTCATCCAAATTTAACAAATCAACCAATAATTTATTAAATGATTCAACATGAGCGTTCATAGACATACCTTCAGTATAGGTGAAGCGAAAAAGTCTCTTCTTCAAATACATCCGATTCTCCGAACTTTTCCTCATGTATTTGTCTTCGAGTTTCTTCCACAACACCGCAGCAATGGTATCCCTCATCAAATCGTACTTCTGAGCCTTCGCGATAAAGAGCCGAATAGTCCCACACGCAACTCGGTTCAACTTCTTCCAATCTGCTTCGGACATATTCTTTGGTTTTTCTACCTCCAAAGCAACATCTTGTTCTTGTTGAACAAGAACATCCAACACCTCACACTGCCACATCCCGAAATTATTTGTTCCATCAAATTTTTCAACTTCAAATTTTGCGTTGTGAACCGTTGTTCTGGACGAACTTGATCCCGCAACATCCTTGGTTGCATCTGCTTCACTCGCCATCTCTCTCTAGGTCGAACCCGATGCTCTGATACCACTTGTTGTGCGGAAAACGAATGCGGAATACGAATGAACTACCAATCAAAGAGAGAAATAGCGAAAAACCCAGAAACAAATCAAACACAAGGACACAAAGATTTACGTGGTTCGGCAAAATAAGTGCCTACATCCACAGGGCGGTTGGGGTTTCTTCTTCAAATAATCACCAATGGGCGAAAACAAACCCTTACAAAGATGACGGCTGCAAAATTCGAATAGAGGTGTTACTCTTTACAAAACTCTAATGGGTGTATTTATAGGAAAACTACTGGGCCTTTCGAAATGGGCCTATTCTGGTTTACAAACCCGCCGACAGTCGACTGGTCTTCTTATCAGTCGACTGGTAATTGTTCTGGACAGTCGACTGAGATCCATATTCAGTCGACTGGTGAATCCCTGCTGCTGTATCCTTAGCTCCTTTGAAAATTCCTTCGGGACAGTCGACTGAGACCCATATGCAGTCGACTGGTATACTGAAACTTTCGATTGCTGTAGATACGACGGATATAAACAACTGAACCAGAATCGAGCCATTATCCAACAGTTAAACCAACTAAACATGAAGCAACTGAACATGAAGGCAATTTAAATGTGGTTAAACCAACTGAACATGCATATTCCAAACCAAAACAAACTCAACCGATGTTCCGTAATGAACCAAAAATCAGTAGTAAGTAGAGCCAAAATTTAGCACAAAAGATCATGCTATGGCATAAAAGATCAATTATACCATTGAGGTATCTCACTTCTAGTCCATCAAGATAGTTCAGACAAACCACAAATTAAAGTTACAACTATATGTAAAATGTAGCACAAGTAAAATTTTGTACTCAGGCAACTTGCCTCCAAATTATCCCTATTAACAACCCAGCTCAGAAATTATCGCATTCTTCTCTTTCAAACCCAAATTGTTCCATGGTCATACCTAGTCATACAAGCATATAAGTATACCCTCAAGAACATACAAGCAAGCAAAACTAGAGAGTTGGGAAAAATTGTAGAATCAATCTCAAGAACATACCAACTACATCATACCTAGGGTTTGTGTAGAAATTTTAGAAACAAAAAATTTAAAAATAAAACGATTCAGAAATTTTAAGAACAAACCTAGGGTTTGTGTAGAGGAAGGGGTGACGGCGGGGGAGGGGGGCGACGATGGGGGGAAAGGGCGACGGCGGGGGAGGGGGCGGCGATGGGGGAAGTGCCGATGGCAGGGTATGGGGAAGGGCGATGGGACAGCCATGGGGGAAGGGTGGCGACGATGCGAGTGAGAGAGAGAGAAGGGGTTGGGGAGAGTTGCAACGACGACGGGAGTGAGAGAGTGGACGATGGACGACGACAGAGCGCGGGGACAATGATGGAGGGCACAGCAATGGCGGCCAAGGCAGAGGCGGGAGAGCGCGAGAGAGAGGGAAAAAAATTGGGTTTTTTTTTGGGATCGAAGGAGGAAATGGTATAGGGTTTCGGGAAAATTTATTCCAAACCCTATACCGGTGTTTTAACTAAAAAATGCTGGTGAATGGGAGAAGATTTTTTGGTACATTTTATTTGTATATTCGCCGGCGTGTTTTATTAAAATGCCGGTGAATATGGCCTTCCCCGGCGTTTTAATAAAAAACGCCGGTGAATATCATAATTCCCCGGCATTTTATAGAGGCCGTCGGTGTATAACCATCCAATTTGATGCCCCATTCTTGGTCTCTTCCTACCCCGGCGTTTCTGGTAAAACACCGGAGAATATATGCCGGTAAATCCATTGTGTGTTGTAGTGTCAACAAATTCAAATAATACCATAACCCATCTCAAGATACCTAGTGCAACATTAATATCAAGTCTTTAGATAATAATATTAATTGCTAGTGGTACTCTTGTTGTAATGATCTCAAACATTGACAATAATGCATGTCAAATAATAAACTCATCTTTGGATTGATTTATCATTCACATGTACAACCTTATAATTATCACATGTTTATCTTCACAGATGTACATGCAATCCGGTCAAATATTAATCTTCCTTTGGGCTGATTAATACTCGCATGGATACAAATACACATTAACATTCAACATTTCTCGTAAACAATCTACACAAGAGGGATCACTTTGGTGACTTCTTGTTTTAATTAGTTTACTTAAAATGTTAAACAATCTAAAAAATGTGACCAATTATTTGAATTTTGATTGAAAACTTTAATCCTAAAATGATAACTTACAAGAATTTGAGAAATGAAGATTTTTTTTTCTCTACTATTTGGGACCATAACCCCTTATATTTATAGTAAGTACATGTCTTTTCATGAAGAGTCATGACTTTTTAGAGTTCATAACCTATGACTTCTTGAGTTCATAACTCTTTCTGAAGAGTCGTGACTTTTGAGTTCATAACTCTTTCATGAAGAGTCATGGCCTTTAAACCTTTCTTATATCTATGTTGGCTCATCATAAAAATAGAAATAAGACATTTCGTATCTACACATTACAAAGCCCATATCAAATGAGATATCTTTAATCTCAACAGCTTAATTCATATAAGATTACTTTAAATGGAACAATCCTTTAGATAATTTACAATACATAATTTATAATATATGTAGGCCCACATATTAGATAAATATCTAAAATCTATAACTATTATAATAAGAGAGTTGGAGTTGTCGTTTGTAAATCTACCAACTTACATGCATTGATCGTACATAACTAATATAAAAAAGATCTCAGGTTCGAGGTCAGACTACGTCAGGATTTTTACTTTTAAAAAATATATTTATTAAGACGTGCATCACTCGTGTAAATTACTAGTTAATCCTTAACTGTAAATCATCCTAGGGGTTAATAGGGTACTTATGCGGAAATTAAAAAAAAACTTAAAATAAATGCCTAAAGTAAAGAGATAGTCAAAGAAAGAAAACGCAGCAAGCCTACGAGACACAACGAATTAGATTCAAGCCAAATACTGATTACAACCACAAGACTTATATAACTAAGCCTTGTAAATCGCCTCCATCCAAAGCAAATAGAAAGTGAAAAAAAAGAAAGACCGTAGTCTTGACACAGAAAACAACAAAAAAGCTATTTTCTCTTGATTTTTAGCAAATGCTAAATTTATAAGTATTGAGATGAAGAAAAATACTATTGACCACCCTCTATAAATAATAAATAAGAATATTTATTTTCCAAAAAAAATTATTCATTTTATTTTTGAACTGGTTGTAAATATTAACAGTCGATTGTTAATTAATCTGGAGAAAGCTGAGAGAAATTGACAGTCGACCTTGATCAATTTCAACTTGGTTTGACGGTCAACTGTGAAACATAGTCGACTGTCAAACCATGCGGTCGATCGTAAGTTCAGAAGTGATAATTTTTTGGTGAATCAATAATATTTCTTTTCGAACTTAACATTTGTGAATGATCTATTTACATAATAATACTTACCAAAATAAGAATAAAAAGATCCTTTATTGATATGTTTGATTCTTGATGTTTTGCACATTTCTTTCTCTTGTGAAGCTCTTCTTGATTGATCATCTGTCTTTATTGAGCGTGATTCTTTTTCCTTATATTCTCATTTGTTATTACTTATCATTTGATGCTGAAATTTCTTTATTTTAAACTTTGAATTTCATGTTATATCTTTGTATATTATCCTATAAAAATTCTTAGATGAAAATGTTAAATAACATGCGCATGTTTTGTATACACCAAATATTCGGTCAACATTAACAACAATTGATGAACCAACTGTTAAATTGTTCCTCTATCTATAGCAATGATTAACCTATTAATCATACATACTCTCCCATATTTAAAAGAAATAAAAAATATATACGATCCATGCCATTGAAAATAATCTTCATATCATTACACATAGGAGGATGGAAAATTAGTAGATTTGCACATTTTTTTCTATCCATCACGTGATTACAAAATAAACGATTTTTGTGCGATAGAACCAAGGAGATCACATGATAGATGATGAAATAGATGCAAATCTAGTGACTTTTGTATCTGCATATTTTGAATGTTATGAGGATCATTTTTTATGTCATGGATTTTTTCATATAATAAATTCCTTCCAAATAAGAAAAATGATATAGTAACATATTTAATAAGTGAACTTTATTACACTAAGCCTTTGTCATGAATAGCTCCTACCAACTCCTAGCCTCTCCCCTGTCTCCCCTCCTTCCCTCCTCTCCGGCCATCCCCACTCCCGCGTCAACCATTCTCTTCCTTCAGCCTGTATGAACCCCTGTTCTTCCCTCCTCATCTCCATACCCCCTGCAATCCTTCTCTGACTTCTCTTCCCCCTCTTCCCTCTTCATCTCCATACCCCCTGCACTTCTTCTCTGACTTCTCTTCCCCCCCCATTGATTTGTATCCATCCACAACCCCTCAAACCCCTTGCCTCTACTCTACTGGCATCCCTCCCCTTCACCCTTCCTTGCTTGGCTGTGCGGTTTGTGTGAAATGAGACTTACCATCGCGGAGTTATGTGGAGGAGCGTTGTCGCAAAGCTCTGGCTCGGAAGAGTTGCGTCAGCAGCATGTCACACCACAGTCGCCATCTCTCCGGGCGGTGACCCCATTTCCCTCACAACAAGAACCCACCCTCAAACCCCAACCACACTTTCACAAAACTCAGTCAGACCCCACAACAGTCTCCCCCTCAATCGAGTTCCCCATCCCTACAGTCCCCGTCAAGGCGTCGACCCCCCCGCATAGCAAGGATGCGATCCTCCAACCCTTATCACCCTACCGTTCTAATCCTAGAGAGGAGGTTGGGAAACGGGGACTCAGTCGCGATCCTCCCAAGGATGCTCACAAGCAACCTCGGATCTTTGATCATCATCGTCCCCGCCAAGACAGACCCACAGCACGAGGTGGGGCCCACAGAGGGGGTCCTCCTCCAGGCTACGGTGAGCGGAAGAGTAACCCCCTACATGACCGGCAACACCCTGGCGATGGTCGTGACTTGACTCACTATAGGCAAAAGAGAAGTTTTCAGCAATCTACTAGGCAGGCTGTAACATACAGGCGGTCATCTAGTAAACCACACTCCAACACCCACTACCCCCCGACCATGAATTCCCTACGCATTCCCCACTTTGCCCCCTCGACTCAGCTGCTCCCAAACTCACCACTAAAACCCTGCGTGGTGCGGGCCCAAGAGGGGGTCCCACCTAGCGCGGTTTCCATGGAGGTGGAAGCAAGCGCAGTTGAGGATGAATGGAAAACTGTTTCCAGGAAGTCTAAACGTAACAACAGCATTACCCCACCCCCCCATCACCTTCCATCCCCGGTAAAAGACAACGGAGAGGCAAACGTAAGCCGTTACCTTATTTTAACTGCGGTGACCTTGGTCACTTCCGCAAAGATTGTACTAAGGAAGTACGATGTCTCAAATGTATGAAATGGGGTCACCTTTCATATGTTTGTACCAATGTGCTTGAATCGTATACTGACGAAGAGCGCACAGTGCATAGAGGGAGGTCACCTGATAGCCCCACCGTCATTCGTCTTGCTGCCATCCTCCAATCCATCATGAATGAAGAATCGTGGCTGAGAAAGTGGTGTGCGATCGCCAAAGTCAGAGAGGGGCGCCCATCCGAATCTCACCTTCTGCAAGCACTGTGTGACAAATGGCCGATGAAGGCACATCGAGATTGGGTGGTTAAAAAGCTCTGTCACCTGCAATTTCTTGTGTCTTTCCCTTCGGTTGAGAAGGTGGGGGAAGTAACAGCAATGGGCACGGTGGACTTTGGCCACTTCAGGGTGGACTTCTCGGCGTGGTCCCCTAGCTTCGGTGCGGAGTTACCACAAGGAGAGCTGTACTGGATTTGGATACATAACTTGCCGCTCCACTTTTGGAGGAAGGAGGCGATTCAAGAAGTTATATCCAACTTTGGAACAGTGGTGGAGGTCGACGCTAAAACAGTCCGCCGCTCCAACTTGGTTTCAGCAAAAGTACTGATCCGAAGTGTGGACATTTCATTGATGCCACGCTTCGCCAAAGTATTCTCTTATGATGAATCATACCTTATCCGCTTTGTTCTTGACAAGCAAGGTGCGGGAGAAGATAGCCAGGCCGTCACTGGTCCCATACCCTCCAAAGCCCTCAGAGATGGGCGTCCCTACAGTCTTGTTGTATCGCCAAATAGGGACACGACCATTGACGGGGCACATGAGATTGAAAGGGCGCATAGAGCTCTCATCATGGAGGCAAGGAGCAAGGAAAGAGGCTGTGAGATGAGGAGGGTAGGGACGCTCCGACGCTCCCCCTCGCCGACTTCTGGTGAACACCGGCGTAGTGGGCACCCCAAGACTTCCAACTGCGGCTCCAAAACCACTAGAGACAAAGCCTCCGCAACTCCTACTGACTCACTGTCGACGGTGCAGGCGTCACACCCGAAAGTGAGTCAAAAGAAGGCTCAGAGGCCTGGAGGCTCTGAGGAAGTGCCAGACTGTAGCAAAGTGTCTGGGTTGGGGAAGTCGACAGAAACCAGTAAGATGTCGACAAAGGAGTGGGTAGAGAAGATCTGGTATGCTCCAGTTAAAGAAAAAGAAGCTACTGAGTTGCAGGGGCGTCAGAGGTTAGAGCAACCGCTGGCAAAGGAGGCTTCTGAGGAGATTGGGGGACAAAGGCTAGCTGTTTGTTTTGGGGAAGAGACAGAGAAAGAGCCAGAGCCCATTTTGAGGAAAACGACGAGGGTAGGTTTAACAGCCCAGAACGAGAAGAGCAACCATGAGAAAGCTCCAAATGTTGCGGTTGGTAAAAGTGGCTCGTTAAGGAAAGAAGGAGAGAAAAGAGGAAGAGTCTGCTTTGAAGCAGAGAAAAAGATAACATGCGGTGAAGAGCTAGAAGAAGGAAGGCCTAATATCGCTTCGAATCCCACGCCAATAATGAAGCACCTGGTTCAGCTAGCCCCCACCGAAAACCCCACCAATGATACTCTGCCACGTGGCGAGCAGGAGCGGCGTGTTCAAAAGCCAACTCTCGCAGACCTGGCGTTGGCTACACCCACCGTTTCCCCCCTATCACAACACGCCACCTGGCAGTGGCGGTACGGAGCCCAACGTGCTGCTCCGCTCGAGGAGCGCTCTGCTCGATACCAGCGGTATGGTGTGCCGCGGGGTATCGTCGGATTATCCTATTCCGATTGGCACTTTTGATGGGCCATCTGATGGGCCTTTTATTGGCGATAATGGGCACAAAGAGGTGTCCAAATTGCCTGTTAATGCTACTGGGTTTTGTACTTCTGTTGACTCGAGCGGGCCCAAAGAGGGGACCGCAATATCCAACTCTAATATTCTTATTGGATCTAGAAGTGACGGGCCCAATGAGGGGTCCGTGGAGAAAACTGATAATCTAATTGGTCAGTCCCTACACACGGACAGTGATGAGGATCTAGAAGATCGACTCAATCTCGATGTAGAGTTCTCTTTCTCTGAGGAGGAATCTGAGGATACGGAGGTCATTGCTAACACGCAGAGGGAGATTTCGCCGGAGCTTGTCCTGTCCACAATTCCAGACTCAGCTCCGGGTCTTAGCTCGGGACAGTCCCGAGGAGCGGTTGGTTTCAGAGTTCAGCAATCTGCCAAGAGGGCTCATGTGGAGTCCTTGGACGACTATCTTGAGGTTGCCGCTGCGGCGAAGGCCGCCAAAGTCGACAATGGAGGTACGCAATGTTTTTTAGCTTCCATTTTAAATTGCATGTCAGATTCTGATGTCATATGCCTAGCTATCACGTGTGGGTTAGAAGTTTGGGACACGGAACGTATTGCATTACTTCTCAATAAAATCTGGGGTTGGGAAACACAAAGGGTTAGGACATCTGCAGATTACAAGTCTGGAGTCGGCACAGGGCCGACTAGCATTCTCGAGGATGTAGCTGGCCCTACGCCCTCCACAACGATCCCCCTTGTCAATTCCCCCCAATGAATATACTCTTTTGGAATGTTAGGGGGCTGGGGGATAGGGGTAAGAGGGGTATGGTACGGGATGTTATTAGCAATTCAAAGGCGGATGTAGTAGGACTGCAGGAGACCAAATTCCAACATGGGCTCAAACTCAAAAGAGTGGGTGGTAACAGAATCAAGGAGTGGGTGTTACGCCCCTCTTCCGGTGCTTCAGGGGGGATTGCTATAGGGTTTAACTCTGATCTTCTTTCCTGTGAAGAGATACACTGTGGCACGTTCTCTTTGACTGCCCGACTTAAGCGGCGTTCCGATGATTGGATGCAGACGGTGACTATTGTCTACGGGCCGAATGTGGCCATAGACAGGGAGGCCTTCTGGCAAGAATTGGCCGACATCCGTCAGCGATGGTCGGGACCTTGGATTATGGGCGGAGACTTCAACATTACTAGATTTGCTTTTGAGCACAAGGGAAGAGGCGCTAGCGACAGGCACAGAGAGGAATTCAATAGAGTTATCACGGAACTTGAACTGATTGATATCCCAATTAATGACAGACTGTTTACTTGGTCTAATTTGCAAGCGGATCCGGTTATGGCTAAGTTGGACAGGGTTCTTGTCTCTTTGGATTGGGAAGCTTTATTTCCTCTCGCTTCAGCCAGAACGATCCCCAAACCAACCTCTGATCACACTCCGATCCTCCTCGATGTGGGGAATCGGGGAGCCCGCAAGCCTAGGAAATTCAGATTTGAAAAGGCATGGTTGGAAATTCAGGGATTCCATCATATGGTTATGGAGAACTGGGCACTCCCAATGGCCGGCAGGGACGCGGCGTCCCGTTGGTGTGGAAAAATCCGAAGACTGAGAAAGAGGCTCTGTAGATGGAATCGGTCTAGATTCGCGACCATCTGGCGTGATAAAGAGTCCTTTCTAGAAGGTATTGATGAGCTTGAGAGGGTGGAGGAGACTAGAGTCCTTTCGCAGGAAGAACGAAACAGGCTCCTAGAACTTCGTAATAACATTGCCAATCTGTATAGACTAGAAGAGATCAAATGGCAACAGAGGTCCAGGATTTCGTGGCTCAAAGAGGGAGACGCGAATACGGCCTACTTTCATCGGGTTGCAAGTGCAAGAAGGAGATCCAATCTCATCCTTTCAATTCAGACAACTACAGGAACATCGCAAGATGAAAAGGTGATTTCCACCACATTCCAGTCATTCTATAAGGGCCTATTCGGGAAGAAGAATGACTTTAGGATTCCGATGGGGTCTCACTTCTGGCAGGAGTATCAGAGGGATCCAGGTCAGAACCTCTCCTCCTTAGAGGTACCTTTCACGGAATCAGAGGTCAAAACGGCCATTGACCAGATGGGAGCTGACAAGTCACCTGGTCCAGATACTAAGTGTTCTGGGAAGAAATTAAAGGAGAATTTATGGATGTTATGCTGGAATTTTTTCACAATAACCTGAGGCTGGGAATGTTCAACTTTGCAGAAGTCGTGCTGATCCCCAAACGGGAGGACTCTAAGTGCGTTGGGGATTTTAGACCAATTAGCCTGATAAACTGCTCGGCTAAGATCATCACTAAGGTCCTAGCCATTCGTTTGGGAGGCATCATGGACAGTCTTATCAGTAGAACACAGACGGGATTCATTAAGGGCAGGTGTATTTTAGACTGTGTGGCGACTGCTGAACAAGTTATCCACCACTGCCACAAGAGCAACTCCAAGAACTTCCTCCTCAAACTGGATTTTGAGAAAGCATACGACTCGGTGGACTGGGAATGTTTGCTAGAGGCTCTCAGGGGGAGAGGCTTTGGAGACAAATGGATTAGATGGATCAAACAATGTCTACACTCTAGCAAGACGGCGATTTCAGTGAATGGGAATCCTGGTCCCTCGTTCCCGTGCAAGAAGGGACTCTGTCAGGGAGACCCACTGTCCCCACTGCTATTCACTATTGTAGCAGATGTGCTCAGAGGAATGCTTGATAACTGTCAAAGAAAAGGGTGGATATCGCCTGTGGCCAACAGCAATGCTAATCAGGGATGCACGATCCTTCAATATGCTGACGACACCCTGATCCTTGGTAATGGGTCTAGAGTGGAAACAATCTGCTTTAAAGGGGTACTTTACTGCTTTGAAGCCTGGTCAGGCCTGAGAATTAACTTCCATAAGAGCGCACTAGTTCCTATTTCACTCTCAGAAGCTGAAATTCGGGAGCACGCCACCATTCTCAACTGCGCGATGGAAGAATTCCCAATCAAATACTTAGGGCTTCCGCTCCGCCCTGGGAGGCTCACTAAGGCTGACTGGTTGCCTATTATAGACAGGGTGGATGACAGACTGTCCGGATGGAAAGACAAATCACTTTCTCTTGGGGGAAGAGTGGTCCTCATCAATTCTGTGTTATCCAATCTACCCATTTACTACATGTCGTTTTTTGAACTCCCCAAGTGGGTGATCCAGAGGATTGATCGTATCAGGAAAAGATTCCTCTGGAAAGGTGCGGACTCTAACAAGGGAGGCTACCACCTTGTTAAATGGAGTATCGCATGCATGAAAAAGAGGCACGGAGGGCTAGGCATCATTGACCTCCGAGATATGAATCTGGCACTCCTGGGAAAGTGGTGGTGGAAAGTGTTCCACCACTGCGGGGAAGGATGGCAGGACTTTATCCAACCTTACCTTCGAGGGAAAGGGACAAGAAGTCTAGGCTTCCGAGTAGGATCTAAAGTCTCCCGGTTCTGGAAAGGAATCGCTAAAACCAGCGGGCCCTTCAATTCAGCAGTTTCATCTTTGATCGGCAATGGTCGAACCACCAGATTTTGGTGGGACAAATGGTGTGGTCCTCATTCTCTCAAGGATGGTTTCCCTGAACTGTTTGCTAAAACGAATCGTCCGAATATCTCTGTGGCGGGAACATGGAAGAGGGGGACTTGGAGACCGCCGTTCCAAGGAACTCTGTCCCCAAGTTTGCTTCTGCAACTTCATGAACTACAAACGCGCATAGTCCAGTCTGGGGTGATATGTGCCCAAGGCCCAGATCATGTGTGTTGGGGACTTGAGAACAAGGGAGGGTTCTCGGTTAGATCACTTTATCACCGGATTCACTTCAGAGGATGCAGACCCAGCTGGGCAGCGGTACTTTGGAAGACAAAAGCACCTTTGAAAATTAGAGTCTTCCTCTGGCTTGTGCTCAACAACGCCATTCTCACTAGAGAGAACCTTGCCAAGAGGCAACCCCACATTGCGACCAATTGTGGGTTCTGCAACGCACAAGTGGAAAGTCTGAATCATCTGTTTCTTCACTGCACTAGAAGCAAGGCCACCCTGATAGAGGTGTTGAGAGCACTAGGAACAAGTGACTACCCAAGAGACTATGAAGAACTGTGGATTGGGCCTAGATTTGCATCAGCCCGCCACGATTTGAAAGATGCATGGTTTATTGCCATTGCGGCAACTACATGGGTGTTATGGCTAGATAGGAACAACTTTTATTTCCGTGCTTCACGTAATTCTACTTCTAGTAATCTTACTCATATCATGCATTTTATCTCCTTTTGGGCCACAACTGCTGCTTCAGGAGCAAGAGGGAGGATCGCAAGGGTATTCCAGGTGGATGATTATGATGACGAGGAGATTGAGATCGGGCCAACTCTAGACTGATGAGTGGACTCTCGCATCGCTTTTACATATTTTGTATCAGACTTTGTACTTTGTTTTTTGTATTTTGGTTGCCTTTAGGCTGGATGATGTAACCCAACCTCCACGGTTTTGTTGGGGGTTATGTTTTATTTCCTGCACTGTTTTGTCCTGTCCCGAGTGATCGGGGTTGTTTATTAATCTCTTATTAATGAAACAGGGTGGCATTATTCCACCTTTTCCTATAAAAAAAAAAATAAAAAAATAAGTGAACTTTATTTCACCCATTTTCACTTCTTAAATGCATGCTCCACTTCGTTTAAGACTTTAAGTGATTTATATATAATAATTTATAGAAGGATAAAATATCACAAAAGCTTGAACATTATTTGTCAACCTTTAATACATTCAATTTGTCACTTACTGGACCATCTTCTACGTAAAGCAAGCTTAATTAAGAAAAATAATTGAAAGTTTGATGTTACTAGTCTACAAATCAGTCCAAAATTCTCAACGTGGATCCATCTGCACCCATCTCCATTTAGTTTTTGGAGACAAATACATTTAAAATGTGAGACTACTTTCCATACCCCCTTTACAAAAGAAAGAGAAAATTGAGGATAATCTAGATTTAAGTCCCAAATTTTTTGTGTCTTCTGTATACTTGTTTTTAACCATCCTTATTCACTTAATACATCACTAAACCTTTCAAAGCCATTTTATCAGAAGAGATAAATTGTAATTTCTAATGTCATTAATACCAAAGATCGACCATCTTCTTATTTTGATTCACAAAGTTTTTTCCAATTCCTTAAATTCCTTAAAAGTAATCAATACTCTCTCCGTTTCACTTTAAGTGATATTTAGGGGTTTTTATCTTGTTTCACTTTAAGTGATATTATCCAATTTTTTCCCTTTTTTTTCCAAGAACACCCTTATTTATGTTGAAGTTTTATCTTAATTACTCATCTTAATCCTATCAACTATTTTTAGAAAATTGTAGTTTCAAGTTTCTAGATTTTATTTTCTCCAAAAATTTAATGCAAACTCCCCCTCACCTACTACTTGCAACTCTATATATTTTCCAAATCAAAAGTACTACTCCTACACTCTTCCTTAATCTGTGTGCAATTACTCCTAGTAATTAATCATAGAGACTTATTAATAAGGGTATAAAGGGAAAAAAATATTTATCTCACCCTTTCTTAATCTGTGTGCAAAACTCCTAAATATCACTTAAAGTGGAACGGAGGGAGTAGAAGTTTGGGCATTACTAGATCATTTCCATTTAATCTTATTAGTTCTCCTAATCACCAAACAAGGCATGTAAAAGTTGGACATTATATAAAGAGGAACAGGGGAGAGTATAGAATTAACTAATGTTAATCAATCTCCTCTGGACAACTGCCTACCGGCCTAAAAATTAAATCTACTTTCAATCTTATCAATCATAAGAATCGAGTCAAATCTATGTAATTTATCCCATTTCAAGAGAATAGCAAGGCAAGTAATGCGAAAAGATCCAACTTTATAATGGCAAGGTAACCAATGTTTTTCTCTTTTTCTAAAGTACTTAATTCATCAATTTTCTAAGTAAACCTTGGAAAATACCGTAAACTAAATAATGATTGACAATTCAGGATGTGCTAAACCAATTTTCCATGTACTTCGATGATTTCTTCTTTTTTTTTTTTGTTTTTTGGCGCCCCGCGGGGGGGGGGGGGGGGGAGGGGGTTGTGATGCTTTCAGATTGAATATTGGGAGTTGTGAGTTGTAGATTGGATATTGATTATACCAACATCAGCATCTATATTTCAAAGACAGTTTAAATACGAATACATATATGACTCGGACGGAAAACATCATATCTGTATCCGCATGTAAATCGAATATGGATACAAATGCGGATATGAAAAATATTATATAAATTAAAATTAAAAAAATGAAAATAAAATAGAATATGACAAAAAAATGTAAATAATAATTCCAATTTAAAATATAGTAAAAAAAAAATACATATCTCCAATCTCTAATATTATAATGGGAGAAGATTTACACGAGAATAAAAAATTAAAGACGGAAGATCTAACTCTGTCTAACACAAATTTAAAAATTTTTAATATTTAAAATGGGAGGGATGTAGGATCATTGTCACGCCCCGCTTCCCAAAGTACGGGAACGCGAGTATGTAACCGAGCCCCAACGAATGATGTAAACATCATCCATAAGTTGTACCAGTTTAACTCAGCAATATGAATAAAATAACACAATCACACATGAATAACAATCACATAGACAATAAGTAAATTTCAATAACATGAAATAATCCACCAAAGTAACATCTAACATCTAGGAAAAGCAAACTTCGTATCAACAAAGCCCGAATACAAAATACAGGAAATAACAATGCAGGAAATAAAGAAACATGAGTCAAATAGTTATTGTAAACTACTAAGTGGCTTCATCCACTAGAACATTTGCTCACCCAATCCTTCGTTAAGCTCACCTCGGGTTCCTGCGAACTCGTCAACTAAAAGAGGGGGAAAATTTTTCCGTTAGAGCAAGTCACGGACAACAAATAGTAAAAAGCAAGGAACAAAGGAAGCATGGTACATCAAGAAAATAAACTAGAACAAAATCAAAAGCAATAACAAGGATTAAATGATGAGCTTAAGGGTCTAGAGTTATCAAGCAATAATCAATATTTGCAACAATAAACAATGATTATGAGCAATAATCAACGCCAACGACAGTAATCAAGATCACGAAATGCAAGTATCAATTCTAGGTGTTTTAGTCTTTTATTATCCTTTCTAATGCACGTAATATTGTGTCCACAGATTCGGTACATGCAAACAATGATCGTTTAGACTATAGTGGTGAACTATACAGATCGTGTACTCGGCGCAATAAACAATAATTAACAATCAATATTTCACGATCCACAATCAATAACCCACATTCCATAACGATAAACAATAACGAGATAAGTGACCCTTCTCCAAGTATAGTCTCTGATGATGTCCACTACTAAGTTGACCGTTATTACCTCGACTTGTTATTATTTTATTATATTCAATGTGAACATGCAATGAGTATAGAAGCAATGAGGCGATGTCAAAAGATGTCAAGGCAATGCAATGTATGGTATAACTAGTTCTATACACTAGATGCAAAAGTCAAACATGAATATGCTTAGAAACACAAAACATGCATTCTGGACAGCAAGACGTTGTACAAAAATCAGTTTTTCCATTGCTACAGAAAAGAAAATCAGGTTTTGTAAGGGTTTCTAGAAACTATACTTCCTGCCGGTTCCAACGCATATTTACACGATATATTTTCACTCCAGAAAATTCGGACTACCGGCTAATTCTTTACGGATCTGCTATTCAGGCAGAAACTCAAAGCAAGAATTGTTATAGGTATAAATCGATTAAAACTAGGCCAAATTTCGTACAAAAATTACATTCTACTTCCTGGAGTTTTTCATTAGTATTCTTGAATTTAATAGATCCTAGTTCATAATTTATCTTACTGTTTCAATTAGCTAAACACAATGACGTCCTTGCAAAAATAGTGAACATGAAATTACGACAGTACAGTACCAAAATCTGAGTATCTTGCAATCCGAGAGTCAGATCGCAAAATCTCCAAATGATCTAGATCTCATATTCAAAGAGCTACAACTTATATTCAGCAAGTTCTAAGTGATTCTAACCGAAACTAGGTCGATTAGTCTATTTTTTACAAGTTAAGCATTTTTGGAGCAACCTAGAGTTAAAATTTTGCATACATAACGGGACTGTAAATTCAATATAAAATCTGATAAAGATCGTAAGATGAAACCTAAACATTTCTAGAAACTACCAGGGAAAATTCACATATAAATTATACTGTTAACATTATATATTAATTAGAAATCATGTTGGTGTAGCATTAAACAACAGGTCTGGAAATCAAAAGTTAGCAGTACCAAAAGTGCGATAACTTACATGTTATAAGTCAAAATTTAGATCTGTCAAATGTTGTGTAAACTAGAATAATAAGGCTACAATTTCTTTTTATATAGTTCTAATCGATTTTAACAGCAACAGGGCTAAAAACTTAATGCAACATGGAACAACCGGCAGAACAATAGAAACCCAGTTCATATGTGATCAACAAATTACCCAACCCACAAAAATCTATAACATGAACTAAACTACCATCAATATTAGCAACTAAGGTGGATTCCTACAGTCCACTCGACAAATCAACACCACTATAAATCAAGTTGCAACCAAACATTCAATCGATATACATCCAATCATTGTATCACCTATATATGAGCATTTCTAGTTTGTGTGCGTGTAGTGCATGCATATGGGGATAAAAAAGCTTGGGATTGATGCAATGTTATGTCACGAAAAATGAACTACTACTTGGTTTTGCCGATGAATCCATAGTAGTCCATTTGAATGGTATTTTAAAGCAATACATTACGATAATAGAAATACGAACTACTTGAGAAGATTAACGGTTCTTGAACTAGAATAACAATAATGTTCAAGGAGACTTGCCTTATACGACGATTATTCTGAATATGATAGAATAACGGGACGAGAGTCCCGACGGCAACACATGTGACGACACGTGCAACAGCAAGAACACAGCAACAACAGCAAGCGACAACATCAGCAATAGTAAGCAAGGAGACTGCGGCTACACAAGTGACAACGACAGCAAGGGCGACGGCATCGACGGCTGTGGCGGTAGTGGTCGTTGTGCTGCGGTGGAGGCAGGCAGCGACGGACGATAGTCGACGGGGTGGAGCTAACGAGGATGGCAGGGGTGCAGTCGATGGCGGACACGAAGGGCTTCGACGGTCGACGGTAGTGGAGCTCCAGTGGTCAATGGGTTCAGGTCGAGGACAATCGGGGTGCGAGGGTCGAACGGTGGAGGCTAGAGAGGGGCGACGGGAGTTGCGGTGGTGGTGACTGGGCGACAATGGCGGTTAGCAATGACGGGGGCTGTCGACGAGGGAGCTCGACGAGGGTGCGCTCGGGATGGAGAGCGACGGGATGGAGGAGACGAGGAGAGAGAGGAAGTCAGGAGAGTGAGAGTAGAGTAATTAGGGTTAGGCTTAATTAATTAGAGTTTAGAGTTTTGGTTGGGGGGGGGGGGGGGGGGGGGGGGAGAATAAGAGAATAAGAATGAGCGTGAGAGAAGAATCAAGAGATACGGGGGGTAGTTAGTAGATATTGGGAATCATATGGAGGTAATTTGGGAATTGGCTGTCAGTGGGAATTAGGGTATGTGGGTTAGCGAGTTTGAGTTAGGTTCCAATAAAAGATGGGTTTGGGTTTGGGCTCCAAATAGATAAATAAATAAATTCATTAATGGGCTAATTAGGATACTCAAAACACAATGATAAAATGAGAATAGAGTGCAAAAAAAAAAAAATCTCAGGGTTCAACATGAGAAATAAAAATAGATTTAAGAAATACAATTAGATTGCAGATAAATAACAAAATTCATCATAAAAAAATAATAATAATAATAAAAAAATCACGAATGAGAATGAAAAAGAGTTACAAAAAAAAATCCAAAAAATCGGAAACGAGGTTACAATCATCTTCTGTTTGACACCATTTTAAATAGCATTTTCGTAATTACCCAATGGCAATTTTGTAATTATTTGAAGATTTTTTTCTTCAAGGAAGATCGAGCATTTTCGTTTCTTTTTTCATTTCTTGATTTTTTAAAATGGTATTTTGATAATTATTTAGATGGCATTTTGTTAATTTTCGGGGGGGGGAAATTCATTAAATAACTTGGCGGACGGAAGATCATCTTCCGTCCTTCCGTCCGACCATATTTTTTAAAAAAATAAACGGATGGAGCATCATCCTCCATGTTCTATATTTAGCAATCATCTAAAGCCGCTGCTATCTTTAGCAGTCGACTGTTCACTTCTACTTTAATTTTTGAGTTTTTAGCAAACGATAGTGGAGAGTTTTTCCAACCCAATTGCTAAATTTTGAGTTTTAGCAAATGATAGTGGATGCTCTTATAATTGATCAGAGTACATATATTAAAGGGTGAAACAAGATGATACTGTATTCACATTTTGGTTCTTTCAGTTTGGCATGTTCAAACGTTGTAGCACCTAGTAGGCTATACTACCTGCCCAGTTTACATAAAATCACGGAGCAAGAGAATTTAAAAACATATAGTGAGGCAGCTATATTGCAGTTATTAGGTCTGATTTTGGAGTTAGTGTAAGTAATTTAGCTTGAAACAAAGGCCATGAACAATTTGTCCGGCAATTTGGCCTTGAAGCAATTGCCAACCATCTGAGAAACCGATCATATTTATTCCCTCCTCCTCTATTTAAGATATATAACACCAACACCAACACCAACACAAAAACATTAGGGACCAAAAGAAAAAAAAACATTCTCCAAAAGATAAAATGGAATAATTTCCAATTCAATTTTGTAGAAGCATAAGTTCCTACTGGCGAAGTCGCCGCAAGTACCAAAGAATCAAAACCTGCAGGAGGGTGTCCCGGTTCGGCTCAACCCACCGGCGGTTCAGGTTGCCGGCCATTTTGAAAACCCGAATTCAGGTCTTCTCTCCTGTTCGTTTCCTAGCCCGCATCAGAGAGACCTATGTGACTGCTTTATTGAGCTTGGCAGGTAAGAATATGAGGCTGGTGGCAGCGAGTACCCCTCAGTTACTGTTAGGCGGGAGAAATAATTTGCCTCGGCCCAGACCAGGGGATTTTGAGAGGAGGCTGGTGTTGGAGATTTATAAGTCGGTTATGTCTTCAAAGGAGCTTGTTGGTCGTTCATGATCATAACGATACTGCATAGCTATTTTATTTCAAACATTTGAAGTAGGCTACATGTATTTCTTGTGTATATTAAGGGGATTGCAGTCCTCTCTAGTAAATGCATTGAGATTCATACTATTTTCGTGGATGCATGTCATGACGAGTGGCAGAAAAGTACACACCAGTCACCAGTCCGTAAAAGAAATTACTAGAGAGGACATGTTCTAATTGTAAGTTAATATGGTCTAATGTGCAAGGGTTCATATGCTCTCTTCAATCCTTAATTTTTTCCCCCAGTCTGTGTTTGTTGGATAACTCAAAATAACATTTCCCCATCTTTGTTGAGTTATTATATGACTGGAAATTTGGATCACCACTTTCATTTCAGATTTATTTCATCTGAGAGCTGATACTCATATTGATACCAACAAATCTTGTCTTTTTGTTATTTGTTTTGCTTGGAAATGGCGCCAAAAAAATCTCATATTGTAATGGTGCCAAACAATTTCATCTGTTAAACGTTAAAAGCTTAAGGTGTTTTTTTTTTAATTTAAAAGAAAACGAAATTGAGCCTGAATGATCTTAGATCTGAAAAAAATACAACCCCCAGCTGCTTATTGTAGTATAAGCCATGTCCACTGTGTTCTACTTTAAGTCTGTTAAACCAAAAAATTCACCTAAACACAAACACCAATACAAGTGGTTGGGATCTAAATTATGACACACACACACACACACACACACACATGGTTTAGTCTGAGAGAGGCAGCAAGAATATGAAGCCTGAGTTCTGCTGGATAAGTGGACGTGTCAATCTGTTCCATTCCCCAAAACTGGTATGCTGCATACACCTTTAATTTGCAAGTTTGTGAAAAGACTTTACAAGGAAACATGATCAAGTAACATACAACTTAAGTTATCGATCATGGTTTTTCATGGTCAATCAACCGCTGGATTGCACTACGGAGGGTAAAGCAAGTATCAATTGTGTGACTTGGTTGATTACCAGAATCAGATTGGAGATTTCTTACTCCATGAATCCGTGTATGGAGGCCAATTTGCATAGGATATGTGATGATAAGGAAGGAGGTCGCTCATGGCAATAGGCAAAAGTGGGTATTCTGCGTAGTGTCCTAGTTTCTGACCTGGCATCCCTTTTTTTGGCCTACAGCTCGTGTTGTTGTGAACAATTTATAGGTTAAAAAATGGCTAAATTTAAAAAAAACCACACTAAATTTTGGGTCAGTTTAAAAAAACTGTACTAAGTTTTTTTTTTGTTTAAAAAAGAGACAAAATTTCAAAAAAACTCTACTGGATTAGTTAGGGTTAGAGTTCGAGTTAGGATTAGTTCGGGAGAGTTTATTTATACATCTGTTTAGTTAAGTGATATTTTTTTAAACACAAATGAAAGATGTATGTGATTTTTTTAAACACAATTGAAAGATGAAAGTGATTTTTTTAAACCCTACCCTAAGAGCATCTGTAGTCGTTGAAGGTGAAAAAAAGGATATATGGATAAATGGAAATAAGAATCGAACTTTTGCTGCACTCGTTATAAAAGCTATTTTTTAGCAATCTATCGTAAAATAATAAGCGACGGTGCCGTCGGAGAGAAAAAAAAACACTTAATTTTGTGGGACGGCACTCGAAGTGCCGTCTGATCGCAAAAAAAAAATTAAAAAAAATACAAGGAGCGACGGCACATGAAGTGCCATCGGAGCCAAAAGTGAAAATTTTTTTGCCGCGGAAAAGATGGACTGCACATGAAGTGCCGTCCGACAGGGAAGTGATTTATTTTTGGCCATTTTGCACAGGAGCGACATGCTATAATAGATGTATATATATGTATCATTCTCTGGCTATATCCCCACTCTATCAAAATAACTAGGCACATGAAGAATTTTTTTTTTTTTTTTGAAATATAGCAAAGCCGTCCGGGAACTAGGGAAATATTGGGACGGCACTCGAAGTGCCGTCCAAGGAGGAATTCGTTTTGGGTTTTTTAATTTGTTTTTTGGGCTTTTTAATTGCAAAAAATTCCTTTATTTTTCAACGGACGGCACTTGAAGTGCCGTCCGACGCGGAATTTTTTTTTTTTTGGTGCGACGGCACTCGAAGTGCCGTCGCTCAAATATGGATAATTCTCAAATCGATTCTCATTTATAGCACACGACTGTAGCGATTTATCGATAAAATGGATATTTGGCAAACGAGTGCAGCACGTTCTTCAGCTAAATATCCATTTTATCGATATTTAGCAAACGACTACAGATGCTCTAACCCAATCCTAACCCTAACCCTAACCCTAACTCTATTCCTAACTAACATAGTGGAATTTTTTGAAATTTTGTGTCCTTTTTTTACACAAAAAAAACTTAGTGTGGTTTTTTTAAACTGGCCCAAAATATAGTGTGATTTTTTTAAACTTATCATTAAAAAAATTGTAGATTGCATAATTTTACCTCGACTTAAAATGATACAAAGTGGAGCTGGAGTGGTGATTAAATACCTCCCGTCCGGTATAAAAAAGACAACTTCGAAGGTGACATTATTGAATGCATATTAGACTTAGAAGGTGAGGTTGCCTTTCTGCAGCTAACTACAAAAAAAGGTTTCAAACAGGTCAAGATTACAATACCGGGGATATATTATGTACCTCTACGTACCCCCGGTAATGTTAACCCTCGCTTCAGATCAATATTGCCGACAAGAAAAAGTCTATTTACAGTATTGCCGACAAAAAGAAAAAAAATGACACTATACAGCTATTTCATTTCATGTGGCTGAATTGTCATCTTCACACAATCTGATTGAAAATCATTGTTAATGTGAGGATACACTCAACATAAAAATTAAAAAAAAAAATTAAAAAAAAAAAAAAAAAAAAAAAAAACTCTGCCAGGAATTCCATAGCCTCTCTGATATGCTTTAGCTCATCCCAGGCTGAACCTGCATATATACTGGAAATCCATGTAGTTTGGTCGCATAATAAAATTTCAGAAATTATCATAGTTAGACTTGACACAGAATAACTGATGGAGAACTAATTAGATGAAAATAATTACAGCACATAAAATAGATTGCTTGTAAACATCTGTTCATACCGAAATCAGTAAAGTTCAAAAAACAAAGGTCACTCACAAGCTATATGTAACATGAACGCACTTCAAATTAATGGGAATTAGTAAATTAAGGTCATCAACATGTAACAAAAACAATATTTTGAAATTATTCCTAGGGTTCTTCTTGTGTTTTTGGCATAATCACAACATAGGCGCAGCTTAATTACAATCTCTCTCAGTTACCTGCCTGTGGATGCAAGTTGCGTACATACAATTATCAAGGAATATCCTCAAAATATGTTCATTCAGGATCTTGTTGTCTCAAAATGTATCGATTTATCGCTCTTCAAATTGTAGGTGATCAGAGACTTAGGAAACAAATTAATTGCTCTGCAGAACTTTAGTTTATTTGAGTAAAGAAAAAAAAAAACTTTTTGACAATAAAATCAAGATTGAATTACACCAGAGGAATTGAAGGACCAATGTTCTAATTGAGCTAATCCGGCTTTAACATTTTCACCATTACTGAAGAAGCAGCATTCTCTCCTTAATAGAAGGCTGAAACACAGTAAGGAAGAACACTGTGTTATTACTTGCTAATATTACAACACAAGACAAATATGATTACAAAGGACAAGATATGATACCTGTTAAAAAGCTGAACATTTATATCACGGTTTGCTTTCAATGTCTTCAAGAAATCTTCAAGACTCTTCACATCTCCTGATAATGATCAAAACGATGAGACTCTTTCACCAAACTAGCACTTGATGTTCTTGGTGCCTACGTGCACATACACAAAAAAATTATAATAAAACTAAATGCATAAAAATAATGTTCTTTATAATAAAAAATGCATAAAAATAATATTCATGACAACTTTTTATTCAGTTAAATTGAAGAATATGTGGTGATGGTACCTGAATCAAGAATCCACGCAAAAGGGAAATCTCTTTGACTAATGTTACTAGCAATTCATCAACTGCAATTTTAAATTTAAATGCTTTTAGAATACGATCAAACGACCCCGATAAATTCTGTCTAAGGCCGGAATTAAACCTATAAACTCTCACTTAAGAGTAAGAGTAAGAAGTTTTGCCAACTGCACTACAAATGTTTCGCTTAGATTTTTAATTTATTTTTAAAATAATTTATTTCTTTATAACAAATAAATCAACAATAATTCTCACGGAAATCAAGGAAAAGTGCTATTATTATTATTATTATTATTATTATTATTATTATTATTATTATTATTATAAACTCAAAGTGGCAAAAAAATCAATGATGCAGCACCCTGCAGTCCTGCGGAGGTGGCACCACATCTCGGTGAGGATTTAATCGAGTGTTCACAGGAGACATAGGCGATCGAAAATAGGTGAAATCATGCAAAAGAAACACAAAACCAAGCAAAACTTGAGCAGCAAGGAAAGTAGAGAACTAAAGAAAGAAAAAGAAAACAAACTAAAATATCTTTTCATTCATAGCATCAACATTTTACAAGGACAACTATATAGCTGCCAAAATGACGAAGTGCACTATGCGCGTGCCCAGAACAGTGCCAACTATCCTGCACAGTGTTACCTACCCTCACCTCTCCTCCACTCATAGGCAGCCACGTGTCACATGCGCTGCCAATGAGAAGAAAGTGAAGGGTTATTTATGCAAATTTCATTGCGTTATTTGCATAAAAGCCCCCCAAAGAGCTAATATTGATGCAGGGGCTGATATGCCATCTTCTACGCTGAGTTGGCTATATCTGAAGATAAGATGCAGTAGGCCGACTGCATCAATCCTCCCCACTTTAAAAGGAGCTTCCATAATGCCTTGGAAGTTAGGGAAGCGATTGTAGAGGTCCCAAAACTCCTCCCAAGTAGCATTTTCCTTCTCCCCACCCCGCCACTGCACTAATACCTCAGTCACCACTACTCCCCTCTTTCCAATCATTCTTTTATCGAGTATATAGAGAGGCTCAGCCAATTCCTCTTGGAAGTAGGATGGGAAGCTCTGGGTAACCTTATCTCCCGCTCCTGTGCACTTCTTGAGCAACGAGACATGGAAAACACTATGAATCTTAGTTTCGGGAGGGAGCTGAAGTTTGTAGGTTACTTTACCCACTCTGGCCAGTACTTTATACGACCCATAGTATAGATGTGATAGCTTATGGATTCTCTTACCCCCCAATAGAGCTCTGTCGATAGGGCTGCAACTTTAGATACACCATCTCCCCTACTTCATATTCCTTATCAACCCTGTGTAGGTTTGCAGAAGCCTTCATTCTAGACTGGGCTAGCTTGAGGTTATCTTTAAGCAACTGGAGAGTAACATCTCTTTCTATCAAACACTCTTCGACCTCAGGTGACTTTGCAGTTCTTGGCACATATGATAGTAGGTTAGGGGAAGGTCGACCATACAAAATCTGATGAGGGGACAATTTGCGAGAGCTGTGCACGCTGGTATTGTACACCAATACTCAGCCCAAGGTAACACACTTGACCATGAGTTAGGTTTGCAGGTACAAAAACACCTCAGATATGTTTCGAGAGTCCTATTAACCACTTTACTTTGGTCTTCGCTTTGAGGGTGGAAGGAGGTGCTCAAGCATAGCTTAGTGCCTTGTAAATGGAAGATTTCTCCCCAAAATTGGCTTGTAATAATGACATCCCTGTCGCTCACAATTGTCGCAAGCACCCCATGCAATTTGATGATGTGGTTGATAAAAGCCTTAACTTCTTGTTTGGCAATGTAGGGGTGTGACAGAGCTATAAAATGGGCGTATTTGGAGAGGCGACCTACTACCACTAGAATGGTGGTTTTCCCTATACTCTTAGGCAGTCCCTCTACGAAATCCATTCTTATATCATCTCAAACTTGAGAAGGTATAGGGAGTGGCTGCATAAGCCCCGCAGGGGCTTGAGCAGAGTACTTGCATCTTTGACACACTTCGCATTCCCTAATGTATGCCTTTAACATTGCCTTCGTCCCAACCCAGTAGGCTCTTGCCTTCAACCTCTTCCAAGTCTTGTCAAAACCTGAGTGGCCCCTTTCTAGGGAGTCATGATGCAGTTGTAAAAGAATTTTGGTGATTGGCAAAGCTAGATCAATCAGAATTCTGCCCTTATAATAGTATACCCCAAGTTGATGCGTGTATTTGGTGGCTTCATCCCCCTCTGCATCTATCTTCCCTTGGATTTCTTTGTAAAAGGAGCTCTGCTTTATCTCTTCCTTCAGAGTTGCCAACCAAAGGGGTTGTATCACTATGATTGCTTGCAATTTTGCTTCCTCAAACATCCTGGATAATCCATCAGCTCCGGAGTTATCCCTCCCTCTCTTGTACTCCACCTTGTGCTGGTAGCCGTGCAATTTCCACAACCAAGTGTGCTGGGCCTCCGTATCGAGCCTCTGTTCTAGTAAGTGTTTGAGGGGTTTGTGATCTGTGCGGATTAAAAACTCCCTTCCCCCTAGGTTTGTTTGGCTCTGCGCTTCTCTCTTCGGTCGGGAAGATGTGTCGAAGAAAAGAGCTCAGTTTCCTCTATTCGGTGTTTGGGAATGAGAGATTGCTCGAGCTTGGTCATTGGAAACAATGCTACGAGTCGCCCCATTCGCTTTGCTTTGTTTGGAAAAAGCGGAATGAATAACAACTTATCCCGGCTGACGATCGACTTTTTTCCGAAACCGAGAAGATATTTCTCTTTCATTCTTTCTCCCCTACAAAAGGCTTCCATTTTCTTATAGCTAGCAAGATGACCAGCATTTTCTTTTCGTAGGTCGATAGGTGTCTGCTGCACCCCTTCAATTCCTTACTCAGAAAAGCAATTGGGTGTTTAAGCTGCATAATAATACCTCCTACTCCTGTCCCCGCAGCAACACACTCTAGGATAAATTGCTCATCAAAGTTGGGTAAGGCGAGCACCGGTGGTATTGTCAAAGCCTTCTTGAGAGCCTTAAATGCATCTTGAGCTCTGGACGACCACTGGAATGCTCCCTTTTTTGTGAGAGCCACTAAGGGGGAGGATATGGTAGCATACCCTTCAATGAACTTACGGTAATAGCCTGCCAACCCCAAGAATCCCCTCAGTGCTCTCAGAGTCTTTTGTGTAGGCCACTCTAACATTGCCGAAACCTTGTTTGGGTCGACTGAGATCCCTTCTTTGGTGACTATATGGCCAAGGTAGGCTACCTCTGACACTCCAAACACACACACACTGAGTTTGGCCTTTAAGGAATGCAGTTGAAGTTGTCGCAGCACCACTCTAAGGTGCTCAAGATGCTCTGCAGTAGACTTGCTATATATAAGAATATCGTCAAAGAAAACTAGCACAAACTTCTGAAAAAAAGGTTTGAACACAGTGTTCATGAGTGACTGAAAACTAGATGGGGCATTAGTAAGGCCAAAAGGCATGACGACGTACTCGTAGTGACCCTCATGTGTTTTAAAAGCAGTTTTATAGATGTCTTCCTCCTTCATTCTCACTTGATGGTATCCACTGCACAAATCAAGCTTGCTAAAGATAACAGACCCTACAATTCATCCAACAACTCATCGATAATGGGTATAGAAAATTTATCTTTGATTGTCATCTTGTTTAATGCCCTATAGTCGACACATAATCTCCATGAGCCATCTGGCTTCTTCACCATTACTACATGCGATGCAAAGAAGCTGGAGCTTGGTCAGATCACTCCTGTATGCAGCATTTCTTTGACAAGTCTCTCAAGTTCATTCTTCTGTTGCCAAGAGTGTCGATATGGCCTTAGGTTGACAGGGCGAGCCTTAAGGATTAAGGGTATTTGGTGATCACATTGTCGTTTTGGAGGGAGCTGCACTTCTGCTTGGAAGACCTCTTTGAACTCTTCTAACAGTTGCAGGAGCTCTGGGTTGCAGTGGTATGGGGCATTGTAAATATCTGTGGTGGCATTGATCTGCATAATCGATCCCTTCTTCATAGACATCAGGGATCTGAGGATGGCCTTAGGTGAAGAGGCATCAAGAATTAGGCTATCGAAACCTCGCAGAACTCTGATTCTTCCCTCCAGTTCAAAGTGCAAGGAGTAATCCTTAAATCTCACCCAAATTCCCTCCAGAGTCTTAATCCATTGAGCTCCAAGTACCAGTTAGCTGGTGCCCAAGGGAAGTACATAGAAATCAGCCTTGATAACTACCCCCTGGCATATAAACTCTACAATCTCACAGAGGCCTTCACAGCTCAACTTTTTCCTGCCTAAAATAGTGACTTGAAATTGAAATCCTCTGGTGATTGGAAGTTTTACCCTCTTAACAATTTGTGTATCCACAAAATTGTGAGTTGAGCCAGTGTCGAAGAGTGCATACACCTCGTTCTTAGCTATTGTGCCTTGGAGTCTCAGTGTTTGGGGTGCATCAATACCTGACATAGCCTCCAGGGATACAGTGGGGTGCAGGTCCTTGTGGGGTTACTCTGTAGAGGATCAATGCAATACAAATCACTCGCCTGCTTGAGCTCAACTTTGTGAAGCTCCTCCCTGGTCACTTGCTCTTCCCAAGACTCTTGGCAGTCTAATTGACCCTCGATCTGCATTAGGGACCTTCCCTTGCACCTGTGACCCCTCACCCACTTCTCATTGCACCTATAACACAGGTTCTTTGCTCTCTTCTCTGCTAGCATTTGATCAAATTGGGTCAGTTTGGCCTCCTCAACTGTGGTTGTGCCTTTGCCCTCCCCTGCTATATTGGACTTCAATTCTGTAAGAGTAGCTCTTGGCCCCCTGATTTTGGAATGAACAGAGGGAATCGAGCATATCTCTTTTGCGACACTATAATGGTTTCTCTAGCTTGAGCCTCCCTATAGGCAGACGTCACTGTAAGGGGGTGCTTGAGTATTACCTCCTATTGGATTTCCTTCTTCAGCCCCGATATGAAGCAATCCACAAGCACTGGCATGGTTAAAGGCCTACTTAAGTGGCTATACTTGATGAACTCTTTGTGAATTTCTTGCATCGTGCCTGTCTGCCTTAGTTTAAGTAGGGTCTCCGTGGGGTTGAGGAGCTCTGCAGGCCCAAATTGATGTAACATCTCCCTCTTTAAGGTCTCCCAATGCACCTCCATCCCATACTACCGCTTGAACCATCTCCACCATATCAGTGCATCGTCCCTCAGATAATACACAGCAAAATCCACATGGTGTTTCTCCTCTATCCTCTGGGTATCAAAGTGATGCTCTAGATGAAAAAACCAATTGCTAACATCTTTCGTACCATAAAAAATAGGGATCTCCAACTTGGTGTGCCTTGGAAAAATTTGGTGGTACCTATCATAGTCATCTTGTTCTCTCCTTCCCCATCGCCTTTCCTCCATTCTCTCCCATGGGGGGTTTGGTTTTAAGGGTTGTAAGGGTATAGACGGAGGTGTAGGAGCCCTTTGCTGGTTAATCATCCCTCCTGGAAATGGGTTCTCCAACCTGGGTGGGGATCTATCATGGAAGGGACTCATTCTCTGTAGGAGGCTTTGCATTTCGTCAAACTGGGCTCGAATATGGTGTTGGACCCCATTAAACTGGTTCTGAACGGTGGTGGTGAAGTTCCTCATCGACATCTCCATCATATCCATCCTCTTTTCTAAGTCGGTCGACTGTTGGGGATCAACACTCCTAGGAGTAGATCCCCTTGTCGTATTGCTCGGTGGTCCAATTCCAGATCCAGATTCAAGGAACGTTGAGCTTCCGACGGGTTCAATCGTTGTCGATGGGGGAATGGACTCTAATACCACTGATGCAACACCTTGTGGAGGTGGCGCCACATCTCGGTGAGGATTTAATCGAGTGTTCACAGGAGACATAGGCGATCGAAAATAGGTGAAATCACACAAAAGAAACACAAAACCAAGCAAAACTTGAGCAGCAAGGAAAGTAGAGAACTAAAGAAAGGAAACGAAAACAAACTGAATTATCTTCTCATTCATAGCATCAACATTTTACAAGGCCATCTATATAGCTGCCAAAATGACGAAGTGCGCTATGCGCGTGCCCAGAACAGTGCCAACTACCCTGCACAGTGTTACCTACCCTCACCTCTCCTTCACTCATAGGCAGCCACGTGTCACGTGCGCTGCCCGTGAGAAGAAAGTGAAGGGTTATTTACGCAAAATTCATTGTGTTATTTGCAGAAAAGCCCCCCAAAGAGCTAATATTGACGCAGGGGCTGATACGCCATCTTTTACACTGAGATCGGCTATATCTAAAGATAAGATGCAGTAGGCTCAACTGCATCAATCCACCTGTAATAAATAATGAGAAAAAACAAAACAAGAATTCAGCTGGTTAACCTACGCAAAAAGAGAACTTATAAAAGAAGAAGTAACTGAAAGGAGGAGCTGCGGATCTCCAAAAAGCACATAGACGGTTTTTTGCTTTCAAGAAAAGTTGTAGATCTTTTCAATTATAATCACGAGTTTTCTCGAAATATGCATCCCAAAAAACTCCTAGATTATATTTTTAGGTTCTTAGTACAGAAAACTTGTTAACTTTTATTTTCGGGAAAAGATATTCCCTAAGATTAAGTCAATTGGATTATGTGACCAAGTATTGACGGCTCCCTAAAAATACAATTAATCCCCACCAGTAATTTAATCGCACATCTTAAAAAAAAAATTTAAATAAATAAAATAAAATAAAATAAAATAAAATAAAATTTAGAGATATTAGAGACTAGAGATTAGAGATTAGAGATATCTTTATTTGGAAATGTATTTTTTGTACCAATAAATAAAATAAAATAAAATAAAATAAAATAAAATTTAGAGATATTAGAGACTAGAGATTAGAGATTAGAGATATCTTTATTTGGAAATGTATTTTTTGCACCCCTAAATTTCAATTTATTACATTCAAAACGCTAATTTTTTTTTTTTTTTAAATGTCTATGAGAGCATCATATAATATGTATGTGCTGACTAAACTAAACTAAAGGCAGGCCAACAAAAGGAAGTACGTTCTTTTGTCAAAATACAATCAGGTACTCTATGGAGATTACACATGTAAAAGCAAGATAAGGACCAAGGCCGCAACACCCCCCCCCCCCCCCCCCCCCCCCCCCCCCCCCCCCAACTTCAGACTCCCGATTTTTTCGCAATTTTGGAAGCCTCTAAAAAAGTTTTTCTTGTATTTATATATACGTATTTTGCGCGTAAATTTTTTTACGGGCTCCCAAATTAATTTTTTTGGCATTTGTTTTTAAAATAAGTACTTGGAATTACTTATTTTAGTTGGGCTTGAATTTGTATTAAATTTTTTTTTATCAAATTCCTAAATCTTTATCCGTTTCTTTATATATATCGGTTTTAAGAAATGTAGCAAGAAAAAAAAAATTATCAACTTTTTAAAAAAATAAATTTAGTATAAAAGGCCCATTTCAGGAATTCGCCTTGACCCCGTAACTCGGGGCCGACTTTGATAAGGACGTTATTGTTGTTGTTGTTTTTCCTCAGTATTTTCGCCTTTACATAATAATATAATAATATAAAATTAACATTAATTGTATAAAGTGAGTAAGTGAGTAACTCATGTGAAATATGTAGTTTCTAGAAACCATAGTTGTGGGCCCTAACCATTGTCATTACAAAAAAGAAAGCACACTTGGAGTGCCCTGAGAAAAAGGGTTGATGAAGAAAAGATCACATCCCTTAATTAAGTTATTTATCTTACCTTAATTAATCTCCTTCCTAAATATCTTCAAATATCTAGTGCAATTGAGATCTCCCAAAAGCTACTTGTTTCTAAACTGATTGTGACCAGATTGATGCCCATCACCAAATCCTTCAAAGATAACATTTGATTATGTAAAAGTTTTGTACATTAGACCCCTTAAATAGTAATATCATTATAGTTTAAAACAAGGCACTAATTGTTAATTAGAGGCTATCCTTTAAGTTTACCTTTAAACCAACATAAAAGTACAGGAAAATGGAGAACCATTCTCTGAAAAAGTGCTGGTTGATATTTCTCTTGTTGTTGTTTGCTTCTTTCTATGATATCAAAGTGGTGTTGGTAAACGGAGGTGAGTAATTTGCTTGGTTTTTAGTTTTGTTCATCTTTCCAGTTCTGAAAAGTTTTTTTTTTTTTTTTTAATTTTATTTTAAATTTCAAGAAAACATTGACAAGGCAAGGGTTCTAGGAGAAAGGGAAGTAAGTCGACCTCCGGCGCCTTTGGGGAATCCAGGGAAGCACTACTTTCCTCCGCAAACTCCATGGCCATGCTAAAAGCTTGTATTGTGAAGAGTGGGAGGATGAATCGCGAGATCTTTAATATGTATATAGACAAAATATTATTAGAGAGGAAGCTAGAACATATTTGTGTAATTTAATTTATAGTTTCTTTTGAGAATGCCATCATCTATCTCATCATGCATGGAGATACAAAATAAGAAGTGGTGTTAAATCTAGCTCCAATATCTTTTTCCATATATATAAATACTAGTAATTTACACGTACGATGTATGTTTTAAAATTTTCAAAAATTAAAAATAAAAGCTTTGAAATAGGGAGGATTTGAACCGAAAATCTTATTTATATTAGTTGTTGCCGCTAAATCTGGTGTGGGGGTAAACAGATAGTATTTGTGGATTCTTAGGAAAACTGAATAGCAAACCTGTTACCTGTTCCGCCGGATTTTGACGCTGACTCCTGCTGTACACCTACAAAAAGTGCGAGACACCAGGGTTGTTCCCGGCGACGCACCCTCCGACGCTCAAGTCAGTAATCAGGAATGATTATGAGAGAGCGCAAAAACTGGAAAAAGATTGATTACCTCTTAATGGAGATGGATGGGGGTATTTATAGGCACCGCTGGGATCAGATTAGGAATGTAATCCCCCTGTGGTTAGATAAGGAATATAATCTCTAATCCCCAGTGAAGGGATAGATATGAATCAGGGCCGTTGATTAGGATTTAATCAGAAACCCTAATTCTATCCCTTCTGGACCGGGTTTGCTGCAGGTTGAAATCCGCACCCAGTTGAGGTGGATCCGTTTGCGGGTTAGTGGGTCTTCGAGAAGGAGAACCAGTACCCGCTTCAGACCCATTGGTAGGTGAAATTACCGTTTTACCCCTGGACTTCAAGATTCGTGCCCGATTTGGACGGTTCCGATTTAACCCCATTTTTAGACATATCACGAGCCCCCCACTTCCGAAGACTGAGTTTGATCAGCCTTTGAGGAGTAGTTTTACTGTTTTAATGGCTAACAGAGTTGTATCGGAGTCCAAATAGAAGGTTTTTGAATCTTGAAGGAGGTAGTATGGCGATTTTTCAAGTTGGTTGAACTCTGAGTTGCTCCTGAGCTCTTATGGTCATGTGGTATTCTCGCAGGAATATTCTCTTAACTTTGCGAAGTGTCAATTCGTCATTCGGGGGTTTTAAAAGTTTGTTCTTGGCAACAATTATTTGTTTGGGGATCAGGAAATGTTTCCCCAACTTTATAATTATTTTCCAGGGGTTCTTTCTTAATTTCCTGAATTTTTAATTGTTTTTTCGCAACTTTTTGGCGAATGGCTCGACCGTTTTCCTTCGTTGTGCGGCCTACATACTTGTATCACATCACCGACCCCTTCGTGCGCTCGCTGTCGAGGAGGCCGAAGTCCGTAGGTGGTTCGGCACCCTCTGTCGAAGAGCTGAGGCACCTCGGCTAGGTCGTGAGTGCGGAGACGGAGCTCAGCGGGGTCCGAGGTAGCTTTTTCCATGTAACAGGGTCGGTGTCAAGAGCGCTCGGCAGCTGGTGTCGAACCCCAATTTTTCCCTGTGACAGGGTCGGTGTCAAGAGCACTCGGCAGCGGGTGCCGAACCCCAATTTTTCCCTGTAACAGGGTCGGTGTCAAGAGCGCTCGGCAGCTGGTGCCGAGGTCCAACTTTCCCTGTAACAGGGTCGGTGTCAAGAGCGCTCGGCAGCTGGTGCCGAACCCCAATTTTCCCCTGTAACAGGGTCGGTGTCAAGAGCGCTCGGCAGCGGGTGCCGAACCCCAATTTCTCCCTGTAACAGGGTCAGTGTCAAGAACGCTCGGCAGCTGGTGCCGAACCCCAATTTTTCCACGTAACATGGTCGGTGTCAAGAGCGCTCGGCAGCTGGTGCCGAACCCCAACTTTTCCATGTAACATGGTCGGTGTCAAGAACGCTCGGCAGCTGGTGCCGAACCCCAACTTTTCCATGTAACATGGTCGGTGTCAAGAACGCTCGGTAGCTGGTGCCGAGGTCCAAGACTTGTCGTTTTTGGTGGAGGATGCCCTGCGGAGTTGGTGGCTTCTGCGCTCCTGGCAGACGTGGCAGCCATTAAATGTGATGGCTTCTGAACTTCTGACAGCTCTGACAAATGAGACGTTCATGTAATGCAGTGACCTCTGAGCTTCTGTCAGATGGGACAGCAATTAATGCGATGTATGGCTTGGCGTGGCGAACAAGGCGACGGTTTGGGTCGCTTTTGTCGTTTTGTGTGTATGGGCCGGCAGTCTGGGCCCATTAACCTCGTTTTGTGTGCCCCTCTCTATAAAACCTCACCCCCCTCTCTCATTTTTCACTTCTCCTCTCTTTTGCTCAGGCGGTTATTTGTGCTCAGCAAGTGATTCCGGTGATTTCAGTTCGTTTTCCGGCAAAGTTTCCGACAACAAATCTTTTTAAGGTAATTTATACTAAGTTTCTTTCGAAGTATAAATATGTCTCTTCCCTCCATCTCCGACTCGTCTTCTTGGTCCGAGCCCTCCCTTGAAGTCGTCGAAGCCCACACTCCGAGTCGGCCAGATAAGGGCAAGAAGGTGTTCGGCAAAGATTCGATCGTGGAGGAGCCGAAGCGTATGGGGGAGTTCGGCAGATTGTCGGGGCAACTGACGAAACTTCACAGGGTTCGAGAGCTTCCGGAGGAGCACACCGAGCGAATTGTTCACGGGAGGGGGAGGACTTTTAAGGAGAACGCGGCGAGGGAGACGACCGAGGCGGGTGAGACGGTGTCGATCCTCCGCGAAGAAGACCTGGGAGTGATCCGGGACTGTTTCCACATCCCGGAGGAGTACGAGCTTATGCTACCGGGTCCCGGGGTTAGGGCTAACTCGCCGCTGCCAGTGACCATGTGTTGCTGGCCGGTCGATGCCTTTATCGTCGGGGCTCGGCTACCTCTCCATCCGTTCGCAATCCTCGTTCTGAGGTGGTTTGGGGTCAGCCCCATCCAACTTATGCCGAACGCATGGAGAGTCATAAACGGCTTCGTACTTCACTGCCAGGCCGCTGGGATCGAGCCGGAGCTGAATGTACTTCGGACGATCTACCGTCTTCATCAAGGGAACCGGTCGGAGTTCCGGTACTATTTGGCTCTGAGGCATGGTGGTAGGCTCGTTATATGCCCCGACTCCATCAAGCACTGGCGTGAGAAGTTCTTGATAGTGCGGAGTGCGGAGGCCTGGCCTATCCCTTCCGGTTGGGTGGAAGGGGTGCCGAAGAGGTTGAAGGCGCTGCCCAAGCTTTGCCCTAAAGAAGAAGAAGCAGTTCGGACACTTCTCGATCGGCCGAAGTATGATTGGAAGGAGCTGACCGAGGACGTCTTGTTCAGGGGGGGCTATGCCGCGTAGATCCCAGTACGCGGCTTCTTTTACGCTTTCGTGCTTTGTTTTTCGTACTTTATTTTTCATGATTTGTATTGTGCTAACTAACTTTGTCTTTAATGCAGAGGCTATGGACTACGAGGCGGTGTTGGCCTTGAGGGCGGGCCTCGCCAGTAAGGCACCGAAGAAGCGCAAGAGGGTGGCCACTAAGTTGCCGATCGCCAAGCCTCCGAGGGTCACGGAGGTGGCCGAGGATGTGGAGACCCTCGGAAGCCCGGCCGCTGCCGATGGAGGTGCCTCGGCGTCAACCGGGGTCGGCGAGTTCTCCATCGCCGTAGCCCTCGGGTTGGCGACGCCCCCGCTGACGGTGGTGGCCGAGGGGCTCCTGACCGAGAAGCACAAAAGGATCCATGTTCCGGACTGACAAGTTCGGAAACATGACGGATTCCTCGGCAACTCCTTGGCGAGTATGAAGGCGGTCAAGCATCTGGCGACGCCGAAGGATCGCGCTGCCATGGAGGCCAGGCAAGAAGGCGACGACGTCATCGAGATTGCTCGCTCGGCGGTCTCGGTAAGTGCTGAATTTTTGCTATCTTTGATTCTCTTTGGGTCTAATTTCTCTATCTCTTTTAATACCTTTTTCCTTGATGCAGATCATCGTCCATTTTGGTCACCTCACAGAGAGGTTGACGGCTCTGGAGAAGGAGCTGAAATAGGAGTCCGACCAAGCTCGGAAGGAGAAGGCTCGGATGGGGAACGAGCTCGACATGCTCCGGGTCGAGTTCGAAGGGAAGACGGCGAGGGTCGAGTACCTCGAGGGCCAGGTCGCGAAGCTGGAGGGCGACCTTCTTCGCCAGAAGGAGGAGGCGGCCAAACAATTGGCTGAAGCGGTAGAGGCCAAAGCTACCGCGGTGAAGGAGGCGGAGGACGCGACCATGGTGAAGGCGCAAGGGTTTCTTGCCCAGAACATGGCCAAAGCCTACGCCGAAGCCCTCGCCCGGGTGACGAAGGCGTACCCTGACGTGGACTGCTCAGGATGGAGATTGTTCCCGGGCCACGTCGAAGGCTTCGACCCCGAGTCGGAGGGAGAAGAAGAAGAAGAAGGGGAGGACGAAGTCGAGGCTGAAGTCGAAGTCGTCGCCGAGGTCCCGGGGTCTGTGGTTACCCCGCTGGCGGTGGTGACCCCTTCAGAGACGTCGACCCCCACCCCTCCTCGCCGCCCTGGGAAAGAAGTCGTGCCCTGACTCCGCTCGCTTTTTCTTTTCTTCTGGTTTTTTTTTGTAATGCCTAATCGCGGACTGGCCACCGCTTTTTGTAATGAATGAAAAAACATCTTTTTGGGTTCGACTCTGTGTGTCTCCATCTTTTCTCAACAATTCTTGAAAATTTGTTGTTTACTTCGACTTTTTTTCAGCTTGTGGTGGTGACTCAAGCCGTCGAGCCCACTCGCTCGGATGACAATGCTCAGGCCGAGGTTGGCTTAGGGGCGACGAGGCTGTGCTTGGCGAGGTGCCGAGAGCAGCTCTATGAAGTCGAGCTAGGATTGCGCCGAGCCAAAAGCGAGCGGAACCATCTCCAACTCATCCTGGATCGGCGAGACATCGAGATCCAGCGACTGGAGAGCAGAATTGCCGAGATGACCCCCTTAGGGAAGGATGAAGGTTCGTCGACCGCCTTTAGCTATGACCTTCGGATCAAGTGCATTCGCCACACTTTGTCAAAAATAACAGCGGAGATGGACGATCTACTTTCTGAGATCCGTCACCTGCAAACTGTAGAGTCAGAGCTTCAGACGGAGGGAGAGGGATTGACGGCCGAGGTGGCCAAACTGACGAGCGAGCGTGACGAACTGACGGCCGAGGTCGACGCGCTGAAGCGAGCCACGGTGGACAAGAGCATCGAAGTCACTCATCTCCGCCGTCTTATCGCCAGTCGATCTGGCGTGCTGAACTCCGCAATACCCCCTCGCTTCGAGGTCAATGTAAAAGACAACTCACTGAGGGAGCGGATCTCAGAGCTGGAGGCGGAGGTGGCTCACCTCAAACCGCGTTCGGGGCCAATCAACGTCAGGAGCACTTCGTGTACTCGCGCAGAGAGCGAGCGTGGCATTTCGTTTTATGAGCTCGCGACTCGTTCGCCCATCGGCCAACCTAGTCCCGGGGACGCACAAAGTGCTGTCGCCATTTCATCGAGCGGAGCATCCGTCGGAGCGGCTGTTAGGAGCAGCGCCGAGGACACGTCTCAATTCGTTGGTTTGGGGTCAAGTTCCGGAGGTAAACGTCGCCGCCCTCAAGTGTCCTTGAAGCGGAACATCCCTACGCCACGGAGGCGTTGAAGAGATTTTTTTTGAAGTTTTTGTATTTAGCCTAAGTGTAACAGGTCGACATTGTAACTTTTTCTTTTTGACGCCTTGTAATCTTGTTGTATGGAAGAGTTGCCTTGTACTGCATCCCAACTCTTAATAATATTTCTTTCTTGGACTTGTATGTTTTTCGTTGCTCTGTGTGGTTACTTTGTTTGTGACGGCGTCTATTGTGTTGAGGTCATAGAGCGGGACTTCCGCTCGTTTGGGGGTCAGCGTTGCAAGGATTCGGCCAGGGGCGCCGACGGCCGAACCATCGTTAGAGTTGTTCAACGATTGTGGGAGCAATTCCGAATGGCGAACTACTTCTAGCTCGCTTAGGAGCGAACTTGCGAAGTAGAATCGAGCCAAGTGTTGGACTCCGAACCATCGTTAGAGTTGTTCAACGGTTGTGGGAGCAATTCCGAATGGCGAACTACTTCTAGCTCGCTTAGGAGCGAACTTGCGAAGTAGAATCGAGCCAAGTGTTGGACTCCGAACCATCGTTAGAGTTGTTCAACGGTTGTGGGAGCAATTCCGAATGGCGAACTACTTCTAGCTCGCTTAGGAGCGAACTTGCGAAGTAGAATCGAGCCAAGTGTTGGACTCCGAACCATCGTTAGAGTTGTTCAACGGTTGTGGGAGCAATTCCGAATGGCGAACTACTTCTAGCTCGCTTAGGAGCGAGCTTGCAAAGTAGAATCGAGCCAAGTGTTGGACTCCGAACCATCGTTAGAGTGAGGAGTTAAAAGCAGAGAGATGTAGACAATAGTAAAATATGAAAAAGCTTTCTTTATTAATGACTAACAGTTGGCTGCTTCTAAAGTTGCGAGCCGTTATTACAAGAGAGGAAATAAAAGAAAAACCAAACAAGTAATAGGAGAGGAACGGTTCGACATCCCCGAATACTTAGAGAGGCATTGGTGCTCTCTCTTGGTATTTCAGGAGATGGTCGGCATTCCAGGTCCTGGGGATCTCCCTGTCTTCGAGGTCTTCTAGTCTATATGTGTCGGGCCGAATGACTTTGGCGATCTTGTGGGGTCCCTCCCAATTCGGAGCTAGTTTGCTCTGCTGACCGAGAAAAGAGATGGCTAACTTTCTGAGGACCAGGTCCCCTTCTTTGAGGTTGGTAGGACAGACTTTCTAATTGTATGCCAACTCGATCCTTCTTCGGTAGCTTTGTTGTCGAACGGCAGCTCTTTCTCGAATCTCGTTAATAAGGTCTAGACTTGCTCGGAGCTCTCCGGCATTCTGCTCTTCTTCATAAGCCATTAGCTGGGGAGAAGGTATTCCAACCTCCAGGGGGTTCATAGCTTCGGACCCATAGGTGAGGTTGAATGGGGACTCGCCTGTGGGGGTCCGTTTTGTGGTGCGGTAGTTCCACAGCACGTTGGAGAGCTGATCGACCCACAAGCCTTTGGAACATTTATCCAACCTCTTCTTAATGCCGGAGAGGATCTGTCGGTTAGCATTCTCGACTTGGCCATTCGACTGGGGATGGGAAACGGAGGAGAATCTGTGTTGGATGGCGAGGTCTTCACATAGAGCTTGGAAGGCGGCCCCTGTGAACTGGGTTCTGTTGTCTGTTATGAGGACCCGAGGGACCCCGAATCGGCAGATAACATTCTTCCAAAAGAACTGAATGACCTTGTTCTCAGTGATCGTGGCCAAGGGCTCGGCCTCTATCCATTTCGAGAAGTAGTCGATTGCCACGACTAAGAATTTGAACTGACCGGGAACCGGCGGAAATGGCCCTAGTAAATCCATCCCCCACATGGAGAAAGGGATTGGACTTGATAGGGAAGTTAGTGGAGCTTGTGGGAGGCATCGGATGTCGGAGTACTTTTGACAGGAGCTGCATTGCCGAACGTGTCGTTCGGCGTCTCGTAGGAGAGTGGGCCAGAAATATCCGTAATTCAAGACTTTACGGGCTAAGGATCTGGATCCCGAATGTGCCCCGCCGATGCCCTCGTGAAGTTCTTGTAGGGCGTAGTCGGCTTGCTCGGGGGAGAGGCATCTCAGGTAAGGCCGGCCGTCTACCTGTATGAAGGAGCATTTATATAGGATGCCTCCGATTAATGTGTAACGCTCGACTCGAGTTCTCACTCTTCGTGCTTCCTTAGGATCTTCGGGGAGGAGCCCGTCCCTTAAGAATTCAACGAGAGGCTTCATCCAGTTATCTTCAAGCAGGACAGGCAGCGACTCCATAGAGTCGGAAGTTTCGTCCTCTATACTTGGCTTCAGAAGGATCTCTATCAAGACGGTTTGCTCGAGACCTTGAAGTGAGGAAGAGGCTAGTTTGGAGAGGGCGTCGGCCTGAGCATTTTCTTCCCGGGGTATTTGTTGGATGAGGGCTTCTTCAAACAGTGCCATGAGGCTCCTGACTTTGGCTAAGTATTTAACCATCCTGTCATCACGTGCTTCATACTCGCCGAGGACCTGATTCACGACTAGCTGAGAGTCGCTAAAGATCCTGAGGCGTTGCGCCCCTGCGTTGCGAGCCATTCCAAGGCCGGCTATCAGTGCCTCGTATTCTGCTTCGTTGTTAGAGGCCTTAAAGTTGATACGGAGGGAGTATTGGAGGATGAAATCATCTGGGCCAGCCAGAATGACCCCTGCCCCGCTTCCCTCATTGCAGGAGGATCCATCCACATAAACTGACCAGACGGGTGGTCCCTTCACTGCTTGGCTGAACTCGGGGATGGTACTTTCAACTATGAATTCTGCTAAGGCCTGAGCATTGATCACGGTCCGAGGCTGATAAGTTATATCGTGCTGGCTCAGCTCGATAGACCACTTCATAAGATGACCGGAGGTCTCCGGCTTGTGGAGCACTTGCTTCAGCGGTTGATCGGTAAGAACGACCACCGAATGAGACTGAAAATACGGGCGAAGCTTTCTCGCGGCCATCACCAGGGCATAAGCCATCTTTTCTATCTTTGGGTAGCGGAGTTCGGCATCCCGAAGTACTTTGCTCACATAGTAGATGGGCTTTTGAGCCCGGTCTTCTTCCCTTACTAAAACGGCGCTGAGGGTCTGCTCGGAGGCTGCCATGTAGAGGTAAATGGGTTCACCAGGAATGGGTTTGCTGAGGAGAGGAGGGTTGACGAGGTAAGTCTTGAGCTGTTCGAACGACTCCTGTTGCTGCTGACCCCATTCGAAACCTTTAGCCCCCCTGAGGGCCTTGAAGAAGGGAAGGCATTTCTTCCCAGACTTCGAGAGAAAACGCCCTATGGCGGCTAGGCGGCCTGTTAGCCTCTGAACTTCCTTAACATTATTGGGAGGGGCCATGTCTAATATGGCCTTGATTTTCTCAGAGTTTGCTTCAATTCCTCATTGGCTGACCATGAAGCCGAGGAACTTTCCTGACAAGACACCGAACGCACACTTATTCGGATTGAGTCTCATGTTGTGCCTTCTCAGAACATCGAATGCCTCCTGTAGGTCAGTCACATGATCGGCTCCTCGGATGCATTTTACAAGCATGTCGTCAACATACACCTCCATATTCCGGCCGATTTGAGCTGGGAAAACCTTGTTGACGAGGCGTTGGTATGTTGTGCCTGCATTCTTCAAACCGAAGGGCATAACCTTATAGCAGTAGAGGCCCTGGTCGGTCACGAATGAGGTCTTCGGGATATCCGGAGGGAACATCCGAATCTGGTTGTAGCCTGAGAAGGCATCCATGAAGCTGGGGAGCTCATGTCCCGAGGTGGCATTAATCAGAGTGTCAATACTCGGAAGAGGGAAGGGATCCTTGGGGCAAGCCTTGTTTAGATCGGTAAAATCGATACAAATCCTCCAAGTCCTATTGGACTTCTTCACCATTACTACATTCGCCAACCACTCGGGATAGTTCACCTCTTGTATGAACCGGACCTTCAAGATCTTGTCCACCTCCTCTTTTATGGCTAACTGGCGCTCGGGGGCGAACTTGTGCCTCTTCTGTTGAACTGGTTTGGACCCCGGAGCAACGCTGAGGTGGTGGACCAAGAGCTCTTCGAAAATTCCGGGCATTTCTGCAGCTGACCAAGCAAAGAGGTCTCGGTTCCTTCGGATGCACTGTACTATGTCCGAGCATAGGGCGGACGGGAGGGTCTTGCTAACAAAGAACTTTCGAGTTGGATCCTGCTCAGAGAAGAGCACCTCCTCCAATTCATCCACCGGCTCGGACGTCGGTCGGGCAGCATCTTGGGGGATTTCCAGAGTTTCTAGGGATAGGACTGGACCGAGGGTAGAGGTCATGTAGCACTTGCGGGCCGTTTCCTAATTGCCTTTTACTTCCCCTACTCCGGCCTGAGTGGGAAACTTCATTTTGAGGTGATAGGCGGAAGGGACGACTTCAAGGGCGGCTAGGCCGGGCCGACCCAGAATGACGTTGTAAGCTGCAGGAACATCTACGACCATGAAGTCCATCGACTCCGTTCGGGTAGTAGGAGTTTTGCCAGCGGTTACATCGAGGGTGATCACCCCTTCAATAGTCACTGGCACTCCCGTGAACCCATGGAGAGTGTAGCCGGCGGGCTTGAGTCTGTCTCGGAAGAGCTTTAGGCCTTTAAAAGCGGCGAGGAAGAGGATGTTAACAGAGCTGCCATTGTCCACTAGGATCCTCTCCACTTTGAAGTTCGCCATGTGGAGGTTGATAACGAATGCGTCACAATGGGGAGTGCGGACACCTTCAAGATCTTCGTCTGAGAATGTGACGGGCACTCCGAGGCCTTTAGGAGGAGGGGTGGCGCGAACCGAATTGACTTCCCTAATGAACGCCTTTCGAGAGGAGTTGGAGGAGCCCCCCATTGGGCCCCCGTGGATGAGGTGTAGGACACGTTCCTCTTCGAAGTCGGGCGTTTCATCGCGTTCAGGACGCTTATTAGCCCCCCGAGGCGGGGGAGGAAGTTCGGCTCGGTCCTTTCTCACGAACCTGGTCAGCTGCCCCCTCTGGATGAGGGCTTCTATCTCATTCTTCAAGGCCCGACAATTATTGGTGTCGTGGCCATGGTCCCGGTGATAACGGCACCACTTCTCTTTATCCCTCTTCTTGGCGGGGGTGTTCATCCTCGGAGCAGGAGGTATGATCCCTTCCTTCTCAACTTCCATCAGAATGGTGGAGACATTGGTGGTGAGAGGAGTAAATTTCTCGAATCTGGGGGGGGGGCGGTACTGGCCGGCATTATCCTTCTGGAGCTTCTTGGCTCCCTCCTCTTCTGTTCCCTTTCTCTTAGACCCGGAGGAAGACCCCTCCAAGTTGGGGCAGTGCTCGGCTTCTTCGGCCCGAATATACTTTTCACTTCGGAGGAGGAGGTCAGAGAAGTTCTGCGGGGGCTTCTTGGCGAGGGAGGAGCGGAGGCTGGAGTTGAGGATATTGGATTGAAATGCTGCTGCAGTTACCGACTGGTCGAGGGAGGCTATGGACCTGGCCTCAGCTGTGAACCTTTTCATATAGTCTCTCAGCTTCTCACCCTTCTTTTGGTGGAGGTAGAGTAGCGAGATGCTGGTCTTCTCAGTTCTGTGACTACTCACGAAGTGGACGACGAAGAGAGTCTCAAACTACTCGAAGGAGAATATTGAGGAAGGGGCGAGGCGAGAGTACCATTCTCGAGCTGGGCCCTTGAGAGTTGCGGGAAAGGTTTTGCAGAGCAAGGCATCAGAAGCTTGATAGATGAGCATGAGGGTCTTGAAGCTTTCGATGTGATCGACGGGGTCAGTCTCCCCGGAATAGGTCTCAAATTGAGGAGGCTTGAAGCCGATTGGTACGGGTGCATCCATTATGGTTCGGGAAAAAGGAGGTCGACTAGGACAAAGGGTCCTTCCTCTGAGCTCTTCTTCTCGGTCTAACTGACCCAAGCGCCTCTCCATCTCGTGGAGACGGCGATAGACAGCGTCGTCCCTTCGACGGTAATCAGCTGAGCCTTTAGACACGTCTTCGTACGAGGGAGAGTGGGGGCTACGACGTCGGTAGCTCCTGGAGCGACGAGGACTTGGCATATGCCGGGAGTTGCTAGGAGCGGGAGGAGGAGTCGGGGACCGTCGGCGAGGACTTCGAACCGGAGGAGGAGAGGGGATCTTTGGAGCATTGGTGTTGGGACGGAGGTTGAGAGCTTGCAGGACGGTCGCTTGGAACTGCTGGAACTCGGCACGGGTGATGGGTGCCTCATTGTCCCTAGTCTGTTGCCGACCTGCAGGGGAGTGTGGTCTTCTTCTGTGATGTTCGGGGGACTCTCTACGCCCCCTTCGGATTGGGGCCTTCTGTTGTCTCGGCGGTGAGGACATCGCTTATCCGGACGGTGTTGGCCGGAGGCTCCCTCTCGGGCCAGCTTTTCATCCAGACGGTGGCGAAGATCCTCATCCTTCTGCCGATTGAGGACGGTATTACAAAGGTCGGAAACTTGGGGATTGTGGGAGGCCATCGAATCCGAAGAGGCATTGTGGATGGAGACATGGTCCGGATGGAGAGGTTGCTTCTGCGGGTTGGGACCCTTAGGAGGTTGTTGATTCTGAGGAGGCAGGTCCTATTGAAGAGGGTCCACGGCTTGAGAAGGAAGTTGCCCCTACTGTTGAGCGGGCTGAGGGGAAACTTCCTGTTGCCGATCGGGGTTGGGCCCTCGGTTGGACCCTCTGGATCTAACTTTCCTAGGAGGCATGGCTGGAGAAGATCTAACCAACGGGAAGAGGGGAGGTTGCTATTCGTTAGTTTCCCACAGACGGCGCCAATCTGTTGCCGCTAAATCTGGTGTGGGGGCAAACAGATAGTATTTGTGGATTCTTAGGAAAACTGAATAGCAAACCTGTTACCTGTTCCGTCGGAGTTTGACGCTGACTCCTGCCGTACACCTGCAAAAAGTGCGAGACACCGGGGTTGTTCCCGGCGACGCACCCTCCGACGCTTAAGTCAGTAATCAGGAATGATTATGAGAGAGCGCAAAAATTGGAAAAAGATTAATTACCTCTTAATGGAGATGGATGTGGGGTATTTATAGGCGCCGCTGGGATCAGATTAGGAATGTAATCCCCCTGTGGTTAGATAAGGAATGTAATCTCTAATCCCCAGTGAAGGGATAGATATGAATCAGGGCCGTTGATTAGGATTTAATCAGAAACCCTAATTCTATCCCTTCTGGATCAGGTTTGCTGCGGGTTGAAATCCGCACCCAGTTGAGGTGGATCCGTTTGCGGGTTAGTGGGTCTTCGAGGAGGAGAACCAGTACCCGCTTCAGACCCATTGGTAGGTGAAATTACTGTTTTACCTCTGGGCTTCAAGATTCGTGTCCGATTTGGACGGTTTCGATTTAACCCCATTTTTAGCCATATCATTAGTTATGTACGTGCATTACACATGTTGGTAGATTGACAAATGACAGCAAGGCCTTCTCCCTTTATAATATTAGAGATTAGTGATATATATATATATATATATATATATATATATATATATATATATACATACACACTAGTGTCATGCACGTGCGATGCACGTGGGGGAAGAAGGAAAAAGACAAAAAAAAAGAAAAATAATTTCCAAACTGATCCACTGGCGAAAATATTTACCAAACCGGTCCACTTTTGCACGTGCACGCGGAGGAAGAAGGGAAAAAGACAAAAAAAGGAAAATAATTTCCAAACTGACCCACTTCCGAAAATATTTACCAAACTGGTCCACGTCCGAAAATATTTACCAAAGTGGGTTATTTTGTCAACACGTCCGCTGCACGTGTTGGCTTGAAAATGACAAACAATGACACTAAGGCCTTCTCCCATTATAATATTAGAGATATATATATATATATATATCTCTACTATTATAATGGGAGAAGGGCTTAGTGGTATTTGTCATTAATTTTTTTTTTTTTTTTCATTTTGTCATTTTGAAGCCAAATGACTCATTTTGGTAAATATTTTCAAAAATGGACCAGTTTGGTAAATAGTTTCGGCGGTGGATCAGTTTGGAAATTATTTCCCCTTTTTTTCTTTTTCCTTCTTCCTCCGCGTGCACGTACGAAAGTGGACCAGTTTGGTAAATATTTTCGACGGTTGATCAGTTTGGAAATTTTTTTTTTCTGTCTTTTTCCTTCTTCCTCTACGTGCATCGCACGTGCATGATACTAGTATATATATATATGGGAAAAAAGTATATATATAAAATCCGAGATTATAACTCTGATTGGAAGGAGCCAAGTGGCCATATGGATCGACAAGCCTACGAATGTGGTGTGCATGTCATTTCATTTCTGTTAATTATATTAATTAAATATTGAAATTTGATAGTTGTGTTGGGCATTCAGTGCCCAAAGTGCATCTTAATTGGGAGAACTTTCCGAGACAATTTATGCAAATTAAATGTGCTAAGAAATCAATCTATATTCTTACGACCTCTTAAAGTTGTCTTCATAATGAGTGAGTGTCATCATCCATCTGTGTTTGCTAGTGATACAGCTAAAAATCACAAAATGTGAAGGCTGAATTCTGCAGGCTAGCTGGATAAATGGGTAATGTGAAGGCCGAAGAGTGAAGTCAAAATCCGGAGTCAAGAACCAAGAGTGAGCTAGCTTTGGAGTTGATATTAACGGTAAAACTTCAGTGGTTGACCTTTTCAATCGTAGGCACAACAGCGCGTGCTTTAAACTATTAGATCCAATGACCATTCCACGTATTATTGAATATATAGGTATATTCTCACTATATAAATAATATTATGTGTAATATTATTTTATGGATAACACGTGTGTTACATGTACTAATTGTATGAATATCGGAACGCGGATTGACTGGGTTGAGAACCCAGTATCCAAACTAGTATTTATCTTATAAATACTGGCTTGTGATAGTGGTCTATGTATTCCAATTTTGATACCTAAGATAAATATCTCAAGCATCTTAGTCTATAATATTAACCCTAATTTCTATTGTTATAATCTCTCGTAATCTCTAACACATGTCTTCTTTCGAAATAAATTGTTAAAACTTAAATTGGTTCATTCTCACACCCATTAGTAGCGAAAAGTACCCTATAATTTTTTAGCACAAAAGTTGTGGTTACTTTCTTCTTCTCATGTACACTTTGAGAATTAGTATGTATATTACAATCCAAATTCAGGTTAGATCCTATATAGGATCTTTTGCAAAGAATCCTTTGCTCTATTTCATACCGCATAAATTTTAATTACCTAATAAATCTTTTGTGGAAGAGAAGAAACCCATCAGAACTTATGTTTTCTTGTAACTCCTTTCTCCATATCTCATGGATCTACATAACAACGGTTGTGAAACTCTTTCACTTCACTTCCTTAATTAACCCGGCCCCACTAATCAAACAAATCAATCCCATGCTTATTATGTGATCACTACTTAAAAACAATTTCAAGCACCAACTAGGATTTGCAAACTCGCAGGTCGGTCAATAGGTGAACCGAGAGAAACTACATAACTCCAGGAAGGCTAGTACACCAAATCTGTTCGCAGATTCTAGTTGGACTCTTCTTGTTGTTTAATCTCTCTCTCTCTAACTGGATCTTACAACTGCACGTTTTTTCGAGTAGTAAGAAGATCGGGCTAACACCGATCTAACTGTGATCCATACAAGATAATTATCACGTGCAATGTACATCAAATTATAAAATACACGTGCAAAACCACTGAAACAAACATTGTGCACACAGCCAGCCCCAAATCCAACTCTATAGTAAAGAAGATACACAAACAATGAACAATGGCACACTGAAGACAAAAGAAAGGTGCAATTAAAGCAGTGAATGGTCCAATCGATCAGCGAAGACACAGGCACAGTGGATTGTATATGAGGGGAATTAAGCCGCGCGCACATGCAACACTGCACGGTCTTTCTCAGAGCACTCTGTAGATTCTATCCACCATGCTCCATAAAGAAACAGAGGCGTGCAAGTTGTAAATTGCCTCAAAATAGCTATCACATAATTCAGGATTGCTGGGGAAAAAATTCCTGAACTAGATTCAACATATTCATAGCAATTATTATTATTATTATTATTATTATTATTATTATTATTATTATTTTAAAAATATAAAAGAAATCCTAGAAATCACTTTTTCTTTTTACTAGTAACCCTTGTTATTGAAACAATCAGAAAATGGTATCTAATGTCGGTCGATACTAACATACATTGGCCCAACCACATTCCAATTTTGCATGCCGAGGCGGCTCTCAAGATGTCAGATATTATCGAGAAATGACGGCCGATATCTTAAACCAATACCGATATTTCATAATACTTTTTTAGTCAACTAACTATACAGAGCCCAGTATCTGTATTATTTTTTGATGAACCGGATAGGATCCTAACGACCCCAGCCAAGAGAATATTATTATATCAAAGCAATAAATCGTCATATACACACAATTTTACAAGCTGTAAAATGAACACAACCAACATATAAGAAAGAGCAGCACTAAACAAAGCTAACAACGATAACGAAAAGGAAGCAACATAGAGAAACTAAAATGCCAGAAGCGGAGAAGTGCCCCAGTCCCAGACAAATGAGCTGAACTCCCATCGAGCATCACGTCCTCAAGAACTGAATCTCGGAACGATCCTGCATCCCCTGACCTGATGGAGCATTCTGGTAGCCCAAAGATGGGGGGGCAGCGCAGAAGACTAAACTCCAGCAGCTGGAACAGAGCCTGATCATGCAAGACAAGACAATCAAAGCAGAGCAACATCCATACAAAAAACATCCCCAATGGGCCATCGAAGCACAGCAGAGATATAGGGGTAGCAGGAGCAATACAGAAGCAGTGCACTCAAACAAAAAGATCGATAGATTATGTTGTCGAGCAAGTAAATGCAGAGCAGGAAAAGCAACTAAATGCAGTAATCATTCCATCTAGAGTGGAACAAAGAAAGCTAATAGCACACACCCAACAAACATAACAAGAGAAGCCCAGAAAATTAGCAAAACAACCACATCTAAGTCGCACAAAAGATAAGAACCTGGAGAGGATACACACATCAGATATAAAACCATACATTTAAAGTGAGAACAAAGATTAGGCTTCCATAAAAGCACCCACAAACTGATGATAGAAAGCTACAGTAACCACAAAAGAGCTTCATAACTTAACATAGTTAGAAAGGAAATAGAACCGAAGTCAGAGCAAGCAAGCACCAGTCGCTAAGGCTCACAAAAGGAGTACCCAACAAGTCGCAAAAATCACCGGGAGTGATCAAAAACTAATCTGGCTTCTGCTCATTAAAGCAGGATTCAAGTCTGCAAAATAGCGAGGGAAAGGAGAAGATAAGAATAAACACAAATAACAAGAAAGAGCAGGCGAGCTATAAACTTTGAAGAGTACTAAGACAATTGAAAGCTTCTACTAATATTTGATAAGCTGGAACACTTAAATCAGCAGATTTCAACTTCGTCGACCACAAGTTGAAAAGAAACAACAAATCATCAATCATAGAGAGCCTAGAGTGTCTGCGATTCTGAAATAAGATGGCATTCCTCTCTTTTCAAATAATCCATAAAATGATGTGAATCGTCAGCATCCAGACTTTACGGAACTGAGGGTTCGAAGGCTTAGAATTCCAAACAGAGGATAAATCCGGGGGAATAGCACCTGTGCCCCAAGCCAAAGAACTTATCTTCCACAACGGAAGGACGCTAGCGCATTGAGTAAAGAGATGATCCGCATCTTCCGGATGTTGGGTGCACAGAGCACAAAGTTGACCCCAAGCTAGATTCCTTTTGTTAAGGATATCGACCGTGGGTAACTTATAATTAAAAGCAAGCCAAGAGTTGATAATCACTTTTAGAGGCGCTGAAATATCCCAGAAATATTTAGCAACTGGAGATCTAATACCTTTAGAGTTAAGGAATTTATAAAAGGATTTAACAGAAAACGAACCCGAGGTTGACCACCGCCAACCGATGCCCTCTGAAGATTTCCAATCGAAATTATTTAGTAAAAAGATGAGCTCATCAAAGGCCTCAGCCAGCAGTTGGGGAAGATCAATCAAGAAGGGAATAAACCAGAAACGGTGATTGTCGATAAGGACAAAAGAATCCTCTATAGACGCCAACGGGAAAACCGCCAAATTAAAGAGAGAGGGGAAGGCCGTGGCTAACGAGGTGTTCCCAATCCAAAGATCAGACCAAAATTTAGCTCTAGACCCATCATGGCAGATACGGTAAATACCGCATTGAAAAGCGGACGCTGCCTTCCAAATACCCTTGCCCAGTATCTGTATTAGATCAACCATATGCTATGAAAACAGTAAATACGAAATAAATTGCAAATGGGTCAAGTGATCAGGCTCTCTGTTATGAGCTAATGAGCAAAAAATGGGCTCAAAATCTGTTTGTACTGAGCTAATTTTGAAAGAAATGAATAAGTTGGAGTAGTAAATTCCCCCATGATGCGCATTTATGATTCTATTATAAATCACTGACAATCGTATATAAAAGGTTATAAAAGATGACTTAAATAAGACTTACACGTACGTCCAAATTCTTCACAAAACACAGACATATACGTGCCAAATTGGGACCCATCGGTACCTATTCAACGGTCAACATCCACAGTAGGTCACTAACCTCTAACCCTCCGCCATCTCACTAAAGTGAATAAAAAAGCATCCTATGAGCACTCGATATCTATACGTGCCTCTGACTACCGCTGGATAGGGTTAGAGGCGCATCTCAAAGCAAAACCATTATTCTATGGGTCTTATAGTTGCCTATAGATGGACAGCACGCATAGGGATTTATAATTTATGAGACTAGCTACAGTGCAAAAACAAGGGTGAAGCAAAAATGAGGCCAAGCTGCACGTTAGGCGCTGAATATTCCTGACTCCCCAATAAACTTAGTTGAGTCCACATTGCTCTGTTCTTTGAGATTCGAGACAAAAAGAGAGAATGAAGAAGAGTTGAAGAGGAGAGAATTTTTTTTCCTGTACTGATCCACTTTTTAAAAATATTGAGCAATCTGAACTACTTTTGAAAATATTTATCCAACTGACTCAGTTATGAATACGTCAGTATTAACCGCCATTGAAAATAACGGCATAGATTATTCATATATCGTGGTTTTCAATAACATATGTTAAAAAAAAATCGCATACTATTATTTGGAGTAACCACATCAGTTAACTTATTTTCAATTGTGCACTTTCTCTAACTTGAATTTTTTTTTTGCAAGTATGAAAAAATCCTATAGTTAATGCCGCTATCCCGAACAACGACATTCACATTACAGATGCGGTTGTTAGGGATAGCGCATCAATTATAATATTCATTGCTTGGATTAACTGATGTCGTTGTTTAGAATAACAGTGACAGTTCATTTTATTACTTATACATGACTAATCTATTTCTGTGAACCGTTGCCGCTGTTTCTAAGAACAGCCACAGTTATCTCATGTCATTGTTTGAAAGAACGATTGTGGAGGAAGAGAGTTTAATGAGTATTATAACTGATGTCGTTATCTCTAACAACGACATCAGTAATACGAATGTTGTTTTTGGGAAAAATAACATCATTTATAAATTGTTTCAGCACTTAATTTATTTTTTTCAAGTCAGAAGATTCACACTTGTATAAGAAATGTATTGATGTCTTTTTCCAAATAGCGACATGCTAAAATAAATTTAAACTAATGCCGCTGTTTGAAAGAACGGCATGAAATTAACCTACATCTTTTTTTTAGGAACGTATTATGCTAACGTATACAAAACTAGATTAGTTGGATAAATATTTTCGAAAGTGGGTCAGTTTGGTCAATATTTTCACAAAGTGGGTCAGCACGTAAAATAATTGAAGAGGAGGGGGGGGGTTTGGATTTTTGCATCATAGCCCCTAAGAGTTGTGATATATCGTTACGTATTTTTTTGATAATCTAAATTGTAACATATGAATGGCCAATTTATAGAAAGTTGGCATAGATTCGCAAAAAGAATATCTTACTCACCGTTTGATTTATGTGCAATTATGCAGGACTATTTTAGGATTCTGGTGCCAATAGATTCCTAATGTTATTAAATAGTATATCTTCATAGATCAATCTAGTCCATGGAAGACTTTTTTTTTTTTTTTTGGAAGATGTCTAGATTTCAATCGGGTGTTTCAGTGTCTTCTATCCTAATACTATATAAGATATTTGCTTGGTGGTGAAACACAGAAAATCATATTGACCGAAGAAAACATAGAAAATGATAGAAAACAATAAAAAAGAAAAGGAAATGGCATGTAAAGATGTACAAATTTATCTCCTCAAAGAACTTAGTTTTGGTAATAGAGTCTAACTCTGAACTCCTGCTCATAGTTATGAAATATTGAAAGGAGATACAAATATGTGCAACTCATATCTCAAGCCTTGCTGGTGTCTTCAAAAATTCTACGAGGAAGTATAATAAATTAATATAGATAATTAAGATGAACTCAACCAGTCACCCTTGAGATAACTTACTTTTAAGTACGTGTTCTTTATAATTAACATAGACACCACATGCTTTTGAGCAAAGGCTATATAAAGCAATAGAGAGATTATGTTAAAGACTTGGAATGAGAGGGAATCAGAAACCATGATAGCATTATACGTTCAAAACTATATGACTAATACTAACTGTAAGTAATGCATTCTCAGCTCCAAACCTAACCGTGAATGCATCTCTTACATGTTACAACCCACACGAGCACGCATTTTCACTTTTACAAATATTACACAGACGTACTACATTAATAAAAGTAGAAGAAATTAAACAAAATACATCAAATTGAAGACTATAGAAGGCAATGAAGCTAATTAAGCTAATGACAAAATATTAACTAAAATATAATTATAAATATAAAGTCGTCGGACCGTGAACCCTCAATTCCCCAGCAGCTACCAAACTGCTCGATCAGGCTCTCTTCAACTCTCCATCCAAGGGATTAATTAAGCTAAAAAGTGCTTAATTTATTATGAGAGAGAGAGAGAGAGAGAGAGAGAGAGAAGAAGAAGAAGAAGAAGAAGAAGAAGAAGAAGCTGGCATGCTTTTGAAGTTGGATTTATTCTGATAGTGCCTTTAATATTTGGTGGTCCGAGCTTAGACTCCATGGCCGGAACGAAGGCTCGTAGAAGTGAGAGAACAAAGAGGAGTGAGGAGAGAAGTGAGAGAACAAAGAGGAGTGAGGAGAGAAGAAGAGATGGTCGTAAGAGAAGACAAGCTATTGCCGGTATTTATAAAGGGGAGAGAGAGTGGAGTCTAGCTAGTGTACATGTAGTGTCTTAAGAAGTTAGGAGGAGGGCTCTAGGGGATTAATATTGGGAGTGAAATTGAACTAGGGGGAGCATGTTTGTGGGAAAGGGTAGTATGTGATTGCACTTGCAATCTTGCATGAAGTAGTACTTCATTGGGAAAATCAAATTCGGAGCAACTTGGTAACAATGAATATTTAACCTCTATTTTTCTATTTTGGATTTTATTGTATTTTAATTTTTCTTTTCTTGATTATTGTATCTGAATTCCTTTGAATAAAAAATTTTTGCTTTTATTGGGATCTTTTATTTTCTTTTGATCATTCCGTACTCTTTTGGCTTGAATCCTGCTATTTTTTGGCTCATTGCAAATTTTTGCTCCTTGTGTTTTGAGTTTGAATTGTTCTGCTATATGTTCATCTCATTGATCTATATTTGTTCACCTCTTTTTGGAGCCTAAACCTGTACCCTAAACCCATTAACCCGCAACCCAAAACCCCATATCTTAATCCTCTAAATAAATATCCCCTTTAACCCTAATTATTAATTAAACCCTAATAACTCTCTCTCTCTCTCTCTCCCCTACCGCCCCTTACCCCTCTCTCCACTGTTTTCGTTTCAAACCCATCCTGAAGCCATCCCGCACCTCCGATCACTTCTCCGACCACCACCTCTTCAACCTCTCACCCTCCTCGTCATCACCACCATCCTGACTACCGCTTATCCCCATCGCCTTCCCATCACCTCGCCAATCAGAACCCATCGCCAGCACCCCTTCAACCTCGCACCCCCAACCATCCCGCCGTCTCCTCCTTTGTTCGGTGAGAAACAGAGCATCGAGCCGTCCCCTCGCTACGTCGCTCCTTGACCGCAGTGCCACCGCTAGTCACCCCGAGCACCCTCGCCGCGCCTCGCTCTCGTCGCTGCAGCCACTTCTCGACCACGAGCGCCGCCCTGCCGTTCCCCACCGTCGCGCCTCTCTCTCTCCGTCGACTTGTTGAGAAGAGAATGATTGATTTTGGGCTGTTTGGTGTTCGGCAGTCGAAGGGATCCGTGTTTGCTGTTTGTGGAAGAGGAAGGGTGTGGTTTTGCTGTGTTTGCTGTTGGGGATCCTGGACTTGAGTCTGTTGTTTGCTGTTTCGCTGTGTTGGTGTGTTTGCACGCAGTTGTACGTATTTCCGTGTTCGTGGTTCGTCGCCCAGGATTCTTATCCCGTTATTCTAAATATTCGAAATTAACATCTAAAAGGCAAGTCTCTACTTGAACTAGTTTATTATTTTGTTCAAGATTCTTTGATCTCTGCAAGTAGATCCAAATCTTTTTATCATATTGCTATTTGAAATTCCATTAAGTATATTGAGGGTTTACACGAGCTAACCCAATATATTCTTAACATCGTGCCTACATCTTTGATTTAAAACCTAGTCCCTCTTGCACATTGCATATGCACGTTTACATGAAAAATAACTAGATCCATATTATAGAATTGCTTGAAGAATTGAATATGTTAGATTGAATTTGAATTAATGAATTGATTACCATGTTTGTGAAATTGCATCTTAAAACTGAAATTATGCATGTTAAACATCTAACATCATTTTGATTCTTAATTAGCATGAGTTATATGGTTGTAAGATAAAGTTATTGCCTATTCGTATCAAATTAAATTCTGGCATGCTGTTTGTTCCTTTTTGTATCAGATTTTCGACCATGTTTCTGTTGTAATTTGAAATAACTTTCTGAACATGAATTATAGCCCCATGAATCTATTTTCTAGAACTTTTAACGGATCTGAATTCCGAGTTATAATCTATTAGATATCATTATTTTAGTACAGCTAGGTCTGAATTTTCAGATTCACAAATTCATGCGTATCTTTCTGTTTCATAATTAAATTGAACATGTTAACAGTAAAATAAAAATATGAAATAAATTTGGCTGAGACTAGAAATGTGTAGGAACTACCCCAAATTTTTGTAAATTTTGATGAGTTTTCTGACCTAAAACATATAGGTGAACACAATTTATAACTTACTACCTGAACATAAAATTGAAAAGAATAGAAGTTTCAACCTAGTTTCTCTAGCTTTTATGTCGTGTATATATTCGCTGGAACCGGCAGAGAGTCTATTTTCTAGAATTTCTGACGGATCTAGATTTTCTTTTCTGTAGTAGTGGTAATCTGTATTTTTATACAACAACGTCATGCTATCCAGATTGTGAGATTTGTGCTTAATTAATATGTTTGCTTCTTGATTGGTCTGTAACGAGTAGAATTAGACTTACCTAGCATCATAAAATATTAACACCTTCTTGCATGCTCACATAGGATGAAATAAAATGATAAAAAGCCGGGGGATTATAGGACGACTCGTAGTAAACAATCGGAAACTGTACTCGGTCAGGACCTACTGCTTGACTTGTACTGACTGATGGCCATAAAATACTGCTTGATTATCACTGTCATTGAACATTAAATACTCATTACTGGGTCGAGTACAAGAACCGTGAATACACCATCAGTCTAAAGCGTACACTGTGTGCTTGTGCCAAACCTGTGGAATGGGATGCACTAGTACGTGCACTAGATAGGTTAATAAAATGATTAATAACCTGCATTTGACATTTCATGCTTGATCCCGTATACTGTCATCAACATTGGACTTGAATTAAAATTATTAATTAAATGCATGATTAAAACATAGACCCTTGATATTATTGTCATTCCTTATCTTTGCTATTGACTTTGATCCCGTCCCTTTTTCTTTTGATATACCATGTTCCTATTATTCCCTGTTTTCTCTACTTGCTATCCACGACTTGCTCTAAGGACATTATTTTATCTCCTTTTAGATCAAGAATTTACAGGTACCGAAGAATCTCTACCAGCAAGAATTGGTGGGCAACGATTCTAGAAGATGGAGTCCAAGATTAGATTGCTTGAATTAATTTATTGCTAGATTTATTTCTTTGAACAATGTCTTGATATTATACTTTGTTGGGATTTATGACCCGGAGTTTTTTTTTATCCCAGATGTTCGATATTATTATTTGGATTATTTCATTTATTATTGAAGTTGATCTTTGTTTATGTGATTATATCTTCTTGCGTGGTTGTGATTGTTATTTTATATTGTTGAGTTAGTTTGGTATAGCTTATGGTTGGTGTTTACATCATTCGCTGGGCCTACGTTACGTACTCGTATTCCGTATTTTGAAAAACGGGAAGTGACAGTATATGTGAGCAAGAGTTTTCTTTGTTTTTTTCAGAAGACTGTTGATATAGGTAAAAATAGAACATAATTATAACCGTTCAAATCGGGCACAAATCTTAAAACTCTTAATAGTAAAATGGTAATTTCACTAAAAAATGGGAATTGAGTTTCTTTCAAATCCAACAGCCCAAAATAGGTCTGTTTAACCGGGTCATCCTACCAGCCCAATAAGAATGGGTCCAGATTGTTTAAATATGATTTAAACCTCTAATCATCCATAAGAGACGGTTTAAAAATCATCTCTCTTATCCTAAAGGGAGTTTAAACTCTCCTCAACCACTCTTATCTCTTCATGGAGAAGAGATAACTGATTTGATCCAAAAACACCGAGAAGTAGAGATAAATCATTGTCTTCAAACTAACCAAAGCGACTATAAATATCCCATACCTCCGCCAAAAACAGGTAATCAGTATTTTCTCCACAAAAAGCACTTTCAAAGTCTTCTTGATTTATGACTTGAGCATCAGAGGATCTGTCGCTGGGATCAACCCCGGTGTTTCAAACTTTTTGCAGGTCAGCAGAGGCGTTCGTTACCACATGAATCAAATCATACAGCGCAATAGAGTCAGATCATCAAGTCAATCGTAGTCAAAGGCAGTCAACTCCATTGAAAGTCAAAAAGTCAAGTTCTTGATTGTTCCTTTAAAGAATCCACATTGTAATCCTCGTTTTTGCCTATACATATTTTCTATGTATTTTCTGTATTTTGATTCTTTATATATTCTTTTCCGCTCTAAAATTCGTTTTCCTCCTTCTAATCATCAATTGTATTTGTAGCTACTTTCAAATGATTATATATTTTAACAAAAATTTTATTCCATTCTTTAAGTTTATCTTATTTTCTTATTTGGTTAATTGTTTATGTTTTAGCCCAAACCAAATACATTATTATTGGATTATTTAGATAAATGTGTTAAAACAAAATCCTACTTAATTTGTTGTATAATCTTATTATTATTATTATTATTATTATTATTATTATTATTATTATTATTATTATTATCATTTAATTTTTTTTATATAAAAGCCCAAAACCTAAGCCCATAATCCAAGCTCAAACTCCAATTGCATAACTTCCCTCTTATCTCTAACTAATCCCTATTATTAATCACAACTACCCCATAATCTACTCCACTAATCCTAACTAATCCCCCCTTAATCTCATCATCATCTTCTTCTTCTACCTCACTCTTAAAACCCATCTCGCCACTCTGACTGCACTCCTCTACCGTTGAACGCCTCTTCCACCCTGCCAACTAGAAGTCTCTTCTTGCAGTCACCCTGACGTCAGCCCCTCTTCTTCTTCCCTCACCACAGCACCCCTGCTACCCTTCGCAGCCGACGAAAACAGCACCACCAACAAACCTCACGCTGCCTTTCGCCATTTCTGCGAGCGCCGCCGACCAACTCCAACCCCGCTGTCGCCATCGCAGCACCCCCGCAACCCACTCCGCCATCGAACCTGAGCTACTCCTGCTTGCTGCGCCTCCTCTTCGTCCAACTCCAACACCCCGACCTCCCTCCTTTTTCTTCCCCGAAGCAACTGCACACCATTGCACCCTCGGAACCCAATGCCCATCGCTATCTTATCCAGCAACCCTCTTGAAGCCCATCCCCTAACTGCAGTGCCATCACCGAACCTGCCTCGAACCCCATTGTCGACCACCACGAGCCTCATCCTCACTACTGGTGCATCCCGGTGCCACCATCGACAGCACCCCAGCAGCCCCCACACTCCACCACCGACCACCGCAACACCCCGCCGTCGCTGCCTCCTCCTTGCCACCGCCTGATCGGCCTAGCACCAACAACCGCACACCCGAGCCCTACCTCTCTCTTACTGTCGGTGCCACTCGCTATCGTTGTTGATGTTGGTTCCATTGTCGCTGTTGTTGTTGTAGTCTTACTCGCCATTGCTCCTTCTTGATTACAATGACTCGCTGTCGTCATCATGCATACTCACTACTATCGTCGTTCATGATGTGTTGTTGTCTCTTTGTTGTGTGTTGATGCGTTCGCGGTCTTCGTTGCTCTCGTCGTTGCATTGTCACTCTATTTGTTGCTCTCTGGTATTCTCTTCCTTCAATGGATTCGTTCACATTCAAAATCGGTACATAACAGGCAAGCATCTCTTGAACTCAATTTATTGTTCTAGTTCAAGAAAATATTTATTGAAATTAAGCAAGTAGTTATTGAATTGAATATCGTATCTAACTAAATTCCATTAGAATTCTGTTATTGATTCATTGTATTTTCTTATCGTACCATGTTATTGATTCGACTTTTTACCATTAATTCTTCATGTTATCGAATATTTGAATGTTCTGCCATGTCATTTGCCCAGATTTTGACATTGTTCTCGACACTAAAATTTATAACTTTGTACATAGAAATTGTAGCACACTGAGTCTAGAATCTAGAACATCTTATGAATTCTCAATCTGATTTGTAGATTGTATGTTATTGATATTTTAGTACTGTCATGTTGTAATTTCTAGAACAGAAACTGTACACAAAATCAGTAAAGAATGAATTTATATGCATAGCTACTGTAACTATAATGTAGCGTGTGAATATGTGTTGGAACTGGTAAGAAGTCTAGTTACTGGAACCCCTGACGGAATCAGATTTGCATTCCCGTAGTAGCGAAAAAGTGAATTTGAGTACCAATATGCTATCTAGAACTTGTATTGTTACATTTTTGCATATAAATCCGTTATTTTTCATATTTAATAAATTGAACTATGTATATTTCATTTATTGCATAGCCTTGACATCTTCTTGATATTGTATTAATACTATCGTTCTCATCGATTGTACCCATTGCATAGTTTCTGATACCACCATTCTCACTGATCGTATTGATTGCATGTCGCTAATTGATTGTAATAATATGATAACTAGCAGAGGTAATAAGGCTCGACTTAGTAGTGGATAATATAGGAGAGTCGGAGGAGGATATTCGTCACAACCATATTGGTCATTGTTATTGGTCATATTAGTCATCGATTGATTGCGAATTACTGACTACAGTATCCCGAATTATCGTGTATTGGTCCTCGATCATCGGTCATTGGTTATTGTTATTGTAAGACTTGAGTACATGACCATGTAAAGTTCACCACTATAGTCTAAATGTTCACTTGATTGTATGTATATGAACCTGTGGTATGGGACACAGGATTGCATGCATTAGGTAGGTTAATAAAAGATTGGCAGACCCAAGTTTGACACCGAGCATTGACACATGCATTATTGATTATTGTTTATTTTTACCGACCATTGTATTATTGATCATCGACTATTGACTATCGGTTATTGATCATTGATTATTGATTATTGATTATCAACTATTGACCCTATTATTGATTATTGATTATTGTTTATTGATCATTGATTATCGACCAATGCATCATGGACGATCGAATATTGATCCTATTATTGACTATTGTTTATCGATTATTATTTTACTGATTATTGACTATTATTTATTGACCTTTGTACAATTGATTAACGATTTTTGATTTGATTATCATCTATCATTTATTGACCTCTGATATCGTCCCAGATCACTATTTATTATCATATCGTCCTTTATTGTTTCACTTCTTACTACTACTTGTCGCCCGAAGCTTTCTCTAACGGGTACTCCATCTTTCTTTTGAGTTAATATTTATACAGGTACAGACGATGAGACACTGAAAGAACTTGATGAACTGTTTATAGGATTGCATATTCTCGGGCTATTTTCTAAGTTTTTGTATCTCAGATATTGGTTATTACATTATATTCTTGTTTCTGTGAATATTATTGTATTGTTGAACTTACTGGTATTGTATAACTTATAGATGATATGAATCAGTATACTTATATTATTCGCTGGGCCTCAGTGGTGTGCCCGTATTTCCGTATAACGGGAAGCGGGGCGTGACACACATCATATGATTGCTCCCACATTAAAAAAAACAACAAAAAATTGACACCATCTGTGGGAACAACAAAGAAAATCCGACCAAACTTCACCGGTGATAACAAGTTTTCAACATGTCTCCTAAGGAGAAAGAGAAGGCGGTGGCCTCAAGCCGAAGAGCCAACCCTCTTCCTCCTCCTCCTCCTCTTGAGGACCTTCCTCCCACCTTTCAACAAATGTAACCTCAGCAAGAAGAGCCTCTCCTTCAACAAGTTCAGCCCCTACTTGGAGAAGCTACGCCGGGGGGTTCCCGTCAGAGTCATCCCGAACTATCTGCAAGGCCTTTTGTTGAAAACAGATGATCAGTTTACACATCTACCCTTCCTCACTCCCTCAACCACAACCCGATCTTCGTCAGGTCATTGTTAGTCGCTAGTAGGGGTCTGACCTTCGAACCTATCTCAACGAGAGGAGGGCACGTGAAGAAGCCCCCTATCCAGAGCAGCGGAGAAGTAGGATAAGACCTTCCCCTTGGAGACCACAATCCAGAAAGCGCACATCTTTAAAGGGGCATGAAAGGACTCCTTCTCCCAGAAGACGAAGAAGACCCCCCTCTCATCGGGGGCGAAGTAACCACCATTCCCCAAGGGACCGCAGAAGAAATCCCCCTCGAGAGATGAGACGTCCAACTCCAACAAGCAGAACATCCCCTAGAATGGGAAGGGATGAGGAAGTACCCGTTACTGGAGCCGAGCTTCGAGAGTTCAAAGTTGAAATCCTTCAAACCCTGAGTATATTCCTCCCAAGACCCGGCAACCCAATCCTCACCGCTCTACTCCTTCGCGATGCAAAGAGTCCCAGGGTCCATCAGATCTGATCAGCAAGAGGATGCCGTCCTCCGATGTCTCCGAAAGATGGAAGATCGCCTAACATTGCTAAGCAGGAAGAAGGGAAACAGGAAAGGAGATATCGTCCCGTCAGACCCCCCCCCTTCTCCAGAAAGATCATTGAGGCTCCTATCCCTGTTAACTTTATGATCCTAATATTTGAGCCATACAACGGGGAGACCGACCCAGTAGACAACATCGAGAGTTTTAAAACTCTCATGATGATTAACCAAGCATTTGAATCCCTCTTGTGCAAAACTTTCCCGACAATTTTGAAGGGCTCTGCACGAGAATGGTTCTCTCGTCTCTCTCCGGGATACATATTTTTCTTCGACCAGCTAGAGGAGCTTTTCCTCACACACCTCATCACCAGTCGTATGTCAGAGAAGACCAGCACCTCCTTGCTAGAACTGAAGCAAAAGGGGTAGGAATTCCCTCAAGAGCTATGTCTAACGCTTCACGTAGAGTCCAGATCCATCCTCTCACTCGAATTCGTGGTGGCTACTGCCGCTTTCAGATATAATGTGAAACTTGATGACCTCAAGGCTTCTTTCATCAAAATACCTCATCAGGACTTCTCCGAAATCCTTCAAAGGGTTGAGAAGTATATCCAAGCCGAAGAGGTGATCCGCCCCCAAGAGCAGAAGATGCCTTTGTCCGGGAAGAAATGGAAAGGCACCAACAAGGATGAGCCCCGAAAATATCAGAAAGACGCCACGGACCAGCGCTTCCCACCTCCTATGTCTTGCTTTGAGAAGTAAACCCCACTAAATTCCAGCATATCTACCATCGTTATGGAGGTCAACAAGGACGGGATCCTTCATCCTTCCCCCAAGATGAATGCCCTGAGCAAGAGAAGGGATAAAACCAAACGATGTGCCTTCCATAACGATCATGGTCACCTCACAGATGATTGTCGAGCCCTGAAGGACGAGATTTAAGCATTGCCTAGACGAGGATACCTCGTTAATTTGCACAAGTAAATGACACTGAATCTCCGCTTGTGAGAGGGGCCAACAAGTGAGCAGAGAGACCAACCGAGTCATAGGGGCCAGGACAGAAGGAAATATTTCATGCCATTCATGGAGGAACTATGGGGGGAGCCACTAGCTCCTCAAGGAAAGCTTTCGTTCGGGAGCTAAATTCTGTGCACAACATCCTGCCTCCAAGAAGCCCAAGTGCTAGCATCACATTCTCGGATTGAGACTTGGAAGGTGTCCGAACACTTCACTGCGATGCACTCGTAATCAGCATGTGTATGGAAAACCATGAAGAGTGCCGAGTTCTAGTCGATCATGACAGCTCAGTTAACATCATTTTCCTGAATGTGTTTGAAGGCCTTAAGCTTAAGCGGGATTGCCTCAAACATGCCGGGTACACACTCCATGGATTTTCTGGGGCTCCCGTGATGATCTAGGGAATTGTAACCATTGACGTAACCTTAGGGAAGACTCCAGCTACTCCACAGAAGCACCAGACTTCGTGGTGGTCGATATGAAGTCCTCCTACAATGCTATATTCGGTCGCCCGGGGTTGGCTGCCCTCCAAGCAGTCGCTTCAGCATACCACCTGAAGATGAAGTTCCCCACGACTTCAGGAGTAGAGGAAGGACTTGGAAGTCAAGAACCTGTTCGGGCGTGCTACACCACTACCATAGGGGGCTCATTCCTTCCCTTCGATGCCCTAGAACTCCCCCTCGATATGGGACAAGATAGCTCCGAACCAGCAGACGAACTAGCAGAAATCTCTTTCTCTGAAGATGATAAAGCTAAGTGTTTTCGGGTGAGAAAGGCACTTCCCCGCCAAGTTAAGGATCAAGTCATTGCCTGCATCAGGGAGGATCAGGACATGTTCGCTTGGACAGCCGAAGACATGTCGAGCATTATCGAAGACCTAATTATGCACCGTTTAAGTGTGAATCCGGAAGCCAAGCCTATTAAACAGATGTGCCGCAAATTTGTACCCGAAATGCAACAAGCCATCAAGGAAGAGGTTGAGAAGCTCTTATCAGCCCGGTTCATCCAGGAAGTTAGTTATCCCGAGTGGCTAGCAAACGTTGTAATGGTCGAGAAGGCCAATGAAAAGTGGAGAATCTGCATAGACTTCACCGACCTCAATAAAGTATGTCCGAAAGATCCCTTCCTCCTGCCGAGCATAGACGCTTTGATAGATGCCACCTCAGGTCATGAGTTATTAAGCTATATGGACGCTTTTTCAAATATAATCAGATCCAAATGTTCCCGTCAGACATCCTGAAGATGTACTTCATCACCAATTAAGGGCTCTATTGCTACCGAGTAATGCCATACGGGCTGAAGAATGCCGGAGCTACATATCAATGCCAGGTGAACCATGTTTTTAAAGAACAGATTGGCTGAAAAAATTAAGTGCATGTGGATGATATGCTTGTAAAGAGCATCAAAAAGGAACACCCTATAGCAGGCCTCCAAGAAGCATTTACTGTACTTCAGATCAACAATATGAGGTTGAACCCTTCGAAGGGTGCCTTCGGGTCTCCTTGGGGAAGTTCTTGGGGTTTATGGTGAGTCAGAGGAGAATTGAAGCCAATCCTGAGAAGATCAAAACCATTCTCGACATGTCCCCCCAACTACGATCAAAGAAGTCGAGAAGCTTACGGGCCGTCTCGCCTCCATTGGGCATTTCCTCTCTAAGTCAAGGAAGAAATGCCTCCTTTTCTTTAAAGCTCTTTGGGGGAGAAAGACTTTCGAGTGGGGGGAAGAGCATCAAGCAGCTTTTGAGCGCTTCAAAGAATACCTCACCGATCCTCCCCTCCAAAGTTAACCGACACCAGGAGAAATCCTTTACCTTTATTGGATCAAACTCTCAGTGCTGTGTTAGTAAGAGAAGAAGATCGGGCGCAAAAGTTGATCTACTATGTAAGCAAGGTGCTCCATAATGCCGAACTCCGGTACTCGAAGATGGAGATTATGGCCTATGCTCTAGTAATGGCCGTCCGGAAGCTCAAACTATAATTTTAAGCACACTTCATATGGGTCCTCATCGATCAACCACTCAAGCAAGTCCTATAAAAACCTGAAAGCTTTGAACGACTCACAAAGTGGTCTATTGAGTTAAGCTAGCATGATATCACCTACCGCCCCAGAATCACGATTAAGGCCCAAGCTTTGGCCAAATTCATTATCGAGAGCATAATCCCAGATCCTCCTGAGGAATGAGACAACCCCCCACTTTGGAATATCTACGTGAACGGGTCCTCTTGCATCTTGATCGGTCCTTATGAGTTCATTTTCTAATACTTATTGTGCCTCAGTTTCCCAGCTTCTAACAATGAGGCCGAGTATGAAGCCCTGATCGCTAGCCTTCTTCTAGCAAAGAAGGTAGGGGCACAAAGAGTTAGAGTATTCTATGACTCCGAATTAGTGGTGAACTAGATTCGAGGAGAATACGAGGTGGGGGATGACCATATGGTCAAATACTTGTGTATGTAAAAAGATCATGTCTAACTTCAAAGAAGGAAGAGTCACTTGTATTCCGCGGGAAGAAAATGGGAAAGCATATGCCCTCTCCAAGCTCGTATCCTCATCACTTGATGGACTTGACCATTGTTACTGCTAAATCTGGTGTGGGGACAAAGAGATAGTATTTGTGGATTCTTGGAAAACTTGAATAGCAAACCTGAACCTGTTCCGCCGGAGTTTGACCATTGACTCCCGCCGTTCACCTACAAAAAGTGTGAGACACCGGGGTTGATCCCGGCGACGCACCCTCCGACGCTCAAGTCAGTAATTAGGAAGATTATGAAAGAGCGTAAATTGGCAAAAGATTGATTACCTCTTAATAGTGGTGGATGGGGGGTATTTATAGTCGCCTTAGGGATCAGATTAGGAATGTAATCCCTGTGATCTGATAAGAAATATAATCCCCGTAATCAGATTAGGAATGTAATCCCTAATTCCCAGTGAAAGGATAGATGTGGATCAGGGTCGTTGATCAGTATTAATCAGATATCCTAATCCTATCCTGCTGGGTCGGGTTTTCTGCGGGTTGAAACCCGTACCCAGTTGGGGTGGATCCGTTCGTGGGTTATTGGATCTTTGGGGAAGAGATCCAGTTTCAGACCCGTTTGTAGGTGAAATCACCATTTTACCCCCAGACTTTAAGATTCGTGCCTGATTTGGACGGTTTCGATTTAACCCCATTTTTAGCTATATCACGGGCCCTCCACTCTCGAAGACTGAGCTTGATCAACCTTTGAGGAGTAGTTTTACTGTTTCAATGGCTTGCGGAGGTGTATCGGAATCCGAATGGAAGGTTTCGAATCATTGTAGGAGACAGTATGATGATCTTTCAAGCTGGTTGCGCTCTAAGTTGTTCTTGTGCTCTTCTGAACATTTGGTGAATTTTATCTATTTTTTCGGAATATTTACTTAATTTTGCGAAGTGTCGATTCGTCGTTCGGGGGTCTTAATAAATTTTCCTAGGCGATAATTATTCACTCGGGGGCTCAAAAACATTTCCCCAACTTTATAATTATTTTCTAGGATTTTTAATTAATTTTCCCGAATTTTTAATCTTTTTTTCATAATTTTTAAATAAATAAAATAATTTTAATAGATAAAATTTTAATTTTAAATACCGAATTATGGCGTGGCGCGATCTGGACTGCTGATCTTGTGCAGGCACGAATTTCTGAAAGATCGGATGGACACGGTCGCTAGGTGGTAATTTCTCCGCTTCTGAGGGTCGGATGGGCACTTGCTCGGAATCCGAGCGAAGTGGCTCGGTTTTTCTCGCACGTGAGTAGCTCGGATCGCTAGTCGCTCGGCTCAGAATTCCGAGTGACGTGGAGCGATCTGAGCCATCGGATCTCGGAGCGAATCTCGAGGCGGGCACAGTTCCAAAGAAAACACTATCTTGTCGTTTAGTGGACATGGTGTAATCTGGACCGTCCATCATCTCAGGCACGATCTTCGCAATGATCCAATGGTTGGAGACGCTCGGTAGCATTTTTCTTCACTTTCGAGGGTCGGATTGGTACTTGCTAGGAATCCGAGCGAAATGGCTCGATTTTTCCCTCGTGCGAATGGCTCGGATCGCTAGTCGCTCGGCTCGGAATTCCGAGCGACGAGGAGCGATCTGCGCCGTCGGATCTCGGTGTGAATCTCGAGGCAGGCACAGCCCAAGAAAATACTATCTTGTCGTTTAGTGGACGTGGCATAATCTGGACCGTCCATCATCTTAGGTACGTTCTTCGCAATGATCCAATGGTTGGAGACGCTCGGTAGCATTTTTCTTCACTTTCGAGGGTCGGATTGGTACTTGCTCGGAATCCGAGTGAAATGGCTTGGTTTTTCCTTCGCGCGAGTGGCTTGGATCGCTAGTTGCTCGGCTCGGAATTTCCGAGCGACGTGGAGCGATCTGCGCCATCGGATCTCGGCGCGAATCTCGAGGCAGACACAGCTCCCAAGAAAATACTATCTTGTCGTGTAGTGGTGCTGGCATGATCTGAGCCGTCTGATCGAAATCTTATGCGAATTTTAAGGGGAAAGTTGTTTTTCTCCAATTCGTAGCTCGGATTGGCACTTGCTCGGAATCCGAGCTATCCTCTTGAATGTTGAGGTCGGATCGCCTGTCGCTCGGATTTTGGTTTCGAGGGACATGGGGCGATCCTAGCCGTTGGATGATGGCACAGATCTCGATGCTGGCTCAGTTTCCAAGAAAACACTATCTTGTCGTTTAGAGGCGCTGGCATGATCTGAGCCGCCTGATCAAGATCTTACGCGAATTTTGGGGGGAAAGTCATTTTTCTCCAATTCGTAGCTCGGATTGGCACTTGCTCGGAATCTGAGCTATCCTCCTGAATGTTGAGGTCGGATCGCCTGTCGCTCGGATTTTGGTTCCGAGGGACGTTGGGCGATCCTAGCCATTGGATGATGGTACAGATCTCGATGCTGGCTCAGTTTCCAAGAAAATACTATCTTGTTGTTTAGTAGCGCTGGCATGATCTGAGCCGTCTGATCGAAATCTTATGCAAATTTTGAAGGGAAAGTCATTTTTCTCCAATTCGTAGCTCGGATTGGCACTTGCTCGGAATCCGAGCTATCCTCTTGAATGTTGAGGTCGGATCGCCTGTCGCTCGGATTTTGGTTCTGAGGGACATGGGGCGATCCTAGCCGTTGGATGATGGCACAGATCTCGATGCTGGCTCAGTTTCCAAGAAAACACTATCTTGTCGTTTAGTGGTGCTGGTATGATCTGAGCCGTCTGATCGAAATCTTACACGAATTTTGAGGGGAAAGTCGTTTTTCTCCAATTCGTAGCTCGGATTGGCACTTGCTCAGAATCCGAGCTATCCTCTTGAATGTTGAGGTCGGATCGCCTGTTGCTCGGATTTTGGTTCCGAGGGACGTGGGGCAATCCTAGCCATTGGATGATGGCACAGATCTCGATGCTGGCTCAGTTTCTAAGAAAACACTATCTTGTTGTTTAGTGGCACTGGCATGATCTGAGCCGTCTGATCGAAATCTTACGCAAATTTTGAGGGGAAAGTCATTTTTCTCCAATTCGTAGCTCGGATTGGCACTTGCTCGGAATCCGAGCTATCCTTTTGAATGTTGAGGTCAGATCGCCTGTCGCTCGGATTTTGGTTCCGAGGTGCCGAGCTGTTTTACTTGGGTCGAAACATTGCTCCCTTTGCTAACAATTGTGGCTCTTTGTTACTTAGTCGTTTGGGCTTTTGTAACGCTTCAAGGGAGGCCCAAGAGTTGCGCCCTTACGTTACAAAGCCCAAGAGGCGTCTCTTTTACTATAAGTTTTCACCCCCTCAACATTTTACCTCATTTCTCATTTTCACTTTCTCACTCTTGGTTTTACTTCTTAGCGAAGTTTTTAGCTCTTGGCAAGGCATTTTAGGCTCTGGCGCTGCTAGCTGTCGCGGCAAGGCATTTTAGGCTCTGGCGATCTTTTCCAGCCATACTAGTCACTTCAAGGTCAGTCTCTCTCCTCATCTTTGTAAAATGGTTAAGTTTTCTTCCATGGATGAGACCCCCTCCTCGGACCTAGGCACCAGCTGAACGGTGAGGCCGAGCAAGGGTAAAGGGAAGGAGGTCTTCGAGCTGACCGAAGAGACAATGGTTAGGCCGAGCACAGATGAGGAGCTTGCCGAGCCTCTCCAGGAGGTAGTGGTCCGATCTAGCAAGGGCAAGGGTGTGGAAACGATAATCGAGCACCTGAAGAATGCAGGGGAGTTGGGTCGGCATCCGAGCATTCTATCGAGCGTTGGCGGTGTGCGGAGCTACTCCGGAGATCTGTTGGAGAAGGTGATGCAGGGCACTGCTAAGTCGATCGAAGAGAACGAGCCGAGGGAAACCTCTGAGGTGGATCACATCTCTTCGGTCATGACCGAGGCGGACTTGCATCGGATTCGGAGTGGGTTCCGAATCCCCGCGGAGTACGGGCTCCTTCTTCCTGGCCCTGGCTTCTGAGCGTGCACCTCGTCCTCGGCCGATACGTGCATTTTTCCCGCCGACTCCCTGAATGCCGAACTTCGGCTGCCGCTGCACCCTTTCGTAATCGAGGTGCTGTAATGGTACGGCTTGTGTCCGGCTCAGCTAATGCTGAATACCTGGCAGCACGTTATGGCGTTTGTTCTTCAATGCCAGGAGGTCGGCGCTCTCCCCAATATGTTCATCCTTCGGAGTCTCTACCGTCCTTGCTAACCAAACAAAAATGAGCAGAGGTACTGCCTCTCGCCGAGAAAGGGTGTGAAGCTGATCGAGAACCCGGACTCGATCAAGCATTGGAAAGAGAAGTACTTCCTCGTCTGAGCTCCCGAGCCATGGGTGATCCCGACGGTGTGGTTGAGGGACGGCCTTCCAAAGCGGGCAAAGAAAGAGCCCGTGCTCAGCAACGAGGAGGTAGAAATCGTGGAGAAGTTGCTCGGGCTTCCGACCCTCAGTTGGAAAGACATCACCGAGGAGGCCTTATTCCGAGGGGGTCTCAGTCCGATCGATCCTAGTATGCTTCTCCTATTCTTGTTTTGTCTTCGAGGTTTTGGAAAATTTTTCTAACTTTTTTCACTCGGTTTGTGCAGAATCTCCCGGCATGGACTACAAAGGTCTGATGGCTAAGGCCCGAGCGGCTAGGGAGCAGGAGATGAGGAAGAGAAAGAGGACCGTGTCCGGACCCTAAGGCGGCCGAGCACCCAAGATCCCCTCGGTCTCTCCGACCCCGAGCGGCAGGTTGTCGAGGCTCCTTTGGTCGAGCCCGACCAAGGCCTCGTCATGCCATCTGCCCCATCTACCTCGGATGCGCCGACCCCAACGGTACGAACAGAAGCTCCAGGGTCTTCGGGCGGAGCGTTCAACATTAGCGTGGCTCTGGCTCTCGATGTCCTGCCCCTCACTGCCGAGGCGGAGGCAATCCTGACCGAGGAGCACAAGCGCATTTTCGTCCCCGATTGGAGGGTGATGAAGGTGGACGGGTTCTTAGGGGACGACAACATCTGTATGCAGGCGGTGAAGCACCTGCCGACCCCTAAAGACCGAGCAGTGCTCAAGGTGGGCGAGGTTGGTGACGCTGCTATGCAGATCGCTAGGAACACCATGTCGGTAAGTACTAGATGATTTTCTTCAAAATTTTTCTAAGTTTTTGTGCTCGTGCATGACTGTTTCTTGTATGGCTTGTAGACCCTCTGCCACTTCAATTATTTGCTCGAGGAGTTCGTGAGCAACGAAAAGGAGATGACCATTCTGAACGACCTGGAGCGGTCGGAGCGGTCTAAGGCGGAGAAGCAGCTGGAGGTCGAACAGTTGCATTCTGCTTCGCTCGAGGCCGAAGTTGCCGACCTAAAGGCTCAGCTTGCCGAGGTGCTGAGGAGCTCGGCCGCCGAGGCCTCCAAGGTCGAGACCCTAGAAAAGGAGACGGCTCGTCTCAAGGGAGAGCTTTCTAAGCCCAGAAGGCATCGGAGGAGGCCCTGAGCGAGCATGCGTCGAAGGTGGCGGCCGCGGAGAAGGCGGTTCGAGACGAAGCCGAAGCTCACATGTTGACCAACATGGAGGAGGCGTACGGCCGAGCGTTGAAGCATATCGTCGATCGGAACCCCGAATTTGACGTCTCGTCCTACTACTTCTACGACCCCGTAGAGGGTGAGGAAGAACTGCCCCTGGCCGAGCTCGCTCCGAGGCAAGAGGTCGGAGACTCCGAAGACGAGGGGGCGCTGAGCGTGCGATTGTTCCCGTGCCGAACGATGATGAGGTCGACCCCTAACTTTGTCGCCTCTTATCATTTTTTTGTTCTTCTTTTTTGTAATGCCTAACTGCGGACTGGCCACTGCTTTTTGTAAATCTTAGACTTTTAATGAAACGGTTTCCTTCTTGGTGTTTTGGCTGAATATTACGAAATTTCGCAAAGTGTTCAACTCTTTTTGCTCGGATTGTGTCCTTAAGTGTCAAAGACTTCTTTTGATATTTCTCCGCTTTTCAGGTTGAGTTGGGTCCGATTACTGAGGTCTCCCATCTTTGTGCTGAGCTGAAGAAAACGAAGCGGGCTCTTTCTCGCAGTCGTGATAAAGCATTTTACGACTTCTTGAAATTGGAGGACATCAAAGCAACTGCGAGAGGGTATTTTCGCAAGTTGAGGCAACTGTGGAAGCAATCTCGAGAGACTCGTCTCGAAGGCGAGATAGAGTTGCTCCGTAAGGCGCTCTTCGATGTCGACCAAAGGAATAGTGAACTGCTGGCAGAGATTCGTCATTTGGAGGTAACGGTGAAAGAACATTCGGCGGAGGAAGAGGAGTTAGCTTCGAGGGTGGGGAAGTTGATGTCCGAGCGCGATGAGTTGACGGCAAGAATTGACAAACTGAGGAGGATCACGATCGATAGGGGTATCGAAGTGACTCATTTCTGTCGTATTGTGGCCGACAGTACTAACGTTGCAGGCTCGTCTAAATTTTCTTGTTTCAAAGTATCAGCAGAGGACGATATTCTGAAAGATAGGATCGTCGAGCTAGAGGAGGAGATTGCAATGCTGAAACCTCAGCCCGTAAGGACCAATATTCGCAGTACGTCGTGTACTCGGAAAGAAAGCAAAAGAGGAATCTCATTCTATGAACTTGCAACTCGTTCGCCTGCCTTTAGGCGGAGCCCAGCTGACGCTCAGAGTGGTGTAGCTATTTCGTCTAGTGGCGCCTCGGTTAGGGCCACAGCTAGAATTAGTGGCGAACGGGGTTCTCGCTTCGCTGGTTTAGAGTCGAGCTCAGAGATAAGGCGACGCCGCCCTCGTGTGTCTCTGAACCGAAGCATTCCCCTTCCAAAGAAGCGCTAAATTAGTTGTATTATGTTCTTCAAATTATTGTAAAACTCTGTTGTAGTGTCAGCCTTGTCCGGGCTCTTAATAAAAAAGTTTGTTTTGCTTCCGATGCTCGAATGTTGTAAGTATAACTCCTCCAATGTGCGGAGCAAGGCGAACCAAGAGTTCGTTCAACGGTTGTGGGAGCAATTCTGAATGGCGACCCACTCCTAGCTCGCTTAAGAGCGAGCTTGCGGAGCAGAGTCGAACCAAGTGTTGGACTCCGAACTCGTCGTTAGAGTTTGTTCAACGGTTGTGGGAGCAATTCCGAATGGCAAACCACTCCTAGCTCGCTTAAGAGCAAGCTTGTGGAGCAGAGTCGAACCAAGTGTTGGACTCCGAACTCGTCGTTAGAGTTTGTTCAACGGTTGTGGGAGCAATTCCGAATGGCGAACCACTCCTAGCTTGCTTAAGAGCGAGCTTGCGGAGCAGAGTCGAACTAAGTGTTGGACTCCGAACTCGTCGTTAGAGTTTGTTCAACGGTTGTGGGAGCAATTTCGAATGGCGAACCACTCTTAGCTTGCTTAAGAGCGAGCTTGCGGAGCAGAGTCGAACCAAGTGTTGGACTTCAAACTCGTCGTTAGAGTTTGTTCAATGGTTGTGGGAGCAATTCTGAATGGCGAACCACTCCTAGCTCGCTTAAGAGCGAGCTTGCGGAGCAGAATCAAACCAAGTGTTGGACTCCGAACTCGTCATTAGAGTTTATTCAACAGTTGTGGGAGCAATTCCGAATGGCGAACCACTCCTAGCTTGCTTAAGAGCGAGCTTGCGGAGCAGAGTCGAACCAAGTGTTGGACTCCGAACTCGCCGTTAGAGTTCGTTCAACGGTTGTGGGAGCAATTCCGAATGGCGACTCACTCCTAGCTCGCTTAAGAGCGAGCTTACGGAGCAGAGTCGAACCAAGTGTTAGACTCCGAACTCGTCATTAGAGTTTGTTCAACGGTTGTGGGAGCAATTCCGAATGGCAAACCACTCCTAGCTCGCTTAAGAGTGAGCTTGCGGAGCAGAGTCGAACTAAGTGTTGGACTTCGAACTCGTCGTTAGAGTTTGTTCAACGGTTGTGGGAACAATTCCGAATGGCGAACCACTCCTAGCTCGCTTAAGAGCGAGCTTGCGGAGCATAGTCGAACCAAGTGTTGGACTCCGAACTCGTCGTTAGAGTTTGTTCAACGGTTGTGGGAGCAATTCCGAATGGCGAACCACTCCTAGCTCGCTTAAGAGCGAGCTTGCGGAGCAGAGTCGAACCAAGTGTTGGACTCCGAACTCGTTGTTAGGGTGAAGAGTAAAAGCAGAGAGATACAAGCAATTTTACAAGTAAAATACGAAAAAACTTTCTTTATTGATAACTAATGGTTGGCTGCTTCTAAGTTGCGAGCCGTTATTACATGAGAGAAATAAAGAAAAAAATACAAGTAAAAGGAGAGGAACGGTTCGACATCCCAGAATACTTAGAGAGGCGATAATGCTCTATCTTGGTATTTCAAAAGATGGTCGGCATTCCAAGTCCTGGGGATCTTTCTGCCTTCGAGGTCTTCCAGACGATATGTCTCGGGCCGAACTACTTTGGTGATCTTATAGGGTCCCTCCCAATTTGGAGCTAGTTTACTCTTCTGACTAGGAAAATAGATTGCTAACTTTCTGAGGACCAGATCTCCTTCTTTGAGGTCGGTAGGACGGACTCTCTTATTGTATGCCAATTCGATCCTCCTTCGATAACTCTGTTGGCGAATTGACGCTCTTTCTTGTAGCTCGTCGATCAAGTTTAAGTTTGCCCAAAGTTCTCTGTTATTCTGTTCTTCTTCGTAGGAAAGAAGGCGAGGAGAAGGAATGCCGACTTCCAATGGGATCACAGCCTCGGACCCATACGTGAGGTTGAATGGGGACTCTCCTGTGGGTGTCCGTTTTGTGGTGCGGTAGTTCCACAACACGTTAAGGAGTTGATCGACCCATAAGCCTTTAGAGCACTTATTCAGCCTTTTCTTAATACCGGATAGGATCTGTCGGTTAGCATTCTCCACTTGGCCATTCGACTGTAGATGGGAGACGGAGGAGAAACATTGTTGGATGGCGAGGTCTTCACATAGAGCTCGGAAGGCAGCCCCGGTAAACTGGGTTCCGTTGTCTGTTATGACGACTCGAGGGACACTGAATCGGCAGATAACGTTCTTCCAGAAGAACTGAAGTACTTTGTTTTCGGTGATTGTAGCCAAGGGCTCGGCCTCTATCCACTTTGAGAAGTAGTCGATTGCCACGACTAAGAATTTGAGCTGGCCGGGAGCTGGTGGGAATGGACCTAGTAAATCCAACCCCCATATTGCGAAAGGGATAGGACTTGATAGGGAGGTGAGTGGAGCTTGTGGGAGGAGACGGACGTTGGAGTATTTCTGACAAGAGCTGCATTGCCGAACGTGCAGTTCGGCGTCTTGTAGGAGAGTGGGCCAGAAATATCCATAATTCAACACCTTCTGGGCTAGGGATCTGGACCCTGAATGTGCCCCGTCGATGCCTTCGTGGAGCTCTTGCAGGGCATAATCGGCTTGTTCCGGGGAGAGGCACCTCAAATAAGGCCTGCCGTGTAGAACCCCATATTTTCAAATATTATTTTTATATTTGAAAATGTATTTAAATTTATTTTTGGAGATTTAATTAATATTTTCTAAAAAAAAAAGATTTATCTTTTTACACGTGCAAAACACGTGCAAATGACTTTTGAGAAGTTTGAAAGTTAAATTTTCTTTATGAAAAATCATCATTTAATATTTGGGAATTATTTAGTATTTTTCCAGATTTTTCTGAAATTAATTGGAACTATTTGCAATTTTTGAGAAAAGAAGGACCTTTTTGCAAAACTAACATTTTTAAGGGTTAAAGTGGAAAATGTATATTCTGGACGTTTTGGATCAGTATTGATTGAAATTTAGAAGTATGTCTTCTTTTAAAACCAAATTTAAATGAGTTTTGATGGAATTTCTAAAGAATGATCCATATATGTAAATTGTATTTTGGAAAGGGTTGTTTTGCAAAGTGTGGGTAAAACCCTAATATTCAATCCGGAATATTTAAGGGACTTTTTCTCCAGCCATCATTTCAGAAAAATTCGGAATTTTTGAGGAGATCTATTTTGGGTGGAGAAAGGAGTCTTTGGATCTAGCAAAAGGAGGATTCTTTTTTGTGGACTTTTCTCAAAATCTAAGGTGAGAGATATAGAAATTGTTTTGTTGTTTGATTCATGCGTGTGACTTTGTTTTGTTGGTTTGATTTTGTGAGTATTATAATTCGTCTTGTCGATTGATCTATGTGTACAAATACCATGATGAAATGATTGGATGTTGTAAACAATATAGATATTGTAATGTGGTATGAATCATGTAGAAATGGTGGATGAAATAATAGATCTTTATTATTAAAATTGTTGCTAAAAGCATGTTAAGATTTGTGTATGAACACCTGGACATTAGATTCATAATTCGGATTTGATTTAGATTTGTGAAAGAATTTAGATCTTGAAAAACCCTAATGAAAGGATTTGTGATTTAGAATATGAGAACTTAAATCTTGACTTATTGATGTTTTGAGTGATATATACATATACCTGATGAAGATTCGTTGAGATTTATTATTTTCCTGAATACGAACTATTTTCATAACATTGATCATTAGAAAGCTTCAGAATTCAATTTTGTAATCAGACCTAAGTTTTGAAATTTGTAGGCCGACAGTCGACTGGCCTACTGTGCAGTCGACTGGTACGAGCCTGATGCTTTATTTTAGAATCGTTGAAAAGTTGTTCTGGACAGTCGACTTAGCTCATAGGCAGTCGACTGGTCCACTGAAGAAATTATTTTGTAAGAATTATTGTCCTTCTGGACAGTCGACCTATATCCATTTAAGTCGACTTATATACTTAGAATATTTTTTAGAAGATTATTGGAATTTACCTCGGGTAAGTCGACTGGTACCTTTTGCTTAAGTCGACTGTTATTTGACTTAGTTTATTTTTGTAAAATTTTGGTAATTCGTCCTCTGGACAGTCGACTTACTAAGGTATAAGTCGACTGGTACTGAAGGATCTTTGTAAACTTTCGTGTTATTCGAATGATTAGTTTTTATATACTTGTCATTCAGTTCAGTATATGATTAAGCAATTTGACTTTGAGATATTCAGTTGAGTATATCATTTAAGACATTTAGTTGAGCCACTTTGTTTAGTGGGACTTTAGTTTAGACTTTTGAGTTTGAGTCTCTAGAGGCGTATGACCCTAGTATACCGGTGTTGAGTATTTTGTTGAGGCCCATTGAGACATTTCAGTTATTTAAATTTGAATCTAGGCCGGTAGGGTACATCACTCTAGGAGATTCGTTAAGTAATTAATTAACCCAAAAATGATAAGGACAGGCACTAGTGGTGATATGATGAACGGGAACATGAGTCAAGAAGCTCAGTATGGCTTTCGGTGTGGGATTTAATCTCCGGAATTATCACAGTAGATTATTAGTGGTGTGGGATATGTCTCCGGAATTATCACAGTCTTGTGGTGTGGGACAATCTCCGGAATTATCACGGTAACTATTGTGGTGTGGGATTGATCTCCGGAATTATCAGAGTCGAGGTGAAGCACATGTGGTATTCGTGTGGGGACGTGTCAATGTTTCGGTGTGGGATGATCTCCGGAATTATTCAAGTAAAATATCTTGGGTGTGGGATCCATCTCCGGAATTATCGGGCATGAGATACTATCTATAGTTTATCTTTATCTCGTAGTAGTCATCGTGTTAAGATTAGTTCATAACGCGGGGATTGAACCCTATGAAGTGAAGACGTTAAGGGCTTGCACCGAACCTATGTAGAATGGGATGCATAGACTTCGACAAGTACGCATTAGAGAGTCTGCATATAGAACTTGTGTTTCTTGGCTTTGTTTTATGCATGTGGTTTTCTTGTTTTCTACACATGACACTTAGCTTAGTATCACTTGATGTTTTATGTTAATGGTTATTTCGTACTTTCCACCTTCCTTTAGTAATTGTTGTTTAAGAATTATGAGTTATGATCGTTATGTTGTTTGTTTGTTTATTTTTATATTTCTCACACCATTTATGGCTGACCCCTTTAGTTTGGAGGTTAGGGATCATCTCTAACCTCACATGTTGCAGGTAGTTGCCTAGAGTTGGAGATGGAATGCTTGAGTTGGTTTTGAGATATATTTGACTCTCGCGAGTTTTGTGTAAATTCGTAATATCAGTTTTTGAGATAAATTTGTGTTGTAATTAAAGAGAATATTGAGTTGAGTTTGTTTAGAATTCCGCTGTGTATTGTAAATGATTTGTTGTAATAAAAAGTTGAAAATTTTAGTGGTGTTGTTTATGTTTAATATTATGTTGAAGTGGATCACTGGGAATGTGCCACGTATTTTCTAAGATATCTTATTAGAAATTCGGGGCGCTACATGCCGTCCACTTGTGTAAAGGAGCGCTTGTATAGGATGCCCTCGATAAGGGTGTAACGCTCAGCTCGGGTTCTCACTCGGCGAGATTCCTTAGGGTCTTCGGGGAGGAGCCCATCCCTTAGGAATTCTACCAGGGGTTTCATCCAATTATCTTGAAGCAGGATAGGTAGTGACTCCATCAAGTCTGAAGTTTCATCTTCTATACTTGGCTTCAGGAGCACCTCGATCAAGACGGTCTGCTCGAGACCTTAGAGGGAGGAGGATGCTACCTTGGAGAGGGCATCGGCCTGGGAATTCTCTTCTCGGGGGATTCGCTGGATGATAGCTTCTTGAAATAGGGCCATGAGACTCCGGACCTTGGCTAGGTACTTAGCCATTCGGTCATCTCGTGCCTCGTACTCGCCTAGAACCTGATTTACGACCAGCTGCGAGTCGCTAAAGATCCGGAGGCGCTGCGCCCCTGCCTTGCAAGCCATTCCGAGGCCGGCTATGAGTGCTTCAAATTCTGCTTCATTGTTAGAGGCCTTGAAGTTGATGCGGAGGGAGTATTGGAGGATGAAATCATCTGGGCCAGCTAGAATGACTCCAGCTTCGCTTCCCTCATTACAAGAGGATCCATCTACATAAACCGACCAGACAGGCAGTCCCTTCATTGCTTGGCTGACCTCGGGAATGGTACTCTCAACGATGAATTCAACTAAGGCTTGAGCCTTGATTGCGGTCTGAGGTTGGTAGGTTATATCATGCTGGCTCAGCTCGATAGACCACTTCATGAGGTGACCGGAGGTCTCTGGCTTGTGGAGAACTTGCTTCAGCGGTTGGTCGGTAAGAACGACCACCGATGGGACTGGAAATATGTGCGAAGTTTTCTTGTGGACATGACTAAGGCGTATGCCATCTTCTCTATCCTCGGGTAGCGGAGCTCGGCATCCCCGAAGTACCTTGCTCACGTAATAGATGGGCTTTTGCGTCTTATCTTCTTCCCTAACGAGGAGGCACTGAGGGTCTGCTCGGAGGCTGCTAGGTAGAGGTAGAGGGCTTCCCCGAGAATAGGTTTGCTAAGGAGAGGAGGATTGACTAGGTAAGCCTTGAGCTGGTCGAATGAATTTTGTTGCTGCTAACCCCACTCGAAACCTTTGGCCCCCCTGAGAGCTTTGAAGAAGGGAAGACACTTCTCCCCTGACTTGGAAAGGAAACGGCCTATGGCTGCAAGGCGACCCGTTAGCTTTTGGACCACTTTAACATTCTTCGGGAGAGCCATGTCCAATATGGCCTTGATCTTCTCGGAATTGGCTTCGATTCCTCTCTGGCTGACCATGAAGCCTAGGAATTTCCCCAACGAGACCCCGAACGCACACTTGTTCGGGTTGAGCCTCATTTCGTGTTTCCTCAGTACATCGAATGTCTTTTGCAGATCGGCCACATGATCGGCCCTGTGGATGCTCTTCACAACCATATCGTCAACATATACCTCCATATTTTGGCCGATCTGAGCTTGAAAAACCTTGTTGACGAGGCATTGATAAGTGGCACCTGCATTCTTCAAACCGAAGGAAATTACCCTGTAGCAGTAGAGGCCCTGATCGGTTACAAAGGAGGTCTTCGGGATACCCGGGGGAAACATACGAATCTGATTGTAGCCTGAGAGGGCGTCTATAAAGCTGAGGAGTTCATGGCCCAAAGTGGCGTCAATCAAAGTATCGATGCTTGGAAGAGGAAATGGATCTTTGGGGCATGCCTTGTTGAGGTCGGTAAAGTCGATACAAATCCTCCAGGTCCCATTGGACTTCTTCACCATTACTACATTCGAGAGTCATTGGGGATAATTTACCTCTTGTATGAACCGAGTCTTCAAGTGCTTGTCCACCTCCTCTTTTATAGCTTGCTGGCGCTCGGGAGCGAACTTGCGCCTCTTCTGTTGGACCGGTTTGGACCCCGGAGCAACGCTAAGGTGGTGGACGAAGAGCTCTTCGGAAATTCTGGGCATGTCTGTAGCCGACCATGCAAAGAGGTTGTGGTTCCTTCGGATGCACTGGACTATGTCGGAGCATAGGGCAGATGGGAGGGTCTTGCTAACAAAGAACTTTCGGCTCGGATCCTACTCAGAGAAGATCACTTCCTCCAATTCATCCACCAGCTCAGACGTTGGTCGGACATTCTCTTGGGGTATTTCAAGTGTTTCGAGGGAGAGGACCGGACCCCCTGTTGAAGTCATATAGTACTTGCGGGCTATCTCTTGACTGCCTTTTACTTCCCCTACCCCTACCCGGATGGGAAATTTCATCTTGAGGTGATATGCCGAGGGAACGGCTTCTAGGGCAGCTAGGCCGGATCGGCCCAAAATGACATTGTAAGCTGCAGGGACATCTACGACCATAAAGTCCATCGACTCCGTTCGGGTAGTAGGATTTTTGCCAGCAGTTACGTCGAGGGTGATCACCCCTTCAATAGTCACTGACACTCACGTGAACCCATGGAGTGTGTAGTCGGCGGGCTTAAGTCTGTCCCGGGATAGTTTGAGGCCTTTGAAAGCGGTGAGGAAGAGGATGTTAACGGAGCTGCCATTGTCCACCAGGATCGTCTCCACTTTAAAGTTCGCCATAGAGAGGTTGATGACAAGCGCGTCACAATGGGGGGTTTGGACACCCTCAAGGTCTTCATCTGAGAATGTGACGGGCACTTCGAGGCCTTTAGGAGGAGGTGTGGCGCGAACCAAATTAACTTCCCTTATAAATGTCTTTCGAAAGGAGTTGGAGGAGCCCCCCATTGGGCTCCCATGGATGAGGTGTAGGACATGCTCCTCTTCGAATTCGGACGTTTCATTGCATTCAGGACGCTTGTTAGCCCCCCAAGGCGAGGGAGGAAGATCGGTTCGGTCCTTTCTTACGAACTTGGTTAGCTGACCCCTCTGGATGAGGGCTTCTATCTCGTTCTTCAGAGCCCAACAATCATTTGTGTAGTGGCCATGGTCGCGGTGATAGCGGCACCACTTCTCTTTGTCCCTCTTTTTGCCAGGGGTGTTCATTTTTGGCGCAGGAGGTATCACCCCCTCCTTCTCAACTTTCATGAGAGTTGTGTAGATGTTGGCATTAAGGAGAGTAAACTTTTCAAATCTGGGAGGAGGTCGGCGCTGGCCGCCATTATCCTTCTGGAGCTTCTTGGCCCCTTCCTCTTCCGTTCCCTTTCTCTTAGACCCGGAGGAAGGCCCCTCCAAGTTGGGGCGGTGGTCAGCTTCCTCAGCCCGAATATACTTTTCGCTTCGAAGGAGGAGGTCAGAGAAGTTCTGTGGGGGCTTCTTGGCGAGGGAAGAGCAGAGGCTGGAGTTAAGGACATTGGATTGGAATGCTGCTGCAGCGACCGACTGGTCGAGGGATGCTATGGACCTAACTAGTTGTTATGAAAAAACTTGATTATTTAGATGTTATGTTTGCTATAATCATGGAAAAATTAACCTAACTAGTTGTAGATGTGTTTAACAAAGTTCAAGAGGGGTTTATGGATCAAGAGATCAAGCTTTGAGAGTTAAGGAATTTCTTGATTTCGGGTCTGTGCATACACAGGCCGATATTGCTTCTTTTTGTATCTTTGAGATTTTCGGTTGAATTTTGAGTTGTTTTGATACTGAGATTGTTTCAACATTATACTACTTCCTATTTATGAGATTCTGAAGCTTTAACTGAAGCGAATATACACATATACACACCTACATATATTTATACATAAACACTGTTTTACTAATTTGAAGAATTTTTGTGATTTCATGAAGTTTTCCAATTGTATCCTGATTATTTGGTACTAAGATGAATTTAAATATTATACTACTCCTATTTGGTAAATTCTAAGGCTATAACTGATGCTTAAACCCTCATATGAACATATATATATGTATATTGCTATTTTGGAGTATCTTGTGAAAAAAATGACTCTTTTGAGATCTAAATGTGATTTTGATTTATTTTATAAACTCTTATATGTTCTATAAGTCATATTTGATCGTCTCAGGATGTTGGTTTTATAAAAATTGTGATTTTATTAAGTATAATCGTGTATCAGTTAAAACATGCATATAATTTCAAAACTGCAACCTGTTATAATTGACAGTCGACCGAACTAAAGTCGATAGTCGACTGTCAGTTATTGAATTTCAGAGTTTCTTTGCAATAACAGTCAACCGCTTTGTCTTTGAACTGAAGACGGCAGTCGACTTTCAGTTCTTGAGTTTCGAATTTTCGCAAGACAGTCGACCGGATATTTTCGACAGTCGACTGTCATTGTTCTGGCTGATGGGTTTTCTTAGGAGTTCAAATTTTCGCAGGACAGTTAACCAGCTATTTCCGACAGTCGACTGTCATTGTTCTAGCTAATGGGTTTCTTGAGTTTTCTGATGTTTTCTTTAAACGATTGGTTCTTCGATATTGTGGATTATTAATTTACTGTTTTAAATGACATTTGCTACAGATTACAGTATTTTACAGAAGGTTATATTTTGTTTATAATAGAATTTAAATTACATTCCTATGACTTTATAAAGAGAGATATATGTGGTTTTCAAAGGAATTGATGTTTTGTGACATTCTACCACTTAAAATATGATTTATGCTATTTAATGGATTTAATATTTTTATTTAAATTCCGGAATTTTATGAGTACATTAAATGGATTTAGATTTTGTCAATTTCTTATTATAAACGTTTTGACGATGGATTTATGAGTTTTATTGAAATTTTTGGTATTGATGGTTGAGTTATGAGTCTTTAGAGATTGAGTGGGGCCTTAGCTACCGGCGGTTGAGATCTTGGTTGTTGTTCAGTTGAGTTAAGCCCGGTAGGGTACACCAACTCTAAGAGATTCACAATCGATTAAACAATTAATTAACTTAACAAGATAAGGACATGCACTAGATGGTGATATGATGAAATGAAAATATGGGTTATGGACCTCAGTATGGCCTGCAATGTGAGATAATCCCCTGAATTATTGAGGTGTTAGTGAAATAGTCTCCGGAATTACCTGTGGTGTGGGATTGATCTCCAAAATTATCGGGGTCGAGGCGACACTCATGGGTTATTCATGTGATGAGGCGCTATAGCTTGCGGTGTGGGGTATTCTCGAAGATTCCCAGGTGTGAGTGAAATAGTCTCCAGAATTATCTGTGGATAGAGATTGACCTCCAGAATTATCGAGGCATGGGATAGTACTAACAGTTTATCTAGATCTCATAGTAGTCATCATAGTAGAATTAGTTGCATAACCGAGGATTAAACCCTATCAAGTGGAGAGTGATAAGGGCTTGCACCGGACCTATGTAGAGTTAGATGCATAGAATCTGACAAGTGTGTATTAGAGAGTCAGCATATAGTATTGGTATTTCTTGACTTAGTTTTATGCATATTGTTTCCTGTTTTTCTACACTTGACACCTAGTCTGGTTTCAGTTGATGTTTTCATATTTTATTTATTATTATTTCATATTCTTTTCATTTATTCTTACTGTTGATAAATATTGTTTATGACTTTATCATTTATGCTTTATTTATGTTGCTTTTCTTTTAATGTTACTCACACCGTTATGGCTGACCCCTGTAGTTTTAGGGGTTAGGGTTATCTCTAGCCTCATGTTTTACAGGTAGGTACCTATAGCTTGGGATTTGGATGCATGTAGTAGAATGACGGTAGAAGAATGTAGTCTGGAGAGTTGCGAGTAGAAGAATGCAGTATGCAGACAAAGAAGCAAGAGAAGACAAACAACGAGTAGAAGAATGCAGTTTGGAGAATTGCGGTCGACCACGCGGTCGACCGACCGGGGGTGAGGTCGATCGACCAAACTGCTGAGAGTTCTTCAAGTGTACAAGTCTAACAGAGGGGGTGACGGTCGACCGTGCAGTCGACCGGTTGTGTCTCGGGTTTGACTCTACACGTTGCGGTCGACCGACCTTGGGGGTGCGGTCGATCGACTTCGGCACTGATTGTTTTTGGGCTGACGAGTTTAAGGTCCAATTGCTAGATTTGTGTTTATCTTTTAGGGTTTACTTGGGGGCTATATATATGGTCGTAGACTCTAGGATTTGCAACATCATATTAGAGAGATTTGGTGAGCCGTTATCATTGTTCAACTTCAAGAGGGAATTGTGCCGAGTATTTAAAGGTGAGAGAGAGAGATTGAGAGTTGTGTTCTCTTTTGTAATCTTTGTATTTCGTGGGGAATAAGAAATATTGGTTATCTCTGGATATTGATTGTGTTCTTGTGAGATCTTGCATATATTGTGGTGGCTTGTTCTTGATTCATCTAAGTCTTGGTGGTTTCTATTGCTTGTGGTGCATTTTCGCTATTAGCAATACGAGTTATGGTAGATTCTTCAATAGAGGAAAATACCGTCGGACAGCCTGTAGGTGCTAATGCATGTAAATTCGTGTCTTTTATCGGTGTAATTGTAAGGAACTCTCACATAATTCCTTTGTCATGCGAAAGTTGGCCGAAGGTTCCCGTCACGACAAAGACGAGTGTCATTTCAACAATCAAGGTATTAACCATTAGAAAAACTAAGCGAATGATATTTGGGTTATGCAATTCAATTATAAATTTGGTAAACTTCTCAAATTTTGCAGCAATACCTCTCTTTTCCGGGCTCACTCGAATCTTGGGTGGAAAAATCATTGTCAAAGAAGTGGAGAGATCACAAGAGTGATTTAAATGAGAAGTTTTATGACAAAACCAGGTTCGAGGTGAATAATGCAAGGGATGTGCCCCCCGATGTCGAGCCTTCGGATTGGCAATTCCTCGTTCACTACTGGAGTTCGGCAGTTGGGCAGGTATTTACATTACTAATCAACATTTAATGTCAGCGTGGTTGTGTACCTACTCTAAGTTATATCTTTGTAATCATTGTGAAATGTACAGAAAATGGTAGAGGTCGGTGTTGCCAGTCGTTCACAGCAACTTGTGTTGCACACCGCAGGTACACACAACTTTGCTCTAGTTCGGGAGGAAATGGTAAGCGCAATCGAATTTATCAGTTTCGGCTTACAGTTTTATGTTTATAATGAAGTCATCTTATGAATATATAGGAAGAAGAAATGGGTCCCATGACCTTTGGTGAGATAGATTTTTTTGACGCCACCCATAGGTCCAAAGATGGGACATTTGCAACCTCTACAGCATTGGAGATTGTGGTAATTTTATATTATATTGAGTGTTTCTTTGATTTTTAAAAAAGCTTGTCCAAATTGAATAATTTTCTTGGATTTTTTTTTTTAATTTCTGTCCTTTTACATAATAAGGCTAGAATGAAGTATGAAGATATCTCTTCCACTACTTCCTCCGACTCTTCGACGGCCTCCACCGACCCATTAACACGACAGTGCCAAGCCATGATTGAAATGAGGGGAAAAGTGCGCCATGGTCGTGTACGTGGTATGGGACTAGGACCAACTCCCACTCGGTTATTCGGTCGTTGTGCATCTACTTCTAGTGGGACCCAAAACAAGGAGATGACACACTTGAAGGCACAGGTGGCACTTCTTCAAAAGCAAATGTCACAATTAATCAGACAACAATCTCAAGTCCCACCACCGGTAGGTATTATAACTTATATAAAACACTTAGCAATAATTTTATTTCATATATGAGCTTGTGGAGCTACCTATTAGACTGTTGTCATTTTTTCCCTCTTCTATCCTCTTCTTGTTGTTGTCGTTCTTGACAGCTTATCTTATCCTCCTTGATAGCTTAGATGTATATTTTACAATTTTGTTCACACTTGATACAATTATGTTGTATATTTTGTTGATTAGTAACAATGAATTTTGTTGATTAGCTATTAGACTGCTGTCTATTTGTTGATTAGTAACAATGAGCCTGTGGAGCTAGCTTAGATGTATATCTTCTCCTCCTTTGATAGCTTAGATGTTTATCTTCTTAAGTCCCAAACCTCTTTATACAATTCTGTTCACACTTATCAGTTGTATATTTTACATTTATAGTTTTACTTATTGTTTGATTTAGAAATACACGTCTGAGTGATACATCCTAGATATGTTTAAACTGTGATATCTACACATAGAATTGATCTACAACTTTCTATACCTAAGCCACTTTCTTTATCATGGATCTTTAGCTGCCGCTCTTAAGATTCATAAAAATCAGCCCTAGAACACCTTGCTCTGAGTTCAGGAGATTTATATGCCATCTATAAAAGATGACCCATGTGCAATCAAATATATCTCATCTTACGGCTTTTTTATGTTAAATTTTTAATCTTTGAATTTTGTGTCACTAGAAGCACATGTCTCGTGACTTACCTCCCAAATATCTGCTAGACTTAAGGTGTATAGGCTTTCATTCTTAGAAACAAACTTCTCTAATAAATTTGCTGAGAACAACATACAATAATGATCATCTCTATAAACAAGTTCACTGGAATGTTTACAACAATAATCATCTCTATAAACAAGTTGTGCACATTTGCTATACATGATGACACTTCACTGGAATGTTTGCACATATGCAATAAAACATTTGCAGCTGAAACAATCTGCTACTTGAATGCTTGCAGGTTGAACAAACTCACTACAATATGATAATGCACAAAGAATGATAATATATGAAATTGAAACAAGTATGAATATGAGATTGAACCAACAATGAATTTGAAATTGAACAAGAGCTGAAACAAGAATGAAGCACATTCTAAATTGAACAAAAACGAGAACAAAAAGAGGCATAATAACTATATATCTCAAGTGTCTACTATATAGGAATTACCCACCTTCAACCAACATTCACCCAAGTGAACTCCCAGCACAGATGAACATACAGAGAAAAGAGCCATAGTAAACAAATTCTAGCACATGGGAATAATTCTATGTAAATTTTCAGATTTTTCTGATGTATCATACCTTTGAAAGCCTTCGAAGAAGCTGATTGCATGTTCTCTACATCACAAGCTTCCCTCTCCCAAAGAGCTCTTGCTGCACGTAGCAGAAAGAATAAAACAGAAAACAAAAACAAAAACAAATGAGTAGATAAGTTGCTGTCTAAGTAGGAATTGATAGCTATGATGTGATCAACTATTACACACCTTTCCCAATATATCTTGCTTGCTCTCTATGTAACCAAAAACCTCTTTGCAGTTTTTCATGGTTGACATTTCTGTCAAATCTTCTAATAGCTAAAATATCACATATACCACCTTCAACATGCCCCCTTTCACAAAGATACAACACAATGTCTACCAAAAAAGTAAACAAAGAAAGAAATCAGGAGATGCATACATATTCAAGTGAATCTATAGGGTGGGCGCATGACAATCCCAGACTACTGACAAAATAAGTTTTCACAAAAAGAATGGATTGTACAGATTCATAATTAACTGAATTGATATTTAGGGACCAAGGAGATGGGGTATTTGACCAATACCATTTTCTCCATCATAGATTAACTGTCCATATTGCATCATTCTTTCACCATATACTGGACTGCGGAAGACCGAACATCAAAAAACAAAAGCATTTAACAACAAATACTAAAATGAGCCATATTGTTTTCCAGTTAGGCTAATACATAACACAACAAAATTACATTATCTTTGATGCCACAAACACAGTGATTTCCATTCAGTTAGATATGAACAAAAGATATCTGAACTTGTTTCCATTTTGCACAAACTACTTCAGTTCCTGTCATAAAACATTGGTCACATTTTGAAATGCTATTCCATGTGATGCAAAAAACTTCCACCATATTTAAATGCTTTCTTGCACCATCATTCGGTATTTTGCTTCCTGAAAATATTGAGCAAGGAAGAAACAAGAGTATTGAAAACTAATTAGCCTGGTACTTACTTATTTTGGTAACATCAATTTATTAGCAAGAACTCTGATGTTGTATCAGTTCACTGTCATTACTAATTAGTCTGATGATACTCTTATTGATATGTATTAATTTTTTTTATTTTTTGCACAAGACGACCCTACGATTCCATCAAATTTAAGTCATGCAAATCAAGGAAATTCAACTGATGAGAATGGAATCAACTCAAGGGGTTTGTAGTAGCGGTCCGGTCAAGTCTTCTCTTGGGGGTTATTATATAGTTTGTTATGACAAGTACTGTTATATTTGTGTTATATTTGTTTTGAAACTGTTTATTTGAAGATTATGTAATTTCTAAAACATGTTGAATGCTTGGACAATTAATGGAATGTATGTTACTTTATTATGCTTAATTATTGTATTTGGTTGTGAATTATATTATTATGCTGATTAGCCTAAAAATTGTGGAATTGATTGTGAATTGTATTACAGGTGGTTGAAATGATATTGTCTATTGAATTATATTATTGTTTTTTTTATAATTCAAATGAAAAAAGGGGAATTTTTTTAAATACGCTACCCCGGCGTTTGGGAAATGTTGGGGTATAGAATGTAATTTTAATAGTCTCAAACAAACCCACTACGCCAGCATTTTAGAAATGCTGGGGTATCTGATTAACTATAAATTAAACACACTGCGGGCAACGTTTTAGAAACGCCAGTGTAGGTATTATAGGAAAACAATAAATAAATAAAAAATGCATCTACACCGGCGTTTCCAAAGCGCCAGGGTAGAGAATGTAAATAATTTAATTTCAAATAAAATACCCTAGGGCGCCGTGTTAGAAATGCCGGCGTTGGTATTATGGAAAAACAGGGCAAAAATAAAATGTATCTACGCTGGCATTTTAAAAGCGTCGGGGTAGGTTTCTTCTATACCGGCGTCTATAAATGCCGGTGTAGACCCCCACTATACCGCGACGCTCGTTTCCCTGGCATTTAAACGCGTTTTAAAAAATGCCGGTATAGGCTACACCGGCGTTTATAAACTTCGGGGTATTGGAAAAAAACCGCCGGGAAAAGCCTTTTGTGTTGTAGGGGACCTATAATATTCTCTATTACTCTTGCAGTATATAATATTTGTTAATGAAAGATGGGTTAAACCTGTGTGCACCAAATGAACCTTCTGAGAATGGCTCTGGAGTTGATCTGCAACAGGAAGAAAATGAAAAGTGGCTTGAGTCGTGGGTGGCACTTTCTTTAAGAAGCTATTTGGCCGATTCTGAAGATGAATCGTTGGTCACCAAACAATTCTCCCAGGATACAACGAGCTTCTGTCAACAGTGCTGTCAATGTTCTAATAGCAGCACTTACCAACTTGCACCACCAAAACCAAGCCAAAAGTCGCTCAAAAATAGTTTTGGATAAGAGAATGACTGATTGTTTTTCAGTTTCATTTTTCCAAAAAATTAATTCCTTTTTATAGCTAGTAACCAAGTAGGAATAAAACTGTATATGCATTTAATCAAAAAATGGCTATATCAATATATCATAAAGATCCTTTAATTCAAAACTTAAAAACAAGAAATCTTTTTTCTTTTTTGTTCAAGAGACCCCTAAGGCCCGGCCCGGTCATAATATATATATATATATATATATAGAGAGAGAGAGAGAGAGAGAGAGAGTCCCCTTCGGTTGCACACTACTTTTGGTGAGCAGTCCGTGAGCACTCCCGAACTAGAGATCCTATGAAAAATCCGAACCGCTCATATTGTTCTATATGCCTTAGATAGCCTAACAATAAAAAATCAAGTAATTTGAAGTTCATTTGCCCATCCATCATGCTGTTAGAATTTTCAGCCATACAATTTTGTGATGATGTAAATCATGGGTAAATGAACTTCAAATTACTTGATTTTTTATTGTTAGGCTATCTAAGGCATATAGAACAATATGAGCGGTTCGGATTTTTCATAGGGTCTCTAGTTCGTGAGTGCTCACGGAGTGCTCACCAAAGTAGTGTGCAACCGAAGATTTCTCTCTCTCTCTCTCTCTCTCTCTCTCTCTCTCTCTCTCTCTCTATATATATATATATATATATATATAGGCAATTGCTCCATTGAAAACGGGTTTGTTTTCATGGGTTGGAAAACAGCGATCTAAGCCATTGGATCGCTCTTGATCGTGATCAACGGCTCAGATCGCTGCCGCCCATCATCCAATGTCACTTAAGTGGCAGAGGGTTAATTTGGGAATTTCGTCCCAAATAACTCTTCGCCTCTTTCGCTGTAAAAAAATGAGTGAACCTAGGGTTGTAAAAAATTGAATCATAGGCCGTTGTTTAGAACAACCTTCATTCAATTTTTTATAACCTAGGCCTAGGCTATAAAATTTCGTTGTTTCAAATAACCTAGGCTATAAAACTTTATAGACTAGGCCGTTGTTGGGAATAATGATCTAGGTTATAAAAATTTGAATGAAGATCGTTGTTCCAAATAACGGCCTATGATTCATTTTTTTATAACCTAGGCCATTGTTCCCAATAATGGCCTAGGTTCATTCATTTTTTTAGAGCGAAAGAGGCGAAGAGTTATTTGGGAAGAAATTCCCAAATTAACCCTCCGCCACTTAAGTGAGACGGGTGATGGGCGGCAGCGATCTGAGCTGCTGATCACGATCAAGAGTGATCCGACGGCCCAGATCGCTGTTTTTCAACCCGTTGAAAACAAACTCGTTTTCAATGGAACATTACTCATATATATATATATATGTGTGTGTGTGTGTGTGTGTGTGTGCGTGCGTGCACGCGCGCGTGTGTGTGGAATGTAGGAATTGAACACTATTTGGCGTGGGTGGCACTTTCTGCAATATGAAGAAAATGAAAAGTGGCTCGAGGCATGGATAGCACTTTCTTTAAGAAGCTATTTGGCCAATTCTGGAGTTGAATCGTTGATCACCAAACATTTCTCCCAGGATACAACGAGCTTCTATCTACAGTGCTTCCAATGTTCCAATAACAGCACTTACCAACTTGCACCACCAAAACCAAGCCAAAAACCGCTCAAAAATAGTTTTGGAGAAGAGAATGACTGATTGTTTTTCTGTTTCATTTTTCCAAAAAATTGATTCCTTTTATAGCCAGTAACCAGGTAGGAATAAAACTGTATATGCATTTAATCAAAAAATGGCTATATCATAAAGATCCTTTTGAATCTTTTTTTTTTGGTTCAAGAGATCCCCCTAAGGTCCGGCCCGGTCATATATATATATATATATAATATATATGTGGAATGTAGGAATTGAACCCCCAACCTCATGTGAACTCAAACTTTAACCGTTGGGCCATAAGACATTATTATCAACAATAGAAGTGTTTTGAATGTATACTCAATTCCAACAATATTAGATCAGAACTAATCCATATAGCAATGTATAATCAGTGTACCAGTTCATATACCTGTCATTTACCTGCCCACTTATAGTCGTCGACCCTCTCTAGTTTTTTTTTCTCTTTCTTTGTATCTATATTTATTCGTTACAGATTCCAGTGGACATAACCTTTATCCATCAAGGTCAATGGTAGATAGGTCTTCAAGTCCCAGCTCTTTTCCAAAATCCATACACATAGACCATCTCCAACTACGCTAGTCATCTTTCAATTTTAGCCAAAATAACTAATTTAAAGATTAAAATGTGCTTCAATTGGACTAGCCAAACCACTCGCCAAAATAGAATTCTCTGGTTTACTCGTCAGATGTGGCAAGTTTGTATCGCTAGCCAAATTTCCTTCCGCTTTTTTTGCATCTCAACCCCCCCCCCAAAAAAAATGCCGCTCGCGATCAGTTCACGCGACAGTGTTCACGCGATACTATTCTTTTTGGGCTTGGGATTTTTTTTTTTGAACTTGGTCTTTTTTATGGGCTTTGATTTTATATTTTTATTTTATTTAATTTTGGGCTTTAAATTATCAGTGGTTAGTTAAAATAGATAAGATGCAGGGACGTATCTGAGTTTCAGGGGGCCCTAAGCAAGTTTTAAAATGAGGCCTTTTGCAATACAAATTATTCAGTGATTAGTAAGACAATACAAATTATTTAATGTTTGATTTGATAACACAATATAAATTATTTGACCAACTACCGTACAAATTTTTTAATGTTCTCACTTTCAAAATCAGGGTCAGCATACTCGTCACACCACTGGTGGCCCACACTCAGCACCAAATGAATCAATGATTAAATTGACTTTAAAAAACAAGATGCAAACAGGAACACTAACACCACATTCCACCGATCATTAAATAGTATTAACTATTAAGATGATTAAATAGTATTAACAAATAAGTAAACTGTAAACCACTAAACACTAACAAGATGATTAAATAGTATTAACTAATAAATAATAACACTAATACCACGTCAAGAGAGAGAGGATTAAAATTTGGGATGGAAATTGGAGAGAGAGAGGAATAGAGGGATTAAAATTTAACACGGGAGAGAAATCAGGGGAGACGGTTGGGTTTCTTTCCTTTTTTTTTTTTCTTTTTTCTTTTTTAATTTTTACGGTGAATATTTTTTTTTTAAAAGGGGGGCCCTATACAATTTTGGGGCCCAAAGCAGCCGCTTGGGCTGCTTGGGCCCAGATCCGCTACAGATAATATGGTTGGAGTTGACACTTTTTTCGCTAGCCAAATTATTTATTTGTTATCTATTTTGACTATTTTAGCTAGTAAAAAAACTAGTGTGGTTGGAGATGCTTTTACAAGGTGCACCGCTGTTTTTTGAAAATTTGCTGGAGACTTCATCAGTTTAAGGACCGATGAATCATTGGCTTCCACCCCTATGATAGATTCATGAGTTAAAAGTCTGTGTACATTTAATATCCTTTTATTATTGTTGAGTCAATAATAGCATTACTTTCCTTACACTTACACTAAAATCAGCAATACATTTCATATTGCATGTGGTCGGTGGGATTGCTTTCAAATTAATCAATCCTTTGCAACAGCCGGTTGTGTAGTACTCCAACAAACAACTCCATCAATAGACTTCCCTTTCAAACAATTCAATATATTTGCCTTTACAGATGTAACCACTAACCACCCATTTGCTCTTTAATTTGCTCCTCGATGACATATATATAGAAAGACTACTACATTTTTTATAATCATCATTTATGATAACCTAATAAAACGGCATTTATGAAGGAAACGCTCTAGTGCATGGGTTGTGACAGTGTTTTAGAAACGCTATTAGAAACCCTTCTATAGCGTTTCAGGAATGGTGTCAAAAGACATTATTTCAGTTGTAGTGGGTTATCAAACTGCCGAGTCATTTCCAATAGTTTTAACAAAAAATTTAGTATATCAAATTAGTGATGAAAATGATATAAATCTCAGGGCGCGTTTGGGAACCCAAAAAACTAGGGAAAGGAATGGAATACTGCGGACGGGCCCATCTTATCCGATTCCACAGGCTGTTTGTTTTGAAAAAGAAAACAAAAGAAATAACTAAATTTCTTTTCCTAGAGAAAGATTTCAACCGATTTCTATTCCAGCTCCACCCCTTCGGAAAACTGCGTAAAGAAATGGAATAGAGAATCAAGATTTCAACAGTTATCGATATTAACCAGACTCTAGATTAGTCTCAAATATACGGTCCTTCAATTGCGAGTCAACCTTTAATTCCTTCTTCACCATGAAAAAATCTCTTAAAGATATCAGTAACTTGGTACACCAGTAACTTGGTACGATAAAATGAATGTTCCCATCTTTGACGAACCGTTAAGAGCAACTGACATGTATATTCATGACTTCTGTTGCATCTATTTGATTATTTAATCAACAGCAAAACCACTATGGTGTAATACACTACACATAACCAAAGTTTGCCAATTGTTAGCTACGGTTTTATTTAATCAAACTATAGAGTTCTGTACACATAATATATTTCAATTCATGCACAAGTTTTCAGCCAGCCTGAAAAGGCGATGCTCTCCACATTTAGCATTCATCATAGAAATAATCTTTGCTACATCGTACATTAGTGCTTCATGTTTCCCAAGACACCTGCAGAGTAATAACTCCACCATCACAATTTGTTATGTGCACCCAAGAATATATATTTTATCGAAAAATAATTTAAAAACAATTTGTTATGTGCACGTAGGTGAGTTTTGAGTTTAAAAATATAGGTTCCCTGAGAACATAGCTAGGTTTTTTAAAATACCGTAATCCATAATATTTCATTGTTTGCCAAACAAGACTTGTGAATGAAAACAAAAAAAAGTCAATTCCATTCCACCAGTTGCCAGACACACACAACTTATAACGTTAATTCATCTCTTTCCCTTTCTTTCCATTCCTCTCCATTCATTTTTATTTCATTCCATTCCATTCCCCAACTTGAATGTTTCCAAACAGACCAATATACGTACCGATGATTGGTTGAACAATAAAGCACTATGAAAATAGAAAGGGGGCTTTCAAATTTTTACTACAATATTATCAATTGTTTTTTTAATTTGCTTTGGAGTTAATTGGTGACTCCTCAAAATTAAGATAGAATATTGTATACCCCTACCGACTTTAAATTGAGTGGAGATGAAGGACTATTCATAACAACTTCTAAAGCACTCTAATCTTTTGACTTGTATACACTTCTTTATGACAAGGTTGTCTAAAGTAAGCAGAACTTCCTTAGTTGTATGTAAAGTAAGAGACAATTAGGCATACCTTCGTAGGACCAAAATAATTAAAAACTAATTTGAAATTGATTTCATATTTCCAAAATAAAATTGAGGAAACAGGAAGAAAAGATGATGATCAACTAATTAATATACTATATCTTAAGATAATAGGCCTACCCCCTCTCTCCTCATTTTGAAATGGAGAAAGGAGAGCAAAAGTAGAAAATCACACCTACCTTAACACGTGCATACCACATTTTTTACTTAACAAAACAAAATAATAAAACAAATACAAAATTAAAAAAAAAAAAAAAAAAAAAACCCTTCCACTTCCAACTCTCCCTCCCCAAAATCCCGCTAACCCTCCTCCTCCAAATCTCAGCAGTCGTCGTTCGCCAGCACAGCCAAATTCTCGCCGTCCACGCTCGCTGGCCCACCATAGGTGATGACACCATCGGTAAGATCCGATGAGAAATTAGGGTTTTTGAATTCCTATTTTGTTTTGTAATATTGTATTCATGAAGCCCTAATTTACCGCCTGGTTTTACTATTGATTTCTAATTAGGGCGTTTCAATTCTTGAAATTTCGGAATCCAAACCCTAATTATGGATTCAAAAATAAAGATTGATTATTTTCAGACCAACTAATGTTCTGTTCTTGATTCTTTCTTTCTTCAGTTCAAAATAAATTAGATTTTAGAGGCTGTGGTTGAAATTGGGATTTCGGAAGACGAAGAGATGAATGAAAGAATAAACTGTGGGAAAGTAACAGGTAATGTAAGTGTTTATTATATGTTTGTTTTTGTTTATACACTGATTTATACTACTCTCTCCAATGTGTATTCGCAAGATTACGGAGATGACAGTTAGGCATGTATGTCAATTATTTTAGCAATCTTTCTTCAATTGAAATTGTTGTTTCAGTTTTTATATCCTTTTTTCGGGTAATATTTAATTTGTTAGTGACTGAGTATTTTTCTGCTTTTTTATGATAGTATGGTCAAATTTTGAGATTCGGGATCAGATGCAAACCTAATAATGTAGGATTTCGGATTAGAAGAAGGGGGATCGTCGGGTGTGAGATTAGAACAAATTGACTTGCATATGAAGGCTTTTTCTTCTTATTATTATCTGTTTTCATTTGGACTTTTGCATTCTAAGTAATATTATCATTAAATTTTCAATTATGAAGAATGATGGATTGGAGATGATGGTAAAAAGCATGAAAGTTGAATAGTTTGGTCCACTTTATCATTATTGTATTTTATTATTTTTATTTTCTTAGGGTAAAAGTGAACCAATGAGTGAATATATAAGAAAGCTAAAGACTTACATCAAATGGTTGATGAAATGAGAAGATAAAATTTGATGAAGCAAGAGAAGTTTCGAAATATGCTGGAAACATAAGGGAAACAACATGCAGATAGTGATATCTTTTCTACATTTTTTGTTTTGTTTGAAAAGTTTTGGTGAATTATAGTATTGTATGTGTGTTTTATAATTTGATCATTTTATAGAGACAACTAATGAGTAATATAGAACAGTTGGAGGCATATATTGAGAAACTTCGCAGACAATATGAGTATTTGCAAGCAAGCTTTAGAATGAAGGATTCTGACAAGATTTTAAGTCTCTTTCTTAGCATCTCTAAATTTCGGTAATTATTCGACTATTTTTTTCTTCTTTTAATTGAATAGAAATATCTACTATTTTAATGGGAGAGTTGGGGTTTGTAACAAACAAACCCTAACTTTGTAATTATATAAACACGTATAATACACGTCCAAACTATATCCAACAAATATAAATGTGCACCGCACGTATAGTCCAAATCAAAACATTCAAATATAATTTTTTTTTCTTATTCATTATATATTCATTTAATTTGATGACTTTATTTTTTTAGACGTGCATTGCACGTACATTATACTAGTAGAATGAAGTTGGTTGGTTTGAAAGTATGAATTAGTTAATTTGTAGATTTTTCATCTTTTCATTATATTGTGATTGAAATAGCTAAGAGGCATTTCTAAATTTTTAAGTACCATGAGGTCCTCAAAATTATTTTAGTCTGTGCAATTTGCACAGGGTAAAACTAGTTTTGAATAACTAAATTGAGTTTTGAAAGCACTTAAGAGAGAGTGCAGTTGGGGCAAATATTATTTCAATTTCATTTAATTTGTTCTTCATCTACATCTCATTTATGATTAACAATTGTTTCTTTAAAAGGAAAAAGTCTAGGTTGCATTATATATTTATATCACAAAAATTAGTGTACATTCTGGCTTTTTATTTCCATCTCCTATCTCTACTATTATAATGGGAGAAGGCCTTTGTCCATAACGCAACCCGTGCAAAGCACGTGCAGGTAAATTTTTTTTTTGCCCTTTTCATTCCTCCCAATTATCAACCATCTCTACTACTATCTTTACTACTATAATGGGAGAAGCCTTTGTCTATAACCCAACCCGTGCAACGCACGTGCAGGTAAAATTTTTTTTACCCTTTTCATTCCTCCCAATATTCTCTCACGTGCACAGCACGTGTATAATACTAGTAGTCTTTGAATGAAAAAATGCACAAATATTAACAATTAATTGAATATGAAATTTGAGGAGAGTTACTAATTAAAGCCTTAACATGCATTTAAAATATGTATTTTCAAAGCTTTAAATGAAAATAAAATAAATCTAAAAATCTGAAAAAGAAAGAAAATTTCTGGAGAAAAGAGAGCAGAGAATGGCAATTTCAACTTTACCAAATAAACATATATGAAAGGAAGCAAGACAAAGCTACACATATAATAAACCATTAAAAACCTCATCTCACCAAATTTCTGATACAGTTACATTAGCATCCACAATGGTTTCTCAAAATTCTCATTTTGCCATTTTTTGAGAAAAAAACTGCTGCAATGGTTTCTCAAATGTCCATTTTTTAGCAAACCAACCTAATCTGTTTCTCAAATATGAGAAACGATATGAGAATTCTCATATTATAGAGGACGGGGAATGATTCCCCGTCTGAGAAATTTTATTATTTTTTTTATCAACAGACGGTATATGATATACCGTCTGACAATTTTTATTATTTTTTATACCGTCAAACGGGATATGTTTCCCCGTCTCTCACCTTTATTTTTTTTTTTTTTTTTTTTTTAAGAAAATCCTCCTCAAACGGGACATGATGTCCCGTTTGTCTCAAACGGGATATCATGTACCGTTTGAGAGGATTTTAAATATATTTTTTTTTCTTATTTCCTAGATTAAATTGAGTTTACTAAATTACCCTTCAACTAAATTTACCAAACTATTAAATAGAGGGCATTATGGTCTTTTCATTGTTAAAGAACCAAATTATTTAAACACCCAAGCCAAGTAGCCAACAATATTTGGTCAAAAGTCAACAGAATGATACCAAACGGGATAACATAGCCCGTTTGTTGCTTTTCCCCTTCTTTTTTTTTTTTTTTTTTTTAATTTTTTAAGTAAAGAGACGGGGAATGATACCCCGTCTCTCATTTAATTATAAAAAAATTTACCAAACGGTACATCATATCCCGTCTCTCGTGCAAATGAGAAAAATATAGCAAATGACCACTGCAGCATTCCTCTCTATTTGCTATTACTGTAGACGCAGATTATAGCAAATGAGAAACAACCATTGTGGATGCTCTTAGAAAAGAAAAACCACTACGTACAATTCTTTTTGAGGGAAGCCATATATCCCAACAAGTAGAACAAAGAAGAAGGAAAAAAAAAAGAAACATAACTTAGAAAATCCCATATTCCCAAAATGCCCACAACCCGCAACCTAAAAACGCCTGCAAACCCCATCCCACCAACCAATCCCGGCCTGTGCCTGTGCCTGTGCCTGACGGGTAAAACTCCGGGTCCACTGGGTACAAATTCTCCTGTGGACCCTCCAAAATCAAAGTAGGCCTCGGCGGCGATGGTGGTGGAGGGCAATACTGCAATGTAGGGATCTTAGGTGGCGGAGGTGGTGACGGAGGTGGCGGACATGAAGGAGGAGGAGGAGGGGGAGGTGGGCTAGAATCGCAAGAGGTTCCACACGGGCATGATCCACACTTGATCTCACCTGCTAGTGGTGGGTCAACTATGAAACCATCTGAAAGTGCATACTTGAAAAGAGTTGAAGAGGAGATGAACAAGACTATGAACAAACAATATTTGTTCATGATTGGTATGTTATGTGAAATTATGGTACATAGGGTGTGTTGAGAAAGAGAAGGGGGTTTAAATATTGGTATGGTATGTAGGATAATGGCTCGATTCTGGTTCAGATTGTTTTGGAGTATCTGCAGCAAAAGAAAGTTACAGCATATCAGTCGACTGATAGAAGGATCAGGCGACTGTCCAGAGAGTTTTCGAAGGCTAAAGATACAAGCAGCAGCAGAGGATCAGTCGACTTACCAGTCGACTGCCAGAAGGATTGCCAGTCGACTGGTAAGTCGACCAGTCGACTGTCGACGGGATTTTGAACTAGATCAGGCCCAATTCGAAAAGGCCCAATAGTTTCCCTATAAATACACTTGTTAGGGTTTTGTAATCGGTGACGAAAATTAGAGATCCCTATTTCGGTTTTGCAGCCGTCATCTCTTGTAAAGGCTTTGTTTGCCCATTGGAGATCATAGTAAAGAAACCCCAACCGCCCCTTGTGGATGTAGGCATCGTTTTGCCGAACCACGTAAATCTTGTTCTTGTGTTGTTTGGTTTTCTGTGTTTTCTCTCGCTGGTTCTCTCTTTGTATTCCGCATTGATTCTTGTTGGTTTGATTCGTATTCGCGCACAACAAGTGGTATCAGAGCAGTTGGTTCGACCTAGAGGGAGATGGCGGGTGATGCAGATGCAACCAAGGAAGTTGTGGGATCAAGTTCATCAAGAACAACGATTCACAACGCAAAATTTGAAGTTGAAAAATTTGATGGGACAAACAATTTCGGGATGTGGCAATGTGAGGTTTTGGATGTTCTTGTTCAACAAGAACAAGATGTTGCTTTGGAAGTTGAAAAACCTAAGGATATGTCCGAAGCAGATTGGAAGAAGTTGAATCGAGTTGCGTGTGGGACTATTCGGCTCTTTATTGAGAAGGCTCAGAAGTATGATTTGATGAGGGATACCATTGCTGCGGTGTTGTGGAAGAAGCTCGAAGACAAATACATGAGGAAAAGTTTGGAGAATCGGCTGTATTTGAAGAAGAGACTTTTTCGCTTCACCTATACAGAAGGTATGTCTATGAATGCTCATGTTGAATCATTTAATAAATTGTTGGCTGATTTGTTAAATTTGGATGAGCAAATTAAGGATGAAGATAAAGCCCTAATTCTGTTGAATTCATTACCTGAAAGTTATGATCATTTAGCAACTACTTTACTATATGGAAAAGATACAGTGAAATATGAAGATGTTGCAAATGCTTTGTTAAATAATGAAACTAGGAGAAGGGATAAGATGGTTGATAGAGAAACTTCTGAAGCGTTGATTGTAAGGGGCAGGACTGAGACTAGATCTGAGTCCAAATCTGGGAAAAAGGGAAACAAATCTCGTTCCAAATCGAGAGGAGTTTCAAAGGACAGGAAAATACCGGCCAAAGATGAATGTGCTTTCTGTCATGAAAGGGGGCATTGGAAAAAGGATTGTCCAAAGCTACGAAATAAGGGAAATTCGACTGCAAATGTGACTGTTGATAATTTAGAAAGTGGCGAGGATGTTTCTTTTGCACTTGCTTCTAGTCCCTCACTTTATCAAGAAGTATGGTTTCTTGATACAGCAGCCTCCTATCATATGACTTGGAAAAAGGAGTGGTTTACTTCTTTGGAGTATATGGATGGTGGTGTAGTTTTGATGGGAAATGATGCACCTTGTAAGAAGGTAGGAGTCGGGAAGATTGAATTGCTAATGCACGATGGTCTCATTAGGGAGCTTTCAGATGTATGGTATGTTCCAGATTTGAAAAAGAATCTGATTTCACTAGGTGCTTTAGAGGCCAGTGGTTTGAAATTTGCTAGTGAAGGTGGCGTTCTGAAAGTGACTAGTGGATCACTTGTGGTGATGAAAGGCCAAAGGAAAAGAAACTTGTTTTTCTTGCAGGGAAAAACATATTTGGGTCAGGCTGCCAGTGTAACTGAAAAGCCTAAACAGGTTGTTCCCGACTCTACCAGGTTGTGGCATATGCGACTCGGGCATGCAGGAGAAAAGGCCTTGCAGGGGCTTGTGAAGCAAGGGTTGCTTAAAGATGCCAAAGGGTGCAAGTTGGAATTTTGTGAACATTGTGTTTTGGGTAAGCAAACTAGGGTGAAATTTGGTACAGCTGTACATCAGACAAAGGGTATCCTCGATTATGTGCACACAGATGTTTGGGGCCCTACTCAGACACCTTCTATGAGTGGTAGACACTGGTTTGTTACTTTTGTGGATGATTACTCTAGACGAGTTTGGGTATATACCATGAAGCACAAAGATGAAGTTTTGACATTGTTCACAAGTTGGAAGAAGAAAGTTGAAAATCAGACTGGTAGGAAGATTAAGGTTCTGAGGTCAGATAATGGAGGGGAATATAAGAATGATCCGTTTCTGAAGTTGTGTGAAGATGAAGGGATCCAGAGGCACTTCACAGTTAGGAAGACTCCACAGCAAAATGGGGTTGCAGAAAGGATGAACAGAACCTTACTTGAGAAGGTAAGATGTATGTTAGCACAGTCTGGATTGAAGAAGACATTTTGGGCAGAAGCTGTTATATATGCAAGCCACATCGTCAACCGTTTACCATCAGCAGCACTTGAAGGCAAGACGCCTATTGAGGTATGGAGTGGTAAACCTGCATCTGATTATAGTTTTTTGCATATATTTGGTTGTCCTGCTTATTTTCATGTAACTGAAACTAAACTTGATGCAAGAGCCAAGAAGGCTATATTTGTTGGTTTTAGTACTGGTGTCAAAGGTTACAGGTTGTGGTGTCCAGAACAGAAGAAGTTAGTAATCAGCAGAGATGTCACTTTTGATGAGACCAGCATGATCAGCTCGGGACAGTCGACTGATGGTATAGGACAGTCGACTGGTGAGCAGCAGAAGAGTGGGACAGTTCTTCAACAGGTGAGTAGAAGAAGTTCGGGACAGTCGACTGATGAACAGGAGCAGTCGACTGATGGTCCAAAACAGCAGAATTGTGGGAGCTCGGGACAGTCGACTGGTAGGAGTAACCAGTCGACTGGTAGGAGAGTGTTCCAACAGGTGGAGTTAGAAAATTTGTCAGTTGAAAATCCTGTTCCTGTCCAAGATGATGATGATGTGGTTGATACTGAGAATGATGAAGAAGTTCCTATCCAGCAGGAAGAATCAATTGCAGTAAGAAGGCAAAGAAGAGATATCAAACGACCGTCTCGCTTTACAGATACAGTTGCGTTTGCTCTTCCCATTGTGGATGATGAAGTTCCCTCCAACTTCAAAGAAGCCACTAGAAGTTCAGAAAATGCAGATTGGAAAGTTGCTATGGGTGAAGAGATGAACTCTCTTCATAAGAATAAGACTTGGGATCTAGTGCAACTACCAAAGGGGAAGAAAGCAATTGGTTGCAAGTGGGTGTATACGAAGAAAGAAGGTCCAAAAGGCAGTGTTCGGTTCAAGGCTAGACTAGTAGCAAAGGGGTATGCTCAAAAGGAAGGAATTGACTACAATGAAGTGTTCTCTCCAGTTGTGAAGCATCCTTCTATTCGGATTTTGTTGGCATTGGTAGCACAGTTTGACCTTGAGTTGACACAGATGGATGTGAAGACTGCGTTCTTACATGGGGATCTAGATGAAGAAATTTATATGTTGCAGCCAGATGGGTTCAAGACAGCTGGGAAGGAAAATTGTGTTTGTAGGTTGAAGAAGTCTCTCTATGGTTTGAAGCAATCTCCAAGGCAGTGGTATTTGAGGTTTGATCAGTTTATGAAGGTGCAGAGATATTCCAGAAGTGAGTTTGATCATTGTGTTTACTTCAGGAAGTTGCAGGATGGCTCTTTCATATATCTGTTATTATATGTGGATGATATGTTGATTGCCTCTAATAATGCTAAGGAGATTCAAAATTTGAAGAATCAGTTGAGTTCTGAATTCGAGATGAAGGATCTTGGTGAAGCCAAGAAGATACTTGGAATGGAGATAGCTAGAGACAGGGCAAAGGGCACAGTGAGTTTGACTCAGAAGCAATATCTTTTGAAGGTGCTGAAACGGTTCGGTATAGATGAGAAGACTAAACCAGTAAGTACACCCTTAGCCAGTCATTTCAGAATTAGTGCTTCTCAGTCTCCAAGTACAGATGAAGAGAGACAGTATATGGCGAATGTACCTTACACTAGTGTGGTTGGCAGTTTGATGTATGCCATGGTTTGTACTCGACCAGACATCTCTCAGGCGGTGAGTATGGTTAGTCGATATATGCATGATCCAGGCAAAGAGCATTGGCAAGCAGCTAAATGGATTTTGAGGTACATAAGTGGCACCACAGATGTGGGTTTGAAATTTGAAAGGGATGACAATATTAGCAGGTTATTGGTTGGATATGTTGATTCAGACTATGCAGGTGATCTAGATAAGAGGCGGTCTACTACAGGCTATTTGTTTACTATGGCTAGGGCACCTATAAGTTGGAGGTCAAATTTGCAGTCCACTGTAGCGTTGTCTACTACTGAGGCTGAATACATGGCGGTTGCTGAGGCCATGAAGGAAGCCATTTGGATTCATGGACTTTTGAAGAGCTTGGGAATTCATCGGGAGAAGGTGGAGGTACACTGTGACAGTCAGAGTGCTATTCATTTAGCGAAGAACCAAGTTCATCATTCGAGGACCAAACATATTGATGTCCGTTATCATTTTGTGCGTGATTTGATAAAGGATGGTGATATTCATTTGGTGAAGATTGGAACAGCTGATAATCCTGCTGATATGTTGACCAAAGTTGTTGGAGCAGCCAAGTTCAAGCATTGCATGAACCTGGCTAATATTTTGCATGTTTGATAATTTGGCATGGGCGAGTTGGGATAGTACTTTGCTATTGGTTTGTCTAGTATGTGATATCATACTAAGGTGGAGTTTGGATTTGTTGTTACATTTGATGACGAGCATTTGGAGTATTTGTGGAGATTGCTTGGGCTACTTGGAAGATCTTGCCAAGGTGGAGATTGTTGGTTGGTGGAAGATCTCGCCAAGGTGGAGATTGTAGGATAATGGCTCGATTCTGGTTCAGATTGTTTTGGAGTATCTGCAGCAAAAGAAAGTTACAGCATATCAGTCGACTGATAGAAGGATCAGGCGACTGTCCAGAGAGTTTTCGAAGGCTAAAGATACAAGCAGCAGCAGAGGATCAGTCGACTTACCAGTCGACTGCCAGAAGGATTGCCAGTCGACTGGTAAGTCGACCAGTCGACTGTCGACGGGATTTTGAACTAGATCAGGCCCAATTCGAAAAGGCCCAATAGTTTCCCTATAAATACACTTGTTAGGGTTTTGTAATCGGTGACGAAAATTAGAGATCCCTATTTCGGTTTTGCAGCCGTCATCTCTTGTAAAGGCTTTGTTTGCCCATTGGAGATCATAGTAAAGAAACCCCAACCGCCCCTTGTGGATGTAGGCATCGTTTTGCCGAACCACGTAAATCTTGTTCTTGTGTTGTTTGGTTTTCTGTGTTTTCTCTCGCTGGTTCTCTCTTTGTATTCCGCATTGATTCTTGTTGGTTTGATTCGTATTCGCGCACAACATGGTAGGTGTAAGCGTAACGTTTGATATTGGTATTTAATGTGTTTTTATATATATATGGTTAGTTTGATGCATGGAGAGGAAATAAAGGGATATATGCATATACAATTGAAGAGGTGAGTTGTAAGGGATGACTTATATATATATATGTCAAGTATCGGCTGTGTTTGAAAGTGAGTCTCATGTGAGGAGTGCCTCTAATTGCTCTAATTGTTTGAGGGGGGGGGGGGGGGGGGGGGGGGGGGGGGGGGGGGGGGCGGGGCGAGGTCAACCGTCCTACACATGTCCACATGTCTTATCATTTGGCCAGGCTTATTTGGGGGGAAATGTTATCTGTTTTTTATAAGATATCATATAGGGAGATGTTCATTATACGAACCTATCGTAAGACATTGTCCTGCACATATGATCTATCTAAATGTTAAGGAGAACATGTGGTGATCAGTGGAAGGAAATCATAGTATTGAGCCTGTCTCGATGCTAGATTGAAAAGTGTGCATAATTCCACATCCTCAATTATTTTTCTAAGAGACTAATTATTTTTCTAAGAGCGTCCATAGTCGGTTGAGGTAAAATATGCATATGTATGCATATATGTATATTTTATCTTAGCAATTCGAGCGAATGCTGCAGTCGTCAAAAGCTAAAAAATGCTTAATATTGTTCAAAATGAAACAGAAGAAACATGGTGTTTAGTTGATGAGAAAAAAATTAATTTACATAGGCAGAAACTAAAAATTTAATAATAAAATATATGTTCGTCAAAAAAAAAAATTCAGAATTCACGTAGAACGAATGTTTCGTCCGAAAGTGACTTTCGATTTTTTTGGATTTTTTTGGATTTTGGGGAATTTTTAAAGGGACGAATGATGTTTCTGGGTTTTTTTGGAATTAAGGTTTAGTTAATTAAGTTTTTAATTAACTAAACCTAATTAATTAACTAATTATTTAACTAAAAGAGTAATTAGAATACTAACTACACTATTTAATTAACTAAATTAGGAGTTACAGATTTTTTTTTTTTTTTTTTTTAATTCAAGATTTCATTGGACGACGATGAAAAAAATAAAATAAAATATTAGGGACGAAACATGATGTTTCGTCCGTTAATTTAAAAAATATTTAAATCCAGACGAAATATGATATTTCGTCACGCATAATATGTATAATATTACATCGACTGCTATGTTTATCTTTCTACTGTAGAAAAAAAGTCAAAAAATATCAGAATAGGCTAGGGGTGGGCATCGGTCGGTATCCGACCTAATATGGACCATCCACCACCGATCCAAAGAAGATCGGTTTTTAATTTTCTCATCCGCAACCAATCCGAACCTTAATTGGATCGGTTTCCATCCAAGCCGATTAAGCTCGGTGTGGATTGGATTGGATGGTCGGTTTGGCGTGCTACTTTTCACCTTCAACATCATTCATAATTTTGTTGAAATTTAAAAGATCAACTTCAATCAAACTTAAGAAACAACCTGCTATTTGTTATTCAGAAATAAATCTAAAATGAAGATTCATAAAACCATAAATTGTTAATGAATTTTGCACTAATTATTTGAGATGATGATGTTTAAATGAGGGAGATAAACTGTTTTTTTACTTACATACTTCTGTAATCTTAGTTTATTATCATAAAAGAAACATCAATGACCATAGCTAATTGAATTTCAGGTGCAATAAAAGAAGATTTAGAAAATAATTTCTGCTTGACTTGATTAAAGTAACTACTATATGTTACATCAACTTTATGATTCTATTAAGTTGGATCACACTGTAAATCAAGCATTTCTCAACAACATAACACATAGGATTATGGAGAATCAAAACATAGGTAGAACAACTGCTCGGTTTGTATTAAAGAAATTAAAAAAAATTGTTTGTATCTCAAAGAAAATGAGAAATGACTATTTGTATATTCAAGAAATTAAAGAAGAACTATATTTTTTATGGACTTATGCATAGAGGTATGATCGGTTCGGTTTCATCGGTTATTTGAAAGCCTCATCCAACAACCGAACCGATCCAATTGGTTATTGAAGATCAAGAACCGGTACAATCCAAACCCCCAATTGGTTCGGTTAAAAACCGATCGGTTCGGGTTGGATTGGTTCGGATTGGTCGGTTCGGATAATAGTTGTCCACCCCTAAGAATAGCTGACGAGCATGGCGACTACAGTGCAATTTTATGCATAAAATGAAAATTAACTGACGAAAGTGAATGCTCTAAGATAAATTTTATGCATATGGAAATGATTTTACCTCCGTAATCTAGTTTTTAGCACATGGGAAAACCATTTGAATTTGAATTTGAATTCATAGTTTTCTCCCTTGATTTGCTCTTCACATTTTGCATATCTGGATTCATAATTTTTCTTCCTGATTAGTTATCCATATGTCCAATAGTTTGAATCATAAATTTACATGATGTAAATTCTACGATTAAGAAATATGATATGGATGAATAATTTATCATCATCATTCCTAATTCTTCTCTGTACGATTTTTCTTTATTTCTAATTCTATAATTAGGAAATAAGAAAATACTACATCCATTAAAAAAGCAAATTTCAAATATCCATTTAAAAAGGAATGCTTAAATTTAAGAAATTGGCCACAAAATATAATCACATAAAAACTTTTTTTTAAAAAAAGATAGAATAAGCTCGTGTGAGAGAAGGTTAAACACTTAAACAGACAACCAAATGGGAGTATGGCAAAGAGGGCCGGCCCCACCCTTGAGGCGGGTGAGGCGACCGCCTCAGGCCCCCGGAACTTTTGCAATTTTAGGGACTTCATATTTGTACTTTCCTTGTAAATATAGGCACGTATTTTGTGCGTAAAAATAATTGTTATTAGGGACCCCAAAAAATAATTACTAAGCCTTTAAAATTTTTGACTTCTTCAATAATATATATTTTGCATATTTTGTTTTGAACAAAGTGCAAATTTTTTGTATACATATTTCATGTTTTTTTTTTTCCACAGTGAATCGGGGAACCCATTTTGAGAGTTCGCCTCGGGACCCCGAGAACTCAGGGCCGGTCCTGATGGCAATAAGGAAGATCTTGAGTATGAAAATAAGTAAAATCTTAATATACATATGTTCCAAGAACTACAAATTAAACATCTCCAATATCGTCTCTGGATTGAAGCTCTATTCCTACTAGTTGTAACAAAGAGTTGCATGTGGGAGAGCAATTTCTTTTTCACGGGTCATTCTCATAGCACTTGCACTGCTCTTGAACTTTTTAACCCTACTTCTTCATTTGACTCAGGGTCTTCTTTCTCAAAACTAGAATTGAAAATCGTTACAAGATATTAGTCCCAATATAAAGAGAAATATTCTGTTGTGCACTCGGTCTTTGTGTGTATTTTTTGTTTTCGTATCGACGATCTGAACCGTTCACATTGATCTACACATTTAAATTATTCTAAATATTTAAAATCAAATTATTTAAAATTTATTTGCCCATCCATCATGTGACTATAAAAACCAACGATTTTCAGCCATACAATTTTGTAACACTTCAATGGATGAGCAAATAAATTTCAAATAATCTGATTTTACATATTTATACTAATTTGTAAGTGTAGATCAATGTGAACAGTTCGGATCGTCGATAAGAAGACAGAAAGACTGAGTGCACACGGAACCTAGTGCATAATGGAACATTACTCCCAATATAAATATACATACAATGTATAAAAAATTGCTAAAATATTCTTAAACCTCTTTACAAATTTGTACCTTTTGCGAAAGAGGATTGTTGTTCATGGACCCAATTACATCTTCTGCCATGTCTCCGATCGAGCTTTAAGATTTCTGATCTTTTGCCATGAAATAGATCAAGGACCAAATTGTACTCATCCTTTTTAGCAGTATGAGTAAGTTTTCTTGTTGGTTCCGAACATTTACTCCTAGTCATGAATCCAAATATCAAAATCAATACGAAGTATCCAAAATAATATCAGTTTATTTGTATTCACAAAATAATAATAAATAAATAAATCAATAAAAAAATTTCAAAAGTTTACATGGTATTGATGCAGTTGCAAATATCACGACATTTGGGGCAACTCCAATCCTCTTAATTTCTCCACCTCTTCCACCTCCTCCTCGAATCTAAACTAAATGAAAACCTCAGGTCAAATCCATATGGAAAAAGTTTAAACAATAAGACAAACTGTAAAAATAATATATGAACAAATGGGAGCGAAAAAAAAAACCCTATTGAAAAGACAGTCATGGCAATACATCCGACGACATGGATTGTCCTTTGTTAGCCTCTTACATAAAGCATAAAGGTAAATAATCCATCCTACTCTGTGGGCACTGTAATAAGAGACAGTGGCACAAATTTTATTATTGTGCACACACACAAAAGTAGACAATAATAGAATTTGAAAAACCGATAGAAAATAAATACCATACACTTAATCATTACCACAACTTTAGAGTTTTGGTTTACTAGTAGGGTCTATGACATGATACCAAAAGAACCCAGTTTTGAATGCCACTGGGTACGCAATATTATATGTTATAAAAGATGTATTGTAGTGTACAATTCAATTCTTGGACAACAAAGATGGTCCTTAACTTATACTGGCATGTTAGAATATAAATACTTAAACTATAATTTATACCACAACTTAAAAATTTTGGTTTAGTGGTATGTCTTTTACAGAAAGAGAATGAAAAAGGATGTGAAAATTTTAAGGAGAAAAGTTCGAAGAGATCTGTGTTGATTTCGGAGAGAGATAGATGTGTGTGAAAAGGTGAGTTGGAGGAAATAATGGAGGTTGAATTGGGGAGAAGGCTTTGGGCTATATATAATGAAAAAAAAAAAAAAATTCTAAAATGTACTAGGAAAGGGTTAAATTTGATAATTTATATATATGTTAAGCTAATAGGCCTAGCCCCTCTCTCCTTTCTCCATTTTGAAATGAAGCAAGGAGAGCAAAAGTTGGAATTCACACTTCCTTAACACGTGCATGACACATCTTTTGATTGACAACCGTACAATTTTTAAAAAAAACACACAAACAAACAAACCAGGTTCCCCTCCCCCCCCCCCACCCCCCACCACCACCTAAAAAAAATCCCCTAACCCTAGCCCTCCATCACCCTAACTCACCACCGCCTCCACCTCCCACACTCCGCGACGCTGCCCGCACTCGCGGCTTGCGACCGTCGCCACTCCCGATCGCTGCATCCACCTCCCACTCTCCACGTCGCTTCCCCCGCTCGCTGCTCCCTATCGACTCTCACGAACGCCGCTTTGGATGCGGTTCTTGGATCATAGATGGAGGGTTCGAACAAAGGGTTTGGCGGCGGGATGCAGGGCTTGCACAACAACTACGGGGGATTCAGTGTTCCCAACATGACCGCGGGGTCGCTGTCGTCGAGGAGTGCGGCGGCGCCGACGGCGGCAGCGGCGGCGATGGGTGGTGGTGGGGGTGGCGTGCAGCAGGGTGGTGGAGGGGGGAGGTTCGTGTTGGGGAATATTCCGGTCGCGATGTCGCAGGTGAAGATGTGAATTTGACTGTTTATTGGTACAATTTCGTTATGCTTAGTTCTTAGTTGTTACAATCATTACAAAAATTATAGTCCATGTTTCATGTTCTATGAATGGATTTAAGATAAGTAGAGTTAATTTTGAATTGGAGGTGGAGGTGGAGGTGGTGCAGATTCTCACTAGGCAGTCAGCAGAAGGATGCGCCCGTGCTGGAGGTCTGCACTTTGGGGAGATGGAGATAGACTGCATGATTACTCATGGAGCGACAAACTTCCTCAAGGAAAGGTTATTTAACCAAAGTGGTGCTTACAGAGTTCTTTGTATGTGAGGAATGTGGTTTAATTGTTGTTGCTAACCTGAAGAAACGTTTCTTCGAGTGTAGAGGTTGCAAGAGCAGGACTGGTATTATTCAGGTAATAATTCTTTCCTTCCGTTTACTTGATTACTAATTACTATGTTGCTAAATTAGTAATCATGAATGGATTTGAATGGATTTGCCACAAAATCCCTTAGCACTAGTAATCTTCTCCCTCTCATTCTCTGAGGCTTACTGTAGCAGGTGTTTTTAGTTCAGGAAACTGATTTACATGTCCGTTGTTAAATATTATGCTTCAAGTTGTAGATATAATGCTTATGTTTTATAATTCATAAGCTTTCCTGGTTACAGTATGTACAAGTTATAACTTTCTATTCTTGGCCGCTTGAACCAAGACATATTCGCTAAATAAGCGGATCTTTCTTGCCTGTCATTGGTTTATCAAACCTTTTCATTTTGATTGATATTCTTATGGCTTTTTCAATATCAGCACTTTTACAGACACCTAAGTCCTATCTTCCTAGGATATGCTCAAACTATATAAAGCCCTGGTTGGATACATCCACCTCCATTTTTGGCTTGGGAAATTACAATGAAGATCATTTGGGTTAGAGTTAGGATAACTGCTGTTATCTTAACTTTATGCGAGATAACTGGAGGTAACTTGACTCTAAATTATGTTTCAGACAGAAAACTGCAAGCATGCAAGTCACCTTCGGGTTGTGTATTTTGATAGTTTCTTGGATGAGTTTTGTTAAGTTTAGATGTTGTGAGTGTTATCGTTGTAGAATAGGGTTTATGTCATAGAAATGGGGTTAGGATAGCTAGAGTTGTTTTTAAAGTGGAGGTAGAAGGGCCATAGATGAATACAAAGGGTAAGATACCTGGAGTTAATTTTTGGACGGAGTATAGGTATGCAACTTACTTAAATTTTTGGCATACAAAAGAAAGAAAGAAAAGAAAGAAAAATAAATTGGTTGGATTGAAGTTTAGATATGTGCAGATATATTAAATTTGAGATGAGATAACTGGGGGTAACTCAACTTTGAGTATGTTTCAAAGGGATCAAGTTTAGATATCTGTAGGTATGCAAGTCACCTCCTGATTGTGTATTTCACTTTACTGTTTCTTGGTTGCAATTTCTTATGTTTAGTTGTTGTTAGAAAATATTTTATTGTTGTAGAGTAGGTTTTATGTGCTAGGAATGGAGTTAGGATAACTAGAAATATTTTTGAAGTGGTGGGTAGAGGTGTGTTAACTTTAAGGTCGTGATTGGCTATGGAGGTAGGATACCTATAGGTGATTTTTGAATGGAGTATAGGTGTGTAACCGATAACTCCATTTTTGGCTTCAAAGAAAGAAAAGAAAATTGGTTAGGCTGGAGTTTAGATATGAATAGATATCTTGACTTTCAGGTGAGGATAACTAGAGGTAACCTAACTGCTGAATATGTTTCAAATAGATTTGAGTTTAGATAACTGCAGATATGCAAGTCACCTCAACTAATTATACTATATCTTAAGCTAATAGGCTTACTCCTCTTTCCTTTCCCCATTTTTTTTTTTTGAATATTTTTTTTTTGAAGGGAAAAGGTAGGGTAAGTCCCTACCTCACAAAAAGATTTATATAAAAACTGAAATAAAGTTATGATTACAAAAGCAGACCAAGCCACTTCAGTATGCAAACTGAAGTCATGGTCTGTAGATAAGTCAACTAGAGAGACAACAAGGTGACATGAAGGCCGTTATCACGGCCGAAAGTATATCCAGACAAAAACACAAAACCAGACACAGTACCCATATAGGGTCAAAAAATCTCCCTGATCAGTCCTGAAGTCACCAGGAACAACTTCCTTCATCACTCGCAGTCTGGTTGCTGCGCACTAGTGTCTCGTGGAGTAGGAGGTCTTGCACGTTTGCATCTGTCATTTCTTGTACCATCTTTTGCCGTTTCTTCGCACTGCCGATCCCATCTAACCAAGATCGAAACCAAAAAATTGCATTAGAAATAATCCCACGAGAGGAAGAAGACTTTGCAGAGAAAGTACAGTCATTTCTAGCTATCCAGATGCTCCAGCATTTTTTTTTTTGAATATTTTGGATTTCTAGATATTTTAATTTCTGAAATCTAATTAGTTTAAGAGCAACTATAGTTATTTTTTTGTCCCTTTTTATTTTTTAGGGAACCATCATAGTTGTTTTAAGTACAAGTAAAAAATAAATAAATTATATAGTTCTTTTTAGCCTTATAGACAAAATGTTGATAATATTAAAAAATAGTTATGAAGAAAAAAATTAGAAGATACCAACTAAAATTGTATTGTCATCTATATGTAGATGTACTAGAAGACACTAACTAAAATTATGTTGTCAATTATATAGAATAAAAATATAGAGTGATACTGGTTTGAAAATTTGAATTGGTTAATATATATATATATATATATATATATATATATATATATATATATATATATATATAATAAAACACAAAGAAAGCTATCAAGTGGTTCTCCTTCAATCCTTCTTAAAATCAAAGGCCCAGATCTAAGCTTAAAAAACATATTTTCCCCCCAAAAGTTCCCCCCCAAATTTCAAATTTAAATCCCCCACCCCAAACAACTCCTTTATTTATTTAATTATTTCTTTCTCTCTCTCTCTTCTATTCAAAAAATACAGAAAATAAAAATTTTAATTTTAAAAAAAAAATTTAAAACCAAAAAATTTTAAATTTTAAAAACTTTAAAAATAATTCAAAAAAATCAAAAACTTATAAAAAAGATTTAAAATTTTAAAAATTTTAAATTTAAATATATTAATTTAAAATTTTAAAAAATAATTTTTTTAAATTTTTTGAAATTTTAGAAATGAAACTTTAAAATTTTAAAAATGTTTAGATTATTGGTATTGTAGATACCTTCACACCTGCACTTGCGTTACAAGCAGTGTTTCTAACAAACTATATACATTTCAGGTAAGTTCAAGCTAATGATCAGGAAGACGATAATTGAGCTTCCTCATATAATATATTTACTACTTCAATTAATTTGCTGGACCTTCAAAACTATTTTATATAATCAAACCAGGTGCACCGTTCCAAAGACGTGCCATAGGCACGTGTCAACGGGCAAACCTAGTATATATATATATATATATAGCTTATTATCAATTATTGTACCCTCAATGTGTTTCTGATGTTGATTATATTTGATTTGAGAGGGAAGGCAGTTGAGAATCACACGGTGGAGATGAAGTTAGCGGAGTACATCAAGGAGTCTGACAAGAGCTACAACCCAACTTTGGTAATTATTTGATTTTTTTTCTTTTCCCTTCAATTGAATAGAAATATAGATTGATGCTGGTCGGTTTGAAAATGTGAATTTGTTAATCTGTAGATTTGTTATCTTTTGATTATATTGTGATCAAAAGAGTTAAAAGACATCTCTTAATTTTAGAGTTTTATATAATTTTATGATTCTCACAAAATTATTTTAGTCCGTACAATTCATAGAGAATAACACTGATCACCAACTAATTTTCTTATAATTCAAATTGCTTCATGCTGAATTTTGTATTGAATATTTTTGATATTTTAATATATCTTTTGATAATGTCTGTGCAATTTGCACAGGGTAAGACTAGTTAATTGTTAATTAATTTGGGGGGTAGCTGTTGGACGTAGTCACTAAGGAGAGGCTGGCAATTAACAATTAATTAATATTTAGTAACTCATTTTTACTAATATAGCTGCAATGGGTTGGTGTATTATGTGAACTAGGGGTGGGCATCGGTCGGTATCCAACCTAATATGGACCATCCACCACCGTTCCAAAGAGAATCGGTTTTTTAATTTTCTCATCCGCAACCAATCCGAACCTTAATTGGATCGGTTTCCATCCAAGCCGATTAAGCTCGGTTTGGATTGGATTGGATGGTCGGTTTGGCGTGCTACTTTTCACCTTCAATATTATTCATAATTTTGTTGAAATTTAAAAGATCAACTTCAATCAAACTTAAGAAACAACTTACTATTTGTTATTCAGAATTAAATTTAAAATGAAGATTCATAAAACCACAAGTTGTTAATGAATTTTGCACTAATTGTTTGAGATTATGACGTTTAAATGGGTGAGATAAACTACTTTTTCACTTGCATAATTCTGTAATCTTAGCTTATTATCATAAAAGAAACATTAATAATCATAGCTAATTGAATTTCAGGTACATTAAAAAAAGATTTAGAAAACAATTTCTGCTTGATTTGATTAAAGTAACTACTAAATGTTACATCAACTTCATGATTCTATTAAGTTGGGCCACACTGTAAATTAAGCATTTCTCAACAACATAACACACAGGATTATGGAGAATCAAAACATAGGTAGAACAGTTGCTCGGTTTGTATTAAAAAAATAAAAGAAGACTGTTTGTATCTCCAAGAAAATGAGAAATGGCTATTTTTATATTCAAGAAATTAAAAGAGAACTATATTTTTTATGGACTTATGCATAGCAGTACGGTCGGTTCGGTTTCATCGGTTATTTGAAAGACCCATCCAACAACCGAACCGGTCCAGTTGGTTATTGAAGATCAAGAACCGAGCCAATCCAAATACCCAATTGGTTCGATTAAAAACTGTTCGGTTCGAGTTGGATTGGTTCGGATTGGTCGGTTCGGATAATCGTTGTCTACCCCTAATGTGAACAAGAAAAATATAATTAGCACTGTTTGAGAATTGTCGGTGGCATTCGATACTTTTTAAGAAAGTGACTGGCGATATTTGTAAGAATGATAAACATGCCGACATCAATTTTTTTAAAATTTGATGACAAACATGGTAATTAATGATTAATTAATGTTTAGTAGGTCGTGCTTATACCAATATAACTCTAGCTAAAGTGTGTGTAATATGTGAATAGGAAAAAAAATATTTGTGCAAATAAGGGAGGTTAATTTGGGCTTAGCTTTAAGAGTAATGCTTTAGCCACTACCAATTTCACTACCATTTCCTTCACTATCTTAGATGGCAAATTCCTATTGGAGAGTTCTCCCACCTACTCTATCATTTCCTACCTATTGGAGTGTGCCACCTAAGGTAGTAAAAAGAAATGTAGTAAAATTGGTAGTGGCTCTGGCATTACTCTAGCTTTAAACTATATATTATGAATACATATATTGTTTTGAGAAAGTATTAGGAAAAGGTTGAAGCTGGTAACTAATTATTGATTAATTTGGGGGATAGATTTGGGAGATCGGCCAATAAGGACAAAGGCTGTCAATTACTTACTCCATTATTTAGTAACTTAATTATTTTACTATGGTACGTCAGAATGTACAAGGGAATCTCATATTCCCTCTTAGATTACCTTGTTTTATTTGTGGCAAGTATAATTTTGGAAAGAATGATACACAAGGAAATCAAAATCTTTTATTGGGAAGGATTTAGATTCTCAAAAAAATCATGGGATTTGAGGATTTTCATAAAATTTTCATAACAAACAATAAAATAATCCAAAAAACTAGAATAAAAAAATATATTTCACTCTAAAATCATAGAATTTGAGCATTCTCATGTGATTTCCATAACAAAAAATTAAAAAAAACCCAAAAAACTAGAATAAAAAATTACAATAATAAAAGATTATTGGGAATGCAATGTACTATACCAAACGCGATAATACAACATTCTCACTCTTACATTTTCAGGAATCTTTTCATTCTTATGAATTTTCCAATCCGTGTACCAAATGCCACCGAATCTAGCTCCAGAAGGGTGGGTTCACCACTTCACTTGGTGGGTGTAATCATATTAACATGAAAAAAGTTTCTAACACTTTCCAAGGAAATTGACGATGGACAATATTTGTAAGAGCATCCACAGTTGTTACGGTTAAAATATGTATAAATAGATAAATGCATATGGCAATTTTTCATTTCGCTGCAGTCGTGAAATGCTTTATTTTACCAATTTAAATTAAAATAATATAGAGACGGTGCTTCACATTGCGTCCGAGGAAAAAAAAAACATTAAAATAAGTGGGACTGCACATGAAATGCGGTCGGAGCGGGAAAAAAAGAAGAAGTGGGACGGCACATCATGCTCTCTATTAGTATGGAAATCTGATGTGACACCCCTCTCGTGCGCACCCCTCTCATTGATACCCTTGTTAAGTATATTGTCTTAGTTATATATGACCAAATATAAATTCTTCAACGAAATTCAGATTTCAATTAGGAAATATAGAAGTGATTTTACTGTGATATAATTGTTTACATATATATGTCTTTGATCCCTTCATTGTTTGATCAACGTTTCATTCATTAACATTGATAGTTCATCAACCGTCCACCTTTGTAAATATTGGGACTCCTACCCACACTTCTAAGCATTTGAATGTAATGAGCTACGACTTAACCCTCCAATAATCTTTTTTTTTCCCGGATCAAAAGAGGATCCTCCTTCCTATTTACTGTATATATATACAAAACTACCCCTAACAACCACGCATACCAAGATTCTACCTTCTTCCTCCGAATCAAATCAGATACCGGCCATTGTCACTGCACTAGGTAGCCAATCGCCAGCCAGCCCAACCCTACTGTCCGGCTGCGGCCGACCACCATCCACCGCCAAAAGCCACACAATGTCACCATCTCCCACAGTCGAATCCCTTCTCAACTCCTCAATACTTGGCACCAGCGTTCTCTCAGCCCACTCGTCCACACCAACACTGCTCATCCAAATGCTGCCAACGATCCCGTCAACCACATTGTCATCGATCCGGAAAGACTAGTGCTAAAGTAAACGATCATTTTTAGTCAAGCATTTGATCAAAAAATGAAGGGATTAAGAACATATATATGAAAATAATTATATCACAGTAAAATCACTTTACATCTGAACCTCGTTGAAGAATTTATATTTGGTCATATATAACTAAGACAATATACTTAACTAGGGTATCAATGAGAGGGGTGCGCACGAGAGGGTGTCATTAGATTTCCATACTAACGAAGAGCATGATTTCACAACAACTAGAATACTCAAGATAGAGTAGGCTTAGAAACAACATGACTACTACTTAAGTGCATTGTTATGCCAATTTTGGGTATATGGTGCATCATGATAACACAACTATTAATTGAATACTAACCACTAACCACACAAAATAAACTTGTAGTCTCAGAACATTCTCAAAATTAGTCAGCTTTCAAGGAAGCATGATATCAACAATTCAATAAAGGGTTTGTGAAGGCTCTAACAAAAGATGGTTACTGAAACAACTAGTAACTCAAGATTTTCTACAAAGATGGTTACAAAGAAACTCAAACAACTAGCAAATCAAATGCTACATAACATTGTAGGCTCAGAACAACAAGTCAAGTGTTGTATAACTTTAATTTCGAATCAAGCATAAGTGTATCAAATGCACAAAATTGATTGTCACTAGGGCTGCATTAGTATGTCATGCCTACTAGTTCCGACCCAATCTTTAACACCCCCCCCCCCCCCCCCCCTCTTCCAAGTGTAAAAATCTATGGATTAAATTGCCAAAAACATAAACTGAACTTAAAGCATAACTGAACATGAAGCCTATAACATTATCATAATCACAAAATGCACCTCTAACATGGTCAGGAAGAGTGCACACAGTACTTGACTTGGGAAGTGCGGGGTGACACAAAAAAATACTTGTCAATTTAGAATTGTCATCACTACCTACACACACAAAATTCAAAGAGACACAAACGATTTTGCCAAATTGGCAAAACACTCTATTTGTCAAAACACTCTATTTGTCATTTGCTATTTTGCCAGTGATAAGAAAACCATGCCAACAGAGATTGTACTCATGTTGTTGTGTACACAAACATGTGGAAAACATGGAGACGTACACAAACAGAAGAAGCAGCAAACTTCATACAAATGCTTGTAAATTATAGATTGTCATTACTGCCTATACCAACATGTAATAAAGCAAGGAACTAAAATATAAAAAAGGAACAGTCAGAATCAAACACTTCCCTCAATTGATATCAAGCATCAGTGACTTCGGAAATATTTCCATAGTTGGAATCATTTACGTGTGTACAACCTCCACTAAACAGTACACAATAAAGATAGACTCAGTCAAGCTCAAAAGCATGTCCTACAAATTCAAAAGAATTTATTCCTACAAATTCAAACAAAACAAAAGTGCTACTGTAACAAAAAATTTATTCATACAAATTCGAACAAAAAAAAGGAGCAAAAAAAAACCTCATGGTTTCAAATGGGCGAAGACGATTGGAGAAAGTAGGGGGCGGACGGAGCTAGGGCTTCGTCGTGGCTTGAAGACGATTTGAGAAAGTTGGAGGGATTCCGACGAGGAGGGGTTTGGGGGAAGGTGGAGATGGGGCTTGTGTTTCAGAGCATCGCGAAGTGAGAGAGGAACGTCGGTGGTTGTGGTCGTCGGGAATTTGGAGATGAAGCAGCTAGGGTTTCGATTCGTAGATGAGCGAGCGAGCGAGGAAGTGCTCCAATCCTCTGGATGTAGAGGGAGGAGCGTGTGTGTGTATGTGTGTGTGTGTGGGGGGGGGGGGGGGGGGGGGGGGGGTGTTGAGGAAGAAAGTACACCAATTTTAGGGTTTCGATTTTGGGGAAGATCACCTCGGAGAAGGAGCTAGGTTTTTTTTCTCTTTTTTGATTTGGGGATTAGAGTAGGTTTAGGGAAAAGAGAAAATGAAGGAGAGAAGGAGATGATAGGGTGCATGTCTGGTGGGGGTGAAATGATTCACTTCCAACTTAGACAAGGTTTCACATCAAATATAACTCCAATTGATGAATAAAAAGTCAAGCTTTTACCCAATATTCCACTTCAAAAGTATCATTTTGTACATACACTTTATTGTCTCGTATTTATTATCTAACAAGTAATTGTTGAGAAAATATAAGAATTCAAATTTCTCCAACACGAGACTAAACATCTAGCCGACTTCAAAAATTCCATAACAACATGCACACAATTCATTCTAAAAGATACTAATGCATTTCTCAAACTTGATCAATATTAACTTCAGTGACACTTCATTTATAAGTGCTACATTTTTTTTCTTCATTACTTGCGTATTACTACACTCTCAGAGATGTAATCCACAAGCAATTACAGCAAAAATATTTTACATAAGCTCTGCCTCTGTAACTCTAGTAATATTACAATAGTAAAGTAAAATTATTATACTTGGTGTTTTTTCTTCCAGCAATGGGTATTTTCCCATGAAATTGCTCCATGCCTAGATGTGATCGGGTGGGGTTTTCTTTTTCATCCTAATTTTGTACCATCTTGAGCTTTGTTGACAGAAAATGGGTTTTCTGTACTGCTGGGCCTATCATATGGGAATCTTAACGAACACAGCTCACTATGATAAGCATATACGTGTCCCCTCTCAATATTTTTTCGGGCATATTTTATCACAACACGTGTCAAGCGAGTATTAGCGGTGGCAAGCACCAGTAGCATCTCCCCCCACAATCTCCTCTTCTTCTAACACGTAACATACGCGTAGCACATGGCAGGCCCACGTGTCATCCGAACCCAATGCTATATAACTTCGAGTCCACTCCCACTTCAAACTTGCAAAAAAAAAAAAACAAACAGAATACTCATCAATCTTCCTTCCCTACACAGTGCAATTAAGTATTTATTTTTTTCCCAGAGAGTGCAATTTGCAAATTTACATAAGAATGACGTTCCCGGCGTGCGTGCAGTGTGGGACCCGGAGCAACCCGTGCAGGTGCAAGGTGGTGGGGCCCACTCTGGGATTCGTTGCCTTCTTAGCGGCGGCGGTGGTGGAGTGGCCGGTGGGGGCGGTGGTGTACCTTTTCCGGCACATGAAGGGGCGGCGCATTATGGGCCACCCTGCGAGGGTCGTCTACCCTAAGGTCACCAGGGCGATCCCGATATGATTTCTTACTAATTGATTTCAATCGTACGTGTGCTCTCTTTCCGTAACCGTAATTGTGATGTTGTATGTGTTTGTTTGTAATGTGTGATGTATCGTGTAATGTAATTTGCGACATCAACAAGTTCCTAGTAACTTGTTTTGTTGATGTAATGATAATAAGATCCCCGTTGTGTTCTAATGTTTAACCAGTGAGTTTAGTTTCATAGTTTTAATTAAGTAGTTAGCATAGTGGGCAATGTTAATTTCAGCTAATATATATCTATCAGTGCTTGCGATCACAACGATTTGCAGTGCAGCTGGTGTCCAAACAAATTACTGTTGTAAGCACCTACACCAAAAGTAAACAACAAAACCTACTAAAACCTTAACCAAATTCAAATCCCTAAACTCCTTTGAATATCCATCAAAACTCCCACAAATTCAAGAACTAAAACACCAGAAAAATTCAAGGGAGGGAAATACCAATTTGATCAGAATTACATAACAAACCCGATTAAAGATACAAAATTTTGATCCTACAACAGATTCCAAGCAAACGACTCCACTATTGGGTTCACTTTTAACTGGGCGAAGAGAGAAAATTTGTTTTTGTTTTTATGGGAGTGAAAGAAAGCAAAGAATTTCGGGTTTAAATTTAAATTCAATTTATATTTGGTTTCAGTTTTAGTTTAATTTTTATCCATCATCTAAAAGATTAATTATCTTTCTTTCCATTTTTTTTAAAAATAGATAATGATAATATAAATATTTTATGGGGAGGTCACGAAGGAAGTTGCAAATTTGAATTGGAATTTTGGATAGGACTGAAATTGTGGCCTAACCAAGAAAACATTTTGTTTTCTTATGGAATTTAAATATTGGTTTTGTACTTAAATGAAAAACTCCTGTCATTTTAATGAAAGGAACCAAGATAGGCAGGTCTGAGATATTTTTATTGGGAACGTTGATACAAGGTTCTAGAATTCTTTTAAGCTTTTTGGCACCGTCTTTGTTCTTCTCTTGGCACCGAATCTTCACTTTGGTTGTGTTCCTATCATTTGAGCTGTGGGACCTAAGAGCATCGATGCTCGGTTGCTATTTTGTTAAATTTATCAAATTATGAAGAAAAGGGGCTCAGCACTTGTTTACTATTTTGCCAAACTATGAGAATTGAAAATAGTAATTTTTTATATTTGAGAAATAGATTTAGCAATTGCCAAATATAGGTAACAGTACGTAATATTTCGTCTTGTATTTTTTCATAAATTTTTTAAGGGCATCGGACTCTTCTTGTTGTTTCATTATTTTTGTATAAAATAACTAAATGCTATTTTTATTTATATAGATACTCTTAAGAAAATGATTTTTTTCTTTTGGGAATGGGAGATATTTTTTGTGTTGTGGGACCTAAGAATAAGAAGATTTTTTCGTTCTGGGACCTAAGAAGATGTTTTGTGGGACCTAAGATTTTTCTTTTGGGACTGGGAGTTGCTCCACCTCATTCGGTATGGTGGGAAGAGTATAAACTATATTCTTTCTTTAGTGTATCAAAATCCACAAATTTACATATTCAATGTTCCAGATAAACACTAAATAAAATTAGTAATATACATGTGCGATGCACGTTTTAATAATTTTAGAAAATAAAAATAAAAACTCTGATGTAGAAAGGATTTGAACTGTAAACCTTATATATGATAATTATGTACGTGCGTTGCATATATATGTAGAATGACAAAATGATAAATGACACGAAGGCATTCTCCCATTATAATATTAGAGATAAACAAAATTAGGAACCCACGAGTAGAAGGGCATACCATTAATTGATGCTGTATATAAGAGAGCATCCACAACGTTTCTCAAAATTTTCATTTTTCCATTTTTTTTTGGCAAAAGTACAATGACATCGATTTCTTATTTTGCTATTTTTTTAAAAAAAGTCATTTTGCTATTTTTTTAAAAAAAATTACAAAGTAATTTCTCATATTTGATAAACTTTTTGTTCATATAGAGAACGGAACACACACACATATATAGGGGGCGTTTCAGTTGCGCACTCCATTTTACGCACTCCTCGCGCACACTCTCCCTCAGCCGCCCTATCTGGATCTTCATCATGATCTTGATCGTGCGGCTGATATTCCCTCCCCCCCCTCCCCGCTCTCTCACTTATGATGAAGGGGGTATTGTGGACATTTCCCCTCATTCTCTATCTCTTTATCTGTCTCCTCTCTATCCCGCTATCAAATTCCCCCCAAATTCGTCATGCTCTCAAATTCCCCCCAAACCCTAGCTTCCCGAGCTCTCTCATCTCCGATTTCCCGACGTCCACAAACCTCGACGTCCCTCTCTCACTTCGCTCACAACATCAAACCCCGAAGTCTGTCTCTCACTTCAAAATCGTCCACAACCCCTAGCTCTATCTCCACCTTCTCTGGTATCACAAGTAGTACAAATTTATAAGGAACGACACTCTAGAGTGGACATTAAAGCGTGAGTTTCAGCTTATAGAGATTTAAATGTAAGTGATTTACATTTGTGTTGCTATATACCCTGATGTTTTCTCTTCCTATTGGATGGCTGGAGTCGTGAATGAAAGTTATTATTGAACTTGCATTCCCCTTCATTCGTGATGCTCTCCTTGTATACATTGATGTGAGATTGTATGCGAGCATATTTTTTTTTCTGGGTATCAGAGTGGTACAGTGAAAGCGTGGTTGGTTGACCCTACATTCATGATACATTACACATTTTGCTTTCAAATTATTTTTCGTGAATTTAATCATAATACTTTTCAACATTCAATATTTCTCAAATAAATATTTTCTTATGTTATTTGGATATGTATTATTTTATTTTCCCGAATTTTCTTGTTTCGTTCTTCTAAAATTTTGATACTCATAGTTTTCTTATAAAAAGTTTGTCTTGTTTTCCTTATTATGTATTTTCATTCTACATTTATTTCCTTATTGTTTGCAGTTTTCTATATACAAAAATGATACTTTTCTTTGGTGTGTACAAAATACAACATTTACCCTAACAAGTTCCGGGAACACAACTATCCTAAGGGGGGGGGGGGAGTGTAACACCCCGCAAAATTGAAAATTACAATTTTGCCCTCGTGTGTTATGCACGTGTATTTTGTAACGTATTTTTACCGCGTATTTGATCACCGACTATTTATGCACTTCCCGTATGGATTTTTACACTATTTTGAGTCAACAAAAATATCAAATTTAAATTTCTGCACTTTACGTGCTCTTTACGTGTTTTTGATGCACGTGTCTCCACAGTTACGTACAATATTTTCTATGTGTTTAAATTATTTATTTTATGTATTTTATAAAACGGAAATTTATTTTTCTCCTATTTTGATTAAAATGCATTTTTCGATTTTCTGCACGTATAATACATGTGTTTTCTACGTACGTGACAATTACGTCGTGGAATATATAAAATTAATAAATATATTTTTCTTATGTTATATTTTATTATCTTTAACATTTTTTCTGTTGATAAAACCAAATTTCACACTTTCATGTTTTACGTGCAACGCACATATTTTCGACGAATATATTTGAGCGTATTTATTTTCAAAATAAATTTCGAAGTGTGTATAACACCCGTAGTTTTCAAAAAATAATATATGTGTATCTATATATTAAAACACAAAGAAAGCTATCAAGTGACTCTCATTCAATTGGGTTGAAATCAATGGTCCAGATCTAACCTTACAAAACATATTTTTCCGCCCAAAAGTCAAACAACTCCTTTATTTATTTATTTATCTCTCTCTCTCATTCTCTCTCTACTAGTATTTAACACGTGTGATATGGGTCAGAAATAGCATGGCCCATCCTGGACCGCTAGATCCCCTCAGAGATGCGCGCACCATCTGATCCTTCTGATCTGCCACGTCAGCACCGGAAAACCGCCCGGAGCTCCGCCACGTCAGCCCGGAAACTGCTCCGGCGTCTGCCACGTCAGCCCTATACCGCCCGGCTTTTCCACCGCTTCAGCCATGCGGGTAACCGGGTCCGGCCCAGCCCCAAACGGGTCTGGACCCGATTGGCTTCCTTTATAAATACCAGACCCTCCCCCCTATTTACAGGTAATCAATCTTTTCTCCACAAAACCCTAGTTACTGTTGTTATACCTTAGGTGACTGACTAGATCGTCGGAGGGTCTGCCACCGGAACCAACCCCGGTGTTTCTAGACCGTCTGCAGGTACACAAGACCTCGGATCCGAGCCCAGCATCCACCTCACTCCCAGCCTGTCGCAGGTACTGCTCGATCACTCCGAGGATCGTCTGACTAGTAGCTTTCTCCTTCAAATACAAATCGAGTAAGAACTCACACCTGGTGCATCCACACGTCTCCCAGAAACAAACCGCATCAGGTTGGCGCCGTCTGTGGGAAAAGCTACTTCGGAAGTCGACCCGAGTCCCACCGCCAAGGTACCTCGATCGCCGAACTCCTATGGCCTCCAAAGGAAAGGGGGCTACGTCCTCCGTCAACCGACGGAACACACCACAGCCAAATACCAATGCCGGGCCACGCACATCAAAGCACAGGGCTTCCCGTCAGGGATCCCAGCGGAGCGCCACCCGTACAGTCCAGCCCGACCTACGAAGGGTAATCACCAACCGGCAGGTTAGTCGCAGTGGGGGGAGGGCCGCTTCCAACTCGGCCCCGAACCATCCTAGACCACCGAATGAAGAACGGAGGCCAACACTCAGCCGAGTCAGAAGAAAACCTCCGGTCCAACCGGTCCGAGCCGAGGGAGCTCCTGTCACTCAACAGGAGTTCCAGGACTTCCGAAGAGAAATTCTTGGGGCTCTCCGACGGGCCCCCAGAGAAGAAGCCCGACATTCCCGAACCATGTCGGACGCCGAGGCAAGCGTGTCCTGCCCCTTAACAAACCCGACTGAGGAAGAAGGCGAACTCCTAAGGCGCCTCCAAGAAATGGAAAATCGTCTCGATCACATAGGCGACGGCGGCCAAGGAGCGGTTCAGGGGTACAGACCTGTCCGACCCCCTTTCTCCGCCCTCATTCTCCAAGCGGAAATACCTCGGAATTTCCGACCACCTCAGTTCGAGACCTACGACGGCGAGGGAGATCCTGCTGATCACATGGAGGGTTTCAAAACCCTCATGATGATTCACAGCGCTTCGGATCCCCTGCTATGTCGAGCCTTCCCTGCCACCCTCCGGGGTCCGGCTCGCGAATGGTTTTCCAAACTAACGCCCGGTTCCATATACTCATTCGACCAACTGGAAGGCAATTTCCTCGCCCACTTTGTCACCAGCCGGAATGCGGAGAAGACAAGTGCTTCCCTACTGGGACTCAGACAGAAGGAGGGAGAATCACTCAGGGCGTTCGTCCGGAGATTCACAACAGAGGTAAGGTCGGTCTCCTCTCTCGACCCGGGCGTCGCCTCCGCAGCATTTCGGCACAACGTCCACCATGGGCAGCTGAAAGCCTCTCTGGCGAAGAAGCCTCCCATCGACTTTCCCGACCTCCTCAACAGGGTCGAGAAATACATCAGGGCGGAGGAAGCCCTAAACCCAGATGAGTCCAGAGAAGCACCCGGAAAAGGGAAGCGGAAGGCCGAGGAAGTCGAGCCTTCTAAAAAGGCTCCGAGGGACGTGGGCACCATGAAGAAAGTACCGCCGGTCCCTCGCTTCGAGTGGTATACCCCACTCACACAAAATGTGTCCTCCATACTTCTGGCAATCGAGGACAGGGACCTCGTTCAGTATCCCCCTCGACCGTCCAACAACACTAGCAAGAAAAGGGATCAACGGTTCTACTGCCGCTTCCACCGGAACAACGGGCACGACACAGATCACTGCCGTGCCCTAAAAGACAAAATCGAGGCCCTCATTCAGCGAGGGTACCTCCGGGAGTACAAGCGGGATGATTCTCGGGGGCAAACGGACACGAGGAACAGGAGAACCCCACCTCCTCCTCGAGCTCCCCTGCAGCTCCCCGAGCAAGAGCATGAGCTCGAAGAGCCAGACGGCCAAGCCATATTACACTGCGTCCACGGGGGGCCTATGGGAGGGGAGTCCAACACTTCCTGCAAGGCGTTCATCCGGGATGTCAACGCCGTCCAAGGGCCTCTCCCCCCTCAAATTCAATAACTCCCCGTCTCCTTCTCGGGGGATGACCTGGAGGGGGTACGGCTCCCGCACTGTGACGCCCTCGTGATCAATCTCAGCATGGCAAATTTCGAGGCTCGGCGAATCCTTGTAGATAACGGAAGTTCGGTCAACATTCTGTTCCTCGAAGCTTTCGAGAACCTAAAGCTGCCCCGTAACAAACTCAAGCCAGCGGGGTACACTCTGCACGGATTCTCTGGAGTTCCAGTGATGATCGAGGGGATCGTCACACTGGACGTCACGGCGGGTACGGCCCCAAACCGGAGAACCGAGTCCATGGACTTCATGGTTGTCAACGTCAAGGCAGCCTACAACGCCATACTCGGTCGTCCGGGCCTCTGCTCTCTCCAGGCCGTCCCCTCGGCCTACCACCAGAAGATGAAGTTCCCTACCAGTACCGGGGTAGGGGTGGTCCGGGGGAACCAGGAAGCCGCTCGCTCTTGTTATATGACAGCAATAGGAAGCGGAGTGTTCCCCCTCGACGCCGTGGAGATGCAGCCCCAAAGGAGCCAGCCGGAGCCAGAGTCGGCAGACGAGCTGGAGGATGTCTCCTTCGAGACAGGGGATTCATCGAAACAATTTCGAGTAAGCCGCTCCCTCGCACCCCTCCTTAAATCCGACCTCATCGCCTGCATTCGGCGCAATGTCGATCTGTTCGCCTGGAAGCCATCAGACATGCCCGGTATTTTTGAGGAACTCATCATGCATAAACTCAGCGTGATCCCCGGCTCGAAACCGGTGGTCCAAAAGCGATGAAAGTTCACGCCAGAGCGACAACAGGCAGTTAATGCAGAAGTCGACAAACTCTTGGCTGCGCGCTTCATCCAAGAGGTCAGCTACCCCGAGTGGCTGGCAAACGTCGTCATGGTCAAGAAGGCGAGCGGGAGCTGGAGAATTTGCATAGATTTCACGGATCTCAACAAAGCGTGCCCGAAGGACCCATTCTCCCTCCCCAGAATCGATGCAACATCGGGCCACGAGCTCTTGTCCTTTATGGATGCATTTTCGGGCTACAACCAGATCCGCATGTTCCCTCCCGACATCGCCAAGACGTCCTTCGTGACAGACCAGGGGCTCTACTGCTACAGGGTCATGCCCTTCGGGCTGAAGAACGCCGGCGCTACTTATCAGAGGCTCGTCAACCGGGTCTTCAAGGAGCAAATCGGGTGCAATATGGAGGTATAAGTAGACGACATGCTCATCAAGAGCCAGCGGGGGGAGGACCACGTAGCCGATCTGGAGGAGGCCTTTGGGGTACTTCGGACCCATAATATGAGGCTCAATCCGAGCAAATGCGCCTTCGGCGTCTCCGCGGGAAAGTTCCTTGGCTTTATTGTCAGCCAACGGGGGATCGAAGTGAACCCCGAAAAGATCCAAGCAATCCTAGACATGACTCCTCCCAGGAACGTCAAAGAAGTCCAGCGACTGACGGGGAGACTGGCGGCCATCGGCCGTTTCCTCTCCAAGTCTGGAGAGAAGTCTCTTCCATTCTTCAAAGCCCTGCGCGGCACTGGTGCATTCGAATGGGGAGTCCAACAGCAAGAGGCCTTCGCCCAATTGAAGGAGTACCTCGCAAACCCTCCACTCCTCAGCAAGACCGAACCAGGAGAGCCACTCTGGCTTTACCTATCAGCCTCGGAGAAGGTGCTCAGCGCCGTTCTCGTTCGGGAGGAAGAGGGATCACAGAAGCCCCTGTACTATGTCAGCAAGGTCCTGCTCGATGCCAAGACCAGGTACTCTCGGATGGAGAAGGTAGCGTACGCCCTGGTCATGGCCTCGCGAAAACTCCCCCCCTACTTTCAATCTCATTCTGTCCAGGTACTGACGGACCAACCCCTAAAAGCCGTACTCTACAAACCAGAAAGCTCGGGCCGACTCATGAAATGGTCGATTGAGCTCAGCCAGTACGACATTGGCTATCAACCCAGAACAGCCATCAAGGGACAGGCGCTCGCCGAGTTCATTACGGAGTGCACCATCTCCGAGCACCCTACAAGCAAGGAAAGCGACCAGACGTGGGAAGTTTACGTCGATGGTTCCTCCTGCGAGGCAGGCAGCGGAGCGGGCATCATCCTGCGAGGCCCGGACGGTTTTCTTCTACAATACTGCCTCCGCCTCAACTTTCCGGCCTCCAACAACGAGGCCGAGTACGAGGCAATGATCGCTGGTCTCACTCTCGCTCATCAGGCCGGTGCCAGGCAGATCAGGGCTTTCAGCGACTCCCAGCTTGTGGTCAACCAGATCACCGGGGAGTACGAGGCCCGTGACGATCGCATGGTCCGTTACCGAGCTGTAGTTCAACGCCTACTAACGTCCTTCGACGAGTCGGCTGTTTTGAGGATTCCCCGGGAACAGAATGTCCAGGCTGACGCTTTGTCAAAACTGGCTTCCTCTTCCTTCGAAGGTCTCGACCGCACGGTCCTGATCGAGGTCATGCTAAAACCTAGCATCGACATCCCGGAGGTCCTGTGCATTGAAGATGGAGCTCCCCCCGAAGACTGGACCACACTGATTAGGCGATTTCTCGTCGAGGGAGAGCTCCCCGAAGACCGAGCCGAAACAAGAAGGGTCAGGGCCCGAGCGGAAAGGTTCACAATGATCGACTCAACACTCTTCAAGAGGTCCTACACTACCTCAGATGGTCGACCTTATCTCCGCTGTCTCACTTCCGATGAAGCCAAGTATGCTCTCAAAGAATTACACGAGGAGATCGGCAGGTGTCACATGGGAAGTTGCTCGCTCGCGCGAAAGGCTTTGAACCACGGGTACTACTGGCCCACCATGTTGCAGGACGCTTTGACCCTTGTCAAGAAGTGTGGCCCCTGTCAGAGATTCTCGCCCATCAAAAGAGTCTCGCAAGCAAACCTCCGGTCCATGGCCAGTCCGACCCCCTTTGCAATGTGGGGGATGGATCTTGTAGGCCCCTTTCCAAAGGCGACAGGGCAACGAAAGTTTCTTATAGTTGCGATCGATTACTTCACAAAATGGATCGAGGCCGAGCCACTAGTCACGATCACCGAGCAGCAGACACAACAGTTCTTCTAGAAGCACATTGTCTGTCGGTTCGGGATCCCCCAAGTGCTCGTCACGGACAACGGGACCCAATTCGCAGACAAACATTTTCGCAAGTTCTGCGAGGACCTCGGTATCCAGCAGCGCTTCTCTTCAGTATGCCATCCCCAGTCCAACGGGCAGGCAGAGAACGCGAATCATCAGATCCTCGACGGACTCAAGAAGCAACTCGATAATTCCTCCAAGGGGTTATGGGTCGACGAGCTGCCAAGCGTTCTCTGGGCCCACCGAACGACGAAAAGAATCCCGACGGGGGAGTCACCTTTCAATTTAACTTACGGTGCTGAGGCCGTCATTCACCTGGAAATAGGCATCCCCTCTCCCCGAATCATGGCTTTCGATGAAGCAAGCAACTCCATGCAATTGCGAGCAGACCTGGACCTCATTGACGAGGTCAGGGAGAAGTCGGCCATCAGAAGGAACATCTACCAGCAAAGAATCGAGAGGTTCTACAACAAGAAGGTGCGTCCATCCAACATTGCACTCGGACATCTTGTCCTCCAGAAACTGGCGGTATCCAACCCCGGCCAGAAAAGGAAGTTGGCACCAAACTGGGAGGGCCCTTACAAGGTTTCAGAGGTCGTACGACCGGGTACATATCGCCTGACCGACACCGATGGCAAGCCCGTCAAGAGGCCCTGGAATGCGGAACACCTGATTAAGTTCTTAGGAGAGTAGCCTCCATGTAAAATGTAAAGATCGTAATCGGCACGTTGTGCCTAGTCTTTTGTAAAGTCCTGTAAACGGCACATCGTGCCTAGACTTGTTTGTAAAAAGCATATATTGTGAACATGTCAGCTTTCTTAAAACAAGCTCATAATTCCAAACCTTGTAAACAGATAAAGAACCTCACAGTCTCGGCGCTAGGATAAAATCGCGAGCCCAAGCATGCTTCTCTTATAAGCATGGAACTCGGCACTCGTATAAAATCGCGAGCCCAAGCATACTTCTCTTACAAGCATAGTACTCGGCGCTCGGATAAAATCGCGAGCCCAAGCATGCTTCTCTTACAAGCATGGAACTCGGCACTCGGATAAAATCGCGAGCCCAAGCATGCTTCTCTTACAAGCATCGGACTCGGCGCTCGGATAAAATCGCGAGCCCAAGCATGCTTCTCTTACAAGCATGGGACTCGGTGCTCGGATAAAATCGCAAGCCCAAGCATGCTTCTCTTACAAGCATCGGACTCGGCGCTCGGATAAAATCGCGAGCCCAAGCATGCTTCTCTTACAAGCATAGGACTCGGTGCTCGGATAAAATCGCGAGCCCAAGCATGCTTCTCTTACAAGCATAGGACTCGGTGCTCGGATAAAATCGCGAGCCCAAGCATGCTTCTCTTACAAGCATAGGACTCGGCGCTCGGATAAAATCGCGAGCCCAAGCATGCTTCTCTTACAAGCATAGGACTCGGCGCTCGGATAAAATCGTGAGCCCAAGCATGCTTCTCTTACAAGCATAGGACTCGGCGCTCGGATAAAATCGCGAGCCCAAGCATGCTTCTCTTACAAGCATAGGACTCAGCGCTCGGATAAAATCGCAAGCCCAAGCATGCTTCTCTTACAGGCATAGGATGCTCGGCGGCGACGCTACGCTACGCCTGCAATTGCCTTTCTCACCGGTATGGGGGCTCGGCACCCGTCCCTCGCTCGGTTTGGCCTCCTCGGAGGCCATCAACCGACGATCGAGGCGACATCCGCCAGCCACACCCGCACCGTCTCTCCACGAGAATATGTGCAGGAGCTCGGCGCCGACCCCGAGCAAGGCGGGTGCCCTCTCCGAGGGCGCCTCGCCCTTGACGCTCGGCGGCAACGCTACGCTACGCCTGCAATTGCCTTTCTCACCGGTATGGGGGCTCGGCACCCGTCCCTCGCTCGGTTTGGCCTCCTCGGAGGCCATCAACCGACGATCGAGGTGACATCCGCCAGCCACACCCGCACCGTCTCTCCACGAGAACATGTACAGGAGCTCGGCGCCGACCCCGAGCAAGGCGGGTGCCCTCTCCGAGGGCACCTCGCCCTTGACGCTCGGCGGCGACGCTACGCTACGCCTACAATTGCCTTTCTCACCGGTATGGGGGCTCGGCACCCGTCCCTCGCTCGGTTTGGCCTCCTCGGAGGCCATCAACCGACGATTGAGGCGACATCCGCCAGCCACACCTGCACCGTCTCTCCACGAGAACATGTGCAGGAGCTCGGCGTCGACCCCGAGCAAGGCGGGTGCCCTCTCCAAGGGCACCGCGACCTTGACACTCGGCGGCGATGCTCGACGCTGCTACCACCCGTTCACTCACCAAGTGTTAGAAAAATTTTTATTTAGTTTTGAGGCGTCCGCCTTCCGCAGACGTCCCGAACCTTGAGTCGGATTATTGGCCACCATCTCACCTGCGAACAGTTCGGGGTTTACGGCTTTTTGCAAAACCCAAACCCCAAACTGTTCGAGGATGGCAGGGGGGCCAAAGACTAGCGGCTCTCTCTTTGCTCAAACTGATCATGGCGGGGGCGAGAGAAGAGCCACCAAGCTTCGGATCAATCGACCCCTCTGTCGCCCAAGAACAGCTCGGGGTATACGGCTCGAACAAGCCCAAAACCCTGAATTGTTCCCGGACGGCGGAAGAGCCACCGAGCTTCGGACTTCTCCGAACACCCCAAACGATCGGTCGGCCCACCGCTCACCAACGGACAACCCGGGGTTCCATGGCCCTGACGGCCTGTACCCCGAATTGTTCGAGGGTGATCGGTGTGCCTCTGATCCGGGATGCTCAAAAATATCATATTTTGTGGACGCCCGCCATGGACAGGCATCCGAGTCGAATGACTCACTGATTGAAAACTGAGGAGGGGTGGTGATTATATAGCCCCCTGAGGCCTCATTTATTATGCCTGGGAATGTGAAACGGCGGAAGGCGAAACGTCGCCATAAATATTCCTAGGAATGCGAAACGTCGCGATTATTGACGCAGTCGCGTCGATTGCGACTCTTCGGAGATTTCACACCAACTACCCTCGGCATCCGAGGCGATCAAGGTTCCGGAGAACAAATGATCTTATTCATTACTCATTGCTTACAACTCAATGAACGAAAGTATAAATACAAAGAAGGCTCTCAACTCACTCACACTCGGCCGGGAACTCGAATTCGGGGCTCATATGACGCTCGGCTATTCCGACCAAGGAGGATGCACCCGCCACCGAACTCTCCGCGTCATCCGGCTGGATCTCAACCGGCGAGAGCGGCAGCAACCGTCCCGGGGTGGAGTTGCTCGCCTCTTCAACAAGACCAGCACCCAGTATGAGCTTCAGCCGACGGACCTCCAACTCTTTCTCCATGACGGCCTCACGAAGAAAAGATTCGGAGGCCGAGTGCCTACTAAAGGTATCCGAGACCGCCCAGTCCGTCTCGATGACCCACCAGTCCCGGTCGGGTACAATTTTTCTCAAACGAGCCACCTCTAGGCCGAGCTCTCTTGACTTGTTCAGAAAGTAATTCTTGGCAGCTCTCTTGACTTCCAAGCCGCTTCTTGGCTTCCCCTCACTTCTCGCACTCCTGAGGGGGTGGGGAACTTCATTTTCATGTGGTAGGCTGAAGGGATGGCTTGAAGTGCGGCCAAACCTGGTCTACCCAGGATAACATTATAGGCGGCCTTGACGTCAACCACCATGAAGTCCATTTGCTCCGTGCAAGTTGTCGGGGCCTTTCCTGCCGTTACGTCGAGGGTTATAATTCCCTCGAACGTAACCGGGACCCCGATGAACCCGTGGAGAGTGTAGCCCACAGGCTTGAGCTAGTCCCTGGCCAGCGGGAGGCCTTTGAAGGCTTCCAAGAAAAGTATGTTGACGGAACTGCCGTTATCTACCAAGACGCGATGAACTTCGAAGTTCGCCATGCGGAGATTGATGATGAGGGCGTTACAGTGGGGCGTGCGGATGCCCTCCAGGTTCCTATCGGAGAACGTCACCGGGACTCCGAGGCCCTTTGGGGGAGGATGGCTCTGCACGGAGTTAACCTCCCTTACAAAGGCTTTTCGGGAGGAGTTGGAATCTCCCCCCATTGGGCCTCCGTGTATCAGGTGCAAGATGCCCTTTACTTCGGCCTCCGGGGTCTCCGTGCGCTGCTCATTTCACCTGTGAGCCCCCTGATGCAGCGGGGGCAGATCGGCTCGATCCCTTTTTACGAACCGGTTGAGTTGCCCTCTCTGAATGAGGGCCTAGATTTCATCCTTCAAGGCCCGACATTCATCTGTATTGTGCTCGTGGTCTCGATGGAAACGGCACCACTTACTCCGGTCCCTCTTCTTTGCCGGAGTATTCATCCTTGGGAGAGGCGGTAGGAGGCCATCGTTCCCTATCCCCAGGAGGATGGCAGATACACTCACGTTAAGCAGAGTGAATTTCTCGAACCGAGGAGGAGGATGCTACCGATCCCCATTGTCTTTTTGGAGCTTCTTAGCTCCTTCTTCTTCTACACCCTTCCGCTTATTCGCAGAAGATGAGGCCTCGAAGGCAGACAACTTCTTCCGCTCAGATGTACTTCTCGCTCCGGAGTAGGAGCTCTGAGAAGTCCCGAGGGGGCTTCTTGGCGATGGACGCCCTGAGGTTAGCATTGAGGACGTTGGACTGGAAGGCGATGGTGGCGACCGAGGGTTCCAAAGAAGCAATGGACCTCGCCTCGGTAGTGAAGCGTTTGACATAATCCCTTATTTGTTCGCCCTTCTTTTGGTTGAGGAATAGTAGGGTGTCGCTCGTCTTCTCGGTACGCCAATTGCTCACGAAATGCGTGAGGAAAAGACCCTCGAACTGGTCGAAAGAGAAGATAGATGCCGGCGCAAGCCGAGAGTACCATTCCCATGCCGGCCCCTTGAGTGTGGCCGGGAAGGTCTTGCAAATGAGGGAGTCTGATGCATGGTGGATCATCATGAGAGTTTTGAAACTCTCAATGTGATCTGCGGGGTCCAACTCCCCGGTATAGGTCTCGAAATGTGGAGGCTTGAAGTTGTTAGGGACTGGAGCCTCCATAATGGTACAGGAGAATGGGGGCCAGCTCGGACGAAGGTCCCTTGCATTTCGCTCCTCGTCTCGGTCGAGCTGGACGAGGCGCCTCTCCATCTCGTAGAGACGGCGGTAGACCGAATCCTCCCTTCGATCTTGTCTGGCCGATCCCCGAGACTCGTTCTCATGTCGAGGAGGGCTGGGGCTGCACCGATGATGGCTCAGAGTGGGAGGTGGACTGACTGAGAGACGGGGGTGACTTGGGATAGGACGCAGACTACGGGAGCGGAAGTGGTGATCGGGAGAAGGGCGGCAATGGCTCGCAGCCTGCCTAGGACTTCGGGAGCGACGAGGATGGTGAGGAGCTGGCGAAGGACTGGGAGCCCTACAGCCATTGTTGGGGGCAACGTTGAGAGCCCGGAGGACCGCCTCCTGGAATTGCTGGAATTCCGCCCTTATGACGGGGGCCTCCTGCTCATGATGGTCCCGAGGTGTATGGCAACCTGCCGAGGAGCGGCTCTGCCTTGAGCGATGTTGGGGTGACTCTCTTCGTCTACGGGGAGAGTTGGACCCCCCTCGGTTGGACCAGCATGGTGAACGGTCCATGGCCTGCTCGCGGCGAGGGTTCGACCCTTGGGCCCGCCTCTCATCCAGATGGGTACAGAGATCGGGTCCATGCTCGGTCTGCCGATTGTTGATCACGTTCCGCAGATCCTTTGGAGTGGGGGGAGTATAGGAAGCCATGGAATCAGTGTTAGCGTTGTGGATGGAGACTCGAACTTGATGGACAGGTTGCTTGTGGCGACTCCATCGAGAGGGTTCCCCCACTGTAGCCTGGGGTCCCAAGGGCTGCTGTATGGACTGTGGGGCTAGAGGATCGAGCTGCTGGGTTGGTTGGTCGGGATAGGGGAGATCTCCCTGTGGAGGACGAGGAGGAGGATGAGAAGAGGTTGTCCCTCGGTTGGAGTTCGCGGGTCTTTTCTTGGGAGGCATGGCTGGGAGTAATGTAGGAGTTCAAGTGTGCAATGTGTGATCACCTTTTATAGTAGGAGGCATGGGGGTTTTTATAGTCGCCATGGGGATCTCTTTCAGGATAAGATTGAATCCCTACTTTCCGGTGTGGCAGGATAAGGGTGGTTATAACCAGTACCGACGTACATCTGCTAGATCCATCTCAGGCATCCATCTCGCCCACTCTTACCCACACTCGGTGTCGAAAGTAGGCTCTGATACCATTTTGTAACGTCCCTGCCCCTAGCTCAGACAATTTATACAATTTATAACATATAACACAAATTAGATACTATGTAGTACAACTGCCCACTACAGGCTACCTCTCAAAAGTTGGTTAACCGATTAGGTGACTCTTGATCATAGGCTTAGTTATTTATATTATATTATATCCCTTAATTTTACCGATATGGGATTTTTAATCCCACGCATCTCCTTTGTTCACTCTCATCCGAGAGAGTAAGCAACAACAGCATATGAAGGTGGGCCCCAGCTTGAAATATGCCACATCATCAGAAGCAACAGCCAACCTTGCTATGCATGAAGCCCGTGGGACCCCCACCTCCATTTAAACCATTCCATATACAACATAATTTTATATTTTACCAAACCAAGCCAACTATTTTTAATTAGCCACTATCATATCATATATAAACTATCATATCATTATATATTACTATATTTATTTTTTTTGAAATTACACTGGGTGTTACATACACACACACACACACACACATATATATATATATACACACATACAAATTTTGCCCTCCTCTTATATTCTATCTCTCACTCTCACACTACCCTCTCTCTCTCTCTCTCGCTTGTTTCCCAAAATCGAAACTCTAGCTTCTCCTTCACCCAATCCACCCATCCTTCTTCACTTGACTCCCTCCCTCACTCTCTCCCTTTTCTCGAACTCTTGCCCTCTTCCTTTGAATCTCCTGATCCCAAAAAACCCTAACCCTAACGAGCTCTCCAAAACCGTAGTCCTCCTCCTCTATCTACAGTAGCGCAACCACCTCCTCTCTCTCCTTCTCAAAGACCCACATTGTGCAAGGTATTCACTATATTATAGCTTAGTAGATGTAGCTATGTTGGCTGATTGAATTTTTCTTAAATTTTTTAGTCTACAAATTTTGTGATATGTAATTAGTTGTTTGATGTGTATTGTATATAGTTTTTCGATAATTGTAGATTGAATTGTAGAAGTAGTTATTTTTCCAAATTATAGTTGGAGATGTAGTTACAGATTAACACGCACAAACGAGATCAAAATTTTTTGAAATTTTAAAAGTAGATCGGACTCACCATGTACAAGCCAACGCAACTTGTAGAAGTGAGTTTCGATTCACGGTTTGCGATATACGGCCATGTATCGCTTTCGACTCTTTTTCATGAGTGAAAGTGATACATTGCCGTATATTGCAAACCGTGAGTCAAAACTCGCTTCTACAAGTTGCGTCGGCTTGTGTGTGGTGTCCGACCTACTCGCAAAGTTTCAAAATTTTTTGATCTCGTTTGTGCGGTTTTTTTCCATATATCAAACAACATCAACAATTATACTTTGATATTTTTTAGTAATTTTTTCCTAGAAAACCGCACAAACGACATCAAAAAAATACAAAATTTTGGGGGTAGGTCGGACTCACTAAACACAAGCCAACGCAACTTATAGAAGTGAGTTTCAACTCACAGTTTGCATGATACGGCCGCGTATCGCTTTGTTTGCTTTTAATTTGAAATAAAGCGATATATTGCCATATCTTGCAAATCGTGAGTCGAAAATCGCTTCTACAAGTTGTGTTGGCTTCTATGTGGTGAGTCTGACCTACTCGCAAAGTTTCAAAATTTTTGGATATCATTTGTGCAATTTTCTCACGTATTTTATCCATAATTATATATATGAATAGTGTATAGACCAATTGTTATAAAAAAACTTTTAGAGAAATGGTTAGAACGAAGGGAACCCAAAGGCCGCCTGGTAGTGGTAGGGGCGAACCTTTCACCGAAGTAAGTATACTATTAGTTTTCATTGTGAATTTTGTATACGTAATATTGTATGTACAATAATAAAATTTAAAATGTTGGTGTAGGTTGGTGCGTCGTCTTCGGGTGAATATTGCGGCCCATGACCTTTACATCCATACATACTCACTTTGCAAGACCGCCAAAGATCCGAGGAAGTATGGAGTGGGACGACGCGAAATTGTAACTTCCTCTACGCACGAGAATTGACGATGCACCTGCATACCCACGAGTACCTTGTCCTATCCGGTTTTTACAGAGTTAATTTGATGGGTAAGGTGAAACTAGACCGAGCACTTCTTGCAACCTTCGTCGAGTGATGAAGGCTAGAGACACACTCTTTCCATCTACCAGTGGGGGAGATGACGGTGACATTGCAAGATATCACCATGATTTTCGGTCTTCCAATAGATGAGATGGCCGTGACGGGTAATATGAATTTCTATAAAATAGAGTTGTGTAATGAACTCCCCAGCACAGGGTTTGATGATGAGGAAGAGGATGATAATGCTATTTTTGTAGGACAGTCAATCCGACTGTCATGGTTGAAGCATAATTTTGAAGGAAAATTGACCGCCCAATCGAGCGACTACGATGTGCAGTGCTACACTTGGGCATATATTCTAACTGTGCATGGAGGTGTTCTCTTGCCTAACTCAACCGGAGATACTATCACACTCATGTATATACGAATGATCGATGACCTAAGCTTATATAGTTGGAGAAGTTGCACATTAGCCACCTTGTACAGGACATTGTGTGCAATTGCTCCATATGAAGTTGAGATGACTGAGCCGATGGTCGTGCTTCAGATTTGGGCATGGGAACTATACACTTGGGACGTCCCCGTATTATGACACCCACGGAGGGTTGGGTGGCCCCTGTACCCATCGTTGAGATGCAACCACCATTATGTGTGTATTGGGCCGGTAGACGAAGCTACAAAGATAAGCCAAAAGGAGTTCTAACATACTACAGAGACGAGCTCGACCAACTGTGAAATGAATTGGTAATTTGGGAGTCTTATACCCCCCAGCACGTGGAAAGACTACCACCAATGTGTATGGCTTGTTCACAGTTGTGGTTGACGCTTGCAGCACTCGTCATCTTTAATACGGTGAAGCATCATTGGCTGGATAAAGTCCTTCACCAATTTGGGCTGGAGCAGGAAATTCTCATCCAATGCCAGTACAATAATGAGTTACACGCCATTAGAGGTACGGGTCGTATTCCCAATCATGACTGAGCGGATTTCCACTGTGGTTATGTAGCAATTTGGAATGAGCGAATGTTTGAAATGATATTTGATGATGTCAAGCCATACGATGGCACTTCAATTATAAAGTACATGACTTGGTATCGGAAAATAACACGTATGTACATATCTCCGAAGACCAAAGTACCAGTTGACATTCAAGTACCAATTTCGGAGAGAGAGATGGAGAGATAACCACAACTGGCGTATTCTACATCGCAACCCATGTACCAACCAAATGTATCATCATATTGGTTGTTGGTAAGTCAAATTTGTTTGAAATAATTTTTTTTGTATCACCATTAACTGTTTTTAAATTGATGATTTCATCATGAAATTGTGCTACCATATTTTCATCCTTATTGTAGATCGATAATACATGGGATATGACAAAGAAATATGCAGAGGTACTTAAGAGCAATGCCGCCGCGAACATTAAAGCTTTCGCTTGGGAGATGCTTACTTCATGCCGGGGCTCACTAGAAGATGTAGGAGATGGTGAACAACTGACCCATTATTTAAATACGAACGTACATTCACAGCGCCGTAAGAGCGTGATTAATAAGTCATCTCGCTCGGGTCAACAATGGTTACACCAACCTCCACCACAAGAAAAATAGCAACAAGAAGAGCATTAAGAAGAGGATGAAGAAGAAGACTAAGAAGTGCAAAAAGAAGATATCGACCCTTCACAAGTAACCCAAGTTAGGCGTACTCGGCGACAACCTACTCGGAAGAGACCAGCGCCACAACACTACACACTGGGGTAGGTTGAGTGTTTTTTTATTCGTGTTGTATGTGAAACTTGGTATTATTGTACAAAAAGGAAATGTTAATATTTTTTATGTTAGTTAAGTTACAAATTGTTGCTCTTATTAATATTGATTATATTGTTATTGTTGTTAATTTTTATGTGTCTCGAAGTGATTGTGAAGCTATTGTTGTAGTAAAGTAAAGTTACTTTTGTCAATATTGTTGCATGTATGGGATACAAATGTAGCAGCTTTAGCTGCTTCTGATGCCTTTGGGTGTAGCGCCCCAAATTTCCAATATAATATCTTAGAAATACGTAGCACAATTCCCAGCCTCAACTTCAATGTAACAGCAAACACAGTCAAAAAACACAGATAATTTTTATTTCAACTTTTATTACAATAATCATTTACATAACACAGCGGAATACAATACACCTTAAATCACAATTTTCTTTTCTTTACAACACTTTCTTTTACCAATTACATAAATCACTACATTAATTGAACTCAAGCATCCAAATCCGAGCTATAAGAAATTACCGGTAAAATATGAGGCTAGAGATAACCCTCACCCCCAAAACTAAAGGGGTCAGCCATAAAGGTGTGAGTGACATAAAATAAGCAACATAAGTAAAGCATGGATTTACCAATAACAGAAAATAAACAAGAGTAAATGAATATAGGAAAATCATGACACACGAGAACACAACAAGTGAAGCTAGACTAAGTGTAGAAAATACGAAAACACATGCATGTAACCAAGTCAAGAAAACACAAGTCTATATGCTAACTCTCTAATGCGTACTTGTCGGAGTCTATGCATCCCACTCTACATAGGTCCGGTGCAAGCCCTTAACGTCTCCACATTGTAGGGTTTAATTCCTACTATGCAACTAATCCTACTACGATGACTACTACAAGATAAAGATAAACTGTGAGTATTAGCCCATGCCCCGATAATTCCGGAGGTCAAACTCTATTCACAGATAATTTCGGAGACTATTTCACTCACACCTGGGAGTCTTCGAGAATACCCCACACCGCAAGCAATGACACCTCATCACACGAATACCACATGTACGTCGCCTCGACCCTAATAATTCCGGAGATCAATCTCATACCACAGGTAATTTCGGAGACTATTTCACTCACACCTGGATAATTTCGGGGATTATCTCACACCGCAAGCCATACTGAGGTCCATAACTCATGTTCTCGTTCATCATATCACCACTAGTGTCTGTCCTTATCACTTTTAGGTTATTTAATTACTTTACGAATCTCCTAGAGTTGGTGTACCCTACCGGACTTTACTCAATAACTGATCAACTAAAATGCCTCAACAGGCCCAAACATAAATATCTCAACTGCCGGTATACCAGAACACCCTCTAGAGACTCACACTCAAATATACAAACCAACTTTCCAACATAAATTGCTCAGTTAAACATCTTGAAAACATATGTTCAGTAGAAGATAAAGTATAGAATAGTAAGTTATAGATTAAAGACATTTAAAGAATAAATCATTTAAAAGAACATTCAAATATGTATAAGTATATCAGTATCAGTCGACTACAAAAGCCATCGGTCGACTGTCCAGAGAGAAAATCTAGTAGCTTTGAGAAAATAATTCTAAGTATTATAAGTCAACTATCAAAGGGTCATAGGTCGACTGTCCAGAGCGAAAAATACAATAACTTTGAGAAAATAATTCTAAGTGGTACCAGTCGACTGTAAAAGTCATCAGTCGACTATCCAAAATAAAATTTTAAGAAAAACTAGAGCACAGCAGCCAGGTCACGTCGGTCGACTGTAAAGTCACGCCGGTCGACTGTCGACCTACAGTTTGCAGATTTTTGGTTGTGCACATTTCAACCGATATGTAGTTTTACTTTATGAAAATGATTTCTACAAAAAGCATATTTCTTACATGATCAATTACAACTTGTAGGACATATAATAACCTACAAAACTAATTCAAAGTTACTTGAATTCATAAAATTAGTGATTTGTTGATTTCTTTCGATTAAAACATAGATTGTGCATATAGTCAAAAATAGAGTTTCTAAAAAAATCTATTATTCATTGAAATAGCTTTGTATTCAGATTCAAATCATATCAATACCAAAATTTCAAAAAAAAATCCCCAATTTGGATTCATTTCTACAAACTCACTAAATTCTCAATTTTGATTCTCAAGACATGATTTCTTGATTCATGACCTTTCTTCAAATTTCTCAAAACTGAATCATCATTTCAACTCACAACCACAATCAATGGATAACATCACCATATCAAATTTTTACTCAACCAATACTCAAAGTACTAAAAGTTTCATTTTTATTAAATTTATGCATGAAGTCCACCATATTCAATCAATCTAACATTAATCCAAAGGAAATAGCCTACCCATGATCTCCATTAGGTCACTCATCAATCTCGAATTACCCACATACAACTTTATTCATAAACAACTAGGGTTTCACAAGATCAAATTTTTATCATTCATCCATCTAATTCTTCATGTACAAATTCATACTCAAACCCTAAACATGCTTTCTAGTAGATGAAATTCAACATCCAAGATCAATCAAAACATTTGTATCACTTGCATACAACATACACAAAACAAAAAGAAAGCAAAACAAGTCACTCACCTCAATGAAGAAGTCCGTCCGAATTAATGGAGAACAAGCAAAGTCCTATTCTGCGAAATCCAAGATCCCCTCCTTAATTCTCCAAGAAACAGTAAAACTTTTGTGTTGTGCAGCGAAAGACGGCTGCACTCCCCTTCTTTTAAATAAGCCGGAATATAAGATTTAGGGTTTTTAAACACATTTGCAAAATAATCCGTTGAAAATATAACTTTACATAAATAGATCCCTATACTTGGAAACTTGATAAAACCAATTAAATTGAAATTTAAAAGCAAAATAAACACCTTATTTCCAGCCGGCACTATTTGAAAAGTCCAGAAAAATGTTTTGCACTTTCATCCCTCAAAATGACAATTTTGCAAAAAGATCCTTCTTTTCATAATATTTGCAAATAGATCCAATTAATATCAGAAAAATTTAGAAAAATTATAAATAATCTCAAATAATAAATAATGATTTTGCACAAAATAAATTTTAGCTTTTGAACTTCTCAAGAAGATATTTGAACGTGTTTCGCACGTGTAAAAAGATAAATCCCCAGAAAAAATATTTATTAATCTCCAAAAATCATTTTAATTCATTTATAAATTCTCAAAAATAACATTTAAAAATACGGGGTACTACATTGGGGTTTTTCTTTTCATTAAACTTGGTCTTCGTTGGAGACAACGGCTTTTGTTGATTTAAAATTTTTTGTTCCAGTTGCCTTGCTCTTTGACTTGACCTAGGCTTACCAAGGTTATTATTATTATTATTCACTAACCTAAATCGTTGTTGCACACAACGGCCTAAGCTCAATGCCAAAATGAAGACAAAAGAATCGCTCTATGACTTGATATGCCTATTCTATAACAACTGAAGCCGTTGTCCAGGACAACAACCTACTATAACCTAGGCCGCCATTGGAGACAACAGATTCAGTTGATATGAAATTTTTTGTTTAAGTTGCCTTACTCTCTGACTTGAACACTAGCCATTTGTATGTTGTTGAGGTATAACTGAAGCCATTGTCGGACACAACGACCTCCTTTAACCTTGGTCATTGTTAGAGACAACGGCTTTAGTTAATTCTCCTTCTTCATCCCTACGTTCATCTCATCTCCCATTTTACAACTTTTCCTTCTATTTTTACAAACAAAGGTTCTTAAACTCTATCCAAAGGACATCCCTAATCTTGTTTTTCGTCTCTATATTTTATTAATTTCAATTTTAGAAGTAAGAATGAACAAGATAATACTATGGGTAAATAGCTTAAATATTTTATGGAGAAGAACTTTTTTTAAAAAATTGTAAAAATAAAAAGATTCCTTATCTTAGGTCTTTGTTCCCAACAACGACCTGAGCTCATTCTCCCACTTTTTTTAAAAGACTCTTTGGGGGTATGTACCACTTTTAAACTTTTTTTTTAGAAAATGTTTTTTTATTGTTGGTTTACAATGTTAATAAGGGGAATTTCCTACTTGCCGGTGAACATATATTTTACGACATTTTTTTAATTTAATTATATGATGACATCAATATGGAATGAGATGAACACATGTATTGAGATCATGTACATCGTAAGGGTACGCTCCTATAAATTTTGGGAGATAATTTTTATTATTCAATACTAAACTGAAACCATTTTCTCTTTCACCTAAAAGTCCCACTTCCATTCTCCTTTGATCCTCATTTTTACACCAATTTTTTTTTTTTTTTTGATTCAATTTCTTCTAATTTATCTGTACAAATTTCTAAACAATAGTATGTTCTTGTATCCTGGTTCTTGGGTAAAGTTGAGTTGTTTGTTAAATTATATATATGAACTTATCATTTTCTTAGTTTGGAATTAGTAGTACTACTCGCATTTAATATTTCCCATTTAAAATATATAATTCACCACAATTTGTACATGTTCAATGTACTTATCTTCACTTGTGTCGATATAACAACTTTGCCTTATGTCTCTATTAACAAAGGATCTTGAACTCTACACCAAAGACATACATAATCTTTATTTTTCGTCTTTCTATTTTATTATTTTTTATTTTTTAGCAGTAATAACAAACAAGATAATAATAAGAGTGAATAGTTTATATTTTTTTAAACAAAAGAACTTTAAAAGAAATGTAAAAACAAAAAAAAATGCTAACTTAGGTCGTTGTTCCGAACAACGACCTACTGTAACACCCCGTACTTAAGCGGGTATATAGAATAATAATAATAATAATAATAATAATAATAATAATAATAATAATAATAATAATAATAATAATAAAGAGATGAGATGGAATTAATGTTGGCCTATAACGGTATCCTATGGGCTTGGTATTAAAAAAGAGATTGATGATAAGCCTATAGGATTGGCCTATGGGGCTTAGGCATTTATGTGCATGGAAATGAAAATGTGCATGCATGCCATGGTGAAGGTGACGTGGCCCTTGGGTGTGGAAAATAATCCCACATCGGAAATAAGTGAGAGTGTGTGGGTGTGTATATAGGATAAACCAAGTGATAAAGGTACCTAATGGGTATACCCCCCTTTTGATGGTGCCTGTGGTGGGCGTGGCTAGAGTTTTGTGTCTGTTCTTTCGCGTGTGCGAACTTGTAGCCGCGTGCGCAGTTGAGCTGGGCTCGGGGTGCTACACCTACGCTTTTTCTCCCACTATTTTTTTATACTTTTCGGGGGTATGCAAGCCCTTTTTTATTTTTATTTTTTTTATTTTTATTTTTTTTATTTTTCTTTTTTTTGGTGTTTTTTATTTATTTATAATAGTAATTCCCATATTGTTAATATTAAACGGAAACCATTGTTCCAACCAACGACCTAAACAACGGCCTATGGGTAGCCCAATAAAAATTTGTTGTTTTATGTAATTTTATTGGTAATTTTTAATATTTTATATGGAAAACTTTAATTATTTTTTTGATCATCTAAATTACACTATATCGATACATAACATATAAATTTGATATATTTTGGAACATATAAAGTTGGGGACATTGTGAATATGAGAGAGTACATCCGTGTTCATCTTATCAGAACCATAAACCTAACCCCTAACCCCTAACCCTACAACCATACCCTTGACATTAAACAATAAGATATCCCTATCTATAATCACTTACATATCTTTTATTTAATGTATAGCCCTAACCCAAAAATATATTTTATTCACGCTCTTCAAATTTTTGTTATTTAAAAAAAATGGAGAAAAACAAACAAACAAACAAACAAACAAATAGTGCAACACATTTTTTGTTTAGCTTAGCCCGTTATTTGAGACAACAGCCTAGGTAACCCTAGGTCGTTGTTTCCAATAATGGCTTCAGTTTATATCCCATTTTTTAACAAATATGCCCTGCTCTCTGACTTAGACCCCTTATAGTATCCCTATATTCTGAATAATTTTTGTCTGAGTTGCATTGCTCACTAACCTTGAACCTAATTATATATGGAAAACTTTATGTTTTGGTCTTTTTTTAAAAATAATTAATATCCCTAGGTCGTTGTTGCAAACAGCGACCTAAGGGTTAACCATAAACCTCCATAAACCAATAGTGCTCTATGACTTTGAGAGGGTATGAACCTTTTTTTTAATTCCTAAGGTGTATCGGTTTTTTAGTACTAACTGTAGTGGTAAAGTGAAACAAGTTATTGATGAATTTTATTTATTTTGTAAATGTGATGACATCTCTAATGAAGGAGATGAACACATTTATTGGGATCATGTATAACGTAATGAACAGTTTTTTGTAAGAGTTGAATGGTTTTTTAATAAATTTATACTAAAATTACTCTGGCATTTCAAATATACTCTAATCACAGTTAACCATATAAAAAATGAACTTGTGGATCACTTTCAAGTAGTTGGGATTTCTATGTGCAAATGAATTGTACTTGCATGTTGACATAGGGGAAAATGGCCTAGCACACCTGATGCTGCTTGTTTTTTGTCGCAGTGTGGGTGCACCAGGTGTGAGTTCGGACTCAATTTGTAATGAGGGAAGAATACGGTGTCGGACGGTGAGCGAGAGGCTCGCTTCGGTGCTTGAGGATCGGCTCGGATGGCCTTGCCTCGAGTACCTGCAGACGGTCCTGAAACACCGGGGTTTATCCCGGTGGCGAACCCTCCGACGATCTAGTCAGTCTCTGTGAGAGAGTAGCAATAACTAGGGGAATTTAGGTGGCAAAGATTGATTACCTGAGAAGGTGGGTGAGGGTCTGGTATTTATAGGGAATTCCAACCGGGTTTGGATCCGCTTGGGGGCCGGGTCTGAACCCGAAAGCCCATGGGCCTGATATGGCAGGAGGCCCAGGGGGTTTAGGGCGGACGTGGCAGTGCCAAGAGTGGTGTAGGGCTGACGTGGCAAAGCCCTAGGTGGTATTTGGAGCTGACAGGCTGATCATGGGGCTCCTGTGCCTCTGGGGGAATCGGATGGCCTAGGTTGTGACAGGTCATCCTCATTCCTTGCCAGGCTGGGCGGACGGCCTGTGGGGCTGTCGTGGATCGGAGGCTGAGACCATCGAGGCTCGTCGGATACGAGGAGACCAGTTCTGGGGGGGGTGAATTTATGGCTCGGTGCCGAGGCTGTAGTGGTCCGGGGCCGAGCCGGATTGTTTATTCCTTTTTTTTTTTTGAGTGAGCCATCCTGGGCCTTGGCTGGGCCCCAGGCCATTTTCCCCCACCACACAAGCCCCCCACTCCTGCGGGGATGCGGGAGTTAGCCGTGGAGGAGTGTTTCATGGTCGTGGAAATGGGATGGCGAATCGTTGGGCCTTCGTGAGAAGGCCACCCTGGTGCTAGACCGAACCTCGAGCTGGCAAGGGATTATGGGTCGGCAGGGGCGATGGCGAGCCATTGAGCCTTCCTGAGAAGATTACCCTGGTGCTAGACCGAACCTCGAGCTGGCGAGGGATTATGGGTCGGCAAGGGCGATGGCGAGCCTTGAGCCTTCCTGAGAAGATTACCCTGGTGCTAGACCGAACCTCGAGCTGGCGAGGGATTATGGGTCGGCAAGGGTGATGGCGAACCGTTGAGCCTTCTTGAGAAGATTACCCTGGTGCTAGACCGAACCTCGAGCTGACGAGGGATTATGGGTCTGCAAGGGCGATGGCGAGCCGTTGAGCCTTCCTGAGAAGATTACCCTGGTGCTGGACCGAACCTCGAGCTGGCGAGGGATTATGGGTCGGCAAGGGTGATGGCGAACCGTTGTGCCTTCCTGAGAAGACTACCCTGGTGCTAGACCGAACCTCGAGCTGGCGAGGGATTATGGGTCGGCCAGGATGATGGCGAACCGTTGTGCCTTCCTGAGAAGACTACCCTGGTGCTAGACCGAACCTCGAGCTGGCGAGGGATTATGGGTCGGCAAGGGTGATGGCGAACCGTTGTGCCTTCCTGAGAAGACTACCCTGGTGCTAGACCGAACCTCGAGCTGGCGAGGGATTATGGGTCGGCAAGGATGATGGCGAACCGTTGCCGGCCGACCTGATGTCTTCGCGGAGCATTGAAGGCGCTCCGGGATCTGTGTGATGTTACTACTTCCTAGGGGCATTAAATGGCACCGCCTAATAAATGCATGGTTCTTAGGCTTCTGTCGTTTGGCTTTCCCAATGTCATAATGGCCGGTCTATGGGGGAGGTTATAAATACCCCTCTCCCCACAGCGGGTTTGATCACAGCAAGGGTGGTCCATCGGCCATCAGAAGTGTCTGCTTCGGCGAACGTCTGTCTCTTGGAAAATTTTGACCCTGAGAGCATTGGACGGGTGGTCACTCTATTGCCTTGTTCTTCTCCCGTTCCTGACGGCCTCAATGTGAGTGTCAGGGTCGGGGGAGAACAAGGCAGAAGAGATGGCGGCCGTAGTCCGGGCTCGGGGGACAAGGTGCTGAAAGGTTTTAACCCTGGGAACCTCAGACTGGTGGTGACTTTGCCGTCCGGATCCTTTTTCGGGTCAGACGGCCCTGGCACAGCTGTTTGCCCGAGAAAGATCCGGACGGGAGGGGTATCAACCGAATTCCGGACCTGGGGCTGAGGAGCCTCGGATAGATGGGTCGTCTCCGATCTCTGTCTTCCTTCTGGTGCTGATGGTTTCTGATGGTTGTCAGCCCAAAGGAGTTAGAGATGGGAGGTGGGCCGATCTGCTTTCCGATAGGGTTCTAGGCGATGGTGGCTTTTCTCCCACCCTCGAACAGTTCGGGGTTTCGGCTGCCGAGGCTGTAAGCCCCGAGTTGTTCGCGGGTGAGAGGGGAGCCGACCGAGCCCTGGAGCCCGGGGCGCCTGTCTAAGGACGGCGCCTTAAATCTTAAGCAAAAATTTTTCTCCGCCGAACCCTTTATCCGAACCGACCTCTGTGTGGTCTCCAACCGGCGCTAGGTGACGTCAGCAGCGCCAGTTTCGAGGATGACGTGGCGCGATTCTATTGGTGGCAGACGCGCGCTATTCGAGGAACAGTAATGCGAAAATCGAGGTGTCACTCTTCTCTCTATAAATATCCCCCTCTTCCCTATTCTGTTCATTTCCCTCCTGCTGTCTTCTTAAAAAAGAAATCAAACACTTCAGCGCTCGGCTTGACTGTTTTAGAAGCACCGGCTCGTCAGTCCGAGGCAACCTAAAGGTTAGTTTGTAAGTTTCTTTTGTTAGGCACAGATGTCTAGGGCTCAGTCTGGCTCGTCGGCGTCGGCGTCGAAGGGGGAAGGGAACCCTGCCTCAAAATCGACTTCGTGGGAGGAGCCAGTGTTCGAGGAGGAGTCGGTACATGATGTGAAGCATTCCGATTCGACTTTGTGGGAGGAGCCGGTATGTGAGGAGGAGCCGGTATACAACGTGAGGCCGTTACGCTCCCGGAACCCTTTCGTGGTGGAGAGTAGCGAATCTGAGGAGGTAAGTGACAGCTCCGACGTTGTGGAGATAGTGGGTACGGCTTCCGAGGGGGAAGATAGTGAAGGAGACGGTGAAGCAGCCAAGGCTCGGACCAGAGGCACAGGGAGGGGCCCTAAGGTTCAGGGGGTAGGTTCGTCCTCCACGCTGGCCAGCCTTGAGCGTTTGTCCACCCCCTCGCCAGAGAAGGCTCGGAAGAAGAGGGTGCCGAGAAAGAAAGGGATCAAGGCCGAGGGTTCGAGCAAGGTGCCTGTTGTTCGGAACTTGGTGACGGGGTCTCCAGCGCAGGCGGACCACTTCCGGCGGTACCCTGATGATCTTTCTGACACGGTGCTCTTCGGAGTCCAACCTTCTTCGCCGAGTCGGAAGATTGTAAAGATGGATTCGATTCCGACGGTACTGGAAGATGGTGACTTGGATGTTGCACGGTCGCATTTCCACATCGGGCCGGAGTATGAATTCATGCTGCCGAGCCCGACCCTTCGTCCCACTGATCCTCTGCCGGAATGGTACTGCGTCTTCTCTGTAGATGCCTTCGGCTCCGGACTGAGGCTGCCGATGCATCCGTTCATCAAGGAGGTGCTCAACTTGGCGAAGCTGGCCCCGATGCAATACGGGCCGAATTTGTGGAAGCAGATCATCTGCTTTGTGCTGCTCTGCGAGGAGCAGAATGTACCCCTCCGGCTGAATGTGTTCCGAGCGATGTTGGGGATCAGCTCGTCGGGAGAGTCGGAGGGGGTATACTATATCTCCCCTCGAGGTAAGGGGAAGGTGGTTCACGGCCATCCGGACTCAATTAAAGAGTGGAAGCGGAAATACCTTGTGATCCGGAGCGAGGGGCTTTGGGACATCCCCACTCGGTGGAATTATTACAAGCCTCAGTTCAAAGCACCGAGGCCGAGGGATATGTCTGCTGAAGATTGGGGGTTTGTTGGGCGTCTGCGGCTGTCGCATAGCATCAGCTGGCTGAAGGTGACGGAGGGTCACTTGGCGAGCGTTGGACTGAGCCCAGCCGTGCTTTGTATGTAGCTGTTTCTTTCTCTCGGTCTTATTGTTCTTTTGTGCTCATTGTCCTTAATGGATCTTTTTGCAGGTATGGATCCCAAATCAATCAAGGCAAAGAGGCTCGCCATGAAGAAGCAGAAGGCCGAGGCGAAGGGGGACGCGATGAGGACGAGGGGGTCGTCCCAGGTGGTCTCCGAGGCCCAAGACGAGCCTCCGGCCAAGAGGACACGCTCGGAGACAGGCAAGGTGGCGGTTGCTCTGAAGAGCTCGGACCAGGGCAAGGTTGTTGATCTTGATAAGGGGAAGGGTCCCCTGGTGGGGTCAGAGGAAGAGGAGAGGTTGCGGCGACTGTGGGTGCCGGCTTGGTCGATCCGTGAGGATGACAGCTTAACCCGAGGGCGCCAGGCCGTCGAGGTGGCGGATAAGCTGGCAACTCCCCGGGACCGCTCGGAGATGAGGGTCGAGACCCTGGAGGATGCGTACACACGCCTCGCGCAGGCTAATGTGTTGGTAAGTCTGCCGACCCTGCTTGCCTTGTGATTATGTCGTAAAGGAGGTTTTCTGAGTAGTGCTTGGTTACCGCAGGCAACCGTGCAGGGGCCCACGTGAGAGGCCTTTATGAGGCGGCCTTGGAGCGGGAGCGAGACCGGGCTGACAAGGCCTTACAGGAGATGAAGGAGATGAAGATCGAACTCGAGGGCTCGCACAAGAGGGAGCAGAAGATGAAGGTCGAGTTCGACGCCAAGGAGGCGGAATGGGGGAAGAAGATGGTGGCTCTGAAGAAGAGGTTCGCAAAGGAGAAGGAGGAGTTGACGGAGACGGGTCAGAACATGGTGATCAAAGCCCAGGACGAGTGCTATGCAAAGGCTCTCAGTCATGTGAGGCACTTCTACCCGACCATCGACCTGTCCAACTTCGACTACGACATGGAGGTCGAGGGGACTCCGAAGACCCCTAATGAGGAGGGGCCCCAAGTCGAGGGATCGGCAGTCGAACCCCAAGTGAACCCGGCCGAGTTAGAGGTGGGGAAACAAGATGTTTAGCTTTGTTTTCGTTTTTTCTTTTCTTCCCATTGTATTTGCCGAACGCGGACTGGCTACCGCCTTTTTGTATGCCGAACTTAATTTATAAAAGAGGATTTTTTGACTGGCCAATTGTTTTGACCTCGGATATTTCCGAACCTCTTTGCATATGTGTCTTGAGTGATGGCTGGTTCTCTTGTAGATTACTGCTCCCCTTCCCGAGGCGGACCCCCGTCGCTCAGATGTGGCGTGGCTCCGGAGTAAGATTAAGGCCCTGGAGGCCACGCTGGTTCGCTATCACAAAGCGGCTCGCGATCAGGATGCCGCCTTCAACTATTATCGGGACAAGTCTGAAGCCCTAAGTGCGGAAGCGAACCGGCTGAAGAGAGCGATGGTGGATCGGGATCTCGGAGGCGCCGGTCTTGGATACACCATGTCTAGTGCATCGGTGCAGAGGCCCTCGTCTGAGAGGCTACTTCGTGATGTCATTGTGGAGAAGGAAATGGAGATACACCGTTATAAGACGATGCTCGGAGTGTCAGGGACGAGAACGGCCTCTTGCTCGGGAGGCCTGCGAACGGAGGGGGTTCCCTCGGCGTTGCTGCTGCTGGAGCGTGTTCAACCGGGGGATGCCTAGAGCTCCGTGGCCGGTGGGTCGACCGTGGTGGCCCCCAAGGACCATCTTGACGAGGAGAGAGATCCAAGTCGTTCGATCGGCGTGGGATTGCCATCCGTCGGACCCAAGGGGTCCTAAGAGTGATTTCCTTCTGTTGGAGATGAGTAGAGTGGTCCTGTAATGGTCTTTGTTTGTTTTTTCAGAACTAATAAGGGAGTATGAATAAAGAATTCTTTTCATTCTTTGCTCTGGTCAATAGTGCAGTGAATGATGGCGGAGGTGAGGTTCGGCCCCGTCGATCCGTGAGGGATCGGCGCGGGGCATTAGGAAGACTCCCTGGCCTGAAGCCGAGTCGGACCTACCGAGACGTTGGGGACGATACCGAAGTGAGGACTTGGGTGCCGATCCCATTGTCTGGTGTTAGGTCGGGGCTGCCGAGGCGTTTGGAGTTCGAAAAAAAGAGATTTCTTTCATATATGATAGGGAGGGTCGCTAAAACGGCCCTTTACACACGAAAGCTTACAAAAAATATTATTTACATTAGCCAAGCTAGAACCTAGGTTCGCTCTTTCAGGAACTTCATTAGGTGCTCGGCGTTCCAGGGTCGGCTGATCAGCCGGCCGTCCATATCTGTCAGTCGGTACGTACCAGGGCGTACGGCCTCAACTACACGGTATGGGCCTTCCCAGTTGGGAGCCAATTTCCTCTTCTTGGTTGGGTCGGAGACGGACAGTTTTCGTAACACGAGGTCCCCCGCCTTGATGTTTGTGGGGCGGACCTTCTTGTTGTAAAACTTTTCGATCCGTTGTTGGTAGATGCTTCTTCGGATTGAAGACTTCTCTCTGACCTCGGCGACGAGGTCCAGGTTGGCCCTCAGGCCGGATGAATTGTCAGCTTCGTTGAAGGCCATGATACGGGGAGAAGGCAGGCCGACCTCGATGGGGATAACTGCCTCTGTCCCATAGGTCAGACTGAACGGCGTCTCCCCCGTGGGGATCCTCTTCGTGGTTCGGTGCGCCCATAGTACGCTAGGCAGTTCTTCGACCCATAGCCCTTTGGGGGAACTGTCGAGGCGCTTTTTGAGGCCGTCGAGGATTTGCCTGTTCGCGTTCTCCGCTTGGCCGTTGGACTGAGGGTGGCAAATAGCAGAGAAACGCTGCTGGATGCCGATGTTTGCGCAGAAAGTTTGGAAGTTCTGACCTTGGAATTGGGTTTCGTTGTCCGTGACGAGGACCCGAGGGATTCCGAACCGGCAAATGATGTTCTTCCAAAAGAATTGTTGTACTTGGCGCTCGGTGATGCTGGACAGAGGCTCGGCTTTGAGCCACTTGGTGAAGTAGTCGATGGCGACTATCAAGAATTTCTTTTGCCCTACCGCTACGGGGAAGGGGCCCACAAGGTCCATGCCCCACATGGCGAATGGCGTAGGACTAGCCAGGGATCGGAGATTGGCTTGAGGAAGCCTCTTGATAGGGGAGAACCTTTGGCATGGGCCACACCTCTTGACTAGGTCTTGCGAGTCTTAGAGCATGGTCGGCCAATAGTACCCCTGATTCAGGGCCTTTCGAGCGAGCGTCCTGCTCCCCATGTGGCATCCTCCGATCCCCTAATGAAGATCTCTCAGCGCGTAGCTGGCCTCGTCGCTGGTGAGACAGCGGAGGTACGGCTTGCCGTCGGCCAAGGTGTATGAGCGTTTGAAGAGGATGTCATCAATCATGACGAACCTTTCAGCTCTGACCCTGATCCGTCTGGCTTCGGCCCGGTCTTCAGGAAGCTCGGCATTGACTAAGAATCTCCGGATGGGAGTGGTCCAGTCGTCTGGACTGGTACCGTCTTGAACACACATTGCCTCCTGGTCTTGATCGTTGATACTCGGCTTCAATAGGATTTCGATGAGTACTGTTTGGTCGAGACCCTCGAAGGAGGAAGAGGCGAGTTTTGACAACGCATCTGCTTGAGCTTTCTGCTCCCTAGGGACTCGAATGACTGTGGAGTGGCAGAAGGACGCTAGGAGACGTCGGACCATCGCCAAATACTTCACCATGCGATCATCGCGGGCTTCGTATTCTTCGGTGATCTGATTGACCACGAGCTGAGAATCGCTAAAGGCCCGGATTTGCTTGGCTCCGGCTCGGTGTACTAGGGTCAACCCAGCGATAATGGCCTCGTATTCTGCCTCGTTGTTGGAGGCCGGAAAGTTGAGACGGAGGGAGTATTGAAGTAGGAATTGGTCGGGGCCACGAAGGATGATGCCAGCCCCACTCCCCGTTTCGCAGGATGATCCGTCGACAAAGACCTCCCAGGTCGGATCCGAGCCCTCGATGTTGGGCTGCTCGGAAACGGTGCACTCAGTTATGAACTCGGCGAGGGCCTACCCTTTGATGGCCGTCCTCGGATGATAGCTGATGTCGAACTGACTCAGCTCAATTGAGCACTTGACTAAGCGGCCGGAGTTTTCGGGCTTGTGGAGGACAGTCTTCAGTGGCTGGTCGGTCAGTACTTGGACGGAGTGGGCCTGGAAGTAAGGACGAAGTTTCCGGGCTGCCATGACCAAAGCATAGGTCACCTTCTCTATCTTTACGTACCTCGTCTCGGTGGGGAGCAGGACTTTGCTCACATAATACAATGGTCTCTGAACTCCATCTTCTTCTCGGACGAGGACGACGCTGAGTGCGCTATCCGAGGCGTATAGGTAGAGCCATAGTGGTTCGCCCGGCTCGGGCTTGCTGAGGAGAGGAGGGTTGGTAAGGTATTGCTTCAGCTGTTCGAAGGCTTCTTGTTGAGGGGTACCCCACTCGAAGCCCCCTTTTCCGCGTAGGGCCTTGAAGAAGGGGAGAGACTTCTCCCCTGACTTGGAGAGGAAACGACCGATTGCAGCCAACCGGCCTGTAAGCCTCTGAACCTCCTTGACATTCCGGGGCGGGGCCATGTCAATAATAGCTTGGATTTTCTCGGGGTTCGCCTCGATGCCGCACTGGCTGACGATGAACCCCAGGAATTTCCCAGTGGAGACGCCGAAGGCGCATTTAGCCGGGTTGAGCCTCGTGTTGTGATGCCGGAGGACTTCGAAGGTTTCCTCGAGGTCGGCGACGTGGTCCGGCCCGGCCCGGCTCTTGACGAGCATGTCGTCGACATAGACTTCCACGTTGCGGCCGATCAGGTCTTTGAAGATTCTGTTGACGAGCCGTTGGTATGTGGCTCCGGCGTTTTTCAGCCCGAAGGGCATAACGCGGTAACAAAAAAGACCCTGGTCGGTGATGAACGAGGTCTTGGAGATGTCCGGTGGAAACATCCGGATCTGATTATACCCCGAGAATGCGTCCATGAAGGACAGTAGCTCATGCCCCGAGGTTGCGTCGATTAGAGCGTCGATGCGGGGGAGGGGGAAAGGATCTTTCGGACATACCTTATTTAGATCCGTGAAGTCAATACAGATCCGTCAGCCCCCGGTTGCCTTCTTCACCATGACGACATTAGCCAACCACTCGGGGTAGCTGACTTCCTGAATAAATCGAGCGGACAAGAGCATGTCGACCTCTGTCTTCACAATTTGCTGTCTCTCCGGGGCGAACTTGCGCCTCTTCTGGACGACCGGCTTAGAGTTCGGGATGACACTCAGTCGATGCATAATCAAGTCTTCGGAGATCCGGGGCATGTCGGAGGGCTTCCAGGCGAAGAGGTCAACGTTGCGGCGGATGCAGGCGATTATGCCTGGCTTCAAGTCCTCGGGGAGCGAGCGGCTCACCCGGAACCATTTTGATTCGTCCTTGGCATCGAACGGGACCTCCTCTAACTCGTCGACAGGCTCGGGAGCGGGGCCGTCCCTCTCGGGTTCGAGCTCAACGGCGTCGAGGGGGAACACACCCCCTCCGACGGCGGTCATGTAGCACGACCGCGCTGCTTCTTGGCTACCTCGGACTATGCCGACCCCCTGCAGGGTGGGAAATTTAAGTTTCAGATGGTAAGCCGAAGGTACCGCTTGAAGGGAGCATAATCCGGGTCGGCCGAGTATGGCGTTGTAAGCCGCCTTGACGTTTACCACCATGAAGTCCACGGACTCGGTCCTCTTGACAGGAGCCGATCCCGCGGTGACGTCGAGAGTAACAATCCCTTCTATCACGACAGGGATGCCAGAGAACCCATGCAAAGTGTATCCGGCTGGCTTGAGCTTGCCTCTGGGCAGCTTGAGATTCTCGAAGGCTTCGAGGAAGAGAATATTTACCGAGCTGCCGTTGTCGATGAGGATTCGGCGAACCTCACAATTAGCCATGTGGAGGCCGATGACGAGGGCGTCGCAATGAGGGAGGCGAACGCCTTCGAGGTCTTCTCCGGAGAAGGAGACAGGCACCGGTTGCAACCTGGGTGAGGGGTTGTCTTGGACAGCGTTCACCTCTCGGATGAAGGCTCTCCGAGAGGTATTTGACTCTTCCCCCATTGGTCCTCCATGGACACAGTGTAGAATGGCCGGCGTGCCTGCGGCTCCTTTGGGCTCGGGGTCCCGATCCTGGATGCGGTTCGGAGTAGGGTTCGGAGGCGAAGGCCTCCGGTTCCTAGCATCTCGCCGATCCCGTGGGCCTTCTCTGGTGAATTCTCGGAGGTACCCTCATGAGATGAGGGCCTCAATCTCGTCTTTCAGGGCCCGACATTGGTCGGTTTCGTGCCCATGATCTCGCTTCTTGTTATTACTTGGTCGGGGAGGTAGTCGGACAAGACTCTTATCCTCGATTTCTAAGAGGATGGCTGACACGTTATGTGTCAAGGGAGTGTACCTTTCGAAGCGAGGGACCGGAGGTGCCCTCTTCGCGCCGACTCCTTCCTTTGCCGTTTTCCTGGCAGGCTCGACGTCATCGACCCTGCGCTTGCCCTTCCCCGCGACTTCTTTGCTACCCTCTGGGTTCAGAGCTTCTTCAGCTCGTATGTACTTTTCGACTCGGTTGAGAAGGTCGGGGAAGTCCAGAGGTGGCTTCTTCGCCAGGGAGACCTTCAGCTGGTTGTGCCGGACATTGTGTCGGAAGGCAGCTGAGGCGACCCCGGCGTCAAGGGCAGAGACGGATCTTGCCTCAGTCGTGAACCTCTTGACGAAGTTACGGAGCGACTCCTCCTCCTTCTGACTGAGGTCGAGCAGGGAAGCGCTCATCCTTTCGGCCTTCCGGCTAGTGATGAAGTGGGCCAGGAAGCTGGCTTCTAGCTGGTCGAACGAGAAGATCGAGCCAGGGGAGAGTTTGGAGAACCAATCCCTGGCCGGACCCCAGAGGGTGGCCGGGAAGGCTCGGCACAGCAGGGGATCCGAAGAGCTGTAAATCATCATGAGGGTTTTGAAGCCCTCCATGTGATCAGCTGGATCACCCTCGTCGTTGTAAGTCTCGAACTGCGGAGGCCGGAAGTTTCGGGGGATCTCCGCTTCTATGATGTTGACGGAAAATGGAGGTCGAGAAGGTCCACGACCTTGGACTAGGTTGGGATTTCCGTCGCCGATGCGCTCGAGGCGATTCTCCATCTCTAGGAGGCGTCGGAGCACCTCGTCTGTGCTCTCCGGAGGGGGGGTCGGCGCACGAGTGTGACTCCTCCCTTCACTCATTCGAAGGGGTCGGCTATAGGTCGCGGACCTTGGCGCTCCATGGAGGGCCTCCATGATTTCATCTCTGAAGCTTCTGAACTCGGCCCTGGTGACCGCGCCATGGTCGGAAGGGTCGGGTCGGAGCGTAGGAATTCGGCCGATGCGGCTGAATACCGACGGCCTGTCTCCTTGTGCGGGCCTGGAATGGTTTGGGGCCGAGTTGGAAGCGGTCCCTCCCCTAGCCTGGCTAGCCCTTCTGTTCAGAATGACCCGACGAAGGTCGGGTTCGGCGACGTGTGAAGCGCTTCGCTGGGGTCCGGGGTTTCCACCCGGATTATTGGATGCTTGCCCTCCGTCGAGGGCCCCCTCGGGAGGAGGCCCGTTTGGTCGGGCGGAACGGGCCGATCTTCGGGCTCGGGGAGCCATGGGAGATCGGGTCGAGGGAGAGCGTCGGTGGCGAGGCTCGGACTGTCGTCCGTACCGGATGAAGGGTTCCTACAGACGGCGCCAACCTGATGCTGCTTGTTTTTGGTCGCAGTGTGGGTGCACCAGGTATGAGTTTGGACTCAATTTGTAATGAGGGAAGAATACGGTGCCGGATGGTGAGCGAGAGGCTCGCTTCGGTGCTTGAGGATCGGCTCGGATGGCCTTGCCTCGAGTACCTGCAGACGGTCCTGAAACACCGGGGTTTATCCCGGTGGCGGACCCTCCGACGATCTAGTCAGTCTCTGTGAGAGAGTAGCAATAACTAGGGGAATTTAGGTGGCAAAGATTGATTACCTGAGAAGGTGGGTGAGGGTCTGGTATTTATAGGGAATTCCAACCGGGTTTGGATCCGCTTGGGGGCCGGGTCTGAACCCGAAAGCCCATGGGCCTGACGTGGCAGGAGGCCCAGGGGTTTTAGGGCGGACGTGGCAGTGCCAAGAGTGGTATAGGGCTGACGTGGCAAAGCCCTAGGTGGTATTTGGAGCTGACATGGCTGATCATGGGGCTCCTGTGCCTCTGGGGGAATCGGATGGCCTAGGTTGTGACAGGTCATCCTCATTCCTTGCCAGGCTGGGTGGACGGCCCGTGGGGCTGTCGTGGATCGGAGGCTGAGGCCATCGAGGCTCGTCGGATACGAGGAGACCAGTTCTGTGGGGGGTGAATTTACGGCTTGGTGCCGAGGCTGTAGTGGTCCGGGGCCGAGCCGGATTGTTTTTTCCTTTCTTTTTGAGTGAGCCATCCTGGGCCTTGGCTGGGCCCCAGGCCATTTTTCCCCCACCACAACACCCTAGACCGTCTGATCTCCTCAAAAAGCTCTCACCCATGATCATCAGATCAGCATTAAGCCCCATGGGCTTCTACTCCACCAGGCCCACGGGCATACGGGTCCAGACCCGGCCCAAACAGATCCATACCCGTTTGGCATGCCTATAAATACCAGGCCCTCTCCCACCTTCGAAGGTAATCAATTTTTTCCCTCTCAAACCCTAGGTACTGTTGCTCTACTTCAGTAACTAACTAGACCGTTGGAGGGCCTGCCACCGGGACCAGCCCCAGTGTTCCTAGGCCAAGTGCAGGTACACGAGACTCCTGGATCCGAACTTCTAAATCCGAGCCGAGCCTCCACTACCGAGCCGACCATCTGACCTCCACCACCATACCCGATCATGCCCCTCCTGCCGAGGGTCAGGCATACCGTCTAGTACCGCGTCCTTCGACTAAACAAACAAATAGAACTCACACCTGGTGCACCACACTTCCCCTAAAACAAACCGCATCAGGTTGATGTCGTCTGTGGGAAAGATTTCAGTACGAATGTCAGCCTAAACCTCGCCATCAGCATCAATCCGAGCTCACATGGAACCCAAGCCCAGGAGAGTGATTACCTCTGCGCATCGTCCGAACGGGCCTCCTTTTCAGGACGCCCCCGAGGATGCTCACGAATCGAATAATCCAAGAGTCAGCCTCGGACACCAACAGGGCGCATCTCACTCGGTCGTGCCCAACCTTCGTTGGGTCATCTAGAGCCGACGAGCAAGTCAGACTAGGGGAGGGACCACTTCCAACTCGGCCCCAAACCGCCCCAGACCTCTGCCCGAAGGACGAGCGTCGGCGCTCAGCCGCATCGGCCAGAGACTGCCGCCCCAGCACGACCCGATTGACCATGGTGCGGTCACAAGGGCCGAGTTCCGGAGCTTCCGGGACGAAATTATGGAGGCCATCCACGGAGCACCCAGAGCCAGGACATTCAACCAATCCCACCGGGCGGGCGATGGAGTGAGCCACACTCGTGACCTGACCCATCTCCCGGAACACGAAAACAAGGTACTCCGACGCTTGTTGGAAATGGAGAACCGCCTCGACCACCTCGGCAACGGCGTTCCAAACCCCGGTCTAGGCCGCAGGCTGACCCGACCACCTTTCTCAGCCCCCATCCTAGAAGCAGAAATCCCCCGAAATTTTCGGCCTCCGCAGTTTGAGAACTATAATGGCGAGGGTGATCCTGCTGATCACATGGAGGGCTTCAAGACCCTCATGATGATTCACAGCGCTTCGGATCCCCTTCTGTGCCGTGCGTTTCCTGCCACTTTCTGGGGTCCAGCTCGGGAGTGGTTCTCCAAGCTCCCCCAGGCTCGATCTTCTCGTTTGACGAACGGGAGGCCAACTTTCTGGCCCACTTCATAACCAGTAGGAAGGCCGAGAAGACGAGCGCGTCTTTGCTAGACCTCCGTCAAAGAGAAGGAGTCACTCCGTGACTTCGTCAGGAGGTTCACCACCGAGGCAAGGTCTGTCTCCTCCCTTGATGTCGGGGTCGCCTCGGCCACCTTTCGGCACAATGTCCGACACAACCAACTAAAGGTTTCCTTGGCCAAGAAGCCCCCCTAGGACTTCCCCGACTTACTCAACCAGGTCGAGAAGTACATACAGGCAGAAGAAGCTCTAAACCCGGAAGGTGCCAAAGAAGTTACAGGGAAGGTTAAGCACAAGGTCGACGAGACCGAGCCTGCCAGGAAAGTAACAAAAGAAGGGGTCGACATGAAGAGGGCGCCTCCGGTCCCCCGCTTCGAGAGATACATGCCCTTGACACAAAACATGTCCGCCATACTCCTAGAAATAGAGGACAAGGGCCTCGTCCAACTACCCGCTCGACTGAGAAGCAACAAGAAGCAAGACCAGCGGTTCTACTATCGCTTCCATCGAGATCACAGGCACGAAACCGACCAGTGTCGGGCCCTGAAAGACAAAATTGAGGCCCTCATCCTACGAGGATACCTCCGTGAGTTCATAAGGGAAAACCAGAGGGACCGGAAGGATACGAGGAACCGGAGGCCTTCGCCCCCCACTCGCACTCCGAACTGCCATCCCGAGACTGGGGGGACCGAAGGGCAGGCCATTATACATTGTGTCCACGGGGGACCCATGGGAGAGGAGTCCAATACTTCCCGCAAAGCGTTCGTCCGAGAGGTGAACGCCGTCGAGACCTCCCATCTCCCCGAACTCAGCTACTCCCTGTCGCTTTCTCGGGAGAGGACCTGGAAGGCGTCTATCTTCCCCACTGCGATGCCCTCGTCGTTAGACTCGACATGGCAAATTTTGAGTTCCATCGGATCCTCATCGACAACGGGAATTCGGTAAACATCCTCTCCCTCGAAGCCTTCGAGAACCTAAAACTGCCCAGGGACAAGCTCAAACTGGTCGGATACACCCTGCATGGGTTCTCCGGCATCCCAGTTGTAATAGAAGGAATCGTGACCCTAGATGTCACTGCGGGTTCGGCTCCCCTCAGACGAACCGAATCAATGGACTTCATGGTGGTGAACGTCAAGGCGGCGCACAATACCATTCTCGGCCGACCTGGGCTTTGCTCCCTTCAGGCTGTGCCGTCGGCCTACCACTTGAAGTTGAAATTTCCCACAAAGCAGGAGGTCGGTGTCATCCGTGGCAACCAGGAGGCAGCACGGTCCTGCTACATGACTGTGGTCGGAGGGGGTGTGTTTTCCCTCGACGTCGTCGAGCTGCAGCCAGAAAGAAACCAACGAGAGCTCGAATAAGCAGACGAGCTGGAGGAAGTCCCGTCCGAGGCAGAGGACAATTCGAAGTGGTTCCAAGTGAGCCGCTCCCTCACCGAGGATCTGAAGTCAAACATGGTCAGCTACATCTGCCACAACATCGACCTCTTCGCCTGGAAGCCGTCCGATATGCTCGGGATATCCGAAGACCTGATCATGCATAGGCTGAACGTCATTCCGGGATCGAAGCCGGTCGTTCAGAAGAGGCACAAATTTGCCTGAGAGAGGCAACAGGTGGTAAAGGAGGAGGTAGACAAGCTCTTGTCCGCCCGATTCATCCAAGAGGTCAGCTATCCCGAGTGGCTAGCAAACGTCGTCATGGTAAAGAAGGCAAGCGAAAGCTGGAGGATCTGTATCGACTTCACGGATCTGAACATAGCATACCCCAAAGATCCTTTCCCTCTCCCCAACATTAATGCCTTGATCGATGCGACTTTGGGTCACGAGCTCCTGTCCTTCATGGATGTCTTTTTAGGCTACAATCAGATCCGGATATTTCCACTGGACATCGTAAAGACCTCCTTCATCACGGACCGAGGTCTCTTCTGTTACCGCGTCATGCCCTTCGGGCTGAAGAACGCTGGAGCCACATACCAGCGGCTTGTTAATTGAGTCTTCAAGGACCTGATTGGTCGTAACATGGAGGTTTATGTTGACGACATGCTTGTCAAAAGCTGGTAGGGTCGGGACCACGTCGCCGAACTCGAAGAATTCTTCGGCATACTTCGGACATATAACATGAGGCTTAACCCTGCCAAATGCGCCTTCGGCGTCTCGTCTGGAAAATTCCTCGGGTTCATTGTCAGCCAGCATGGCACCGAGGCGAACCCCAAGAAGATCCAGGCCATAATATACATGGCTCCTCCTTGGAACATCAAGGAAGTCCATAGGCTTACGGGAAGATTGGCGGCCATCGGCCGTTTCCTCTCCAAGTCAGGGGAGAAATCTCTACCCTTCTTCAAAGCTCTGCGTGGAAAGGGGGGCTTCGAATGGGGCGCCCCTCAACAAGAGGCATTCTAGCAACTAAAATAGTACCTGACCAACCTGCCTCTCCTTAGCAAACCCGAGCCGGGCAAGCCACTCTGGCTGTACCTATCCGCCTCAGAAAGCGCCCTCAGTGAAGTCCTCGTCCGTGAAGATGACGGTGTTCAGAAGCCATTATACTATGTGAGCAAGGTCCTGCTCCCGACCGAGACGAGGTACGCAAGAATAGAGAAAGTGGCCTATGCTCTATTCATGGCTGCCCAAAAAGCTCTGCCCTTACTTCCAGGCGCATTCCATCCAAGTGCTGACCGACCAACCCCTCAAGATTTTACTTTACAAGCCAGAGAACTCCGGACGCTTAGTCAAGTGGTCGATCGAGCTGAACCAGTATGACATCAGCTACCAGCCAAGGACGGCAATCAAGGGGCAAGCCCTCGCAAAGTTTATCACCGAATGCACCATTTTCGAACAACCCAACAACGAAGATTCGGATCCGTCCTGGGAAGTCTACGTTGATGGATCCTCCTGCGAATCCCGGAGTGGTGCTGGGATCATCCTATGAGGCCCCGACCGCTTCCTCCTTCAGTATTCTCTCCGCCTCAACTTCCCGGCCTCCAACAACGAGGCAGAATATGAGGCTATGATTGCCGGACTAACCCTGGCACACCAGGCCGGTGCGAAGCAGATCAGGGCCTTCAACGACTCTTAGCTCGTGGTCAACCAGATCACGGGGGAGTACGAGGCGCATGACGACCAAATGATCCGATACTTGGCCGTGGTCCGGTGGCTCCTGTCGTCCTTCAAATGTTCCACGGTCCTTAGGGTTCTGAGGGAGCAGAACGCCCAGGCAGATGCCTTGTCGAAACTCACCTCCTCATCCTTCGAAGGTCTCGACCGAACAGTGCTCATCGTAATCCTCCTGAAGCCGAGCATCGACCTCCCCGAAACAATGTGTGTAAACAATGAGGCCCGTGTGGACGACTGGACCTCCCCAATCCGAAGGTTCCTACTAAAGGCCGAGCTCCCCGAAGACCGGGCCTAGGCAAGAAGGATCAAGGTTCGAGCTGAAAGGTTCGTCATGATCAACGACGTCCGTTTCAAATTCTCGTACACCCTAACGAACGGGAAGCCCTACCTCCGCTGCCTCGCCGATGAGGAAGCTAGCTACGCACACAAATAACTTCATGAGGGGATCGGCAGATGTCACATGGGAAGCAAATTGCTAGCCAGGAAGGCCCTGAACCACGGGTATTATTGGCCAACAATACTGCAAGACTCCCAGGATGTAGAACCCCGTATTTTCAAATATTATTTTAATTATTTGAAAAATGAATTTAAATCTATTTTGGAGATTTAATTAATATTTTCTAAAAGATTTATCTTTCGCACACGTGCAAAACACGTGCAAATGACTTTTGAGATGTTTGAAAAATTAAGTTTTCTTTATGAAAACTCATTATTTAATATTTGGAATTTATTTATTATTTTTCTGGATTTTTCTGAAATTAATTGGATCTATTTGCAATTTTTGAGAAAAGAAGGACCTTTTTGCAAAATTGACATTTTTAGGGGTTGAAATGCAAATTATATTTTCTGGACATTTTGAACTGTACCAATTGAGATTTATGTGTATATTTTACTATTCAATCCTAATTTAAATAATTTTTATTGAATTTCCAAGGATAAGAACTATATATGTAAAATTATGTTTTGAAAGGACTATTTTGCAAATGTATTCCTAAACCCTAAAAATGATATTCCCGGCCTATATAAGGGAGTTTGCAGCCGTCATTCGCTGCACAACTCAGATTTTATTATATCTCTTATTCTCTTGGTGATTGAAGAAGAAATTTTTGGATCTAGCAAAGGAAGGCTTTTCGTGGATTTTCTTGATTCAACAGGTGAGTGATATGAACTCTACTTTGTTTTATGTGAATGATTATATATTGTTTGTTTTGATATTTTGTATCTTGTATGTGGTCGATGCAATGTTTATTATCTTTATTATGCATGAGAAATCCATGAATATTCAGTAGATCTTGTTAACAAACTATTTATTGCTCGAAACATGTTAAGATTCAAGTATGATTTGATCGAATGAATAAACCCCTGGATCTTGTGTTTATAAACAGATTTTGGTTATTTTCGGTGAAAGAATTGAGTATTAAGAAACCCTAAAGGTAGATTTAGGAATTGAGAACATGAGAATTTAGTATTGTATCCGTAATGTGGATCATCTTGAGATTGTCACTTTTGACTAAATACGAGTTACTTTCATAAACAATGAATCTTTAGAAAACACCACTCTTGATTTCTGTATTCAGACCTAATTTGTGAAATCTGTAGGCCGACAGTCGACTGGTCTACGATTCAGTCGACTGGTACGACTCTACTGTTGTACTTTCATTCATTTGAGAATTGTTCGGGACAGTCGACTGGGACTATTGTCAGTCGACTGGCCTACGGAGTAAAATCTGTTCAGTCCTTTCGGGACAGTCGACCATGACCTCTATGAGTCGACAGTTAGCACTTGGAACGTTTCTTGAGAATTATTGGTAATTGTCTCGGGTAAGTCGACTGATGGTTTATTAAGTCGACTTATAGCACTTGTTATAATCTTGGATATTGTTACTCGGGGCAGTCGACTTACTACAGTATAAGTCGACTGGTACTGATAAGTTTTACATAATCTTTAGTGTTCTTTCAAGTCTTTAGTCTTTGTAGATGGATATGTTCTGCGGTGTAAGAGTCACTATTAGTGATTGCATACCGGGTATCCGATCTATATTATCTTTAGTCTTTGTAGATGGATATGTTCTGCGGTGTAAGAGTCACTGTTAGTGATTGCATACCGGGTATCCGATCTATATTATCTTTAATTTTTGTAGATGGATATGTTCTGCGGTGTAAGAGTCACTGTTAGTGATTGCATACCGGGTATCCGATCTATATTATCTTTAATTTTTGTAGATGGATATGTTCTGCGGTGTAAGAGTCACTGTTAGTGATTGCATACCGGGTATCCGATCTATACTATCTTTAGTCTTTGTAGATGGATATGTTCTGCGGTGTAAGAGTCACTGTTAGTGATTGCATACCGGGTATCCGATCTATATTATCTTTAATTTTTGTAGATGGATATGTTCTGCGGTGTAAGAGTCACTGTTAGTGATTGCATACCGGGTATCCGATCTATATTATCTTTAGTTTTTGTAGATGGATATATGGGTATCCGATCTATGGCATTATTGGTGATTGATCGTTGGACATGTACCGAGGTATTGAGAATAACCGATGATCAGGTATTGGCAGTAAACAGTCGACTGGCCAATTATTCAGTCGACTGTACAGTACAGTTGAGTTGTACTATTTTGAGAGTGATTGATTGAAGGATAACTGATCGATGGCATTGTTTCTCGACTTGGTTTCATACATGTACTGGCCTATCGTCTCTTGTTTCACATTACATGTTCAGTTTATATATTTTGGTACAGTACATGTTTCTTGAGAATTTATGTTTATTTGTTTACTTATGTTTTTTGTTTATATCACTCACACCATTTATGGCTGACCCCTTTAGTTTGGGGGTTAGGGTTCAACTCTAGCCTCATGTGATGCAGATTGTTGCTTAGAGTTGGAAGCTTGGATGCTTGGGTTAGCCTTAGAGCTTATGAGTGATATAATAGAGCCTTGTGTAATTTTGTAAAGAGTAGTGTTGTAAAAGAATATTTTAATTCAAGGTGTTTGTATTTCCGCTGCATTTGAAAAAGGTTATTGTAATAAGAGTTTGGAATAAAATAATTTGTGTTTTTGGTCTATGTATATTGTTACATTGAAGCGGATCGTTGGGAATGTGCCACGTATTTTCTAAGTTCTCATGTTAGAAATTCGGGGCACTACAGAAGTGGTATCAGAGCATGCTTCAATAGTAATAATAGACATAGTATGAAAACCAACCTAGGTGTGGACACTAGAGAGTGAGTACCTAGGTATGGACATTAGAGTGTGAGTATCACATAGAGTTAAAACATGATGTTTGGCTTGGGGCATGATTATGGTTTTGCCATAGGGTATTGATTTGAGTATGAATTGTGTGATGCTCTAACTTTTCCCTCGTTTTGCAGTATTCAAAATGGTTGCACCCAGGGGCAAGAATGGAGGCAACAATGAGGACGGATCTGGTAGTTCTCGAGGAGCGGGAATTGACCTTGAGGCTGAATTCGCCAAGGTATATCTGACCCTGAATGCGCTGATGGCATTCAACTTGGCGCAACAGCAGGCTCAGCAGCAAAATCAGCAGCCGAATCAGGGAGCTAGACAGGGATTGGTTAACGCCGATCCTATCAAGCAAATTGAATCCTTTAAGAGGATGAGGCCGCCAGTCTCTGAGGGGCAAGCTGATCCAACCGTAGCAGATGACTGGATTAGGAAGATGCAGACGATCTTTGAAGTGTCGGAGACTCCGGCAGCCAGCAAGGTGAAGTTAGCTTCGATGCAGCTAGAGAAGGACGCCGGTGTCTGGTGGGAGTCGCTGAAGAGGACTCTGGGAGATCAGCAGTTGACTTGGGAAGCTTTTCTGGAGGAGTTCAGAGATTGCTTCTTTCCTCTTGATGTTCAGGAGAAGAAGGCGACTGAGTTCTTGAACCTTCAGCAGGGTAGCATGACCGTGCGAGAGTATGAGACTAAATTTGCCCAGCTTTCGCGGTATGCGCCAGAGTTAGTTGTCGACGAGGCGAAGAAGGCCAAAAAGTTTGAGCAGGGCGTGAGGCCAAACTTGAGGTCAAGGATGGTTCCGTTGGGCATCAGAAGATTCGACAAGCTGGTCAGGAGAGCATCTATGACCGAGGAGGATATGGACCAGTCCCGGGTAAAGCAAGAGGCCTGGAACAAGAAGAAGAGGCCAGCAGATGACCAGGATGAGAAGGAATTCCCAGTGAAGCAGAGCAAGCCTAGTGATCCAATGCAGAAGGCACCAACAACTAAAGAAGTGACATGTTTTTACTGCAAGCAGGCAGGTCATTACAGGTCAGCATGTCCGAAATTGACAAAGCAGACTTGTTTTCATTGTGGTCAAGAAGGGCATATTCGGCAACTATGTCCACAGCTGAAGAAAGAGAAGGCAGAGAAAGACAAGGATCCGAAGCAGGGGCGAGTGTTCACATTGACCGAAGAGGATGCGGGCAATCCAGGAACATGATTTGTGTGTGTGCAGGAATTCATTCTTTTGAATTAAGTAAAACTTTATTTTGGAAATAATTGAGGATTGAGTATTTTCTTCATGTAACAAGTTTAATTGGATTAATGGAATAAAGACAAAGTTTTATTTGATACTGTTTTCTTGCATGCAATTGTGTCGCCCATTTATTGCTAGTCTTAGTATGGATCTTGAGGTGTTTCCAAGCAAAGTCTTGAGGTGACTACCCTTAGTCATGTCCTTTCTAAGGAAGGAGTGGTCACTGATTCTCGGAAGGATGAAGCAGAAAGTCAGAGTTGGATGCATGAGTCAGCAGTTGTTGCAGTTGACTTCCGATGGCAAGTTATCAGAGTCGCACAGCAGAAGCTTGTTTTTCTGAATTCTTTGCATAATTGTGTTTCTTATGTATGATGTATTTCTTTTGATGAAATGCATTCTTTGGTGTGACTATATTTCCTAAGATTATGTTTCTATCCATGAGTTTTCAATCTTTATTGGTGTGTTTGTTTGGACCTCATTAGCCGTAGTTCTGAGGACAGAACTCTTCTAAGGAGGGAGTGATGTAGAACCCCGTATTTTCAAATATTATTTTAATTATTTGAAAAATGAATTTAAATCTATTTTGGAGATTTAATTAATATTTTCTAAAAGATTTATCTTTCGCACACGTACAAAACACGTGCAAATGACTTTTGAGATGTTTAAAAAATTAAGTTTTCTTTATGAAAACTCATTATTTAATATTTGAAATTTATTTATTATTTTTCTGGATTTTTCTGAAATTAATTGGATCTATTTGCAATTTTTGAGAAAAGAAGGACCTTTTTGCAAAATTGACATTTTTAGGGGTTGAAATGCAAATTATATTTTCTGGACATTTTGAACTGTACCAATTGAGATTTATGAGTATATTTTACTATTAAATCCTAATTTAAATAATTTTTATTGAATTTCCAAGGATAAGAACTATATATGTAAAATTATGTTTTGAAAGGACTATTTTGCAAATGTATTCCTAAACCCTAAAAATGATATTCCCGGCCTATATAAGGGAGTTTGCAGCCGTCATTCGCTGCACAACTCAGATTTTATTATATCTCTTATTCTCTTGGTGATTGAAGAAGAAATTTTTGGATCTAGCAAAGGAAGGCTTTTCGTGGATTTTCTTGATTCAACAGGTGAGTGATATGAACTCTGCTTTGTTTTATGTGAATGATTATATATTGTTTGTTTTGATATTTTGTATCTTGTATGTGGTCGATGCAATGTTTATTATCTTTATTATGCATGAGAAATCCATGAATATTCAGTAGATCTTGTTAACAAACTCTTTATTGCTCGAAACATGTTAAGATTCAAGTATGATTTGATCGAATGAATAAACCCCTGGATCTTGTGTTTATAAACAGATCTTGGTTATTTTCGGTGAAAGAATTGAGTATTAAGAAACCCTAAAGGTAGATTTAGGAATTGAGAACATGAGAATTTAGTATTGTATCCGTAATGTGGATCATCTTGAGATTGTCACTTTTGACTAAATACGAGTTACTTTCATAAATAATGAATCTTTAGAAAACACCAGTCTTGATTTCTGTATTCAGACCTAATTTGTGAAATCTGTAGGCCGACAGTCGACTGGTCTACGACTCAGTCGACTGGTACGACTCTACTGTTGTACTTTCATTCATTTGAGAATTGTTCGGAACAGTCGACTGGGACTATTGTCAGTCGACTGGCCTACGGAGTAAAATCTGTTCAGTCCTTTCGGGACAGTCGACCATGACCTCTATGAGTCGACAGTTAGCACTTGGAACGTTTCTTGAGAATTATTGGTAATTGTCTCGGGTAAGTCGACTGATGGTTTATTAAGTCGACTTATAGCACTTGTTATAATCTTGGATATTGTTACTCGGGGCAGTCGACTTACTACAGTATAAGTCGACTGGTACTGATAAGTTTTACATAATCTTTAGTGTTCTTTCAAGTCTTTAGTCTTTGTAGATGGATATGTTCTGCGGTGTAAGAGTCACTATTAGTGATTGCATACCGGGTATCCGATCTATATTATCTTTAGTCTTTGTAGATGGATATGTTCTGCGGTGTAAGAGTCACTGTTAGTGATTGCATACCGGGTATCTGATCTATATTATCTTTAATTTTTGTAGATGGATATGTTCTGCGGTGTAAGAGTCACAGTTAGTGATTGCATACCGGGTATCCGATCTATATTATCTTTAATTTTTGTAGATGGATATGTTCTGCGGTGTAAGAGTCACTGTTAGTGATTGCATACCGGGTATCCGATCTATACTATCTTTAGTCTTTGTAGATGGATATGTTCTGCGGTGTAAGAGTCACTGTTAGTGATTGCATACCGGGTATCCGATCTATATTATCTTTAATTTTTGTAGATGGATATGTTCTGCGGTATAAGAGTCACTGTTAGTGATTGCATACCGGGTATCCGATCTATATTATCTTTAGTTTTTGTAGATGGATATATGGGTATCCGATCTATGGCATTATTGGTGATTGATCGTTGGACATGTACCGAGGTATTGAGAATAACCGATGATCAGGTATTGGCAGTAAACAGTCGACTGGCCAATTATTCAGTCGACTGTACAGTACAGTTGAGTTGTACTATTTTGAGAGTGATTGATTGAAGGATAACTGATCGATGGCATTGTTTCTCGACTTGGTTTCATACATGTACTGGCCTATCGTCTCTTGTTTCACATTACATGTTCAGTTTATATATTTTGGTACAGTACAGGTTTCTTGAGAATTTATGTTTATTTGTTTACTTATGTTTTTTGTTTATATCACTCACACCATTTATGGCTGACCCCTTTAGTTTGGGGGTTAGGGTTCAACTCTAGCCTCATGTGATGCAGATTGTTGCTTAGAGTTGGAAGCTTGGATGCTTGGGTTAGCCTTAGAGCTTATGAGTGATATAATAGAGCCTTGTGTAATTTTGTAAAGAGGAGTGTTGTAAAAGAATATTTTAATTCAAGGTGTTTGTATTTCCGCTGCATTTGAAAAAGGTTATTGTAATAAGAGTTTGGAATAAAATAATTTGTGTTTTTGGTCTATGTATATTGTTACATTGAAGCGGATCGCTGGGAATGTGCCACGTATTTTCTAAGTTCTTATGTTAGAAATTCGGGGCGCTACACAAGATCTAGTCAAAAGGTGCGGTCCGTGCCAAAGATTCTCCCCTAACAAGAGACTTCCTCAGGCCAACCTCTGCTCGCTGGCCAGTCCGACCCCATTCGCCATGTGGGGGATGGACTTGGTTGGCTGCTTTCCCGTGGCAACCGGACAGAGGAAATTCCTAATAGTCGCCATCGATTATTTCACAAAATGGATCGAGGCCGAGCCCCTGTCAACAATCACCGAGCGACAAACCCAACAATTTTTCTAGAAAAACATCATTTGCCGATTCGGGATTCCTCAGGTCCTTATCACGGACAATGGGACCCAATTCGCGGGCCAGAACTTTTGCAGGTTTTGCAAAGACATCGGCGTCCAGCAGCACTTCTCCGCCATATGCCATCCCCAGTCAAACGGCCAAGCAGAGAACGCAAACCGAAAAATACTCGACGGCCTGAAGAAGCGCCTCGACAGTTCCTCTAAGGGACAATGGGTAGAAGAAATTTCCAGCGTGCTGTGGGCGTACCGGACTACAAAGAGAATTCCTACGGGAGAAACACCGTTCAATTTAACCTACGGGGCGGAAGCGGTTTTCCCCATCGAGATCGGCCTCCCTTCTCCGCGCATCATGGCCTTCGACGAAGCCGACAACTCATCCGGCCTAAGGGCCAACCTGGACCTCGTTGCTGAGGTCAGAGAGAAGTCTGCCGTAAGAAGAAGCATTTATCAGCAGCGATCGAAAGGTTTTACAACAAGAAAGTCTGCCCCACTGACATCAAGGCCGGAGACCTCGTGCTCTGCAAATTGTCCATCTCCGACCCCACGAGAAAAAGAAAGCTGGCCCCCAACTGGGAAGGCCCCTACAAGGTAGCCGAGGTTATATGCCCGGGCACCTACCGACTCGTGGATATGGAGGGCCAAGCGGTCAAAAGACCCTGGAACGCCGAACATCAGATCATATTTCTGGAAAGACAGAAGTAGGGTTTTTGTTTGATTTATGTAAATAACACTTTTGTAACCTGCCCTGTGTAAAAGGCCGTTAGAGCATCTCTTCATGTATTAAAAGGCTCAAGTAAAAAAGCTCTTTTTGTTAAACCTCATCAGCATCGGTAGCTCTGATCCAATGTCGAGAACACTGGGCCCCGATCCCCAACTCCTCGGTAGCTCCGATCCAATGTCGAGCACAGGGGTAGCTTTCTCAAGCTATGGCGCCCAAGTCAGAACACTGGGCGCCGACCCTCCTATCCTCGATAGCTCCGAACCAATGTCGAGCACAGGGATAGCTTTCTCAAGCTATGGCACCCAAGTTAGAATACTGGGTGCCGACCCTCCTATCCTTGGTAGTTCTCCCAAAAACGGGTTGCAATAACAAAAAGAGAAACGAAACTCCTTATTCACACTCTTTTATTAATTAAGTACCGTCGGAAGAAAAAGAATGTTACAAACCGCTTCACTCAGCTAAAAAGGGAAAAATCAAAGACTTCTCAGTGCCCCTCGGGTCCGATGCAAGATAACCCGACTCTGACCGAACGGCTGGGACCTCCCTCCTCATCACCATGACCCTTGGGGTCGGCCAAAGTCGAAACACCGGCCACGGAGCTCTGGGCATCGACCGGTCGGATATGCTCCAGTAACATCAGTGCCGCGGGGCCAACCTCCGCTCGATGACCCCCCGAAGAAGAGCCCGTCCTTGTCCCGGACATGCCCAGCATCGTCTTGTAACGTTGTATCTCCATCTCTTTTTCCACTATAACGTCACGAAGGAGCCTCTCTGACCAGGGTCGCTGCACCGATGCACTCGACATGGTGTGCCCAAGACCGGCACTGCTTAGGTCGCGATCTACCATCGCCCACTTCAACCTGGTTGCCTCCACACTCAGCGACTCGGATTTGTTTCGATAATAGTGAAAGGCGGCATCCTGATCACGAGCCCCCTCCCGATAACGGACCAACATGGACTCAAGGACCTTGATCTTGCTCCGAAGCCACGCCACATCGGAGCGATGAGGGTCCGCCTCGGAAGGAAGGGCCGACACCTAACAGTGGAAAACAACCATCATTCCAAATGCCAAAACACTTGGCCAAACAAAAATAATCCAGAAGGTTCGTTCGGCGAAGCTACACTTCCCTAAAATAAACAGTCAAAGTCAAAACATTTGGCCAAACAAAAAATCCTTTTTCATAAATCAAGTTCATCATACAAAAATGCGATGGTCAGTCCGCGGTTGGCAAATACAACGAAGAAGAAAGAGAAAACAAAAAGGCGAACTGCTTAATTCCCAACCTCTGGATTGGTTAGGTCGAGGGGAGGGTCTGTAGCCGGGGCGATAGGCGGCTCGTCTTGCTTGCCCCCTTTAGGAGTCTTCGGCATCGGTTCGATCACCATGTTATAATCGAAATCTGTCAGATCGATGGTCCAGTAGAAGTGCCTCACATGACTCAGGACCTTCTCATAGACCTCGTTCTGGGCCTCGATTATCATATCCTGGACCTTCGTTGTGAGCAGGTCCTTCTCCTTGGCAAACTTCTTCCTCAGCAAGCCCACCTTCCGAACGCACTCGTTCTCCATAGAGGCGAGCTCGGCCTTCATCTCCTGCTCCCTCTTGTGGGAGCCCTCAAGCTCGATCTTCATCTCTTTCATCTCCCGCTGGTATTTGTTCGCTTGCTCCCTCTCTTGCGCCAGGGCCTTCTCGTGAAGCTTCATCACCTGGGCCCCCTCCAGACAAGCTTGCAACACAAACGATGGTTCGGGAGAGGGGTCGCATCGTATAAAAATGTTGTAAAAAAAGGGACCGGTAGAACTTACCAGGACGTTCACCTGTGCCAACCGCATGTAGGCCACCTCCAGGGTGTCGTTGCTCATGCTCTGCTGATCCCGAGGAGTTGCCAGCTTATCGGCGACCTCAATGGCGATGGCCCCCTCGGTCAAGCTGTCGCCCTTCTGGATCGACCAGTCCGGGGCCCACGGCTGCAACATCTCGTCGCCCACGATTTCTGAAGCATCGGCCTGGAGCAGAGGAACCTTCCCCCTGGCGCGTTCGGTCACCGTGGTCGTGCAAGGGCTCAGTGGGACGAGCACCTCCTTGCCCGCCTCAGGGCGCGCCTTCTTCGCCCTCGGTTCGATAGGGGCGTCGGAGACGACCTGCGAGGACCCCTTCGCTCTCTTCCCTTGCTCACCCTGCTCAACCCTCTGCTTCTTTAGGGCGATCCTTCTAGCCTTGATCGATTCGGGGTACATACCTACAAGAAGACTCATTAAGAACAATGAGCGCAAAAGAATACTAGAATGAGAAAAATGGAACAAACTACATACTAGACGTGGCCGGGCTCAGTCCGACGCGGGCCATGTGACCTTCCGTCACCTTTGGCCAGCTGATGTTGTTCCCCATCCGAAGGCACTCGACATATCCCCACTCCTCTGCGGACAGGGCCTTCGGCCTCGGTGCCTTGAAATTCTGTTTGTAGAAATTCCACCGAGTGGGAATGTCCCAAGGCATTTGGCTCCAGATGAAAAAGTACTTCCTCTTCCACTCTTTGATCGAGTCCGGGTGGCCGTGGACTACTTTCCCTCGGCCCCGAGCGGATATGTAAAAAATGCCCTCGAACTCCCCGGACGAGCTGATCCCCAGCATCGCGCGGAAGACATCCAACCTCAGCGGCAACTTCCTCTCCTCACATAGCAGTACGAAGCACACCATCTGCTTTCATGAATTCGGCCCATACTGCATCGGTACCAGTGATGCCCAATTCAGCACCTCTCGGATAAACGGGTGGATCGGCAACCGCAGTTCGGAGCCGAACGCATCAGCCGGGAAGATGCAGTACCACTCCGACAGAGGGTCAGTGGGCCGAAGACCCGGGCTCGTCAACATCAACTCGTACTCTGGCCCAATGTGAAAGGCCGAGTGAATGACGTCCAGGTCGTCCGCCTCCAGGATTGACGGTGTGGCGTCCATCTTTATCTTTTGGCAGCTCGGCGAAGACGGCTGGACCCCATACAAGATTTTGTCTGAAAGGTCATCAGGATACTGCCTGATCGACTTCGGCTGCAATAAGAACCCGGTTGCCAAATCACGAGCAGGGGTCGTCTTGTCCGGGCTGCTGGGCATCGTCCACTTCTTTCTCGTTTTCTTGGCCTTCTCCGGGGAAGGGGTGGCCAGTGGCTCGAGGATGGTCACCATCGAAGAAGAGCCTACCCCCTTGCCCTTCCTCCAGACCGTTGACACTCCCCCCTTGCCCTTCTTCCGAACCGTCGCCACTTCAGCCTCTCCTCCTTCCTCACTATCGTCCGACACTAGGTCCAATACCTCCACCTCATCCGAGCCATCGCTGTCCTCCTCCTCAGAGTCACTACTCTGTACGACGAACGACCTCCTAAAGCGAAGGGCCTTCACATCGTACACCTTGGTATCCTCCTCCTAGGACGTCGAGTCGGTGAGGCCCGTGTGGGGATCGTCCTCCTCCCTCGAGGTCGAAGCCGAAGAGCCGGACTGAGCCCTAGATATCCTAAAGGAAAAGCAACTGAACTAACCTGATCGGCTTTGGCGAGACGAACGAACGCAACAGACTAGAGAGAGAAGCTCTGATGCCACCGTTTTCTAGAGAGAGAGAGTAAAAATGAAGAATGAAAAAGAAGGGGGGTGGATATATATATAGAGCGCCATGAGACTCCTAGATTTTCGCAAAACAGTTCCTAGAAAATTGTGATAACTGCTCCTAGAAATTCGCAACAGTGACGTCATCAAGGCACGCAGTGGGCGACCCTTCGGTTTTCGCGCAATGGTCGCCGAACACAGGCCAACGGGTCGGACGCTGGGCATCGACCCCGAGCAGGGCTGTGGCCTTTTCAGGTGTTGGGACCCACTACGCTCGGCGATGACACCCCGATACTCAACCCCAAAAATTTAATTTAAAGATTTAAGGCGCTCGCCTTCGACGAGCACCCCGAGCTCCGGGATTCGCTCGGCGCCCCTCTCACCCGCGAACAATCCGGGACTTACGGCCCTGAAAGCCAAAATCCCAAATTGTTCGAGGGTGGGAGGAGAGCTACCATCCTCGAGCTCTCAATCCCGGACCTTCGCCGACCGAACCTCGTATTTTTAGGTATACCAATCTAAGCCGAACCACGGGCTCAGATTGATATACCAAAAAATACCAGACAATGGCAGGCCCTTGCCCCACGACTCCCCGGGCCCCGGACCTTGATCGGTACGCCTCCCGTCTCTGTCTCCTTTGGACAGACAGCCCTCGGAGCCGCATACCCAAAGGAAGATAGAGATGGCAGTGGAACCACCTATCCGGAGCTCTCAGCGTTAAAAAGTTCAAGTGTTAGGCGTCTGCCTGTGGCAGACACCTCTGATAGCCGATGGGCCACCAGTGCATTCTTCTGTTGAAAGAGCAACAAGGGAAAGGGGTATTTATAGCCCCCCCCCCTCAAGCCACAATTATGACATTAGGGAGGCCAAGTGACGGAAGGCAAAGCGTCACGCCGTATTCATCTTTGGGAGCTGAAACGTCGCTCGCAAATTCTGAAGCATCATTAATGCCCCTAGGAAACTGAAGCGTCGCGCATGAATCTCGAAGCATCATTAATTCCCCTGGAAGACTGAAGCTCAGTGCTAACTCTGCACCTAACGGCTCGCCAATACCTTTACCGACCCCTAAACCCTTGACACTCCGAGGTCAGGTCGAGCACCAGGGTAGCTTTATCAGGAAAGCGCAACGGCTCGCCAACACCCTCACCGACCCCTAAACCCTCGACCCTCTGGGGTCAGGTCGAGCACCAGGGTAGCTTTCTAAGGAAAGTGCAATGGCTCGCCAACACCCTTACCGACCCCTAAATTCTCGACGCTCCGAGGTCAGGTCGAGCACCAGGGTAGCTTTCTCACGAAAGCGCAACGGCTCGCCAACACCCTTGCCGACCCCTAAACCCTCGACGCTTCAGGTCGAGCACCAGGGTAGCTTTCTCAGGAAAGCGCAACGGTTGCCAACACCCTTTCCGACCCCTAAACCCTCGACGCTTCGAGGTCAGGTTGAGCACCAGGGTAGCTTTCCCACAAGAATGCCCCCAGGCACGCCAACACCCTTGCCGACCCCTAAAACCTCGACGGTCCGAGGTTAGGTCGAGTACCAAGGTAGCTTTCCCACAGGAAAGCCCCCAGGCTCGCCAACACCCTCGCCGACCCCTAAACCCTTGACACTCTGAGGTCAGGTCGAGTACCAGGGTAGCTTTCTTACGAAAGCGCAACGGCTCGCCAACACCTTTACCAACCCCTAAACCCTCGACGCTCCGAGGTCAGGTCGAGCACTAGGGTAGCTTTCTCACGAAAGCACAACGGCTCGCCAATACCCTTGCCGACCCCTAAACCCTCGATGCTCCGAGGTCAGGTCGAGCACCAGGGTAGCTTTACCACAGGAAAGCCCCCACAGCTCGCCAACACCCTTACCGACCCCTAAACCCTCGACACTCCGAGGTCAGGTTGAGCACCAGGGTAGCTTTCCCACAGGAAAGCCCCCAGACACGCCAACGCCCTTACCGACCTCCAAACCCTCGACGCTCCGAGGTCAGGCTGAGCACCAGGGTATCTCTCTCAATAAAGAGCACGCAGAGTCACCTTCGCCTCGGTATTCTGAGGCCACGTCCAGCCCGGCACGTACCCTGATGCCTCGTCAGAAGGCCCACGACCAGCCTCCGACCTCCGAGCCTTACTCATCCTCGGCGACGATCCTGAAGGCCTCCAGAAAACTTACCCCACTCTTCCTCCACGACCAACATTACCCCTCCACGACCAAGACTGCTCCTTCACAGCTAGCTCGCACATCCCTACAGGAGTGGGGGGCTTGTGACATAGGGGGAAAATGGCCTAGCACACCCTAGACCGTCTAATCTCCTCAAAAAGCTCTCACCCATGATCATAAGATCAGCATTAAGCCCCATGGGCTTCTACTCCACCAGGCCCACGGGCATACGGGTCCAGACCCGGCCCAAACAGATCCATACCCGTTTGGCATGCTTATAAATACCAGGCCCTCTCCCACCTTCGAAGGTAATCAATCTTTTCCCGTTCAATCCCTAGCTATTGTTGCTCTACTTCAGTAACTAACTAGACTGTCGGAGGGACTGCCACCGGACCAACCCTGGTGTTCCTAGGCCGAGTGCAGGTACACGAGACTCCTGGATCCAAACTTCCAGATCCAAGCCGAGCCTCCACTACCGAGCCGACCATCCGACCTCTGTCACCATACCCAATCGTGCCCCTCCTACCGAGGGTCAGGCGTACCGTCCAGTACCGCGTCCTTTCACTAAACGAACAAATAGAACTTACTCCTGGTGTATCCACACTTCCCATAAAACAAACTGCATTACATGTTTTAAGGATAAAGAAATGAATAGTTCCGACTTATCTCTGATTGTGGGAATTGGAATTCATTTGATCTGTACTCTATTCCCAACCTTTATCCCCCCTCCCCCCCCCCCCCCCCCCCAAAAAAAAATGTCCAAATATGTTCCAATTTATTATCCAATAGATAGAATCGTTTGTGTACACACTAACCCTAACCCTATCCTAACCCTAACCATCCCTAACCCTTACCCTACCTTAACCCTCCATAATGTAGGCCGTTGTTTTGAACAACGACTAAAGTTAGTATGGTATTTCGAGAATATTGGCAAGTTCAAGTCAGCGAGCATACCAAATTTTGGCCTCATTATTTTGTACCTTAGGCTATTGTTTGAGACAACGACCTAAGTCAATCAACATCAAGTCTTAGATAACGAGTGTCGTTGGTATAAAATGGCAATCACATATCAGAGAGCAAAGTCAACTGCTTCAATTTTTTGTTGATCTTAAGCCGTTGTTTGGGACAATGGCCTAGGTAACCCTAGGTCGTTGTTTCCAACATCTTTAGTTTATATCCCAATTTTGAATAAATTGCATTGCTCTCTAACTTGAACCCTCCAATATGAAAAGAAATTTATTGTTTAGCCGTAATATGTTGGGTCCAACAACGAGTTAAACAAATAAAATAAAAATTAAAAAAAGGCCGCCACATGTCAGATACCAGAGTCAACTGCTTCAAATTTTTTTGTTGATCGTAGGTCGTTGTTGGAACAACAACTTTAGTTTATATCCCAATTTTGAATAAATTGCATTGCTCTCTGACTTGAACCCTCCGATATTAAAAAAAAATCTTATTTAGCCTTAAGCCGCTTGGTCCAACAGCGGGTTAGGCAAAAAAATATAAAAAGAAGAAAAAAAAACACTGTTGTCAAAACCAACATCAGCTTCTACAATAATATTTATTGTTCAACTTCTATTCTCATATATTTCATACTCAATCTCATCCAACCTTCACAAAAACATTAAATATACAAAGCAGATTGAAACATATATCAACATAAAACAAAAAAAAAAAACATTATCAACAGACCCACTACATCCACACATCCATCCACATTTGTTTGGAACATATATTATCATCAAACTAAAAAAAACAACCAAGACACATAACTTTAACCGATTACATATAAATATATACACAACTTTGATTAAGAATATGATGCAGCAAGAGACAAGGGAGCTTCCTCGAATAAATACCTGCAAGATTTATATTCAAACAAAAGATATTAGTATTGTAAGTCTACAAACTTTAAATACTTCACCCCGTTAAAATTTTACCTCACAACGGTTCATCAAAATTATCGTCGGAACTCTCTTCATCGGTTGGAACAAATTCTTCTGGATTTGTTGCCCTAAACTAAATGACAAGTTTGAGTTAGTCACCATTTTATATATCAACTTCAAAATACAAAGCAAGATTAAATATTTTCAATATATGTTAAAAAAAGGAAGAAATATATTACCTATCAACTAGGGTTGGATAATTTCTTGAATCATGTCTGATTACTTGCAAGCCGCAGGTTTTGCACCGTCTAGGTTTTTTGTGAAGTTTCTCTCTTATCGGCTTCAATGTCTTCCATCTAGGTATTCCCTTTGTAACACATTGGTCCCTCACACGTACATGTGCATGTCCAGTGCCTTTAGCATGGGCTTGTGCACTCCCTTTGTAACACATTGGTCCCTCACACGTACATGTGTATGTCCACTGCCTTCAGCATGGGGTTGTGCACTACCTTCGAAATATATTTGTAGACGAGAAATGCCGTCAATGCCTTTGAGCATAAGATCGAGCATATATTTGTAACTAGAATCGAAGGAACAACCAAGATCAAAAATTTATTTTCTGTGATGACTCAATTCACAATGCGAGAAGCAATATTTTGGCTACTTCATTCGTGTGGAACAGATGTATAGCTTCTTCTCATCACATCATGGGTCCATCTTCTTTTAATATATATATCTGGTAGAGAAGTGTGATGACTGAACAGAAGAACCGCAAAAATATGTTTGCAGGGAATGCCTACGAACTCAAACATGAGACAAACACAAGTAACATTTTGACGGAGTTTGCATAATTAAATCAACCTCCCCGATTCTGATTCTCCTGAAAGCATCACATTGAAGGTTGAACTATCCGGTGTCAAGATTGGCATCGAAAGTCACATTATATAATAAGTTTTTTTAACTTTATCTTGAAATTTGTAGAATATTTTCAAAGTGTATATTCGCGCCATATGTTCTTCCAACACCCATTGGGTCTTCAATTTCAGTCTTCTCTCACGGTTACGATGATTTTCTTAATTAAGTTCATTGTGTTTTTGCTTTATCAAAAATCGGTCGAAGATGACATCAAATTCATGTAAGGAATACTTCTTTTCTGTATGATGCTTCTAGGAAGAATACATAGACTCAACCTGATGGTTACTCAATATGCCGGCCCAAAATGAATCTCTTGCATAGATGGGTGTCCATTTATCACGAATTTCAAGTAGATCGTTCAACCATTTGTTATTTTCAACTCCGTACTTCAGAAACACTAATTTTCATTTCTCTTCGAAATCATGTATATATTCAGAATCATAGATGACAGTCTTCAAATCATCCCTAAACTTTATCGACATCATTCAACATACGCACTTTCTGCGATAACTTATCCAATATGTGCCAAATGCAATACCTATGTCGAGTCTCGGGAAAAACTTTCTTCACTGCGACGGCGATCCCATGATCCTGGTCCGTCACGATGCCGGATGGAACATGATTCATTACTCCTATCAACTGTTCAAAGAACCACACAAAAGAAGAGGCATTCTCATTTGGAATGAACCCACCTCCTACGAACGTTGATTGTCAATGATGATTGATTCCAACAAATGGAACAAATAACATTCTATAGCGGTTCGTATTATATGTGGCATCAAAGCAAAGTATATCCCCAAATTCTTCATAGTTCATCCTATAATTACCATCCATACAAATACAATGAGACAACCAGCGTTCGGGATCTACTTGGAAATCATAAAAAAATGAAGGATCCATCAATTTTTTTGATTCAACAAAATCAATGAGAATGTTCCCGTCATGTCCTTTCATCGCTTCGTGCGAGTCTCTAAGTAGATTTCTAGCATTTTTTCAGCTAATCCTATTTTATCGTGACCACCACTAGCACTTTCGAAGAAGTATCATTTGTTTGCAAGTAGAGATATTAGTTTGGGTCATTTGATCCATTATTCTTCTATCAGTATTCGACACCGAACAGTTTCAGAGAAAAAGATGTATTCTGGGGTGAAGTAAATATGTGATTTTATGGTTTATGAAATGAATACAATACTCATTTATTACTTTCTTCGTTCAGTTGTACACGAACAACAACTTTGCAACCCGTTCTAGAGGTAGTTTTCTGTCTACCTTCACTAGGTTGACTAGGTGAAGTCCCTTCTTTATTACACAAAAAAGACTTATCCACAACTTGGGTTTCCTTGTATTTATTCATACCCTTACGCATTGTGAAACCCCCACATTTAGTATATGACGAATAAAAGTTCTCAGCTTCATCTAAGGTATGAAACGACATACGTATCTTTGGTTTGAGGTGCTCTTCAACTTGCAGCATGTATTCACCACTTTGTTATGCACACATAAAATTATCGTTGGCAACAGAATATCCTTCACCAATGTCCATATCTAACATAAAAGATAATATAACAATTATCAATACACTAATCATATAGAGATAATCACACTATTTACATATATTTATATACGAAACAAAACACGTGGGAACCCACACAAACAGGATCCAAAAAATTTCCAAACTTTGCGAGTAGGTCGAACTCAACACACACAAGCCAACACAACTTCTGGTAGTGAGTTTGGACTCACGGTTTGCGAGATACGGCAATGCATCGTTTTATTTCAAATTAAAAGAAAATAAAACGATACATGGCTGTATCATGCAAGCCGTGAATCGAAACTCACTTCTACAAGTTGCGTTGGCTAGTGTGTGGTGAGTCCAACCTACTCGCAAAATTTTGTATTTTTTGGATATCGTCTGTGCGGTTTTCTAGTGAAAAATCAATTAAAAAATATCAAAGTATAATTGTTGTTATTGTTTGATATATGAGACAAATCCGCACAAACGGAATCCAAAAATTTCCAAACTTTGATAATAGGTCGGACTCACCATGCACGAGCCAACGCAACTTGTAAAAGTGAGTTTCGACTCACGGTTTGCAAGATATGGCAATGTATCGCTTTATTTCAAATTAAAAGCAATCAAAGCGATACACGGTCGTATCATGCAAACTATGAATCGAAACTCTCTTCTAACCATTGCGTTGGATTGTGTGTGGTGAGTCCAACCTACCTGCAAAATTTTATATTTTTTTGATGTTGTTTGTGCGGTATTCTACTGAAAAGTCATTAAAAAAATAACAAAATATAATTGTTATTGATGTTTGATATACGGGACAAATCCGCACAAATGACATCAAAAAATTCTGAAATTTTGCAAGTAGATTGGACTCACCATGCACGATCCAACGCAACTTGTAGAAGTGAGTATCGACTCAGGGTTTGCAATATACGACAATGTATCGCTTTCACTCACGAAAAATAGTCGAAAGCGATACATGGCCGTATCTCGCAAACCGCAAACCGTGAATGCAAACACATTTCTACAAATTTTGTTGGCTTGTATGTGTTGAGTCCGACCTACTCCCGAAATTTTGGAATTCTTTTATCTTGTTTGTGCGCTTTTACAAAAAAAAACAATAAAAATGTACAACTACAACTATAATTTGGAAAAACAACTGCTTCTATAATTCAACCATCTACAATTATCGAAAAACTATATACAATACACATCGAATAACTAACTACGCATCACACAAAAATTGTAGACTAAAAAATTTAACAAAAAATCGATCATCCAACACAGCTACATCTACTAAGCTAGAATAGAGTGAATACCTTGCACAATGTAGGTCATTGAGAAGGAGAGAGAGGAGGTGGTTGCGTTGATGTAGACGGAGGAGAAGTAGGGTTTGGGAGAGCTCATTAGGATTAGGGTTTTTTGAGTTTGGGTGATTGAAAGGAAGACGGTAAGAGTTCGAGAAGAGGGAGAGAGTGAGTGAGAGTCAAGTGAAGGAGGAGGAGCTAGAGTTTCGACTATGGGTTCGGTGCGCCAGAAAGAAGGAGAGAGAGAGAGAGGATATTTAGTATGAGAGATAGAATGTAGGAGGAAAGCGAGATTTGTACAAGTGTTTTAAAACACATGTACAATCTAAGCCGTTGTTCTACACAACGGCCTAGGCTATACATAGGTCATGGTGTGAAGCAATGGCCAAGGTTGGAAGAAGTTTGCCTGAAGTACTTAGGTAGTTGTTTCCAACAACGGCCTAGGTTAAAATTTGGTCAAAAAAATTATAAATTGATCAGCGGCGAGCGAGAGTGTATGAGCGAAAGGCTAAGTCGAAGAGTTATTTGGGGATAAAATACCAATTTTACCCCTCCGAAATTTAAGTGAGAGAGAGGGTTGATGGGCGGGATTAATCCTGTCCATTGGATCTTGATCGAAACGATCCAACGGCCAGGAGACGAGTTTGCAACGAGTCTGTGCAAACAGATCCGTTTGCAATAGAGCATTGCTCTCTCTCTCTCTCTCTCTCTCTCTCTCTCTCTCTCTCTCTCTCTCTCTCTCTCTCTCTATATATATATATATATATATATATATATATATATGATTAGGTTATAACTTCTAAAGTAGTGTTAACTCAAACAACAAGAAAGAAAGAATAGAGCATTGTAACATTTTAGATTTCGCTCTCTAGATTTTCTAGAGAGAGAAGCTCCCCAAAAAACAAAAAAAATCCTAGATCTAGAGAGATCTTGGAGGGGGTGGCGGCCGAAATCTCGCCGCCCCCTCCCCGAACGCCGTTCGACGTCGCTAGGGACCCACACTCCAACCTCCCCGAAAGCCCCTACTCTTCATCTGGGCCTTGGATTCTGCTGACGGTCTAGATCCCAAGTATTTCATGGGGTCTCACCTCTCCTTCGTCGTCCCCAACGTTCAACCACCGCTCCCCTAACCCTAGGCGCCGAAGTCAGGGGCTTCCGGCCTCTCTTCTGGGCGCCAACCGCTCGGGACCCACCAACGCCCAAACCCACTACCATGTGGAGCGAGGCGTCTGCCGCTGCCCAGCGATGCCTCCATCTCAAACGATGCGACGCGCCAGCTGCTATGACGTCGACGAGGCGTCAGCCTGAGACCTCCAGATCTGTGCTTTCTAGATCTATGCATTGTAATGTGGTGTTATTGTTCAATCAGATCTGTCGCTGTTGGAGTTAGGGGTTTGTGGGTGAGTTGATTGGGGGTGGGGTTTGGGTTAGGTTAGGGTTGATTGGCTTTGCTAGTTGTTTGCCCGGATGTTCTTCGCGCTTGCCACCATGTCCACACTCTCGAAGCCAATCACGACGATCTGCGACTATGATTGGGTTTTTGCGAGGGTTGGTAGTGCGTGTGAAGATGCCAGGTGTTCTTTATCTGCGAGTCACTATGAGGAGCGAGTTAGGTGGTTTTGCATGATTGTGGAGCTTGGGCCCGAAGATGGGGTCCCTCCGTGGTGTGCGCTCACTTGTCTCAATTGTCGCGGAGCGACTATGCCGCGCCAGACCATTCTCCCGCACCTGTTATCGCGAACGCCAAGGATCTGGGGTGCAAGTGTGTGAGGTCGGTGGTTCATAGGGCCAGGCCGGTAGTTGTTGGCTGTGGGAGGTGGGAACCGTGTAGCACGTTATATTGCACGATTGTGGTGCGTGGACCCGAAGATGGGTTCCCCCATGATGCGCGCACTCTCGTTTAGGTGTCCAATGATGCCGCCGATGCAATCTTGATAGCGCATTATGGAGCTTGGGCCCGAAGATGGGGTCCCCCCATGATGTGCGCATTTGAGTGTCCTACGATGTCGCCGGTGCAGTCTTCACAACGGCTACTATCAGGCTATTGAGCTTCCTCCAATTTAGGCCACTGGCTCGTGACAGCGTCGCCTCTTTCCTCAGATTGGGAGTAAGAGTCGAGATAAGTCTGTGTGGTGAGAAATCGCCGGAGAGAGCTAGAGCGTGAGAGAGGTGAAGGTATCCTCTTCACGGCTCTCTCCTGGAGCGTGGTGTTTGGTGGGGTGAGCGAGATAGTTGTTTGGTGAGAAATCGACTGAAAAAGCGCTATCGTGTGAGAGGTGAAGGTATCATTTTCACGGCTATCTCTTTGGTAGCGGTTGTGGGAGCTATTGGCGCGTTTGTAGGATGAGTGATGGAGATGGCGGGAGGGTGCGATCACTGTGCATGTGCCGTGGGGTCAAAATTCGATCTACGGGGCTTGGGCCCAAAGATGGGGTCCCCCAGCGAGGTGAAGACCGGGATCAGCGGGGGATAAAATCCTACCAGACTTGTTTCAGGTGGGTGTGCATGTGCCGTGGAGGTATTGTACGAAGCTAAACTGACGTATATACAATTTTACTGGACCGGGCTTGTTTGTCGGCCCACCCTCCAGGATTGTTGGAGTGATTTGTTGTTTGTACGCATCATGTTGCTTCATGTATGTTTTATTTTTTGTCTGTAGTTTGTACTTTGGCCCAGTACTCTGGATTTGTTTCGTTAAACTCTTATTAATGAAACAGGGTGGTCAGATTCCACATTTTTCTTTAAAAAAAAAAAACAAAAATGAAAGAAAACTAAAGGCATTTTTTATGGTAGTTTGTCATACAGTTTGCATGGGAAATTCGTTCGAAGTGGATGATGCACATCAAAGCTACTTATCAATAATTTTTGTGTAAAGATAGTTCATATATCATTCCAACATAATTGCTTTAGTTGTCCTTAACGTTTCATCGTCATATAATTTCAAATTTGAATTTATAATTTTACAAAATTGAATTTGTAATCTAGCATAGGGTATTTATAGAAGGATATGATAGAAAAATATAAAGATATGAAAGGATATGACAAAAGAAAAAATAAATTTTTCACAAAAAATAAAATAAAAATACATGAAGGATTATATTTTTTTTGACCTATCCAATATAATTTTGTGATATTGGAAGAAACTACAAAAAAGCCCATATGTTACATGGCAATGGAATTTATGGATTTATGGGTATTTATAGAAGATGATTATAACTTGTAACAATCTTCATCTCACATGTTTGGGAACTAAGTGTTTATTGTGATATCATCTCACTAAGTGCACATTTGTATCATTTCATATGAATTTTAGGACATACATTAAAATATTTTTAGGGAATTTTATTAAACAAAGTACTATGATTAAGTTTTTAGAAGACTTCGACAAACAAGATCCAATAGCAAATCAGTTGCTAAAACTTGCACACAATTCAGAATGTACAAAACCGATGATTTAACTCAATGCCATATAACATATAAATATTCAAAGATGAAACTCTAAAAACTTATTTTTGCAGAATTTTGAGGCTACTGCGGAAAATCAAAAGATACAAAAATTGACAAAAGATACAAAAATTGTAGCTGCTTTACAAACTCTGTCAATCTCATATACATCTTTAGTGTTGGTGGAAAAAAAAAAAAAAAAAAAAAAACTTAAAGCCTTTCAGAATAAATTTTCATAGTCTTCTTCAAGTCGATCCCCATCTATCATAACTTCTCCTTTCGAATTGTCATATACCATATGTTGGAGGTTGTCCATATCCAATAGCACAAAGCTAGTTTCTGGACAAGGTGATGTTTCTTTGCTGATCCAACCTAAGAGAGCATTATTCAAATGACATTTTGTAGACCATTTGCATATACTGACTTACATAAACACATCAATGAGAGTTCGGGTTAAAATGAGAGAAAAAAAATTATACATGCAATTATAAATTGAGGTGAGTAGAAAAACAAACTTGGACTGTTTGCAATTTGGAAGCAAGTGATTTTCATATTGAGTCAAATTAAGACATAACATATCCTCTTATCCATCTAAATCCAAGTTTCCAGATTTGTGTAGGTGAACCCCTATTCTCTACTGTCTTCACTATGATTTTATCATTCGTCACACAAAATACAAAATCGATAAAGAACAAACACTTTTTTCTTTGCAGTTTAAACTAAACTAGGAATGCCAGGGGGAGAATCAAAATGGATTCAAAATAAATTCCAAAGAAGACAAGCATAGTGACCTCAACTTCATTTATGTACTTCTTCCTGATTAGCGTTTGGCATGAACAACTGTTAACAATTCACTATCTGGTTAAATAATCTACTTTTATCATAGATGATAGATTTTCACACCTATTCTTCAGATTGGTGCTCTTCGGTTGTAGGATTTACCTCAAATAACATGCAAATCAGGGCAAAAGCTTTTGGATTAGTTATGATATATGAATCTCCTACAGAAAAAAAAATTCAAATAACAAAAGCAATGTATGAATTTAACAGCATAAAAAACAGTGACAGTGTATCCAATCTTTATTAGTTCATCTTCACTAAAAATGAGGTAAACTATTGCCGAACAAGTAAAATTTCCAACTCAACCTCATCTCTCAACAAAAAAGTGGCCTCCATACAAAAGCAGGGAAAGATATTTCAGTGCATTTGCAGGAAAACAAAGAAGAAAATATAAAGATACTAACCTCATCAAAGATATATGCAGTATGCACTCAAAGAAACTAGATATCTTGGCCCAAAAAGATAATCAATAACCATCTCACTAACTAGATAAGTATATTTATGTAAAATATACTCAGACCTCATTTATCTCTAGCGTCAGATACAACTTCAAGAGGATGTAATAAGGGTGTGTAAACTAGAGTCTACCTCCAATAAAAAGGACACTCTCAGTTATGTATTAGTAAAGATGAGAAACTATATTGGCATGATGTTTTTAGCAAAGATCAACTCTGATTAATTTCGAGATTTTCCTTAACATCACCAGTGTTCTAAATGTTCCCAACATATACTTTATATCCCACAATATCATTTATTATCTACACCACTGATATGCCATTTAAAATGCCTTTGTCCTTTTCAGGAAAATGTCCACAACATATAAGGCTGGATCTCATATTACCCCAGAATATCACCCAAACTGTTGAATTATATATTCCCGAAGTCGCTTAACATATCCTAAACGCAATTAAGTTTGACAATTTGAGTTATATATTCCAAAAGTCGCCTAACATATGGTAATTGCACTTTTAAGTTTTTCTAGAGATGGTGGATATGTTGATTAACAACTTGGTTCAGGTCGATCCTCGTGGAATGCTCGGGGAAATCCTCGTGGAAAACTAGGGTTCAAGTCAATCCCTAATCTATACCCAATTTGTATCAGCCACAATGATAGATCCTTTGTGTGTTTAGTTATTTTCTTTTTTTTTTTTTTTTGTTAAAATTTGTCTATCCATACAACATCATATGATCATATGATGAGAAGAAGGGGGACGAGGCTAAGAGAAAAGAATATTATCCTTAACATTTATCCATCATGACATTCCTATATTTGTTGTATGTCCCTGGCATCGGTCACTTAACATGAAATTTTTGAAAATGACACGACTCCAACATTTACTCGACGTATGATATTTACAACCTTGGTAATATGTGCATTGTATAAAATTTATGTGCAATATATGTGACATGTGTGTTGAGTTCATGAATACATCTAGTTTCACATTATTTGTGTTATTTATATTACAGCATTCTTCTATTGCAAACGCTACCGTAGCGTGCAAACCACTTAACCGGTCATTGGCAACGACGGGTTGAGACATATTAAAAATGAACCCGTTGTTTGAAAACAATTGATTCATTATAACTAGGGCTGCAAACGAATCGAGCTACTTGCGAGTTACTCGGCTCGAGCTCGGTCAAAGCTCAAGCTCGAGCTCGAAAGCGAGCTCGAAAACGTAAACGAGCCGAGCCCGAGCCTCATGGTACTCAGGTTGTCAGGCAAAAGCTCGCGAGTACTCGGTTCGAACTCGGTCAAAGCTCGATCAAAAGGCTTGAAAGTGAGCTCAAACCTCAAGATACTCGACTCGGCTCGTTTGCAGCCCTAATTATAACTTAACTCGCCGATGTAAATGACGGGTTAAGTGGTTTGCACGTTTGCAAACGCTACAATATGTTTGCAATAAAAGATTGCTCTTTATATTATATATGTAATGATGTAATGTATATAAATGTTATATAGATCATATTTAGAAAATAATATTATATCCAAGATAATGGTTTGATATAAATTAGATATCTCAATAGATCTTATCCGACATGAATTGGACTGACACAACTCCAGTGCCATTTAAAAACCTCAAATATTACTAAATATTAGGCAGGTGTAATGTGCATGACCAAGGCTAATTTATGTTAGGGACTGGCACCGGTTTAAATCAGGGGCTCATCCTACAAAATCCACTATGGGTAATGGATCCACTAACATTTTGTAGGACATGCAGTTGGACTTGGGAATCCAAACCCACTAAGCGGATACAAAGGAAGAATATAAAAGAATGCACTAAATTACTATTGGATCCAAACTTAAAATTAGGATCGAGTTATTAATTTAGAAGGTTCCACTGCCCCACCAATTACGGTTACTGTGAGATTCTAGAATGTAAAAATAAGTCCAGTTTCTGTTTGGATGACAAAATAGAAATAAATATTTCCTCTAAACTTCATTGAACACATAGCCCGAAGGTATATCCACAAGTTACCAAATGGGAATGGATTCCAACACCAGCTAGACATCTAGAAATCTTTCAAGTCGAAGATTTCATATCAGGAAAATTTTGAAGAACAGAGGACGCTATGTGATTGTGAAACAGCCAATCTAACTATATGTTTAACATCATTATATAAAATAACTACACACAGACATAGTGCATACTCCTACGCTGAGATCTAAACTTGAAAACTAAGTATACTAATGTTAAGGGTTAATGCTATCTAATACATGGTTTTTAATTTAGTAGTACAGTGAAGAGAATTTACGAGGGTATCTAGTAATACAAAAATATATAATATTTGCAGAGTTTAAATGTGAAGCTTTTGGCATCCTAGGTAATGCACGCATGCAGTTTTATCTGGGCAGTGCTTACATCCAAGTTAAGGCGGCTTAGGAAACAGAGGCAACGGTTCAAGCAAACAACTACCATATTCTTTCATTCTCTTTTTCTTTTCTATTTCACATTATTGAGGTAGAGTTTAAGGATCAATTGTGCCACATTCGTAAATAACCCTACAAGAGGGAAACAAGAAAAGAAAAGATTTATGTATCCGAACGGTTGATTTCTCCCCAGTCTCAGTTGACCTCCACTTACTCCACAACATTAATTAATTCTCTCACTCGAACTCATCTCACTACTCTTCAACTTCCTGGCCACACAATATGTGTATCTAACAACCACTCAACGATCTACTTATCTTTAATTTCTCTCAATATTGACCTGCTCCCCAACCATCTCTCTTCATCAGAAGATGTGTTAGACTAACATCAAAATTAAGTTTTTATTGATTCAGTAAGTACTCCTTGCTGAATAGTGAAACCTTGAAAACATTGTTCGTAAAGAAATCAGTCCACTAAAGGTCTCACTTTTCCTATAAAACAGATTCGTCATCACTTTGTTTCACTTAAGCAATCACTTGTTGATACAATTCATGTCCTATGAGACACTTCGGATTCACATACACAGGAAGGAACTTGCAATCTCAAGATAGTTTGTCGATTTTTTCTGTGTCTATGCCTCGTGTATTGTCACATATGTACCAACGTGTCTATGTCCGTGCATCTTAGCTTACAATACGGAGTTTGGTCATTCTAAACACACAATCAAAGTTGCTAACCAAAAAACGAAGATAACTAAAATTTGCATAACAAGAATCATATTTACCTCAACAAAAACTAGGGACATTCCCTACTCCCTCTTCTTGTTGACACTGCTAACGAGCTTCCCCATCTGCAACCTCCAATACATGAAATACGCCAACCCGCACCCCACCAACACCAACAACCACACCATCTCCCCTTCCCCTTCCCTCTCCCACTCCGCCTCCTCGATCCTACTCCCCTTCCCCCCTTCCTCTCTCACCAACAAATAAAAACTCTGTCTCTCCCTCACCGCAACCCCTGCAACCCTCTCCCCTTCCCCCACTCTCACCTCATCGTAAACCCCGCACTCAGCCCACCCGTCCCTGCTCGTCACCATCTTCGCCCACCCCCCTCCCGCCACCACCGCCGCCCCGTCCATCCTCACCGCCACATGCTCCGCCCCCTCCATCGCCGACGGCATCTTCACCCTCCTCACCGTCCCGTCCTCGTCGTCCACTTTCAAGATCTCGCCTTTTGCTTTTTCGATCACAAGCAGGTATCCTTTGCTAACGTGCGCCACGCCGCCGAGGTCGGCGCCGCTAACCTGCGCTAAAGGGGAGACGTTGCCGTTGAGATCGACGGAGAGGATGCGGTCGCCGGAGGTGACAAAGGCAGTGCCGGTGGAGGGATCGACGGCCACTGCGGAGACGAAGGAATCTGAAACCGCGGAGGAGAAGAGGAGGAGATTAGATTTGAGATCGAACGCAGAGAGGGTGGAGGGGGAGACGGCGAGGAGGCGGCGGCGGCGGTGGTCGACGGCGAGGGATGAGGGAGGGATGGAGGAGGGTACAAGGGGGAGGGATTGGATGACGGCGGCGTCGGAGACGGAGGAGATGGATGAGGTAGCGGGGATGAGGAAGTGTTGGAGGGTGGGGTCGTAGGCGAGGGAGGAGGGGGAGGAGGTTAAAGGGATGACGTGGCGGGAGCGGGAGAGAGCAGGGGTTGTGAAGAAGAGAAGGAGGAGGAGAGGGAGGAAGAAGAAGGGAGAAGACATGGATTTGATTGGGTAGCAGTTTAGGATTTTGATTTTTTGGTAGAGTTAATTGGAGGCTTGGGAGGTTGACGATGGGTTGTTGGACGGCTGGGATTTGAGATTGGGATCTACGTCGTGCTTGGTCAATGCTAAGAAGGCTTCCAAGTTCCAATTTGTCGACAACTCCATCTATTGAAAACGGGACAAAAATAGATCTGTCATAATTATTTACTTAGAGCAATCTGCAGTGGTTAAGACTTAAAATTTTCGCAATTGGATTTTAGAAATAGAGATTTTGAGTTCTTCTTGTAGTCCTTAAAATTCTAATAGTGGATGATTTTTTTAATCTTGAATCTCGGACACTGTTTAAAAAATAAAATAAAATAAAGTGAGTCCAACACATTTGTAAAATAAAAAAAATTATATGCATAAAAATGCATAACAATTCTATGACCCATAGTATATGATCCCTTGAACAAAAAAATCAACCCAATTTCAAATTAACTTCATATATATAAACAATCATATAGGCCCTATTCCATAGAAGAAAAAAAATAGGAGAATAAATCACCTTAGGTTTATTTTTTAATTTTTATAAATTTCGTCGCAAGCAAAATGAAATTACATCTGATATCTTCAGTGAAATTTTTTTAAAAATTTGGTCAGACGTAAAATGATCTTGCGTCCGACAAATTATTTTTTATAAAAAATTGATCACACGTAAGATCATCTTGCGTCAGACATGTTTTTTTTAAAAATTGATCATACGCAAGATCATCTTGCATCCGGGAAAAAAAAATTAGAACAGATGCAAGATGATATTTCGATTTCGATATTTGAAAAATTTCTATACCGTCTCTCAAATATAGAATGCTACTGTTCCTATTTTTCCAAAATTTGGAAATATAGAAAACGACTACAAATCCTCTTAGAGCATCCACACACGTTTCGAAACTAATTCTCAAAATGACCAATTTTCCAAACAAAATTTCAGGGTGGACCAATCCTCATTAACCAGAGTTATATTCCATTACTTAAAAAGAGAAAAATGTAACTTTTGTTTCCCTAAAAGAAGAGAAAAACATAATTTTTGTTTTCCTAAAAGAAGAGACAAACATAACGTATAAGGTTTAGGTCCGGCTTCAAATGGTAGTAACTTCTAACTTAGTAGTCAAAACGTCTGGGACATGATAATGTATCTTTCATAAATTGACACGAACCCCATCTAAGTAAGGACTTCCATGGACATTTAAATGGAGCGTTGCGATCAGCTGCAACTTCACAACATGGTGAGATATCCAAATGAATGATCCAACACCGGATATCACAGCAAGATGAATGGGTTTCAATAATAGAAAAAAACAAATCCATCTTGATGGAGATAGTAATATAGTGAAATTTTCAAATCATATGATTTCTTATCTAAATACCTTTTAGTCATAGTCTTAACATTATACATTCAAATAAATATGAACATGTGGCTTCTAGCATGTGAAACATACTCAATATCTTTTTATTCATTTTTTTAGAAGGAAACATTTTGCTAATGGAAACATTTTGCTAATGAAAACACAAACTCTAAATTTCATGTCTTACTTCCTTATTTCACATCAATCATACACTCATATCCAAACATATTTGTATGTATCTTTATTACTCATTAGCATTCAAATCTAACATAATGTAAATACGAGAGAGAGAGATTTCATGTCTTACTTCCTTATTTCACATCAATCATACACTCATATCCAAACATATATGTATCTTTATTACTCATTAGCATTCAAATCTAACATAATGTAAATAAGAGAGAGAGAGAGAGAGAGAGAGAGAGAGAGTACCCGTAATGCGGGAGAAAATGGCGAGGAAGAGAGTGAGCCGGAGTCGCTGATGTTGCATGTTGGGGTTGGATCGGTTGTGTTTGTCCGCTAGGGTTTGGATTGGAATTTGGAATATATGAAGAAGGGGAACTATCAAACTGGGAAGAAGAAAAAGGGACGTTAGAGTTTGGATTGGGGTGGGGGAGTTTGGCTTGGGCCCTATCCATCCATCATATGACTATAAAAACAATAATTTTCAGCCATACAATTTTGTAACACTTCAATGAATGGGCAAATGAATTTCAAATGATTTGATTTTATATATTTAGACTAATTTAGATGTGTAGATCAATGTGAACGGTTCGGATTTTCGATATGAACGTCCGAAGGCCTAGTGTTCACGCGGTGAGCACTAGAGAAGTGCTCAACCGATCCTTTCCCTATATATATATATATATATATATATATATATATATATATATAACACTTCAATGGATTTGGGAAATGAATTTCAAATGATTTGATTTTACATATTTAGACTAATTTAGATGTGTAGATCAATGTGAACGATTCGGATCGTCGATACGAAGGCGGGCCGAGTGCATACACCGTGTGCACCATAGGTGGTGCACAATGGTAGATTTTCCAATATATATATATATATTGGAAAATCTACCATTGTGCACCACACCTCCATGTGCACTCGGCCTTCCTGCCTTCGTATCGACGATCTGAACCGTTCACATTGATCTACCCATCTAAATTAGTCTAAATATGTAAAATCAAATCATCTGAAATTCATTGTCCCTCCACCTAAATATAAAAAATTAGTCATACAATTTTGTAACACTTCAATGGATGGGCAATTGAATTTCAAATGATTTGATTTTACATATTTAGACAAATGTAGATGTGTAGATCAATGTGAACAGTTCGGATCGTCAATACGAAGGCGGGAATGCCGAGTGCACACGCCGTGTGCACCATAGGTGGTGCACAACGAAAGACTTCCATATATATATATATATATATATATATATATATATATATATATATATATATATATATATATATATATATATATGTTTGGAAGATTCAAGAGCATGAAAAGTATAGATAACATAAGATGGTCTGTATACAAATTAATGTCATAAAATAATTTGTATGGTAACTATAATAATTTTACATATGATTTGAAAATTAAGGATATAGAAGTCATACATTGAAATACTTTTGAATTGTCAAGTAGAGGAAGAAAACCAATATACAAATTTTATATACGTATATAGGCATCAAAATCGTAAGGATGTGTAACACACCGCAAAATTGAAATTACAATTTTGCCCCTGGGTGTTACCCACGTATATTTTGTAACGTATTTTACTACATATTTTGGATTCGTACTATTTATAAATTTTCCGTATTGATTTCAGTCAACTAAAATATAATATTTTAATCCCTGGGATTTACGTGCTTTTTACGTGTTTTGATGCACGTGCTTCCACCACTACGTATAATATTTTCTATAGGTTTAAATTATTTATTTTTATGTATTTAAATCTATTTTATAAAACTGAAATTTATTTTCCCCCTATTTCGATTAAAATGTATTTTTCAATTTTCTGCACGTATATTGCACGTACTTTCTACGTGTAGTGATTTCATCATGAAATATATGTAAATTAGTAAATGTAATTTTGCTTATATTTTTTTCGATTATATTTAATGGCTTTTCATCAATAAAGTCGATTTTCGCATTTTTCATGTTTTCACGTGCGACGCACGTGTTTGTTTTCGGCGAACGCGTTTGAGCGTATCCTTTCTCGAAATGAATTTTTATAAAATGTATGCACATTTATTTTTGCATTATAAATTTTAGTTAAACAAATTTTTACTTAAAAATATAGTATATGATGTATAGTATATATATAGTATACGGTCTTTAAAATCATATTCAGGTTGGTAAATGGATTAATTGAAAAAAAAAAAAGAATTGGGTTCAGTTGGGCTGTCATGGTCTGGATGGATTAAATGGGCTGGGCTTGATGTGAACTACTATGATTTTAAAATTTATGATATGGTATAAGTGAATGTATGTGTATTGGTAATTTTGAAATGGGGGCCCACCTTTGTTGAACAGTAAAGCATGCGGCTTACTGTGTGAGTGGCCGGTTTGGTTTCTTTTTTGGGAGAGAAAGAGATGAGAGTTAGTGTGAGAGAGTGGGGATGAGAAGAGTTGTAGGTTATGGGGTTGAGTTTAAAGAGGTAGGAGTTACAAGGATGTGAAGAGTTGGGGGTTTTTAGGAGTTGAGAAAGTGAAGAGATGAGAATTAATTTAGTAATTTATTAGGTGGGTAATTTTACAAATTGAACCCTCTACATATCCTATAAATAGCACCCTACCCCTTTTCATTTCACACACAAAAATTAGAATTAAAGCAAGAGAAAGAAAGAAAAGAAAAGAGAAGCAAGAGAGAAAGAAAAGAGTGTAAGAAAAAGAAAGAGAGTAAGAAAGTTATTGTGCTTGGAGGATCTCTTGCTTGGAGCATTTGCTAAGAGGAGAAGAGGACTAGGAGTTGCTTGTGAAACTAGGAGCAAGAAGGAGCCATTCACTTGTAGTTTTCAACCTTCAAACAAAAGGTGGGTTCTCATGCTTTCTAATTTAGAACTATGCATGCTAGTGACAAAATATGAGCATTTTGTTTTGATATGTAGTTAAGATTTCATGTTAGTGTTACATGCTATGAATGAAAACAATATTGTTATGATTAAACAAATAATAGGAGATTTTTAAAATGTTATGCATGTTAAAAGTGTATTCTTTTGTATGGGAAATTTGTTGAAAAATGTTGTTTTATGTTCTAGGGTCATGTTGATTAATGAATAAGAAAGAAAGATCAATATTGTGTTAGTGGTTGATTTTTATATTGTAGTACAAACATGGTAATTTTGATAAATAAAGTAAAATGTGATGGGATAAATATATTGTGTTTATGAATGGTAGAAATATTGTTATGACTAAGAGAACAATTTTCCATCACGATAGTTAAAAATAATAAAATGAATTACTGTCACAAACCATACTAGTACGCATGATTGTAAATGTCGAAATGTATAATTTGTAGGAAGATTGTTGAGACTTCTCTTGTTGTCAAAATAAATATGTAGTAATTTCTTATTTGTGTAAATGGGTTTAAAAATAGTTAGTTACTATTTCTCACTAAACCTCAGTTTGGAATAAATAAATTACAGTCCACTAAAAGATTAGATCAATTGTATAATCGAGTTTGGTGAAAGATAACTAATCACAGAATAGTAGGATCAAAACTACTTTAGGGTGATCCCTATTCAGTAATCCCATATGGACTTGTTGGCTAGCGGGTTGGGCTTGGGCACTTAGGATCGCGGGTTCGAATCTTGGCCATCCTTTTTTTTTTGGGTGTGTTTTCGTTTAAATCACATGAAAGATATTATCCAAGTTTCTGAATAATCTACACCAAAACAGCACATGCTTTGTACACATCACACAACTCAATTATTGTTGTGGAATTGGAATATATATCGGAGATGCATACATTTTTTTGGGTGTGTTTTCGTTTAAATCACATGAAAGATATCGGATGGCCAAGATTCGACAATTATTGTTGTCGAATCTTGGCCATCCTTTTTTTTTTGGGTGTGTTTTCGTTTAAATCACATGAAAGATATTATCCAAGTTTCTGAATAATCTACACCAAAACAGCACATGCTTTGTACACATCACACAACTCAATTATTGTTGTGGAATTGGAATATATATCGGAGATGCATACATTTGTCGAAAGAAATATTAACCAAAGAAAGAAGGTAAATGGCTTTGTTTTTATCACAAGAAAATAATTTCCGAAACTGATCCACCGTGGAAAATATTTACCCGACTGGTCCACTTTTGAAAATATTTACCAAAGTTAGTCCATAACTGGTCCACTTTCGAAAATATTTGGCCTATGTACCCTAGCAAACTGTAGCAAACTAGTTGTTCGGCTACTTGTGCATTGTATAATGTAGTCTTCATATTTACTACAAGGTTTATATGTTTTAAGAAGAAATGTAAAGTATTACTTTTGTGAAGTGATTTTCTTGAAGAGAATTTTACTCTTATTTGTTCGAAGAATATTCTAAGTAAAGTGAGACATTATAATGGCTTGATTTTATTATGAAATCTCATGTGATAGAATTGTGTTCTTAAAAGAAATTATTCCTTTGCTTATAAAGAATGTGAACGGATGACTAGATAATGAATAATGATGAGACTATGATTACTTGTGATTAAGTTGAAAGAAGAAATTATATAAGTCAAGACATGATTATTAAAGGGTATGTGTACCTATGTTTCTTGTACATGAAAGTTTATGATTTAGAGTTAGAAAGACCTCGGTACCGGCAGTATTGAAAGAAAAGATTTGAGATATGATTTGGAGATATGGCCATGGGGCTATCTCGTATTTGTTGATTAAGTCCGGTAGGAGGTAAAACTAATTCCACGTGTGGAAATTATTCATGTCTTGAATTTAGGAAAATTTAGGCACATAAGTGAAGATGTAGTAAACTTAGGGAAACGTAAGTGGGGTGCTCTATATAGTCGGCGGTGGACTCCAAGACTATAGACCCAGTTGGTGGACTGAGGTTGCCCTGTGGGAGACGGATTATTATATTTTAGTCCGGGACTATGAGGACGGGTCAGCGGTGGACTCCGGGATCTTGAGTAGTCGGACGGATGGATTTTTGTGTTTACCGTCTCCAATGTATATATATATATATATATACTGGGCTAGAGGGTCACATACGGGACGGTTCGTACGATGTGGAATCTGTTATAACAGCTGGCGGTGGACTCCAAGGCTGGGATTCACATTCGTGGAATAGTCTGAACTTTGTTTTGCTACCGGGTAGTTTTCATGGCGAGGGATCGAGCCCTGTATTGTGAAGAACGTAGGCGCTTGCCCTCGGACCTATGTAGTATGGGATGCATAGAATCCGAACAAGTGTGCATTAGTGTCATCCTAGTTTAGAAATGTGTGCATTAGGCATTAAGGCATGACATACACTTATGTTTAGAATAATCACTTTTGACACTTTATATGTTCATTCAATCTTTTTGTGATTTGTTAAAGTATGAGATCGTTATACAATTCCCGGCATAGAGAGGATAGCCATGTATAACATTTCGTCAGTTGTAAGTAACTGACGTGCCCACAGATTGACATGCAGGTAATGGACTATTCTTGAAGGAGAAAGGATAATATGATGCAATCGATGGCTCAATTTATAAAGTTGTATAAGTTATATTTTTGTTTTCAAATGTTGTAATCTTTGTTTCTTCCGCTGTGAAAAAAAAAACCAAGTGTAAAGGAACTCTGATGTATTGTGAATAAAAAGTTTTAAATTCCTTGTAAAATTGTACGAAGTGAAGTAAAGATCCTGTGAAATCCCGAGTTTGTCCTTATTTGAAATTCGGGGTGTTACAGATGGTATCAGAGCATGCTTCACAAGTAGTACAAGTTTATAAGGAACGATAAAATGGGACGATAAATTTGGGAACAAGCTAAAGGAGTCCTTCTGTCAACCGGGTGTAAACAACCCTAAGCGACACGGTATTTAAGCGTCTTCGGACCACCGCTAGCTGGGAACCGACTCTTACGGCTAACCCAAGTAAATCCGAACTTGATAGACTAAAGAACTGTTTAGAAAAAGTAATAAGATCATTAACTATAGTCTAGATACCGTGACACTTTATTGAGTAGTTACAATATTATTCCTGTGGACACTAGAGTGTGAGTTTCAGTCTATAGAGATTTAAATGTAAGTGATTTATATTTGTGTTGCTCTATACACTGATGATTTCTTTTTCTTTTGGATGGCTTGGACCGTCATTCATGATACCTTACACACTTCCCTCTCAAATTATTTTTGTAGATTTTTATCATGGTACTTTCTCCGTAGTCAATATTTTTCAAATAAATATTTTTATGATTTGAATATTTATTATTTATCTATCTTCCTTAGTCTTGATATTTTAAACTTGTTTTTCAAACTTAAAATTTCGTCTTTCATGTATTTACGTCACTTTATGTTTACCCGTTTATATCTACTATTACTTTACGTATTTTGTCAAGTTTTAAATTGCCGTTTATTAAATTAATATTGCAACCAATATTTTCTTCATTTCTTATTTTGGATTTTTCTTATGAAGTTTTCTTAGGAGCAATCATTTTATATGATTTTGATTTCTATGATACTATAATATCTTACTGTATATGTTTTTAACAAGATTGAAATTTTCTACCGATATAAATATGACCTACAATTTTGTTTTATTATCTACATTCGGTATTATTCTTATTGCATATTTGTTTTGATATATTCTTTTTACTATTAATCACTATTTAATATCAACTATTTCCTTCCTAATATTTCAAATCTTCTCATACCGTTTTATCGTAATTTATTTTGCAACTAACTTATTGGAGATTTTGGTGTCTACTCAGCTAACAAATTGGTATTTATACTTTTCTTCAATTTATAAGTTATTTCTATATGATTTGTTTTTACACTATTTCAGTAATATATTGCTACTTTTACTACTATGATGTTTATTTTACTCCAACAAACTATTTATAATTTTAATGTCATATTATTGGTTGTTTCACCCTAAAATTTTTACGCCCATAAAAATTTGTATGTTGGTCTACTTGACAATTCAAAGGTATTTCAATGTATGTCTTCTATTTTAAAATTTTAAATTTGTATGTATAATTATTATAATTATCTTACAAACTATTTTATTAATTGATATACAAGGTCATTTTATGTTATCTATACTTTCAACCAAGTCTCATTCCCATTTATTTTTCCAAACTTTATTCAATGGTCTTGTTCGATTTCATTATCCAGTTTGTGAATTTTCTACCATTTATTACATTGATAAATCTTTTCTAAATTACATATCTTGACTTTGTTTTCTTCACCACATTGTTTTTCGAACTATTTCGAACTTAACGGCTTAATTGACTTTTCCCTTTTTATCTAATGCTTAACTAGAAACATTTTTGGAACTCCTTTCAACCCATCATATCTTTATGGTTATATTTATTTTCTTATGTGAGTTTTCTCGTTTCGTTTTAATAAAATTTTGATACTCATAGTTTTCTTATAAAGAGTTTGTCTTGTTTTCCTTGTTGCGTATTTTTATACTACATTTATTTTTCTTAAAGTTGCAGTTTTCTAAATACAAATATTTTCTTTGACGTGTACAAAATACAACATTTACCCTAGCGAGTTCCGGGGACGGAACTACTCTAAGCGGGAGAGAGTGTAACACCCCGCAAAATTGAAATTACAATTTTGCCCCTGGGTGTTACCCACGTATATTTTGTAACGTGTTTCACTACATATTTTGGATTCGTACTATTTATAAATTTTCCGTATTGATTTCAGTCAACTAAAATATAATATTTCAATCCCTGGGATTTACGTGCTTTTTACGTGTTTTGATGCACGTGCTTCCACCACTACGTATAATATTTTCTATAGGTTTAAATTATTTATTTTTATGTATTTAAATCTATTTTATAAAACTGAAATTTATTTTTCCCTTATTTCGATTAAAATGTATTTTTCAATTTTCTGCACGTATATTGCACGTACTTTCTACGTGTAGTAATTTCATCATGAAATATATGTAAATTAGTAAATGTAATTTTGCTTATATTGTTTTCGATTATATTTATTGGCTTTTCATCAATAAAGTCGATTTTCGCATTTTTTATGTTTCCACGTGCGACGCACGTGTTTGTTTTCGGCGAACGCGTTTGAGCGTATCCTTTCTCGAAATGAATTTTTATAAAATGTATGCGCATTTATTTTTGCATTATAAATTTTAGTTAAACAAATTTTTACTTAAAAATATAGTATATGATGTATAGTATATATATAGTATATAGTCTTTAAAATCATATTCAGGTTGGTAAATGGATTAATTGAAAAAAAAAAAAGAATTGGGTTCAGTTGGGCTGTCATGGTCTGGATGGATTAAATGGGCTGGGCTTGATGTGAACTACTATGATTTTAAAATTTATGATATGGTATAAGTGAATGTATGTGTATTGGTAATTTTGAAATGGGGGCCCACCTTTGTTGAACAGTAAAGCATGCGGCTTACTGTGTGAGTGGCCGGTTTGGTTTCTTTTTTGGGAGAGAAAGAGATGAGAGTTAGTGTGAGAGAGTGGGGATGAGAAGAGTTGTAGGTTATGGGGTTGAGTTTAAAGAGGTAGGAGTTACAAGGATGTGAAGAGTTGGGGGTTTTTAGGAGTTGAGAAAGTGAAGAGATGAGAATTAATTTAGTAATTTATTAGGTGGGTAATTTTACAAATTGAACCCTCTACATATCCTATAAATAGCACCCTACCCCTTTTCATTTCACACACAAAAATTAGAATTAAAGCAAGAGAAAGAAAGAAAAGAAAAGAGAAGCAAGAGAGAAAGAAAAGAGTGTAAGAAAAAGAAAGAGAGTAAGAAAGTTATTGTGCTTGGAGGATCTCTTGCTTGGAGCATTTGCTAAGAGGAGAAGAGGACTAGGAGTTGCTTGTGAAACTAGGAGCAAGAAGGAGCCATTCACTTGTAGTTTTCAACCTTCAAACAAAAGGTGGGTTCTCATGCTTTCTAATTTAGAACTATGCATGCTAGTGACAAAATATGAGCATTTTGTTTTGATATGTAGTTAAGATTTCATGTTAGTGTTACATGCTATGAATGAAAACAATATTGTTATGATTAAACAAATAATAGGAGATTTTTAAAATGTTATGCATGTTAAAAGTGTATTCTTTTGTATGGGAAATTTGTTGAAAAATGTTGTTTTATGTTCTAGGGTCATGTTGATTAATGAATAAGAAAGAAAGATCAATATTGTGTTAGTGGTTGATTTTTATATTGTAGTACAAACATGATAATTTTGATAAATAAAGTAAAATGTGATGGGATAAATATATTGTGTTTATGAATGGTAGAAATATTGTTATGACTAAGAGAACAATTTTCCATCACGATAGTTAAAAGTAATAAAATGAATTACTGTCACAAACCATACTAGTACGCATGATTGTAAATGTCGAAATGTCTAATTTGTAGGAAGATTGTTGAGACTTCTCTTGTTGTCAAAATAAATATGTAGTAATTTCTTATTTGTGTAAATGGGTTTAAAAATAGTTAGTTACTATTGCTCACTAAACCTCAGTTTGGAATAAATAAATTACAGTCCACTAAAAGATTAGATCAATTGTATAATCGAGTTTGGTGAAAGATAACTAATCACAGAATAGTAGGATCAAAACTACTTTAGGGTGATCCCTATTCAGTAATCCCATATGGACTTGTTGGCTAGCGGGTTGGGCTTGGGCACTTAGGATTGCGGGTTCGAATCTTGGCCATCCTTTTTTTTTTTGGGTGTGTTTTCGTTTAAATCACATGAAAGATATTATCCAAGTTTTTGAATAATCTACACCAAAACAGCACATGCTTTGTACACATCACACAACTCAATTATTGCTGTGGAATTGGAATATATATCAGAGATGCATACATTTGTCGAAAGAAATATTAACCAAAGAAAGAAGGTAAATGGCTTTGTTTTTATCACAAAAAAATAATTTCCGAAACTGATCCACCGTGGAAAATATTTACCCGACTGGTCCACTTTTGAAAATATTTACCAAAGTTAGTCCATAACTGGTCCACTTTCGAAAATATTTGGCCTATGTACCCTAGCAAACTGTAGCAAACTAGTTGTTCGGCTACTTGTGCATTGTATAATGTAGTCTTCATATTTACTACAAGGTTTATATGTTTTAAGAAGAAATGTAAAGTATTACTTTTGTGAAGTGATTTTCTTGAAGAGAATTTTACTCTTATTTGTTCGAAGAATATTCTAAGTAAAGTGAGACATTATAATGGCTTGATTTTATTATGAAATCTCATGTGATAGAATTGTGTTCTTAAAAGAAATTATTCCTTTGCTTATAAAGAATGTGAACGGATGACTAGATAATGAATAATGATGAGACTATGATTACTTGTGATTAAGTTGAAAGAAGAAATTATATAAGTCAAGACATGATTATAAAAGGGTATGTGTACCCATGTTTCTTGTACATGAAAGTTTATGATTTAGAGTTAGAAAGACCTCGGTACCGGCAGTATTGAAAGAAAAGATTTGAGATATGATTTGGAGATATGGCCATGGGGCTATCTCGTATTTGTTGATTAAGTCCGGTAGGAGGTAAAACTAATTCTACGTGTGGGAATTATTCATGTCTTGAATTTAGGAAAATTTAGGCACATAAGTGAAGATGTAGTAAACTTAGGGAAACGTAAGTGGGGTGCTCTATATAGTCGGCGGTGGACTCCAAGACTATAGACCCAGTTGGTGGACTGAGGTTGCCCTGTGGGAGACGGATTATTATATTTTAGTCCGGGACTATGAGGACGGGTCAGCGGTGGACTCCGGGATCTTGAGTAGTCGGACGGATGGATTTTTGTGTTTACCGTCTCCAATGTATATATATATATATATACTGGGCTAGAGGGTCACATACGGGACGGTTCGTACGATGTGGAATCTGTTATAACAGCTGGCAGTGGACTCCAAGGCTGGGATTCACATTCGTGGAATAGTCTGAACTTTGTTTTGCTACCGGGTAGTTTTCATGGCGAGGGATCGAGCCCTGTATTGTGAAGAACGTAGGCGCTTGCCCTCGGACCTATGTAGTATGGGATGCATAGAATCCGAACAAGTGTGCATTAGTGTCATCCTAGTTTAGAAATGTGTGCATTAGGCATTAAGGCATGACATACACTTATGTTTAGAATAATCACTTTTGACACTTTATATGTTCATTCAATCTTTTTGTGATTTGTTAAAGTATGAGATCGTTATACAATTCTCGGCATAGAGAGGATAGCCATGTATAACATTTCGTCAGTTGTAAGTAACTGACGTGCCCACAGATTGACATGCAGGTAATGGACTATTCTTGAAGGAGAAAGGATAATATGATGCAATCGATGGCTCAATTTATAAAGTTGTATAAGTTATATTTTTGTTTTCAAATGTTGTAATCTTTGTTTCTTCCGCTGTGAAAAAAAAACCAAGTGTAAAGGAACTCTGATGTATTGTGAATAAAAAGTTTTAAATTCCTTGTAAAATTGTACGAAGTGAAGTAAAGATCCTGTGAAATCCCGAGTTTGTCCTTATTTGAAATTCGGGTTGTTACAGGATGAAACAACAATGTTATGAAAATTGTAAACGGTTTGTAGGAGTAAAAACAAAATATCATAGTTGTAAAAGTAGTAACATATATTGAAATAGTGCGAAAACTAATCATATAGAAATAACTTACAAATTGAAGAAAACAAATACCAAATTTTATTTTTGTGAGTAGACACCGAATCTAAGATAAGTTATTAGCAAAGTAAAATACGATAAAGTGGTATGGAAAAGATTTGAATTACTAGGAAGAAAATAGTTGATATTAAATAGTAAATACACAAGTAGGATAGAAATCGGTTTAAATAATGTAATGCTAGGTTGTAAGATATTATAAAATAGTATAAGGTAAGTAAATATTATAGAAAACATAATAAGGGTTATCAAGTAGACAATCTTCTCCTGGTGTAGGTTTGTCTCGTTGATATCCAACTGCAGACTTGCCTGTATGATCCCAAGTTGCAGAATTTCCTTCTATGACATCCGATTGCAGTTTGCCTTCTGGACATTCGGTTGCAGACTTTGCCTCCCCGATGTCCAGTTGCAGTTTGCCTCCATTGACGTCTAGTTGTAGATTTGCCCTCTCGACATCAAGTTGCACCAAAATGGGAGATGGAAAGATATAATATTCCACGTATACTTGGATATTGGGATGTTTAATAAAATATAGTATTATGTTTGAAATCAGTGCTATAAAAGTGGATGGAAAAGTTGCAAATTAAGTAGGAAATTATAACGATAAAATATTAAAGTAGATAGACATTTAAATATATGATATACATAGTTTGTAGTAATGAAAATGATTCATAATATTAAGATGAAAACACAAATGAAAGCAATAATTATGTAGTGTATGTATTATATTGAAGAAGCGAAAACTACAAAATTAATGAGTAGCGATTAATAGTAAAAGTGAATATGACAAAACAAATTAGTAAATAGTATCGAATGTAGGCAATAAAACAAAATGGTAGATCATATTTATATAGGTAGAAAATTTCAATCTCATTAAAAATATATTGAAATATATAAGACAATATAAGATAGTATAGTATCACAAAATCAAATCATATGAAATGAATACACGTAAGAAAATTCAGAATATAATATAAATAATAAATGAAGAAAAAAATAGTTGCAATGATACGAAAAGTAATAACAAATGTAAACGGATAAATATAAAGGGACATAAAAATACGAAGGACAAATCTTTAAGATTGAAAAACAACTTCAAAAGATTGAGACTGAGAAAGATAGTCAAAATAATACATATCCAATTGATTTAATAATATAAGAAAATATTTATTTGAAAAATATTGAATGTTGAAAAATACTATGATAAAATCCACGAAAAAATAATTTGAGAGGGAGGTGTATCTAAGTGTAATGTATCATGAATGTAGGGTCAACCAACCACGCTTCCACTGCACCACTCTGATACCTAGAAAAAACATGCTCGCATACAATCTCACATCAATGTATACGAGGAGCGCATCGTGAATGAAGGTGAATGCAAGTAGTTATTGAACCTTTATTCACGACTCCAGCCATCCAATAGGAAGAGAAAACATCAGTATATAGAGCAACATAAATGTAAATCACTTACATTTAAACCTCTATAGACTGAACTCGCACTTCTAATGTCCACTCAAGGGTGTCGTTCCTTATAAATTTGTACAACTTGTGAAGCCTGCTCTGATACCATCTGTAATGACCCGAATTCCAAATAAGACCGAATTCGAGATTTCACAGGATCTTTACTTCACTTCGTACAATTTTACAAGGAAATTAAATTTTTTCAACATGCATCAGAGTTCTTTACATTTTTGTTTACACAGCGAAAGAATAAAAGAAATACAACAATGAAAATAAAATACAGCTTATGCAACTTTATCAATGTAAGTCATCAACTGCAACATAACATCTTTACTTCTTCATGAAAAAGTCCATAACCTGTATATCAAGCTGTGGGCACGTCAATCACTTACAACTGACGAAAAATATTATACTCGGCTATCCTCTCTATGTCGTACATATAACGATCTCATTACTTTAACAAATCACAAAAATTGAATGAACAATAAAGTGTCAAAAGTGATTATTCTAAACATGTAAGTGTATGTGATGCCTTAATTCCTAATACACACATTTTATACTAGGATGACACTAATGCATACTTGTTCGGATTCTATGCGTCCCATACTACATAAGTCCCAGGGCAAGTACCTATGTACTCCACATTAAAAGGGTTCAATCCCTCGCCATGAAAACTACCCAGTAATAAAAGCAAGGTTTAGACATTCCACGAGTACGAATCCCAGCCCCAGAGTACACTTCCCGACTGTTATACAGACTCCTCGTCGTGCGAATATCCCGCAAGTGCCCCTCTTGCCCCGGTATACGTATATACACTGGAGAACGAAAACTATCCGTCCGACTACGCATAGTCCCGAATTTAAAATAAACTCATCTCCATCGGAGCAACCACAGTCCCAGAGTACACTGCCTGACTGGGTCTATAGTCCCGAAGTACATCTCCCGACTATATAGAGTGCCCCACTTATGTTTGTCCAGGTTTACTACACTTCTCTTAAGTGCCTACTTCTGTAATACCCCGACTTTTTCCTAAATACTTAAAGATTATTTCTCTTTTATAGTATGCTTGTGTAGCATGTGGCTATTATTCCATGATGAATAAATTATATTTTTCCCTATAAAATACTTGCCTTAAAGCCCAATGTTAATTTGCTTATTTTCTTTTAATAAATTTATTTTGGCCCAAATTGATTTTAAGCCCATGAATTTTAAACCCTCTTATTATCTTCTCCTTTAAATTCCGGGTATATTTGTTGTGTGACCCGTGCTTACACGTGCACTCAATGTACACGTGTATTAGGCACAAATCCTTGGCCGGTTTTGGGAAGAGAAGTGGCTAGGATCATGGGTAGTTATCCTGAGTTGTGGGTAGTTTTTACAACCCCCAAATCAATCTCAGCCCTTAATCCTCCAACTCCCTAATAGATCTCAACCCTTCATCCTATTTATCTTCTAATATAAATACCCCCTCCTATTCCCTATCTCTTTTACACTAAAATTTCCTAAGATTATAGAGAGTATCTGTGAGTTGTGTGGGAGTTTCCTGTGGAGGCAAGCAGCATTGCTGAGGAGTCGGAGTGGAACAAAGGAACAAGAAGTGCTGCGCTATATTGAAGGACTTGCGGGATTTCGTTATTTTTCTTCATAAAAGGTGGGTGTTTCTCAGGACTTCTAACATAGGGATAATGCTATATTTGTCATGATTGATACCCTGTTACAAAAGAGAATTGAATGCGGTAGAAATTGCTTGAACATGCTATTAAATTTGAGGCGAGACTGTCGGTACAGTCGACTGCCATATGAGCCAGCCGACTGATACGAGACATTACTTTTTTTCATAATGTGCTGATAAAATGTGTATGAATAGCCATGATGGTGTGATTATTAAATGTATGTTTTTCCCTATGACACATATGATGGAGGGAAGGTAAACAAATAAAAAGAACTAAAGGTGATAAATATCTGAAGTTGTCGGCGCAGTCGACTGACTTGGTGTTAAGTCGACTGGTGCTTCGTTCTGAATGTGACTGTTTGAAAGTTCCCTGAATAAAGATATTCTATTTATGTAGACCCATGATGATAACTTGAGATTTATATCTCCATTGTCGTAAGTAAGTATTAGCAATGTGAATGCATGTTTAGAGTAGTTTTCTCTAGAAGAGCATGTTAATAACTGGGAAAATTGTGCTATGAATGCTACTGAACAAGAGGAACTCTGTTTATGAAACATGAATTGATATATACTGTTAATTGATATCATGATGCAAGTACACGTAAGAACTGTAAATAAATTCCCTAATTGAAAATGGATCTGTCCAGTCGACCAATGTGTGTAGCAAGTCGACTGATCTGGACTTAGAAATTATGCTGTTTGAAATCTCCAGGACAGACGACTGATTACTGAACAGTCGACTGTTATGTGGATAATATAGTGAATATGAACGGTTGTGGGACAGGCGACTGGTTGAGTGCAACAGTCGACTATCCCGAGCTTTTATGTGGAATTTGTATGTGACTGTATAAGTCGACTGGTACTTTTCCAAGTCGACTGTACAGAGCGGACTTTTGATAATTTGATTCATGTTATTTACTGTTGGTAATGATGAACTTTGTGCTTTTATTGATGGATTCTGGTTATGGCTGTATGAATTATGTGAAAGAAATCATAAATGAGAATTGAGAACTAAATGAATAATTATGAAAGGCTAAACATGATGAGAAAGTCTGTGAGACTCTAAAATGAATTATGAGCTGATGATGCTCCATTGGATATTGTGAATTTGAAATTGAACAAAGAGTAGCTAAGTCTCCCCGGCAGTGAATGAAATGATATTGAGAATTAGACCAGGTTGGTCAAGTGAAATGAAATGATAAGTCCGGTTGATGGAGAGGCTAACTCTAGAGCTTGATTTTTATTCATGATTCTAATGTAACTTAAATACATAGTGTGGAGGTGATGAAGGTGAGAGAAAAACATGAGTATGAGAGCTAGGGTACGGTGCGGGTGTGTGAGCCGCAGAATGCATGCTTGATGCGTCAAGACATGGCGCGGGCACAACTCAGTAATGATCGGACTCTAGTCACGCTTGTGGGATGTTTTGGTGACTGCAAGAGGAGTGTGTTCAGGGAGGAGGCTGAATTGTCGCAGAATGCATGCTTGACGAGTCAAGACATGGCGCGAAATTCTACTCCAGGGGCCAGGATACATGCTTGTACTCATAGATTCATCTAGGATACTCATTGGAATTACAGAAGTAGAATAAGTCATGGCGGGGGATTGAACCCTACAAAAATGAAGATCGATTAAGAGGCTTGCCCTCGAACCTATGTAGTATGGGATGCATAGAATTCGAACAAGTGCGCATTAGTGTCATGTTAATCAAATAAATTGCATTAAGGATTTAAGTGCACAATCACGACACGACATCATTAAAAGTTCCCTCTTATTTGCATGCTTATGTTGAACAAGTTTGTGATTTGTAAGAAATGAGATTCATTATACTGTTTCTGGCGTAGAGAGGATGGCCATGTATAATTATCGTCGGTTGAATAAACTGACGTACCCACAGTTTTTATGCAGGATATAATTACATGTAAGAGGAATGGATGCATAAAGAGTTCATTATGTTGTTGTTCATTTATGTAAATATTGTATATTTTGCTTCCGCTGTGTAAATTCAAATGTAATGTGTTGTAAACTCTGATGTAAAAGAAAAGTTTTAAAATTCCTTGTAAAAGTGTATGTGAAGGAAGCGAAAAGATCCTGTAGAACATCTCGAATTCAGTAATTTGGGATTCGGGGCGTTACAACTTCTTAAGTTCAAGACATGAATGAGTTATCATTCCTAGATTTAGTTTTACCCCCTACCGAACTTACTCACAAAAAAAAACGAGATAGCTCCAAGGCAATATCTCAAAATTATATCTCAAATATTTTCTTTCAATAGTGCCGGTAATCGAGGTCTTACTAACTCTTAAATCATAATTTTTCATGTACAAGCATCATGGGTATTCACACCCTTCAATAATCATGTCTTAACTCAAAGAATTCTTTATCTATTCACAGCTTGGTATATGTCTTGTTTAGCATCATTCATTCAATTCATTCACTATCTTTCTAAGACAACAATTCTTTTCATGAGTTTATAGCATAAATCCAAATCTCTTTTAGGAAATTAATCACATAAAATTCTTAATCGCAAACAAGCATATTCATATAATCTCATCGAGGCAACCAAGTGATATAGTAATTCTTTCCAAAACTCTATATGAATTTTCACAAATTTTTAATCTCATCTAGCATTTTTTACTCAACAAAAGGGGTTGTTTATAACAAGAGAATCTTATTACATATTTTTTTCTTTTCTTCAAAAGAATTATTTATTCAAATAATAATTTTGAAAACAAAGCGCATTTATTATTTCAACTCCTTTGTCACTTTCTCAAAATACAAGATTAAATTTTAAAACTATTCCTAATAAAATCTTTATGTAATTTTATATGGAAAATGAATATTTTTCTTTTTCCCAAAGTCAGTAAGTCCCAAAAAAATTTTGAAGATGAAAACCAAAAAAAATAAAAAGGGTGGCATCAAGTTTCAAACCCGAGTCAGCCAACACACACAATAATGCCCAAGGCCCAAGGGGCTAGCCACCAAATGCATTTGGACTTTTGGTCATAAACCGTATAGAAAACATTTTATACAAACTATTTAGTTTCGGATTTTATTGAATGAATAAAAATAAAAATGTGATTTTATTGAATGAATAAAAATAAAAATGTGACTATCAAGTTTCGAGCCCAAAATCTCTTACAAGTTGTATTCTGTGGTGCACTGGCTAACCAATAAGTCTAAGTGTATTTTCTATTTAAGTGTTGTATTAATGTACTTTTGTTTATACTATTCTGAATTTGGTTCCTTTTAACAAAACATGTTTATCCAATAATCCAATTCTTTAGAATATTGGAATAAACTTCTGTTTTTGGACTGAGATGAAATCTTAAAATAATAATCAACAAGTTCAAGCTGACTTTTTAGAATATATCTTCATTTTCAAATAGATTTTCCCTTTCTTCACAAAATTTGCATTTCTTCTCAAACTCGAAAATTAAGAATCATGTTTCTTAAAACTAATTTATGTCCATCATTATACTAATTAAAATTTGTGCAAAAATCAATCATGTTTCTTAATCAAACCTGGATATCTCAAAAAAATTCTTTCATGCAACAAATTTGTATTTTTAACATATGTCGACATATTTCATGGCAGTAACTAAAATTATTTTTCTCTTTTCTTTTTCTTTCTAAATCATCATGTCTCTAAGCATATGTCGAAATATAACATTCTTTAACAATTTCTCATACGTATCACACCTTTGACAAACATAAAAATTTGCAAACATTCTAACATGATTCATGCTACTAATTCTTTATTCGAACTCTTCCTTTTAATTAGCATGGTAACAACTATTTACTAAGCCTCAACAAGATTATTGCATGTTATAATAGCATGGATTTTATCTACACATTTCTTATCATATTCAATTCATACTACTCATGTAAAACAATTAGCATGCAATTTCTACTTTAAAAAGAAGGAGATCACCCACCTCTAAGAAGAATGAAAACCACTAATGAAAGAGACTTCTTCTAGATCCTAGCTCCACAAGCACTTCCTTGTTCTTCTCCTCCTAGCAAGAACTTCTCCAAGAAAGAACACTCTACTCTCTTTCTTTTTATTTCTCTTATTTAGTTTATTTTTTTGGTGTGTAAAATGAGAAAAGAAGGGGGGTGCTATTTATAAGACAATGCTAGGGTTCAAAGTGCAACATTACACACCTAATAAATTACTCAATTTAATTTTCAACCCTTCACTTTCTTAACTTCCAAAACTCCTAACCTTTCACATCTCCACCTTTCTAATTCCCTAACTCCCAACCTCTCTCTCTCCCCACTAATGCTACAACCCGGCCACCCCCCTCTTCTCCTCCATGGCGCATTACCAACAGCACAATGTGCTATGCACTCCTCATCATATACATCAAATAGGCAATAGCCGAAGCCCATGGGTTTCTTACGTGGGCCCCCATTCACCTACACATTTTTACCCTATTATGTTTTCCAAGCAAAAACATAACAGCCCACACTTCTAAACTCATTCACCTTTCACTTTATTACAAACTATATATACATTTATCACACACACACACACACACACACACACACACACACACATATATATATATATAGGTAGCCCTTCGATTGAGAACTAATTTGGTGAGAACTCCGTGAGAACTCAAGGAGTAGACCCCCCATGAAAAATCCGAACCGACCATCTCGTTCTACATGCCTTAGATAGCATAACATAAAGAAATCACGTAATTTGAAATTCATTTTCCCATGATTTACAACATCGCAAAATTGTATGGCTGAAAATTCTACTCCATTTGATGGATGAGCAAACGAACTTCAAATTATATGAATTCTTTATGTTATGCTATCTAAGGCATGTAGAACGAGATGGTCGGTTCTGATTTTTCATGGGGGGTTTACTTCGTGAGTTCTCACGGAGTTCTCACCAAAATTAGTTCTCAACCGAAGGGCTCCCTATATATATATATATATATATATATATATATATATACTATACTTAGTATTATACCATATATTTTATTAATAAATTACGGGATGTTACACACACTCCGAAATTTATTTTGAAAACAAGTACGCTCACATACGCGTACTGAAACACGTGCGTCGCACGTAAAACATCAAAATGCGAAATCAATTTTATCGATGGAAACTTATTAAAATATAATCGAAAACAACATAAAAAACATCTTTATTAATTTATACATTTCACGACGTAATCACTACATACGTAGAAAACATATGCATTTCACGTACAAAATCATTTTAATCAAAATGGAGAAAAATAAACTTCCGTTTATAAAATGAGTTTGAACACGAAAAATAAATAATCAATACTCATAAAAATATCACAAGTAGCGATGGAAAAATACGCAACTGATACGTGCATCAAAAACACGTAAAAAGCACGTAAAAATATAGAGATTAAAATATTATATTTTAGTTGACTCAAATAGGATAAAATCAATACTGGGAATGCATAAATAGTCGGAAATCAAAATACGTAGTGAAAACACGTTCCAAAATACACGTGCGTAACACACAAGGGCAAAATTGTCATTTCCAATTTTGCGGGGTGTTACAAGGGGAAATTTAAGTTTTGAGGGGGAAATTTTTTGTTTTGGGGGAAAACTTTTTCGGGGGAAAATATATTTTGTGAGGGTGAATTTGAGTCGTTGATTTTGATTCAATTGAAGGGGAGCCACTCGATAACTTTTATTCAAATTGCCTTGTGTTTTATTATATATATATATAAGTGGTAGGGTAAAAATGGCTTGGGGCCCAACCAGGGCCCAATACAACTCTCACTCAAAAATTGGTAGAAACAGCAGCCTAGTTCGGCTTCGAGCCACTGCAGGGTCGGTGCTGAACCTCAAGTTCACCCCCACAGATCTGGTCTCCTCGTATCCGATGAGCAGCGATGGCCCTCGACCTCCGATCCACGACAGCCCTCCGGGCCGTCCGCCCCTCCTGGTATAGAATGAGGATGACCTGGCACAGCCCGGGCCACCAGATCCTCCCGGAAGCACAGAAGCCCCATGATCTGCCATGTCAGCTCCAAATACCACCAAGGGCTTTGCCGCGTTAGCCCTATACCACTCCTGGTACTGCCACGTCAGCCCTAAACCCCCTGGGCCTTCTGCCACGTCAGGCCCATGGGCTTTCGGGTTCAGACCCGGCCCCCAAGCGGATCCAAACCCGGTTAGAATTCTCCATAAATACTAGACCCTCACCCACCTTTAGAGGTAACCAATCTTTTGCCACTTAAATTCACCTAGTTATTGCTACTCTCTCACAGAGACTAACTAGATCGTCGGAGGGTCCGCCACCGGGATAAACTCCGGTGTTTCAGGACCGTCTGCAGGTACACAAGACCTCAGATCCGAACCCTCTGATCCTAACCGAGGCATCCACTTCCCTCCGAGCCCCTTGCAGGAGCCGCCAGATCACTCCGAGGGTCGTCTGACAAGCAGCTTTCTCCTTCAATATAAATTGAGTCCGAACTCACACCTGGTGCATCCACATGTCTCCCAGAAATAAACCGCATCAGGTTGGCGCCGTCTGTGGGAACACTGCTTCAGAAGCCGACCCGAGCACGACCATCAAGGCACCTCGACAGCCGAACTCTCATGGCCTCCAAAGGCAAGGGGGCTGCTTCCTCCGTCAACCGACGGGACTCGCCCCCGCCAACCGCTAACGCCGATCCACACCCTTCAAAACACAGGGCTCACCATCAGGGGTCCCAAAGGAGCATCACCCGTCAGGTCCAGCCCGACCTACGGGGAGTAATCGTCAACCGACAGATTAGCCGCAGCAGGGGAAGGGCCGCTTCCAACCCGGCCCCGAACCATCCGAGACCGCCGCCCGAGGGACGGAGGTCAGCACTCAGCCGCATCGGAAGGCAGCCTTCAGACCAACCAAACAGGGTCGAGGGAGCCCCCGTCACTCACAAGGAGTTCCAAGACTTCCGGAGAGAAATTCTCGGGGCCCTCCGACGGGCCCCCAGGGAGGAAACCCTCCACTCCCAAACCGGATCGGATGTCGAGGCCAGCGTGTCGCGCCCGTCAACAATCCAGCCAGAAGACGATGGCGTACTCCTAAGGCGCCTCCAAGAAATGGAGGATCGCCTCGATCATATAGGAGACGGCGACCGACGAGCGGCTCAGGGGTACAGACCTGTCCGTCCTCCCTTCTCCGCCCCCATCCTCCAAGCAGAAATACCCAGGAATTTCCGACCACCTCAATTCGAGACCTACGACGGCGAGGGAGATCCCGCTGATCACATGGAGGGTTTCAAAACCCTCATGATGATTCACAGCGCCTCGGATCCCCTACTATGCCGAGCCTTCCCCGCCACACTTCGGGGTCCGGCTCGTGAATGGTACTCGAAACTCACCCCCGGCTCCATTTACTCCTTCGACCAACTAAAGGGCAATTTTCTTGCCCACTTCGTCACCAGCCGGAAGGCGGAAAGGACCAGCGCCTCTTTACTTGGGCTCAGACAGATAGAGGGAGAGTCCCTCAGGGTGTTCGTTCGAAGATTTACCACGGAGGCGAGGTCGGTCTCCTCTCTTGATCCAGGCGTCGCCTCTGCGGCATTTCGGCACAACGTCCGTCATAGACAGCTGAAAGCTTCTCTGGCGAAGAGACCCCCCGTCGACTTTCCCGACCTCCTCAACAGGGTTGAGAAATACATTAGGGCGGAAGAGGCCCTTAGCCCCGAAGATGCTAGGGAGGCCACCGGGAAGGAAAAACGAAAGGCCGAAGAAGTCGAACCATCAAAGAAGGCTCCGAGGGACGCGGGGCCCACGAAGAAAGTTCCGCCGGTCCCCCGCTTCGAGAGGTACACTCCCTTGACACATAGCGTATCCGCCATCCTCTTAGAAATCGAAGACAAAAGCCTCGTCCGACTACCTCCCCGACCTGATAACAACAGGAATCAAGATCAGCGCTTCTACTGCCGCTTCCACAGAGATCGGGGGCACGATACCGACCAATGCCGAGCCCTGAAAGATGAAATTGAGGAACTCATCTCACAAGGGTTCCTCCGACAGTTCACCCGAGAAGGCCGACGGGATCGGCGAGATGATAGGAACCGGAGACTTTCGCCTCCAAACCCTACTTCGACCCACCTCCATGGTCAGGATCTCGGGTCCGAGGGAACCGCAGATACGCCATTCATCTTGCACTGTGTCCACGGGGGGCCGATGGGAGGAGGGTCAAATACAACCCGAAAAGCCTTCATCCAAGAGGCGAATGCTGTTCAAAACAACCCCTCGTCCAAGCCACAACCAGGGCCAGTCTCCTTCTCAGGAGAAGATCTCGAAGACGTTCACCTACCCCACTGCGATGCCCTCGTCATCAGCCTCCACATGGCTAACTGTGAGGTTCGCCGAATCCTCGTTGACAACGGTAGCTCAGTTAATATTCTCTTCCTCAAAACCTTCAAGAGCCTCAAGTTACCTGATGGAAAGCTCAAGCCCGCCGTACACACGTTACATGGATTCTCCGGCGCCCCTGTCGTAACAGAAAGGATTGTTACCCTCGACGTCACCGCAGGATCGGCTACTGTCAAGAGGACCGAATCCATGGATTTCATGATTATCAACATCAAGGCCGCTTACAACGCCATTCTCGGCCGACCCGGACTGAACTCCCTCCAAGCGGTACCTTCAACCTACCATCTGAAACTCAAATTTCCCACCCCCCAAGGAGTCGGCATCGTCCGAGGTAGCCACGAAGTCGCGCGGTCGTGCTATATAACCGACGTCGGAGGGGGTGTATCCCCTCTTGACGCCGCTGAACTCGAACCCGAGAGGGATGGCCCAGCCCCCGAGCCTGTCGACGAACTAGAAGAGGTCCTGTTCAACGCCGAGGATGAATCAAAGTGGTTCCGGGTAAGCCGCTCGGTCAACCGGAACTTGAAAACAGGCATCATCGCCTGCGTCTGTCGCAACGTTGATCTCTTCGCTTGGAAGCCCTCCGACATGTCCGGGATCTCCGAAGACTTGATTATGCATCGGCTGAGCGTCATCCCTAATTCTAAGCCGGTCGTCCAAAAGAGGCGCAAAGTCGCCCCGAAGAGGCAACAAATTGTGAAGACAGAAGTGGACAAACTCTTGTCCGCTCGATTCATTCAGGAAGTCAGCTACCCCGAGTGGTTGGCCAATATTGTTATGGTAAAGAAGGCAACAGGGGGTTGGCAGATCTGCATTGACTTCACGGATCTTAATAAAGCATGTCCGAAAGATCCCTTCCCCCTCCCCCGCATCGACGCTTTAATCGACGCAACCTCGGGGCATGAACTACTGCCCTTCATGGATGCATTTTCGGGGTACAATCAGATCAGGATGTTTCCACCAGACATCTCCAAAACCTCGTTCGTCACCGACCAGGGTCTTTATTGTTACCGCGTTATGCCCTTCGAGCTGAAAAACGCCGGAGCCACGTACCAACGGCTCGTCAATAGAATCTTCAAAGACCTGATCGGCCGCAACGTGGAAGTCTACGTCGACGACATGCTCGTCAAAAGCCGGGCCGGACCGGACCACGTTGCCGACCTCGAAGAGGCCTTCGGTGTCCTCCGACATCACAACATGAGGCTCAACCCGGCTAAATGCGCCTTCGGCGTCTCCACGGGGAAATTCCTGGGGTTCATCGTCAGCCAACGCGGCATTGAGGCAAACCCCAAGAAAATCCAAGCCATTATGGACATGTCCCCCCCTCGGAATGTCAAGGAGGTTCAGAGGCTCACGGGCCAGTTGGCTGCAATCGGCCGTTTCCTCTCCAAGTCAGGGGAGAAGTCTCTCCCCTTCTTCAAGGCCTTACGCGGAAAAGGGGGCTTCGAGTGGGGTACCCATCAACAAGAAGCCTTCGAACAACTGAAGAAATACCTCGCCAACCCACCTCTCCTCAGCAAACCCGAGCCAGGCAAGCCACTTTGGCTATACCTGTCGGCCTCGGACAGCGCCCTCAGCGCTGTCCTCGTCTGAGAAGAGGAAGGAGTCCAAAGACCATTGTATTATGTGAGCAAAGTACTACTCCCAGCCGAGACGAGGTACGCAAAGATAGAGAAGGTGGCCTACGCCTTAATCATGGCAGCCCGGAAACTCCGTCCTTACTTCCAGGCCCACTCCGTCCAAGTACTGACAGACCAGCCACTAAAGACTGTCTTTCACAAGCCCGAAAACTCCGGCCGCTTAGTCAAGTGGTCAATTGAGCTGAGTCAGTTTGACATCAGCTATCATCCGAGGGTGGCCATTAAAGGACAGGCCCTCGCCGAATTTATAACTGAATGCACCGCCTCCGAGCAGCCCAGCATCGAGGGCTCGGATCCGACCTGGGAAATCTTTGTCGACGGCTCATCATGCGAAACCGGGAGCGGAGCAGGCATCATCCTTCATGGCCCCGACCAATTCCTACTTCAATACTCCCTTCACCTCAACTTTCCGGCCTCCAACAACGAGGCAGAGTACGAGGCCATGATCGCCGGATTGACCCTCGCCTACCGAGCCGGAGCCAAGCAAATCCGGGCCTTCAGCGATTCTCAGCTCGTGGTCAACCAGATCACTGGAGAATACGAAGCCCGCGATGATCGCATGATAAGATATTTGGCGGCAGTCCGACGACTCCTGGCGTCCTTCAGCTGTGCCACAGTTATCAGAGTCCCCAGGGAACAGAACGCTCAAGCAGACGCGTTATCCAAACTCGCCTCTTCCTCCTTCGAGGGTCTCGATCGGACAGTGCTCATAGAAATCCTCTTGAAGTCAAGTATCAATGACCTAGAGCCGGAGGCGATGTGTGTGCAAGATGATGCCAGCCCAGGCGACTGGACCACTCCCATCCGAAGATTCTTAATCAATGCCGAGCTCCCTGAAGACAGAGCCGAGGCCAGACGAGTCAGAATCCGAGCTGAGAGATTTATCATGATTGATGACATCCTCTTCAAACGCTCATACACCTTGGCCGACGGCAAACCATACCTCCGCTGTCTCACTAGCGGCGAGGCCAGCTACGCCCTCAAAGACCTACACGAGGGGATCGGCAGATGCCACATAGGGAGCAGGACACTTGCTCGGAAGGCCCTGAATCAGGGGTACTATTGGCCGACCATGCTCCAGGACTCGCAAGACTTAGTCAAAAGGTGCGGCTCCTGCCAAAGGTTCTCTCCTATCAAAAGGCTTCCTCAAGCCAATCTCTGATCCCTGGCAAGCCCTACGCCGTTCGCCATGTGGGGCATGGACCTTGTAGGGCCCTTCCCCCCAGCAGTAGGACAAAAGAAGTTCCTGATAGTCGCCATCGACTACTTCACCAAATGGCTCGAAGCCGAACCTCTATCCAGCATCACCGAGCGCCAAGTACAACAATTCTTTTGGAAAAACATCATTTGCCGGTTCGGCATCCCCCGGATCCTCGTTACAGACAACGGAACCCAATTCTAGGGTCAGAACTTCCAAACTTTCTGCGCGGACATCGGTATCCAGCAACGCTTCTCCGATATTTGCCACCCTCAGTCCAATGGCCAAGCAGAGAACGCGAACAGGCAAATCCTCGACGGCCTCAAGAAGCGCCTCGACAGTTCCCCCAAAGGGCTTTGGGTCGAAGAACTGCCTAGTGTGCTATGGGCGTACCGAACCACCAAGAGGATCCCCACGGGAGAGACGTCGTTCGCCTTGACCTACGGGACGGAGGCAGTCATCCCCGTCGAGGTCAGCCTGCCTTCTCCCCGTATCATGGCCTTCGACGAAGCTGGCAATTCATCAGGCTTAAGGGCCAACTTGGACCTTGTCGCCGAAGTCAGAGAGAAATCCTCAATCCGGAGAAGCATCTACCAACAACGGATCGAGAAGTTTTACAACAAGAAAGTCCGCCCCACTAACATCAAGGCAGGAGACCTCGTGCTACGAAAACTGTCCGTCTCTGATCCAACCAAGAAGAGGAAATTGGCCCCCAACTGGGAAGGCCCATACCGTGTAGTCGAGGCTGTACGCCCTGGTACGTACCGACTGGTGGATATGGACGGCCGGCTCATCAGCTGACCCTGGAACGCCGAGCACCTAATGAAGTTCCTGGAAGAGCGAACCTAGGTTCTAACTTGGCTAATGTATATAAAACCCTTTGTAAACTTTCATGTGTAAAGGGCAGCTTTGACGACCGTCCCTATCTAGTATGAAAGAAATCTCTTTTTTGTCAAACTCCAAATGACTCGGCAGATCGGCACCCGAGTCCTCACTCCGGTATCATCCCCAGCGTCTCGGTAGGTCCAATCCAGCTTCGGGCCAAGGGCTCTTCCTAAGGCCCCGCGTTGATCCCTCACGGATCGACGGAGCCGAACCACGCCTCCGACATCATTCACCGCACTTCTTAACAGAGCAAAGGAGGAAAAGAATTCTTTATTCATACTCCTTTATTTGGTTATGAGAAAACAAACAAAGACCGTTACAGGACCACTCCACTCATCTCAAACTGAAGGAAGCCACCATCTTAGGGCCCCTCGGGTCCAACAAAGGGTGGGACCACTCCGACCGAACGGCTAGGAGCCCTCTCCTCATCATGGCAGTCCTTGGGCTCAGCCACGGTCGACACACCGGCCACGGAGCTCTGGGCATCCACTGGTCGCATGCGCTCCAGCAGGAGCAGCGCAGAAGGAACCCCCTCCGCTCGCCGACCCACGGAGGAAGATGACGAGACGCCCAGCATCGTCTTGTAGCGGTGTATCTCCATCTCCTTCTCCACTATGACATCGCGAAGTAACCTCTCGGAAGAGGGCCTCTGTACCGAGGCGTTCGACATGGTATGTCCAAGTCCGACACCTCCGAGGTCCCGGTCCACCATCGCCCTCCTCAGCCAGCTCGCCTCCTCACTTAAGGCCTCAGACTTATTCCGATAATAGTTAAAGACCGCATCAGTGTCACGAGCCCCCTTTCGGTAGCGAACCAACGTGGCCTCCAGGGCCTCAACTTTGCTCCGGAGCCACGCCACGTTAGAACGACGGGGGTCCACCTCGGGAACAGGAGCCGCAACCTACAAGAAAACCAACCAACTCAAAACACATAAGCAAGGAGGATCGGAAACACCCGAAGTCAAAACACTTGGCCGGTCAAAAAATCCTTTTTTATAAATTGAGTCGCTTCTTACAAAAAATGCGGTGGCCAGTCTGCGGAAGGCAAATACAATCGAGAGAAGGAAATAGAAAGACAAAAATTATACAACTTATTTTTCCACCTCAGCATCGGCAGGCGGGTCCACGAGGGGGTCGACAGGCGGGTCGAGTGCAGGCCCTTCTTCGCCAGGGGTCTTAGGTCTCCCCTCGACCTCCATGTCATACTCGAAATTGGACAGATCAAGGGTCGGGTAGAAATGCCTCAGGTGACTGAGTGCCTTCGCATAACACTCGTCTTGAGCCTTGATCACCAGGAGCTGACCCGTCTCTGTCAGCTCTTCCCGCTCCTTGGCAAACTCCTTCTCCTGAGCCGCCATCTTCTCTGCCCATTCCTCCTTCTCCTTGTCGAAGGCCGTCTTCATCTCTTGCTCCCTCTTCTGAGAGCCTTCGAGCTCTATCTTCATCTCCTTCGTCTCCTGCTCGGCCTTGTCCGCCCGGTCGCGCTCCCGCTTCAAAGCGGCCTCGTAAAGGCCCCTCACGTGGGCCCCCTGCACGGTCGCCTGTAGTCACCGAGCACAACTAAAGGAACCTCCTCTACAACGTAATCATGGGACAAGAGAGGTTTACAGACTTACCAGCACATTGGCCTGTGCGAGGCGAGTATACGCCTCATCCAGGGTCTCGGTCTTCATCTCCGAACGATCCCGGGGGGTCGCCAACTTACTCGCCACCTCGACGGCTTGCCGCCCTCGGGTCAAACAGTCTCCCTCGCGGATCGACCAACTCGGCACCCACGGTCACCGAAGCCTCTCCTCTATCTCTGGATCCGCCAGAGGGCCCTTCCCCTTATCAAGATCGGTGACCTTGCCCTGGTTCGGACTGCCCTGAACCGCCGCGTCCTTGACCGTCTCCGAGCGAGTCCTTTTAGCCCTCGGCTGAACAGGGGCCTCGGAAACCACCTGGGACGACCCCCTCGTCTTCTTCTTCTTCTCGGCCTCCTCCTTCTTCATGGCGAGCCTTTTTGCCTTGATCGACTCAGGATCCATATCTGCAAAAAGATCCAGTAAGGACAATGAGCACAGAGGAACAACAAAGCCAAAAAGAAAGAAACAACTACATACATAGATCGGCCAGGCTCAGTCCGGCATTCGCCAAGTGGCCCTCGGTCACCTTCGCCCAGTTGATACTATATGACAAACGGAGGCGCTCAACAAACCCCCACTCCTCGGCGGTCAGGTCCCTCGGCTTCGGCGTTTTGTAGCTCGGCTTGGAGTGGTTCCACCGAGTGGGAATGTCCCAAGGTTCCTCACTCCGGATCACCAGATACTTCTTCTTCCACTCCTTGATGGAGTCCGGATGACCATGGACAACCTTCCCCTTGCCCCGGGGCGAAATGTAGTAGATACCCTCAGCCGACGAGCCGATCATCAACATCGCTCGGAAGACGTTCAGCCGTAGAGGTACCCTCTGCTCCTCGCACATCAACACGAAGCAGATGATCTGCTTCCAAGAATTGGGCCCGTACTGCATCGGTGCCAAGGACGCCCAGTTCAGCACCTCACGAACGAATGGGTGAACGGGCAGCCTCAGGCCGGAGATAAAGGCATCCACGGGAAAGACGCAATACCGATCCGGCAGGGGGCCGGTCGGTCGAAGAGTGGAGCTCGGCAACATGAGCTCGTAGCTGGACCCTATATGGTATGCCAGCCACAAAGCCTCCAAGTTACCTGCCTCCAGAACGGTCGGAAGTGCGTCCATTATCACCCTCTTCCGGCTCGGCGACGACGGTTGGACCCCACACACCTCCTTATCAGAAAGATCGTCGGGGTACCGAAGGAACGGCTTAGGCTGTACAGGCGACCCTGTCATCAAGTTAACAGGCGCCTGACTCGAGCCCCCAATCCTTGACCCCTTCTTCTTCGGAGCCCTCTTCTTCTTCTTGGTTCGTTCCGGGGAGGGGGTAGATAATCGCCCCAGACCTGTCGGCATGGAACTCGAGCCCACGCCCTGACCTCCTATCTGAGCCCCTTCAGAAACCAGCCCTAGAATCTGAACTTCGGCGGAACTACCGCCCCCTCCTCAGAATCGCTACTCTCCACAACAAAAAGCCTCCGAGACCGTAGCGGCTTCACATCATACACTGGCTGATCCTCGCCTACAGACTCCCCCTCGAGATCAGACTCCTCCCACGAAGTTGGTTTGGAGGCGGGTTTTACGTCCCCCCAGACGTTGACGCCGACGAGCCAGACTGCGCCCTATCCATCTGTGCCTAAACTAAACAAACTTACCAACAAACCTGGGGTCGCTTCGGAAGAACGAGCCTGGTACAGCGAACGGTAGGGACGAAGACTGAAATGTTGGGAGATTTTTAGAAAGAGAAAGAGGCAAGTAAGAAGTGGACGATAGGGGAAGAGGGGGGAACATTTATAGAGGGCAAAAACGACTCCTCGATTTCTGCAATTACTGTTCACCGATTGACGTGTAGCGGCCGCCTGGAAAACTGTGCCACGTCCTCGAAACGTGGGCTGCTGACGTCATCCACTGCCAGGCTGGCAACCAGACACAGGGGTCGGGTCGGATGAAGTGCTCGGCGGAAAAATTTTCTTTTTAAAGATTTAAGGCTACAGGGCTCGGTCGGCTCCCCTCTCACCTGCGAACAACTTGGGGCTTACAGCCTTGGCAGCCGAAAACCCCAAATTGTTCCCGGGTGGTAGGAAAGCCACCATCGCCTGCGCCCCGGGCTCCTGGGCTCGGTCGGCTCCTTCTCACCCGCGAATAGCTCGGGGCTTAAGGCCTCGTCGGCCGAAACCCCGAATTGTTCACGGGTGGGAGGAAAGCCACCATCACCTAGAACACTAACAAGAAAGAAGATCGATTCGCATATCCGAGGCTCTTCAGCCCCAGATCCAGAACACGGTGGGTACCCCTCCCGTCCTGATCTTTCTCGGGCCAAACAACTGTATGAGGGTCGTCTGACCCGAAAAAGGATCCGGACGGCAGAGTCGCCACCGATTCGAGGCCCCTTGGCTTTACAGAATTTTTCAGAAGACAGACGTCCGCCGAAGCAGACACCTCTGGTGGCCATTGGACCACCCTTGTTGTGATCAAACCCGCTAGGGGGGGAGAGGTATTTATAGCCTCCCCCATAGACCAGCCTTTATGACATTAGGAAAGCCAATCGACGGAAGCCCATGCGCCACCTGCATTCATTAGGCGGCGTCATTTAATGCCCCTAGAAAATTGGAACAACGCACGGATCCCGGAAGCGCCATCAATACTCCGCTAAGGCGACAGACCACGCTGCTCAAACCTTCTTCTCAGGAGGAAACAACGGCTCGCCGTCACCCTTGCCGACACATAATCCCTCGTCTTCTCGAGGTTCGGTCGAGCACCAGGGTACTCTTCTCAGGAAGAAACAACGGCTCGCCATCACCCTTGCCGACACGTAATCCCTCGTCATCTCGAGGTTCGGTCGAGCACCAGGGCCTTCTTCTCAAGAAGAAACACCGGCTCGCCATCACCCTTGCCGACACATAATCCCTCATCTTCTCGAGGTTCGGTCGAGCACCAGGGTACTCTTCTCAGGAAGAAACACGGCTCGCCATCACCCTTGCCGACACGTAATCCCTCGTCATCTCGAGGTTCGGTCGAGCACCAGGGTCTTCTTCTTAGGAAGAAACATCGGCTCGCCATCACCCTTGCCGACACATAATCCCTCGTCTTCTCGAGGTTCGGTCGAGCACCAGGGTACTCTTCTCAGGAAGAAACAACGGCTCGCCATCACCCTTGCCGACACGTAATCCCTCGTCATCTCGAGGTTCAGTCGAGCACCAGGGCCTTCTTCTCAGGAAGAAACACCGGCTCGCCATCACCCTTGCCGACAAATAATCCCTCGTCTTCTCGAGGTTCGGTCGAGCACTAGGGTACTCTTCTCAGGAAGAAACAACGGCTCGCCATCACCCTTGCCGACACGTAATCCCTCGTCATCTCGAGGTTCGGTCGAGCACCAGGGCCTCCTTCTCAGGAAAAAACACCGGCTCGCCATCACCCTTGCCGACACATAATCCCTCGTCTTCTCGAGGTTCGGTCGAGCACCAGGGTAATCCCCTCATGAAGGCACAGTGGCTCGCCATCCCATTTCTACAACCGTAGACACTCCTCCACGGCTAGCTCCCGCACCCCCGCAGGAGTGGGGGGCTTGTGTGGTAGGGTAAAAATGGCTTGGGGCCCAACCAGGGCCCAATACAACTCTCACTCAAAAATTGGTAGAAACAGCAGCCTAGTTCGGCTTCGAGCCACTGCAAGGTCGGCGCCGAACCTCAAGTTCACCCCCACAGATCTGGTCTCCTCGTATCCGATGAGCAGCGATGGCCCTCGACCTCCGATCCACGACAGCCCTCCGGGCCATCCGCCCCTCCTGGTATAGAATGAGGATGACCTGGCACAGCCCGGGCCACCAGATCCTCCCGGAAGCACAGAAGCCCCATGATCTGCCATGTCAGCTCCAAATACCACCAAGGGCTTTGCCGCGTCAGCCCTATACCACTCCTGGTACTGCCACGTCAGCCCTAAACCCCCTGGGCCTTCTGCCACGTCAGGCCCATGGGCTTTCGGGTTCAGACCCGGCCCCCAAGCGGATCCAAACCCGGTTAGAATTCTCTATAAATACTAGACCCTCACCCACCTTTAGAGGTAACCAATCTTTTGCCACTTAAATTCACCTAGTTATTGCTACTCTCTCACAGAGACTGACTAGATCGTCGGAGGGTCCGCCACCGGGATAAACCCCGGTGTTTCAGGACCGTCTGCAGGTACACAAGACCTCGAATCCGAACCCTCTGATCCGAGCCGAGGCATCCACTTCCCTCCGAGCCCCTTGCAGGAGCCGCCAGATCACTCCGAGGGTCGTCTGACAAGCAGCTTTCTTCTTCAATATAAATTGAGTCCGAACTCACACCTGGTGCATCCACACGTCTCCCAGAAATAAACTGCATCAATATATATATATATATATATATATATAGAGAGAGAGAGAGAGAGAGAGAGAGAGAGAGAAATGTTCCGTTGTGCGCTAGGCCTCCGTGTGCACTCGGCCTTTCTGCTTTCGTATCGACAATCCGAATTGTTCACATTGATCTACACGTCTAAATTAGTCTAAATATGTAAAATCAAATTATTTAAAATTTATTTGCCCATCCATCATGTGACTATAAAAAACAACGATTTTCAGCAATACAATTTTGTAACACTTCAATGGATAGGCAAATGAATTTCAAATGATTTGATTTTACATATTTAGACTAATTTATATGTGTAGATTAATCTGAACGGTTTGGATTGTCAATACAAAGGCAGGAAGGCCGAGTGCATACGAGTGCACACGGGGGCCTAGTGCACAACGGAACATTATATATATGCAAATGAATTTCAAATGATTTAATTTTACATATTTAGACTAATTTATATGTGTAAATTAATCTGAACGGTTTGGATCGTCGATACGAAAGCGGGAAGGCCGAGTGCACACGAGGGCCTAGTGCACAACGGAACATTATATATATATATATATATATATATATATATATATATATATATATATATATATATATATATATATATATATATATATATGGGGGCTTTAAAACTAATTAGAGGTTGAAGCTAGTGATAGAAATCAGGTCCACCGGCCCGGGGCGGGCCCAACACATTCGGGTTTGACCTGGTTTCAGGTGGGCTCGGATCGGGTTGGGCCAATAGTCAGGCCGGGTTAGGAAATGAACAAACTAACCCGGTCGACCCGTGAACACATTCGGGTTGAACCCGGGTCAGACCAGGCGTATCGACAGGTTGCCTAGTTTTTTCCCCTCTCTTTTAATCATAAAAAAATGTACAATAAGTATAAGAGATTAAGAATTAAACACAATTTTATATATTATTCATTACAACTTCTATGAAATTTTTACAACTATTTTTTCATACAAATACAGTTAAAAATATATACAAATTCCTTCCATTACATGTTTAAGAGGACAATCTAGAGTTTGAGATAACCTAGAGTTAGATTGAAGAGAGGGCATTGGACTACTGTCGTGTACCTCTACTTAACCTAAACCTAGGATCTTATCACCTAAATTCCCTAGTCTTGTTATTGGACTTCAGGCGAGTTGCTTTCACTTGTTGATGTAGATACCGTTTTTCCTTGAGTCCTATCTTCGGACTTCATCCAATCTTCAGTACACACGAGTATCTCCAATGAATCTGGCTTCAAGCGATTCCTGTAATCTGTTAGAACTCTACCACTTGTAGAAAAAACTCTTTCTGAAACACCTGTGCATACAAGAGGAGTTAGTAAATCTCTAGCCATATGTGAAAGAGTAGGAAATGATTTTCATGTTCTTTCCACCATTGTAGCACTTCAATCTTAGTACTAGAACTCTTACTATCTGTCACGCCCCGCTTTCCAAAAATACAGAATACGAGCACGTGACGTAGCCCAGCAAATGATTTTAACATCATCCATAAGCTGTTGGATCGACTCAGCATCACAACAAGAATATAACAAGTATACACAACCACGCATGCATTAATAATTTATTAAGAAACATAAAACAATTGAAACAAATAATAATATCCCAAATAGTTTTCATGTTTGGATCAAAAGATAAAACTCGGGAACATAAGCCCGTTACAAGTTTTAAGTAGCAAGAAAATAAATAACACAAGGAAAAAAAATTAATTTAAGCATGTCCTTTCTCCAATTGAAACCTAGAATCTCTGCTCACCAATTCCAGCAGGCAACACATTTCCAAAGTCTGTTTACAATTATAAAAAGAAGAAAATGGAGAAAACAAGAGAAATGCACTTAGTGCAAGTTAGAGCCACAAATAGTAAAACAAGTACAAGCAATATGGAACAGGATTTGGAATCAAGAATGTAATAGGGATGCCACAAGTAGTGAGGATTCAAGAAACTAGCTAGCAAGAAGGACAACTCTCAAGTGACCAGGTTGAGTAACAAATACTAATAGTAGAACAAGTGGCTAGTGAACATGTAATGGTATCATGCATCAAGTGACAAGTATCACGTACAAGTGTCGAGTAACAAGTAACAAGTCTAGTGTCAAGTTGTCAAGTACAAGTATCAAGTCTCATGTATCATGTAGTCAAGTATCAAGTAAGCATGTATCAAGTTTAAGTTTCATGTATCAAGTCTTGTGGTTGTTACTATCTAGATAGCACTTCATGCATTCATACTTTTACTACATGATTGCTACAGTCAATACAATTTTTCGTTTAGGCCTAGTAATGGAGTTTATAGGGTGGTGTATTCAGGCATCAAGTATCAAGTAGGCACGGTTCATGAATACGAAAATAAAATAACAGGTTCACGAAACAAGTTCGTGAATACTAACAGGTTCAAGACCCACACAATGGGTTCATGAATACAACAGGTTCATGAGCCAAGTAATGGCTCCATGAATACATCAAGGTGCAACAGATTCATGAACCGAGTACTGGGAAATACGGACCTCCTTCTGAGTACACTTACCTATATTGTCTACTACTATGGTCTTTCCCTTAAACCCCGACTTGTTATTTATTATTAACATCAAGTAAGCATCAAAGTGTACGAGACATGTCAATCAACCATAATCAAGAACATGGGACAAGTATATGCTAATTAGGGTACATGTTCGAGGGTCAAAATCAAGCAAAGAATCAAGAACAACGAAAATCTCAAATCTGGACAGCATGAGGTTGCTGCACCAAAACTGCGATTCCTGTTGCTACAAGATAGAAAATGTGGATCCGTAGGAATATTTAGAAACTAGACTCCTTCCCGGTTCCAACGCATATAATTAAGGTACATAAAAAGTTGTTGTAACATGTGTCAAAACAGCAAACTATACATCTTTTGTGTTCAGCCAGAATTTGTGAATCTGAGTTTATACATGTGAAACAGGGTTGAAACTTCATTAATTAATTCTGAAAAAATTAGGGAATGTTCTCTAGGGTGTCCAGCAACAGCATGCAAAATTTCAAGGCAACTACTTACTGGTAGCATAGTTAAAATAATTTCAAACTGCGATATCACCTAGACCATAACTTGGAATTTGAAAATTCTGGATGCTATTGATAACTAGACATTTAGGACTACATTTCATATTCAGGGCTCAAGTCCAGATTTTGGTTTTATAGGGGTCGAAACAGCAAGTAAAGATGAGAACAGCAGCAAGTGTAGGTTTCTTTTATATACAAGTTGCATGATAATGACTATTATGAGTTTAGATTAGTGTGTGATACGAATAAGGATGTAGTGGGCATCAAATCAGAAAGTAACATCTATTTCTCAACTCAAAGGAATGCAAGATCATCACATACATGATACAACACACACCTACAAGTCTAGGATTTCTTAGTTTCATGTGTTCAAATGACTATGAGGTAAAATGAGTCCAACTAATTTATATAATATATTAACAAAGGGTTATGACTCTTGAGATTAGTGGATCGATGATGAATAATTTAAGATCAACAATGATGAGACAAGAATGAGTCACAGCTACTATCTATTTGCAGTATTTTCAATTAAAGGCTTGTACTAGAACAATAATTTGTACAAGAAGAATACTTGCCTTATGGGAGTAGTCGACGAATCCGACGGAGATCACGATCGGCACGGATCTTGATGGGATACCCAAGATCAAGTCGATCAACGGTCGAGATCAGATCTGATGGTGAAGATCAAATCAAGATCGGATCGGACCTGAGTGCGGATCTTGATGAAATCTAACGACTCAGATCAAACCTATCAACTCCCTCCTTCTTCTTCTCTTCCTTCTTCTCAGCGACAGAGAAGGAGAGAGAGTGACTGTGGTGGTGGGTGGCAACCAGTGGCAGCGACATCGAGGGAAGCTCGACGCTGAAGAAGGTAGCGGTGTCGTCGACATGGAGGTGGCGACGAAACGGCGGTACTCTGTTCTTGGGTTCGAAAACAGAGTGAGGAAAGTGACGAGGGGTCTGTGGTGGACGGAGAGGATGAGGGCAATGCGGTGGCGGCGAGGCGAGGAGACGGGGGTAAGGATGATGGCGAGGATGGGTGCAGGGGATGGGGGCGATGACGATGGGTAATGGCGGAGTGGGTTTTGGTGGCGAGATGGGTTCGGGAGTTGGATGAAGGTGAGGAAGACAATAGGTTCGGGAGGCTGAGACGAGGATGATGGTGATTGGAGCGGAATGGGGATGACGACGGTGATGGGGAAATTGGGTTGCGATTGAGTGGAGGAAGAAGGAGACGGGGGAAGAAGAAGGCGGCTGCTAGCTTAGGGTTAAAATAGTATTAGTTAGAGTTAGGTTAGGGTTAGTAGTAGTTTTAGGTTTATATATGGGGTTTGGGTTATTGGGTAATTGGATAGCAGGTTTGAGTGGAATCCAACAAGAGATTGAGTCCAAATACATTAAAATTGGGGGAAATGAAACAGATGAGATGAAGCAGTCCATTCTTCATGAAGAACGACACATAAGAGCAAACACGAACTATGAAATTGAAATAATATTGGCACAAAAATTGAGTTGAACAAATGAAATGATTTTATTAGAACTGGAACAAAATATAGATCTCAAATCGATAAAAGAATACAAGGAATGCAAATACAGTAGAAAAATACAGATACGGGAAATAGGAGTTACACTATCTTGTTGATTATTTCAATTTAATTTATTAGGTGCATTAGTTGTAGATTTTTTTGATTAAATACGAGCAAGTAAATTAGCAGTGGCATCTTCTAATGTACTCTTACCCTTACATCTAAAAGTAGAAGATGAAGAAGTAATTATACTAGTTGTACTACTAGATACAAAAGTTTTATCATAATAATCATACAAGTATTCAATGTCGATTCAAAGCTAGCTAAAAATTCATTACAATCATATTTGGAATCATCTCCAAGTACAGTAAAAAATATTTTAATCAAACTTCTCATACCTGCTAATTTGATACGAGGATCCATAACATTAGCAATACAATACAACATAGGAGGATGATTAAAATACTTCAAAAAATTTATATAAGCAGGAACAACAATATGGCTAATGTATTATTCCAAAATCATTTCTTGAAAAGTTTGTATTATAGTAACGATTGAAATAAAAATACTACTAGAAGTAGAATCATAAGATATAGAAAACTTCACAGTTGCGGTTTTAAAAGGTTCCTAAAATCGTAAAAAATATTCGGCAAAATACCATGATTGGGGAGCCATTTGAAAAAAAATCATGTTTTTTGCAAGACAAAAATCGTTTATAATTTTTTATGTTGAGTAACAACATTTAGTAAATCGAAAGTAGAGTTTCATCAGTGTTTAACATCTTCAGGAAATTTTCTAAAATGTATTCCCCTAGTTTTACACCATTCTTAATTTCTTGAAGCATAGGACCACTCAAAGCAATAAAATGTACACAATTTCTAATTGTAATTATATATGAATCGGCTACTTTCAATGCATCATGTGCACATAAATTTAAAATACGACACACATATCTAACATGAAAATTTTCATTACATGGATGAGCTAATTGTATTTTTTATGTACTAACTGAAGCATTGCTGTTAGATGCATTATCAAAACTAATAGTAAAAAGTTTATCACGAATATGATATAAATCACAAACTTCAAAAATACATGTTACTATAACTAGTCCACTATGGAGATACGACAAAGCGACAAGTGAGATGATACTCTTTAGAATCATCCAATCACTATCTATCCAATAACAAGTTAAGTCTATCATCGGAATATCTTTATAAACTTTCCAAAAATCAGAAGTTAACGATACTCTAAAAGTTAAAGAATACAAGAGTGCAATTAAAGTATTTGTCATTTCGATGTAAAGTTTAAAATAATCGGACTTTAGTGTTTTTCTAGGAATTCTTCTAAAATGTGGATTTAGTGCATTTTGATTGAAAAACTTTACATTCCTACTCTCGAAATTGGAAAAAGGTAGTTCATCCTTAATAACTAGTCGGGTCATTTTCCAGCGAAGAAGTTCGAGATCATAGGGTTGGCTATCTATTTGTCCGGTCCTACGGTTGAATTTTTTTTTGCCTTGTTGATCTTGTAATAATTCTTTGTGTACATTTAAAATGTATCGTTTAATTGTACATGTTCCCTCACCCTTCTTCCATTTGTAACTCTTGTCACAAGTTTTACAAATATTATGTCCTACATCCGGATTATCCTCATCAGAGATATAGTAATAATATTTATGTCAATCACTTGTTTCCCCCTAGTTTTTCTACTACTAGTGGGTTCAGTTTGTTGTGTTTATGTGTCAACATCATGTATTTCTTCTTTTACTTTGTGTGTAGGGATAACGTGACTTCCTACCATAGGATTCGGTATAAATTCCAGCTCTACATGTGGGACTATTGGAGGCCGACATGAAGTACCGGTGGAATCTTGTCCACTTTGGCTACGGTCGCTACCTCGTAATCTAGACATGATAATAGTGTATGTGAAAAAAATATTCTAGTGTTTTACTTGTGTATGTAAAATAATACAAAACAATCTATGAGGTATAAGTCAAAAAATAAAGTCCAGAAAACAATAAGAGGGTTGTGAGAGAGAAAAGCGAAAAATCAACAAATAAATATGATATAAAAAATTAGAACTACAACAAAAAAAGGACAATAGGAGGGTTGTGAAATTTTGATACCGTACTTCGCAGATAATCGTACATAGAAATGAGAAAGCAAATAAAAGTAGAAGTAGACGTAGTCGATTAAGAAATATAGTAGATGTAGTCACAAAGTCCGGTAGTCGTTGAAAGAGAGAGAGAGAGAGATAGCTTCTTTATTGGAGGAGTTGAAGTAGATGTAATTGAGAGTTGAATCTGTTGGAAATGTTTTTGGCAGACTTTCCGGGCCTGATTCTGGCGGGCTCCAGCCACTGGTGGCACCGGAAAGTGATTGGAATGCGTTCCTCTTGTCGAGTACTATTCCTAATGTACTCGTTTGCCAAAAACGGATTCCGTATGAATGAAAAATGTCGGTCCAAAGTTGGGTACTCTAAATGTGCTAACTTGGGAATTTGGAGAAATTGGATAGTCCAGAAAATGGATAGTCCCACACTGAAAATTGAGAAAGATTTTTCTAGTATATAAGCTAAAGAAATGGACTAAAGGGTGTAACCCTTGGGGTTACCACTAACGTGTAGTGGAGAGAGGACCTAGCCAAATTTATAAACACACGCGCGCTCGGCCCGGCCCAGCCCAGCCCAGCCCGGCTCAACTCTTCTTGGGCTTGGGCTTGGGTTTGGGTTTGGATTTGGATTTGGATTTGGATTTGGATCAGCTCAGCTTGGTCTTGGGCTTAAGCTTGGGCCTGGCCAGCCATAGCCTAAACTAATTTTTTTTGCCCAACTCCGAACTTTTCCTTGGATCCTGTTTCTCTCCTTTGTGGGCTTGGGCTTCTGTTGATCCATCAGTTACGCCTTTGATTTGAAAACACCATCAAACAATCTCATTTAAATCCATTCGTTTAGGTCTTTCATATGACACCATTATTTTTTTTTCAATCTCTTCTCCTTTTCTTTTGAGTCTGTCGGAGAGTGCAACACAGTTGCTGGTTCGCTGGTGTCTCTGAAGCTTGGGTGTTGCTCTCCAGAGAAGGTAATATAGTTGTATCCTGGGAAGCAGTCCGTCAAGAACCGTCACACTACGGGGCAAATTTTGCTTTAAGGACAGAGATTTTGATCTCGACTCTGTATCAATTTTCTATGGTTTGAATTTTCTTACCATAATTTTATTCTTCACATAGATTATTAGAAACATTTAATTTACGAAATTTAGGTCCTAACAATCTTAAAGAAAAAAAAATTCCTCTATTCTAAGAGTTTTTGTGAAGAATTTTACAGGTACTGTTTATCATTTCGGAAAAAAAAAATAAAATTCCATTTTTTCTGATAGTTGAATTTTTAATTGTTTCAGAAAGAAAATTGGTGACATTACTGAAAAACAAACTGAGAATGTCAGTGGACTGCTCAATGGAAAAACCCCTGTGACCCAGAATGTGACTGCATAACCGGTTGCGACACAAACGATTATTCTGCCCACAAATCTAACTGTGGGAGAAAAGCCTGAAAAGTTCAATGGAACTGAATTCAGAAGTGGCATGGAAAGATGCAGTTCTACCTGATCACCTTGAAGCTGGAAGGGTTTCTGATTGAAACTGCCCCTGTGTTGGCACCTGGAGCTACGGATGCTCACTCTGTTGCTGCTTTTGATGCATGGAATCAAGGTGATTACCTATGCAAAATTATGTCCTGAACGGTTTAGTAGACCCGCTCTACAATGTGTATTGTGTTTCCAAACATCCAAACAACTGTGGGGGTCTCTGGAGAAGAAGTACAAAATTGAAGATGCTGGTTCCAAGAAGTTTGTAGTTGGAAAATTTTTGGAATACAAGATGGTTGACTCCAAGACTGTTGTGAGTCAAATTCAGGAGCTACAAGTGATATTGTACAAAATTGCAGCAGAGAACATGACGTTGTGTGAACCATTCCAGGTTGCAGCTTTCATTGAGAAGCTTCCACCTGGATGGAAGGAATTCAAGAACTATCTCAAGCACAAGTGAAAAGAAATGTCTCTTGAGGACCTGATTGTCAGGTTAAAAATTGAAGAGGACAGTCGCAAGGCTGACAAATCTTATGAAAATAAGTCCATAGAAAAAGCCAATATGGTGGAGCACTAACATAATGGCAAAAAAAGGAAGTTCTTGCCACAGGGCTCGAACAAGAAGCCTGCTGCAAAGAGGTTTTCTGGAAAATGCCACAAGTGTGATAGGCCTGGGCATAAGGTATCTGAATGTCGCAGCAAGGATAACATCCGTACGGGAACTGGAAAGGCGAAAGGGAATGAGAAAGCCCAAGCGCACATAGCTGAGAACCTGTCCACTAGTCTCTTTGACTTGGACCTTTGTGCTGTTGTGTCCGAGGTCAATCTGGTGGGGAGCAATCCTCGTAAGTGGTGGTATGATACTGGAGCCACCAAGCACATCTGCTCGGACAAAGAGATGTTCACTTCATACCAGAAATGCAACAAGGATAAATAGTTGTTCACGGAGAACTCTTGCACTTCCAAAATTGAAGGAATAAGAAAGATTGTGCTAAAGATGACTTCTGGCAATGAACTAACACTAAACAAAGTGTTGCACGTTCCGGATATTCATAAGAACCTGGTCTCGAGATCTGTGCTAAGTAAGAATGGATTTAGGGTCGTGCTTGCTTCTGACAATTTTGTACTTTCAAAGAATGTGGTGTACTTGGGAAAATGGTATGTTAAGAATGGACTATTCAAATTCAATGTAATGACAGTCATCCCAAAATCTGTTGTTCCCAAAATTAATGAAATGAATCATGTTGCTTATATTGATGAATCTTCTTCTGTTTGTCATGAAAGACTAGGACATATTAATTTCATTTCTCTGCATAGATTAATTAAAATGAATTTTCTACCAAATTTTAAGCTAGACAACTGCAACAAATTTGAAGTTTGCATAGAGGTCAAACTCACTAAAACTCTATCCCGTTCTGTAGAAAGAAGCACTGAACCTCTAGGTTTAATTTACACGGATCTGTGTGTTTTAAAATTCGTACTGACCAGAAGCAGTAAAAAGTATTCTGTGACATTCATAGACAATTGCATAAAATACTGCTATGTATACTTGTTACATAGTAAAAATGAGGCCTTGGATAAATTCAAGGAATATAAGCTTGAGGTTGAGAATCAACTTAGCCAAACGATTAAAATCGTTAGGAGTAATAGAGGAGGGAAATATGATGCACCTTTTAATATGTTTTGCTCTGAACATGGAATAGTCCATCAGACCACTGCTCCTTGCTCACCTGAATTAAACAGTACTGCCGATCGCAAGAACCGAACTTTGAATGAGATAATGAATGTCTTGTTGTTGAATTCTGGGCTACCCCAGAACATGTGGGGGGAAGCATTGCTGACCACCAACTATATTCTCAATAAAATACATCACAAGAAAACTGGTAAGACACCATACGAACTGTGAAAAGGTAATGTACCTTCGTATAAATACTTCAAAATATGGGGGTGTCTAGCAAAGGTAGCAATACCTAATCCCAAACAGGTCACAATAGGACCTAAGACCATTGATTGCATATTCATAGGTTATGCACACAACAGTAGTGCATATCGATTCTTGGTATATAAATCGGATATACCGGACGTGCAAGTGAATAAAATAATGGAATCAAAGAATGTTCCTTCTTTGAACATGTATTTCCATGCAAGGATTCTATGTATCCCAAACGTACACGTGAACAAGGGAGTGCAAGTACTTCGGTTGATGAACCAGGAGATGATAATGATGAACCTAGATGAAGCAAATGGGATAGAACATCAAAGTCATTGGGTCCTAAGTTTATAACGGCCTTTCCTTTAGAGAATGAGCCTAGAACATTCAAGGAATCCATGTCTACGTCTGATGCTCTTGTGTGGAAGGAAGCAATCAAAAGTGAAATAGACTACATCATGCAAAATCATAAATGAGAGTTGGTTGATTTGCCTTCTAGATGTAAAGCTCTAGGATGCAAATGAATTTTCAAACGGAAATTTAAACCCGATGGTTCAATAGAGAAACATAAGGCTAGACTTGTGGTATAAAGATTTAGGCAAAAGGAAGGCCTAGACTTCTTTAATACTTATTCTCAGAATAACTTCCATAAGAATGTTGATACATCAACATACTTATGGATGTCAAAACTGCCTTTCTAAATGAGAATTTAGAAGAGGAAATATATATGAAACAACCTGAGGGTTATATAGTTTCTGGATAGGAAAACAAGGTGTGCAAACTTGTAAAATCTTTGTACGGATTGAAACAAGCTCCAAAGTAGTGACATACAAAATTTGACAATGTTATGATGTCAAATGGTTTCAAAATAAATGAATGTGATAAGTGTATCTACATCAAAGATACTCCAAATAGATACATTCTGGCGTGTCTGTATGTAGATGACATGCTCATTATTGGTAGCAATAATGACATGCTCATTATTAAGAAGAAGCTTAGTGGTAAGTTTGATATGAATGATTTGGGAGTTGCAAATGTCATATTAGAAATCAAAGTTTCCAGGACGTCTGAGAAAATTACTTTGTCTCAAGTTTATTATGCTGAGAATGTACTTGAAAGATTCAAGAATTACTCCAATGGGACTGCCAAAAGTCCTGTGGATCACAGTCTTCACTTTTCCAAAAACACGGGTGACAACATATCACAATTGAAATATGCATGTGTAATTGGTAGTCTGATGTACATAAAAAATTGTATAATACTGGACTTGGTGCATTCAATAAATGTACTGAGCCGCTACACAAGTAATCCAGGAAGAAGTCACTAGAAAGGAATAACTAGAGTATTGAACTACTTGCGACATACTCAAAGTTATAGACTGCATTATACCAAATACCCAGCAGTACTAGAAGGCTATAGTGATGCCAACTGGATATCGAACTCCAGGAACTCAAAATCCACTAGTGGGTATGTCGTTACTCTTGGTGGTGCAACTGTGTCATAGAAATTCTCTAAATAAACGTTATTGGCCAAATCCACCATGGAATCTGAGTTTATTGCTTTAGACAAAGCGACAGAGGAAGCAGAATGGCTTTGGAACTTTTTAGAGGATATTCCTATGTGGAAAAACCCAATGCATGCTGTATGTGTATACTGTGACAGTCAATCGGCTATAGCAAGGGCACTGAGTTGTATGTATAATGGTAAGTCTCGTCATATTAGAAGGCGACACAAAACCATTAGACAACTGCTCTAAAATGGAATAATATCTATAGAGTATATAAAATCGGCTAACAACCTAGCAGATCCATTTACTAAAAGTTTGCCATGAGAGCAGGTTGTGAGATCATCAAGAAGAATGGATTCAAAGCCTATGACGAAAGAGGATACTTGATGGAAACTCTACCTAGGTGACTGGAGATCCCAAGATCCAGGTTCAAGAGGACAACTAAATCTTGTTGAATTGACGTGAGTACTGAGAGATTAAAATCACGTACCCATTCTTAGGATGATAAACAGTGCAACCTGCAAGGGGTTAGAATAAGCTTGGCTTTTAATGATTTCCACAGCTTTGAAATAAAAGTGGGATATGGCAAGATACTCTTTATGGGCAATCACTTTGTGAGTGTGAAATGAGTCGTTTCTAGGAGAATGAAGAGAGGCTACACTCTCCAAGTTCACTCACGATTAACTAGAGTTGTTCAAGGCCAAAATGAACACAACAAGAGAACCTAGTTCTGTGAGGAGATGAAACTGTGATAGTTATTATCTAGGTTTACATCAATGCCCGGGTAGTTCAAGACATCATGATCAATACCTGGTCAAGTGAATTTGATGGCTACTTACTAGAGGTGGTCCAAAGTTGAAAAATTACTATAATTTCTGATGTAGTGATTCTCCGATTGTACTCTCAATGTATTTTCTATCGTGTCTGCATTGCATAATCTGGTAATTTCCATTCATTTGGGAGATTGTTGGAAATATTTTTGGCAGACTTTCCGGGCCTAATTCCGGTGGGCTCCGGCCACCAGCAGCACCGAAAAGTGATTGGACCGCGTTCCTTTCATTGAGTACTATTCCGTAATGTACTTATTTGCCAAAAACGGATTCCGTATGAATAAAAAATGTTGGTCCAAAGTTGGGTACTTGAAATGTACTAACTTGGGAATTTGGAGAAAATGGATAGTCCCACATTGAAAATTGGGAAAGATTTCTCTAGTATATAAGCTAAAGAAATGGACTAAAGGGTGTAAACCCTTGGGGTTACCACTAACGTGTAGTGGAGAGATGACCTGGCCAAATTTATAAACACGCGCGCGCGCCCGGCTCGGCTCGGCTCGAGCTTGGGCTTGGATTTGGATTTGTGTGGACAAAAAATAGTTAAGCTTGGGCATGGCCAGCCACAGCCTAAACTATTTTTTTTTTTGCTCAACTCTGAACTTTTCCTTGGATCATGTTTCTCTCATTTATGGGCTTGGGTTTTCTGTTGAGTCTGCAACAGAAGCTTCTAGAGGCGTTTTTTAATTCTATAACTGGTGCCATAACTCTGTAACAACAGAATAATGGATCCATCAGTTACGCTTTTATGCAATAACTCTGTAACAGTAGAATAATGGATCCATCAATTACGTCTTTGATTTAAAAACACCATCAAACAATCTCCTATAAATCCAGTCGTTTTGGTCTGTCATGTTACACCATTATTTTTTTCCAATCTCTTCTCCTTTTCTTCTGAGTCTGTCTCAGAGTGCAACACAGTTGCTGGTTCGCTGGTGTCTCTGAAGCTTGGGTGCTGCTCTTCAAAGAAGGTAATACAGTTGTATCCTGGAAGCAGTCCGTCAAGAATCATCACACTACAGGGCGAATTTTGCTACCGAACTGTAAAATGGCAAAAAGTTTACCTCGAGGTCCATGCTCGGATTCGCCAAACCAACAGTAGATAAAGAGAAAAAAGGGACTTAAGAGTTAACGGGTTAACAGGTCGGACCCGTTATGGACCAAAACCCGTTACCCTACTTCACTTCTTCTCCCTCAGGTGTTCCTGCCAAAAACCAAGCCTTCGTCGCCGCCTTCGTCGAAAGCTTCGAAGCTCTTCACCACGTCGAGCATGACGAGACGACGCGCTCCATCCCGAGCTCCTCTCTCTTCACCGAGCTCCTCACGCCGCCGAGCTCTCCCTCCATTGATGAGCTCGCTCATCTCCACCTCCACTTCACGAGCACCAATTGCGTCATCGAGCTCTCATCAACAAGCTCCATTTTGCCAACTTCCCACCATCGTCGAAGCCATCGAGCTCAAATATCGAGCTCCTCTCCTCCTCCATGAGCGTGGAGCTCTTCCTCGTCGAGCTCAAGACCCACTTCAGTCGAGCTCCGAGCTCCTCCCTCCTCGCCATAAGCGTCGAGCTCCTCGCCATGCTTGCCTCCCACCATGGCTAGCTCGAAGCTCCATACGTCAAGCTCTCAGTACCTTACGTCGAGCACAACGCGCTCCACCATCAGCAAGCTCTCCATCGCCGAAGCTCCTCCTCGTTCTCAGCGAACTCCAAAAAGGAGCATCGTCCAGCTCCTCCCCTCGCTGAGCTCGAACTCGCCTCCTCGACGAGGAGACCCCTTCCATCAGGCCACCGCCAAGCTCCTCCAGTGTCGAGCTTGGACCAAGACTCTAATGTCGAGCTTCGACCTCACCTCCAATCACCATTCGCCGAGCTCTTCTTTCCTCGTCGAGCTCCATCATCAACCTCCGCTTCGAAACTTCAACGCTGAGCTCCCCCAACAGCTCACGACAATCGAGCCCTCTCTTCTCCAAGCTCGACTTCACGCTTTCTTCGCCATGTGCGTCGAGCTCCTTGCCATGCTCGCCTCCCGCCATGGCTAGCTCGAGTGCTCCTCCCACGAGGCTAAGCTCCGCTCTCCTCCATCGCCGTCGAGCTCCGGTCTCCACTTCGGCGAACTCCCCATTGAGGAGCTCCAACTCCCATCTGATCGCCAACCATCTCCTTCGCCAACTCCCTCCACTCCTTAACCAGGTTCGACTTCACGTTGGCAAGCTCGAGGAACGAGGTCGGAGATGGAGAAGGGACGGGGACATGAGGACGAAGACGGGCGAAGTCGGAGAATGAGGCGAAGAAGAAGGAAAGAAAGAAGCAAAGAGACAGAGCGGGAGGAAAAGGAAAAGAAAAAAAAGAAAAGAGAAAATAAACAAATAAATACTGCCACGTGGCGGTCAATGCCAGCATTGACCGTGCCACGTGACGACACCTGGTGCGTCGGTGTCGGGTGCCGAGCTACCGGGGCACCGAGTTCGTAATTGGAGAAAAAATGCTACCGAGCCACACGAGCCATCAGATCATCTCAAAATTCGTGACACGACCTGATCAACGACAGATTAGCGCCACGTGTCCAGCAAAATGCTCTGCTTTATGATGCGCGCCATCTGATCATGATCGACGTCCAGAAATGCCCCACGTGGCTCCGCTTTCTGATGCGCTCCATCTGATCATGATCGACGTTCAGAAATGCACCACGTGTCCAGGTAATATTTAATTAATTAATTTGAATTAATTATTTAAAAAATTTTGAAAAATTAATTGAAAATCGAAAAAAATAATTGAAAAAGTTCTAAAAATAATTATTAATTCGGAAAATTATTTTAAAATTTCGAAAATAGTAATTATTAAATTATAATAATTAATTAAAATTTTCAATAATTAATTATTTAATTCGAAAAATGAATAAAAAATTCAAAAAAATGAGGAAAAATTCAGAAAAATCTGGAAAAATCACAAAAAATCCAAAAAAAAATTGAGAATAATTTTGGGCATTTTACAAGCTCAGAATAATACCGTTACACTTCGAGCAAGATTCGAACATCCTTAAGAACACAGATAAAATCCCGTACACCATTAGAACAACAAAACTACTCCTCAAAGACTGTCGAACTCAGTCTCCTGAAGTGGGGGGCTCGTGATATGGCTAAAAATAGGATTAAATTGGGACCGTTTGAATCGGACACGAATCTTAAAGCTCAGGGGTAAAACGGTAATTTCACCTACTAACGGGTCTGAAATGGGGACTGGAACTTTTTTCAAAGCCTAACAACCCATAAACGGATCTGTCTTACTGGGTACGGTCCCAACCCATTACAGACCAGTTCAGAAGGATAAAGAAGAATTCAGATTCATAATTATCCTTAAGATGAGATTTTAACCACTTCTATCCATCCACACCGAAAAGTAGAGATTTGTTCTTATCTCGAAACGGATCCTTAAGGTGACTATAAAAACCCCTCTCCCCCCACCATAAGAAGGTAATGAATCTTTTTTCCAGTGAAAGCTCTTTCTTAATCATTCTGATTACTGACTTGAGCGTCGGAGGGTGCATCGCCGGGATCCATCCCGGTGTATCGCACATTTTACAGGTTCGCGACAGCAGCAAGAGACTGGTCAACAATTTAGTGAAGTTCAGTAGGTCAACAGGTTTGCCTCGTTCGTTTTCTCAAGAATCCACAAATTCTATCTATTGCCCCCACACCAGATTCAGCAGCAACAGATTGGCACCGTCTGTGAGAACCGAAAAAGCAACCCGACTTAACTTCATCAGAGAGACTAGTTTCAAGCCATGCATCCAAAAGAGAAGGGGAAGACAGCGGTCTCCAGCCAAAGAACCACTTCTCTTTCTCCTCCCCCTCCTCCAACTCAAGGTTCTCCTCCTCAACAGGCCCCTCTAGGGTCTTGGGGGGCTACCCAGGGAGGCTCTCGTAGGATTCGTCCAAAGCAACATCCTCTTCAGAACCATGTTGGGATCCACAATCCTCCAGTTGAATCTATGGCTTCTCAAAGCCCTCCCAAGCGGGATCTCCGTCAAGTGATTGCCGATCGCCAAAAGGGGTTGACCTCCGAACTCTCCTGAATGGATGGCGAGCCCTTGGGGGAGTCTATCAACCTGAGCACCCAGGAGTCTCAAGAGTCCGGACCCCCCCCCCCCCCGACCCAAGAAGATCCCCCCCCCGAGGAGGCAAATAGAGTCCCCTCAACATTATCGGCGGAGAACCCATTCTCTAGTAAGCCGAGCCATACATAGGGACCGCCAAGCTGGAAAGGCACCAGTCACAAGGGCAGAGCTTCAAGACTTCCAAGCGACAGTCTTGCGGGCCCTCAGTGTCGCCCCAAATAACGACCAGAGGCCACCTACTCCTGAGACAGCTAGGAGCCACCGCCTTCACACTCCCAGTCCTCGTCTATCTCCAAGCTACCATCGTCGCAGCCCCAGTCCACCCTCGAACGAAGATGAGTCTCGGAGCTCGGAAAGATATGATCGAAGAGAAGACTCGGTCTATTGCTGTCTCCACGAGATGGAGAGGCGCCTCAGTCGAATTGACAGGGAAGAAGAGCAATAGGCGATAAACCTTTGCCCGAGCAGGCCTCCATTCTCCCGCACCATCATGGAGGCTCCCGTCCCAGAAAACTTCAAGCTGCCTCACTTCGAGTCGTATATCGGGTAGTCGGACCCCGCGGATCACATAGAGAGTTTCAAAACTCTCTTGATGATCCACCATGCTTCAGACACCCTCCTTTGCAAAATCTTTCCTGCCACGCTGAAGGAGCCTGCGAGAGAATGGTACTCTCGACTCGCCCCGGCCTCCATCTTCTCATTCGATCAATTCGAAAGGCTCTTCCTTACTCATTTCGTGAGTAGCCGCCGGGCCAAGAAAACAAGTGTATCTCTGGTGACCCTCAACCAAAGAAAGGGTGAACGCCTAAGGGATTACGTTCGGCGCTTCACCGCCAAAGCCCGGTCCATTCCCTCCCTCAACCAATCAGTAGCCTCTTCCGCATTCGAGCACAATGTCACTAACGCCGACCTCAAGGCGTCTCTTGCCAAGAAGCCTCCTCGAAACTTCTCAGAACTCCTGCTTATGAGTGAGAAGTATATTCGAGTGGAAGAGGCTCTCAACCCCCCTACTCTTGAGGAATCATCTTCCTGGAATAAACGGAAGAATACGAGCGAAGAGATGTCCCAAAAATTCCAGAGAGGCGGCAATGGCCAACACTGTAACACCCCACAAAATTGGAATTACAATTTTGCCCTCGTGTGTTACGCACGTGCATTTTGTAACGTGTTTTCATCCCGTATTTTGATTACCAAATATTTATACATTTTCAGTATTGATTTTTTCCTATTCTGAGTCAACAAAAATATAATATTTCAATCTTAGTAATCTACGTGCTTTCTATGTATTTTCAATAGACGTATTAATTACATATTTTTCGCCGCTATGGGTGATAATTTCTGGGTTCCAATTATTTATTTTATGTTTACAAATCTATTTTATAAAACTGAAATTTATTTTTCTCCATTTTGATTAAAATAATTTTCTGCACGTATAATGCACGTGTTTTCTACGTATGCAACCATTACGTCGTGAAATATAAAATTGATAAATATATTTATCTTATGTTATATTTTATCATGTTTAACATTTTTCTGTTGATAAAATCAATTTTCGTATTTCGGTATTTTACGTGCGACGCACGTGTTTGTTTCGGTGCACGCATTTGGGCGTATCTTTTCTTGAAATGAATTTTATAAAATGTGTGCTCATTTATTTTTGCATTATAAATTTTAATTAAACAGTTTTTACTTAATGGTGTAATATATGGTTATGTATATAATGGGTTGGCTAGTGGTAAAATATGGTATGAAAAGAATTACATAATGGTATATGTGTAGGGAAATGTAGAGCACAACAAACTATTGTGCTGTGCATTTGTGGATTTGGTCAAATGCAATGTGAAGTGGTTTCAAGCGGGGGCCACCTTCATGTGTGAAGAGTTGAAGTTGGTTCTCTTTTCTTTTCTTTTTCTCTCTGTGCTTGGCCAGTTTGGCATAATGAAAGGAGGAATGAATGTGAGTTAGTGTGGGGGTTAAGTTTTTAGAGTAGTAAAGAGAGAGATTAAATAAGGAGAGTTAAGGTTTGGGAGGGGTTATGAAAATGAGTTTTAAATTATGATAAATAAAAATTTATTAGGTTATGAAATTTTGCACATTAAACCCTAGTCTAGACCTATAAATAGCCCACTATTTCTTTTCTCTTCTCACACCAAAACAATATCAAAATAAGTGAAAGAAAAAGAAAGAGAGAAGAGTGTTCTCATTTGGAGGAGTTCTTACTTGAAGCAGTCTTGCTAGGAGGAGAAGGACTTGCTAGGAGTTGCTAGGAGCTAGGATTGTTTGGTTGGAGCTAGGAGTGCTTCCATCTTGTTTGTTCAATCCTTCACTAAAGGTAGGTGTTCTCATGCTTTCTAGTTGTTAGAATTATGCATGCTAGAGTTAATGAATGAGAAATTTTGACTTATGTATAGCATGAATAATAATAAAATATTTGTGATTAGTAAGTTAACTCATACCATGTTAATTAAAAATGAGAAAAGAAATGATTAATTAGTTTGTCACAAATTAATATGCATAAAGAAATAAGTAGATTGTATGAGAATGAGGAAAATAAAGGAAAATGGGAAAAGAGAGTTGCCAGTTGTCCAATGTCAACTTCCATGACCATCGCAAAGCCAAGCGTTTGTTTGGTTTAATGAAGTCAGAACCATACAAAAAGGTCAACTATAATGGATTTTAAACCATAGTGAAACCGACAGTAGGCTTGTGGTTCCAGCTATATTAGAGCATCTGTAGTCGTGGGCTAAATATCCAAATTTTAGAAAAATTTGGAATAAGAGAGCTACAGTCGTCGTCCAAATATCTAAAATTTGGGTGTACGATGAATAGTACATTACCAAATATAGCAGACGATTTGGCAAAAACCAAAATATAGCTAACGGCGTATTTTATTTCGTCCGTCAGTAGAGACGAAAGATAATATTTCGTCTCGTAGGTGAGACGTACAAAAAGTGCCTTCGGACGATGGATTAAACACCCTTTCAAAAAAGAAAAAATAAATAAATAAAAATTAAGAGACGATGTAATATACACCGTCTCAACCAATTCGGAAAATCACACCGCATTTAAAGGACGACCGATTATACAACGTCCCACCAATAAAAAAAAAATATTAAAAAAAATGGCAGCGACGAGAGAATATACATCGTCCGGGTTATGGGGATTCACAATTCATGCTTCGGATGGGAGATAATCTCCCGTCCTTGCAAAATTTATAAAAAAAGAATTAAAAAAAAAAACTAACAGACGATGGATAATACACCGTCCAAACATCAATTTGATTTTTTTAATATTTTTTTCGATTCACAGATGATACATTATTTTTCGTCCCGAATTATTTTTCCACCGCAAAGTCTATGATGAAAGACAATCTTCCGTCTTTTAAAAAAAACATGCGACAAATCGAATATAGCTTTCAACGACTGCAGCGACATTCCTTTTTTCCTATTTCCAATTGCTATACCTAAAATTTAGCAAGGAACGACTACAGATGCTCTTATACCATTAGAAATGCATGGGAATAAAGTTACACTGTGTGGCTGCGACTTCACTAATGTTATCATTTTCTCAATTAAACTATCTGAGTTAAAAGAATAAGTGGTTAGTTTATATATATATATATATATATATATATAGTGAGATACTTTTAATATGAATAAAATTCTATTCATTCTTATATAAGATTAAAGGGAAAGTTTTTTTTTTTTTTTTTTAGGGAAAAGGTGGAATATGGCCACCCTGTTTCATTAATAAGAAATTAACAAAACAACCCCAGCATGCTGGAGCAAGTTACAACCTACAGACAGAAAAAAAACATGAAGCGACATGACCAGTACATATAATCAGCTCTCACTCTAACCTACGAGGACCAACTAATTGTATGTCCGTCAGGTAAGCTTCGAGCACCCACCTCCATGGCACGTGCTCACCCACCTGAAGCGAATCCTGTGGGATTTGAAAATTTGCTGATGAACTCAAGAATATTCACATTTAGGAGTAATAATCTTATTGCAATTAGACATTTAAATGCTCTATATGTGGTATTTTACTCTTCTTTTCTCTTTTCCATAGGAAACAGCCTAAAAGCAGCAAAACGATGCAGATTCAAGACTAATACAGACTGAGAGGATGATACACAGAATACTGCAGAACATCAGTCGAATGTTTTCCCCACACAAGCGACTAGACAGAGAAGTTGATTTTCCACAGCTGCTCGGTAACAGTCGACTTGGCTGATCAAGTGTAAAATCTTCAGACAGTCGACTGGTTACAAGACAAGTAGACTGGTATGCGGCGGAGTGAAAAGATAAGATCCATCCGCATCTAAATCCAAATCTATCCAAACCCAGGCTATATGCAAATAACAAATCAAAGCCAGAGACTGGGGATTGGCAAGAGCACGTGGTTAGCAAATAAGGAAGAAAAGAAGAAAAGAGAAAGAAATAAAACGCAGATCAAATAAGGGAGGAAAAAAATAAAAAGAAGAGGACCTTTCTATAAAAGAAAAGTGCAAACCCTGATTCTCTAGCCGTGTTCTATAAATATCAACGAAGAGGCATAAAGAGAGAGGAGGCCGGATCCATCAACAAGAAAAGCCATCTACAGCAAGCATCAAGAAGGAGAACAAGTCGACTGCTGATTGGGCTCAATTTCAACATCATACAAATCAGTGTTCTTCTGTTCTTCCTTAGAATCTTATTTTTATTGTAGTCATGAACTCTATTTTGTCAATCAATAAACGTTTTATTATGTGGAACTAACTTTCATAGTTGGGAAGATTGAAACCGTAGTTATGTAATGCTTATATTCTTTTGAATACTACTTATTACTTATTGATTAAACCTGAGTGAATTGGAATAGATTTATAATAATCAAACTTGTTCAGAGTCCTAAGGGCAGTCGACTGAGGTGACAGCAAGTCGACTGGTCAGAATCTGAGATTATCAAGTTTGTGTAGTATAGATCTGAATCTGTTATATGAGCATATTGAGACGACCTGTATCTCGTGTTCATATCTTGTAACAAGGGAATCTTTAGAGATTCTTGGTTTAATCAACTTGAAGGATCTAGATCTGATACCAATTTCTAGAACTTCAAGTGTTTGTTCGTTTCCATTGTTCATATGTTTTCTTCAAGTGCAACTTAGTAGATACCATGCTAAATACTTAAGCAAAGAAACGAATTAGAGTAGATACCATGCTTGATTCTTGGCTTAGGGAAACATTACTTTAAGGAGTAGATACCATGCCCTTAAAGGAACAAACATGAGCAATTGGAGTAGTATACGACTTAGCATTACTGACTATAGGTGGAAATCAATACCCAACTTCTTTAATAGACATTCGTGACTCAAATTGTGATGCTATTTAATTTAGATCTTTATCCTTTCATTTCCTTAGACTTTTAGATCAACACTTTAAGATTCTATTTTCTATTTTATTAGTTAGTAAGTTAATTTCTACAATCTCTGTGGGATCGACCCTTGCTCGTCACTACGCTTCTCTAAACGATTCGTACACTTGCGAGGTTTTTAATTTGTGTCTAGTTTAGATCATCTAGATAGCACAACAAGTTTTTGGCGCCGTTGCCGGGGATTGTTTAGTATTTTAACTTGCAAAATCAATACAAATCTTTTTCTTTTTCTTTCCATTTTATTTTATTTTTTTCTATTTTATTCTTTTCTTATTCTTTTCTCTTAGGTTACATTTTGCAGAGACAGACCAGTCGACTGTCTCCAAGGACCAGTCGACTGTACAGCGAATATTTTCAAAATCAACAATGGGGGAGAACGTACCAAATCGAGTACCAATGCACGACAAATTCACTCCGAAGAATATTGAGCACCCTTCCTGCATAGCGTTTCAACCTAATGTCACAGGGAATATGCATCTATCACCTCAACTACTTAGCATGGTTTCCCACTTCACTGGTAGAATCGACGAGGATCCGCATCTACATTTGCAAGATTTCTTTGATCTTTGCAGAGCACAAAGCGTCCAAGGGCTTACCCCTGAACAAATCAGGTTAATCTTGTTTCCATTTTCCTTAAAACTTAATGCTAAATTGTGGTATAATTCTTTGGAACCAGGATCAATTCAATCATGGGAGCAGTTGGCAACAAAGTTCTTGAAGGAATTTTTTTCAGCTCAGAAGACCAAGCAACTAAAAAGGAAAATTCTACTCTTCCAACAGAAAGATGGCGATTTATTCTTCGAGGCATGGAAGGACTTCAAGAACAAGCTTCTCAAGTGTCCTATGCACAACATACCTAAGGATGATCAGGTACAAGCATTTTATGAGGGTTTAAATGACACTAACAGAGCAATTGTAGATTCAGCTTGCAATGGAATCTTGATGAGGAAAAGTGGTGAGGAGGCCATCAAGCTATTAGAAGAACTCAGCGAGAACTCACAACAATTCTCAACAAGAAGAGGCATTTCGAAAAAACAGGGAGTCTACGAAATTTCTAGCAATAATAGCATGCAATTAGAAATGGAGATTATGAACAAAAAGATTGATATGCTTGTGAATACAATTTCAATGTTGGGTGGCGTAAAAAACCAAACAAAAGAAATTTGCGCAATTTGTTCTCATTCCGATCATACAACTAATACATGTCCCACGTCTTCTTTCACAGATCAGGAGCACGCAAACTACATAGGACAAGGAATGTACCCACCCCAGAACAACACTTTTTCAAACATGTATAACCCAGGGTGGCAAAACCATCAAAAAATTTTTTGGAGCAATAATCAAAACCATCAAGGCAACCAATTTGCACAAGGGCATGCGCAGCAACTCCAGATTGGGAATGAGTTTGATCAGCCAGAGCAAGAACAGAAGAAGTTGGATTTCGAATCCACCGTTCTTCAATTACTCCAACAACATTAACAAACAAGCAACCAACAAGGGCAAGCCATTCAGAAATTGGAAAATCAAATTGGTCAAATTGCTAAGGAGTTAAATGAAAGAAAGGCAGGAGAACTCCCACCAATTACCATACCAAACCCTAGAGGACAAGAACAGCTCCAATCGGTGACAACACTAGAGGACGATATTGAGTTTAAAATGTTTGATGCACCAAAAGTACCACACGATGATCATGAGTGTTGTAATGTTAATGTGGTTCAGGAAGTTTGTGACCAAATATTTCAGGAACATAGTGTTGAACCATTACAAGCAACAATTACACACCCTCTAACATTATCTCATGTTGAACAGGAATACTATGACGGGAGAATTGAAGAGACAGCACATTACCTTGGAACTCCAAAACCATATTCAGGTAAGCTTGCACCTGCATTTGAAAATTTTGTGTCTGATAACATTTGTGTTTTCCCAGACCAGTCGACTGGTGCATGGAGCCAGTCGACTGCTACCAGGACCCCAGACGTGGAGCTGAAGCCACTACATGAACACCTGAAGTATGAATATTTGGGGAAAAATCAGACATTACCTGTGACAGTTACTGACCTAAGGATGCAGGAAGAAGAGAAGCTGCAGGGAGTCTTGCAAGAGCACAATGGTGCATTAAGATGGACCATTGCTGATAAACTGATGTCAAGATGGTACGGTCCATAAATTGTTGCAAAGGTTTCCCCCCACATGGAACATTGGCGAATAATCAAATGTTCAAGGTGAATGGGCAGAGGGGAAAACCTTATAATAAGATGAGTTGTGAGCCGCGAGCCATTCAATACATTGCACAACTCATCAAGTCTAGCTGAAGACAGGAAACACAGCGCTTATTGGGAGGCAACCCAATTTTTCAGGGGAGTATTTACACTCTTTTCCTTTATTCATTTCTTTAGTTATTCCTTTATTTTATTTTTCCTTCAAACTGGGTGGTAACACATGCCTATTTTACGTTTTTGCGCAAACATTGAGGACAATGTTCCATATAAGTTTGGGGGTATTAGTTAGTTACATTTGGAGTCTTTTGATTTTTTTTAGGATAAACAATTTCTTATAAAGTAAGAGTAAGGATACTTATTTACTTTAGGATTGTTGAGTTTCATAATGCCTTACAAAATTATATGAGTCATGCGATCATACATAATAAAAAAAACAAATGTGATGCTTTTTCTAGTGATTATTCCCTTTGATCTAGTCCTAAACTGAGTTTAAGTAAATAGAGTAATAATATATATATATATATATATATATATATATACGAATAAAGTCAATCTACTCCAATGTTTTGAGTGCTTAGTAACTAGGGGTATTCATCACCAATGTTTACCTTTACGTCAAACGGAAACTTGAGATATGAGTATGCAAAGCACTTAAAGTTTGTGACTTGTTGAGTAACCGGGTGGATTCATCACAAATGTCTTGCACTCGCGTCAAAAGGCAAGTGACAACTTAGAGAAGAGACTAAAAAAAAAACTCTAGTTTGCTACTCGGTTTGTAGTAGTGAGAAGGGATAATCACAGATGGAGTGTTACATACTATAACTATAATTAATTGCATGACAAGTATGGTTGGGTTTGGAGTTATGAATAGACAATTGCACTAGAGAAAGTGGGTATGCTTGTTTTTACTTTATTTGCAAAATTGTTTATAATTTTGATTGCAAAATTTTGATGCTTGCATAATGAGACATTTTCTTGGTATGAAGGGTTGAGACTATTATTTTTCCCTTGTTCATAATTTCACTTTTTGCTTGAGGACAAGCAAAAGCTAAGTTTGGGGGTATTTGATGAACTCAAGAATATTCACATTTAGGAGTAATAATCTTATTGCAATTAGACATTTAAATGCTCTATATGTGGTATTTTACTCTTCTTTTCTCTTTTCCATAGGAAACAGCCTAAAAGCAGCAAACGATGCAGATTCAAGACTAATACAGACTGAGAGGATGATACACAGAATACTGCAGAACATCAGTCGACTGTTTTCCCCACACAGGCGACTAGACAGAGAAGTTGATTTTCCACAGCTGCTCGGTAACAGTCGACTTGGCTGATCAAGTGTAAAATCTTTAGACAGTCGACTGGTTACAAGACAAGTCGACTGGTATGCGGCGGAGTGAAAAGATAAGATCCATCCGCATCTAAATCCAAATCTATCCAAACCCAGGCTATATGCGAATAACAAATCAAAGCCAGAGACTGGGGATTGATAAGGAAGAAAAGAAGAAAAGAGAAAGAAATAAAACGCAGATCAAATAAGGGAGGAAAAAAATAAAAAGAAGAGGACCTTTCTATAAAAAAAAAGTGCAAACCCTAATTCTCTAGCTGTGTTCTATAAATATCAACGAAGAGGCATAAAGAGAGAGGAGGCCGGATCCATCAACAAGAAAAGCCATCTACAGCAAGCATCAAGAAGGAGAACAAGTCGACTGCTGATTGGGCTCAATTTCAACATCATACAAATCAGTGTTCTTCTGTTCTTCCTTAGAATCTTATTTTTATTGTAGTCATGAACTCTATTTTGTCAATCAATAAAAGTTTTATTATGTGGAACTAACTTTCATAGTTGGGAAGATTGAAATCGTAGTTATGTAATGCTTATATTCTTCTGAATACTACTATATTACTTATTGATTAAACCTGAGTGAATTGGAATAGATTTATAATAATCAAACTTGTTCAGAGTCCTAAGGGCAGTCGACTAAGGTGACAGCAAGTCGACTGGTCAGAATCTGAGATTATCAAGTTTGTGTAGTATAGATCTGAATCTGTTATATGAGCATATTGAGATGACCCGTATCTCATGTTCATATCTTGTAACAAGGGAATCTTTAGAGATTCTTGGTTTAATCAACTTGAAGGATCTAGATCTAATACCAATTTCTAGAACTTCAAGTGTTTGTTCGTTTCCATTGTTCATATGTTTTCTTCAAGTGCAACTTAGTAGATACCATGCTAAATACTTAAGGAAAGAAACGAATTAGAGTAGATACCATGCCTGATTCTTGGCTTAGGGAAACATTACTTTAAGGAGTAGATACCATGCCCTTAAAGGAACAAACAAGAGCAATTGGAGTAGTATACGACTTAGCATTACTGACTATAGGTGGAAATAAATACCCAACTTCTTTAATAGACATTCGTGACTCAAATTGTGATGCTATTTAATTTAGATCTTTATCCTTTCATTTCCTTAGACTTTTAGATCAACACTTTAAGATTCTATTTTTTATTTTATTGGTTAGTAAGTTAATTTCTACATTTGCCGCTCTCCTCCTTCCACCTCATCAACGCTACTTTAAACATGGCCCAATCGGAGTCGCACCCAAAAGGAGAGTCATCGCAAAACACTCTCTCTAACCCTAATCACGGACACAGTCTAACACAAACAGACACCTGCATAGAGTAGTGAGAAGCAACGTCTTCACTCTCTCACTCTCTCACTCTCTCACACTCTCTCTCACGTAAAACCCAACCGAATCACAATCAATTTGAAGAATCACCTTCACCTCTCGCCCCTGCGGGCAGTGGACGTTGTAGATTTTAGGGTCAATGATGAGGGCGTAGTGACGGTGTTGTTGCAAAGTCTGTGGTAGTGGATTAAGGAAGGTCGAGTTCAGTGTGTGACTCCTCTACTGCCGACCAAGAAGACAAACATCCCCTCTCTGTGCACCTCATGGGGGGACCCCTTCTGCGGGCCCAAGCCCCACCCTGTGCAGTAATGATCATGGGGGGACCCCGTCTTCGGGCCCTGGCCCCACAACTATACACCTCATTCTTCACACCGAATCAAATTTTCCTCCACCTCCTTCTTCACATCCCGGACGCTCCGCGACAGTTGAGACCACCACCCCGAAAGCTGCGACAAGTGAGCGCCCATCACGGAGAGACCCCGTCTTGGGCCCAAGCTCCACAATCAGTCTCATGGTGGTAAAATACTAGTATGTAATAAGCGGTCTCATGGGGGGACCCCGTCTTCGGGCCCTAGCCCCACAACCGACCTACACCGCAAACATCACAACTAGACATACCCAACCCAGACAGCTCCACCAACCCCCCAAACCACAAAATACCCTGCCGTCTCACACAATGGCACAGCCAAGCACATCCCGGCTTCATCACACGTATTACCAACCCTCGAAAAACCAAAATATAGCTTTGGTGAAACCAAGACGTCTGCAACCCCGTCTTGGCCCCAAGAGTGTGGACATGGTGGCAAACACGAAAAGCAACCGGTGAAACACCTAGCAAAGCTAACCAATCTCAACCTGTTCACAAAATGACCACCACTGACCTTAAGAACGGTCTCCATATACCCTGTAATCCTGGAAAACCAATCCCCATTCTTCTTCGAACCTTCAACAGTCGCCGCATCGATATTCGTCGCCGCCGAAATGAAGGCATCGGCAAGCGTGTAAAAGAACCCCTCCGTACGGCCGACCAGCTCCTGAAAGTCAGTGGACACCATGCATACCACGACGAAATCGGAACGGGATTTGGGGAAGAAGAGGAGAGGGTTTGGTGTTGCTGTTGGGGGTTGGGGGTGAGAGGGGAGAGGGAAGAGGAGAGGGCGAGGGTGGAAGGAGAGAGCGGAGGCCATATTGGATTTTGGGGGTTTTGAGATTTTTTAGCAGAAGAAGAAGAACAGGCACGTGGATGTGGCGTTCGCCTGAGCCGGCGCGAGCGACAGGGCTTCGAGTTGGCGCGAGCGACGCCTTCACGCTATGGAGGGCGAAGAAGCGGCGAGGGCGACTGGACGCTGAGATCTCCGTCGGCGCGCTGGAGGGGAGGGAGGGATGCCCCATTGGTGGTGGAGTGGTACGGGGGGGACGACGGGGAGGGGGGCGGTGGCGCTGCGGGCAAGCCGCCACCGCCCCTGGGAGATAGATCTAGGGTTGGGTTCGGGAGTAGGTAGGAGAGAAAGAAGGGAGTTGTTCAAAGGTGATAAAAGGGAAAGTTATTAGAGATGGTTATGAAAAGTTTCCTGCATTATTTTGAGAAAGTAAAATTGAGATTTTGTCTTCAACATAAACTAATACTAAGAATCATGTTAGTACGTTTATGAAATTTGCATGTGTTGAATATACGATTCATATGAAATAGTGTTATATTAAATTTATGCTTGATACCATGATAAGTTAAATGAAGAAAGAAAGAAAGACAAATTAGATTATTACCACAAAATATGTCTACTATCACATGTTGCTATGTGAAAATACAAATTTTTCATAAAAGAATTATCCTTGATGATTAAGAGACATGTTTGTCTTTATTACCAAAATTTAATTAGTTTGATGGAGCACATAAACTAGTCTTCATGAATAAAACTCTTAGAAATCAAGTTTTTGAGAAAAATGCAAAAATCTATATCTAGAATGAGAAGGGGAATTATTTAAAAATAGAAATATATTATAAAATGAGTTTGAAATGAGTTTTGCTACTGTTTTTAAAATTTATCTCAATCAAGAGAAAGTTTATTTCAATATCCTAAAGTGTTGGATCTTTGGATAAACGAATTTTGGTAAAAAGAGACAATTTCAGAAAAGTATGAACAAAAACATACAAATACAACTCTTAGATAGAAATCACATTTGGACTTGCTGGTTAGCCAATGAGCACTACTTATAAGAGATCTTGAGTTCAAAACTTGATAGTCTCATTTATTTTTGGTTCTCCTAATCAAATCTGAATACTATAGATTTAATATATGGGGGTTTCGGTATGACAATTTAACACTAAAGACCACTCAGCCTAGTGGTTGGCGGGTTGGATATTGGACACTTACTGTAGCACCGAAGGACCCCTGGTTCGAAACCTGAAGGCCCCTTTTTTATTTTTGTTGTTCTTTTTTTTTTTGTTCTTTTTGTGTTTTGAAAGGGTTTTAAAGAGAAATAAAATTGGGAAGAAATACTAGAACTCTTATAAAATGAAATGGAATTTAGTGAAAATAGTTGTAGAATTTTTCAAGTATATGTATATTTGAGAAGTAAAAGAGACATTTGAAGATAGAATGAAATTTTGTTCTTAAGTTAATTATTTTAAGAATATGATTTTTTTTTATCTCTAGAAGAAAAGTAAAGATTTGGACGTGAGAAATTTCATTTATGCATTCAATTTGACAATGAGTTTAAATTAGATGAATGCATGAGTAGAATCATTATTTGGAAAGAATTAAGAGTGGAAAAGTAAAACATGATTAGTGTTAAAAATGAGACATTGATTTGTGCTAAGATGAAACATTGATTAAGTTGTGAATTATTTTCTCTGGAAGAGATTGTATGTGAATGAATGGGAGATACTTCATGAGTTTAAAATTTGCAAATGAAATTTCTACTGTTGTTGATTCATAAATGAACTATGAGAGAATTATGATTGAGGCTAAATAAGACAGATCAAATTGTGGATAAGCTAGAGACATGAAATGAAATAGGTTTAAGACATGACTATGAAAGGGTATGAATACCCATAATTCTTGTGCATGAGAAATTTTGATTTAGAGTTAGTAAGACCTCGTATACCGGCAAATTTTAATGAAATGGTTATTATATTTTGAGATTTGCCATTGAGCCATCTCGATGGATGTTGATTAAGTCCGGCAGTAGGTAATACTAATTCTAGGCTTGAAAGATTATTCATGTCTTGAACTAAATAAATTTTAGGCACATAAGTGAAGATGTAGTAAGACATAGACAAACGTAAGTGGGGCACTCTATATAGTCGGGCGATGGGCTTGTTACGGCGGTTCACCGGGGCTATAGACCCAATTGGTGGACTGTGGTTGCCTCGTGGGAGACAAACTTTAATTTTAAATCTGGGACTATGCGTAGTCGGGCGGATAGTTTGTCGTTCTCCATGTATATACGTATATTGGGGCTAGAGGGGCGCTTGTGGGAGTTTAGCACGACGAGAAGTCTGTATAACAGTCGGGCGGGAGATTTGTTGCGGCGGTTCCCCGGGGCTAGGATCTGTACTCGTGGAACGTCTGAACTTTGTCTTATTACTGGGTAGTTTCATGGCGAGGGATCGAACCCTTAAATGTGGAGTACGTAGGCGCTTGCCCTCGGACCTATGTAGTATGGGATGCATAGAATCCGAACAAGTGTGCAGTAGTGTCATCCTAGTACAGAATTGTGTGCATTAGGCATTAAGGCATGACATACACTTACATGTTTAGCGTAGACACGTTCTACATTTTATTGATTCATTCAATTTTTCTGTGATTTGTTAAAGTAATGAGATCGTTATACTGTTTTCGGCATAGAGAGGATAGCCGTGTATAACATTTCGTCAGTTGTAAGCGACTGACGTACCCACAGATTGACATGCAGGTAATGGACTATTCATGGAGTTATAAAGTGGATATGTTGTTGCTGTTTAAAAGTTAAAGATGTTGTAAATGATGTTAAAGTTATGCAAGTTATATTTCAATGTTGTAATCTTTATTCTTCCACTGTGTAAAACCAAGTTGTAATCAAACTCTAATGTATTATGAATGAAAAGTTTTAAATTCCTTGTAAAATTGTACGAAGTGAAGTAACGATCATGTGGAATCTCGAATTCATCCTTATTTGGAATTCGGGGTGTTACAAACACCGCCCAGCTCCTCGTTTTGAGAAGTTCACCTCCCTCATTGCTAATATATCAGAAGTTTTTATGGAGGTGGACAAGGAAGGGCTACTCCGTGCTCCCCCTATAATGAATACCCCTGGCAAGAAGAGGAACAGGAATAAGTGGTGCCGCTTTCACAGGGACCATAGCCACGACACGGATGATTGTCGAGCTCTCAAGGAGGAGATCGAAGAGCTCATACAGCGTGGGCACCTAGACAAGTTCGTCCGAAGAAACGGAGCTGACCTTCCACCCCGAGGAGCCTACAAACGAATAGAGAGGTCCGCCGAGTTCCAAGATTCAGAACCTGGGGCCATCTTCCACCTCATCCAGGAAGGTCCAATGCGGGGAGAACCCAACTCCTCCCAAGCGGCCTTCACCCTATCGTAGAAGTAGGATCTCGGTTTTTAATAAGGCCGATGCTTGTAACCCGGCCAACAGCATGTAATAATGGTTCACCCCATCGAAGCGACCATTTAGTTTATCTCAATAAAACTTAGCATTTTTTCATTGAAAATTATTGCTCTTGCTTCATCTCTACCTCTCCGAGTCACATCTACGACTAGTTAAATGGTGAGTTCAGAGTCCAGCTTCTCCTACATGACTGTTCCCACAACTTACTAAGCTAAAAAAAAAAGAGTTTGGAGTCCAACACTTGGTTTGACGTTGCTTTAGCCACTTGCAAACAAGCAACGGCGGGGCAGCTCACCATTCGGAATTGCTCCTATAACTCAACCCCCTATAACAACATGTTCGGAGTCCAAAACTTGGCTCGATTCCTCTTCATCTACTCGCTTACAAGCGAGTAAGAAGTGGTTCGCCATTCGGAATTGCTCCCACAATTGTTGAATCTCTTTAAACGACAAGTTCGGAGTCCAAAACTTGGCTCGATTCCTCTTCAACTACTTGCTTACAAGCTAGTAAGAAGTGGTTCGTCATTCGGAATTGCTCCTACAACTGTTGAGTCTCACTTAAACAACAAGTTCGGAGCTCAACTCTCCCCTAGAGTTGCTCCTTAAACTTGTCTCCCAAATGGCTCTTTCCTAGAGCCAAGCTCTTCGCTCCGCTCGCCTCCAAAGCGGACCTCTTCTCAACAAGTTCGGAGCTCAACTCTCCCTTAGAGTTGCTCCTCAAACTTGTCTCCCAAATGACTCTCTCCTAGAGCCAAGCTCTTCGCTCCGCTCGCCTCCAAAGCGGACCTCTTCTCAACGGATTCGGAGCACAACTCTCTCCTAGAGTTGCTCCTCAAACTTGTCTCCCAAATGGCACTCTCCTAGAGCCAAGCTCTTCGCTCCGCTCGCCTTCAAAACGGACCTCTTCTCAACAAGTTCGGAGCTCAACTCTCCCCTAGAGTTGCTCCTCAAACTTGTCTCCCAAATGGCTCTCTCCTAGAGGCAAGCTCTTCTCTCCGCTAGCCTCCAAAGCGGACCTCTTCTCAATGGGTTCGGAGCACAACTCTCTCCTAGAGTTGCTCCTCAAACTTGTCTCCCAAATGGCTCTATCCTATAGCCAAGCTCTTCGCTCTGCTCGCCTCCAAAGCAGACCTCTTCTCAACGAGTTCAGAGCACAACTCTCTCCTAGAGTTGCTCCTCAAACTTGTCTTCCAAATGGCTCTCTCCTAGAGCCAAGACCTTCGTCCCACTCGCCTCCTAAGTGGGCCTCTTCTAAGCGAGTTCGGAGCTCAAAACTCTCCCCTGGAGTTTCTCCTCAAACTCGTCTCCCGAATGGCTCTCTCCTAAAGCCTTGTGATGTTCTTCACTCCGCTCGCCTCACGAGTGCCCTTCCTCTCAATGGGATCCGAGCTAGAACTCTCCCCAAGAGTTGCACCTTGCATTCACCTCCAAGAATGGATCTTCTCATTGCTCTTACGAGGATCTTCCTCGCCTATCTTCTTCGCTCCTAGGAGTGGAGCTCCTCTTCGAAGATTCTGAAGACCAAAACACTCCTCAACTTCATCAAGACAAGGATGTTGCAGGGCTATTTTTACCATGAAGAAGGGCAATTGTTCAACTCACTCCTAAAGAGAAGTTGTAGATCTTCGAGTCAGCTTCAAAATAAGGGGTCGCACACCCCGATCGGACCTCCGTAGCATCGGGAAAGTGGATCGCAATACAGCTACGCCGAGCTACCGAGGTGCTCATCCGGAGAAAGACGCCCTCGAGCTACCGGGGCACCGACCTCTGTATTGGGAAAAAATACCTTCGAGCTCCTTGGACCATTGGATCATCCAGATGTTCGTGCCAAAAACTAGGGGTGGGCATCGATCGGTATCCGACCTAATATGGACCATCCACCACCGATCCAAAGAAGATCGGTTTTTTAATTTTCTCATCCGCAACCAATCTGAACCTTAATTGGATTGGTTTCCATCCAAACCGATTAAGCTCGGTTTGGATTGGATTGGATGGTCGGTTTGGCGTGCTACTTTTCACCTTCAACATCATTCATAATTTTGTTGAAATTTAAAAGATCAACTTCAATCAAACTTCAACCTGCTATTTGTTATTCAGAAATGAATTTAAAATGAAGATTCATAAAACCACAAGTTGTTAGTGAATTTTGCACTAGTTGTTTGAGATGATGAGGTTTAAATGAGTGAGATAAACTACTTTTTCACTTGCATACTTCTGTAATCTTAGTTTATTATCATAAAAGAAACATCAATAACCATAGCTAATTGAATTTCAGGTGCAATAAAAAAAGATTTAGAAAATAATTTCTGCTTGACTTGATTAAAGTAACTACTAAATGTTACATCAACTTTACGATTCTATTAAGTTGGGTCACACTGTAAATCAAACATTGCTCAACAACATAACACATATAATTATGGAGAACCAAAACATAGGTAGAACAACTGCTCGGCTTGTATTAAAGAAATTAAAAAATACTATTTGTATCTCAAGGAAAATGAGAAATGACTATTTGTATATTCAAAAAATTAAAGGATAACTATATTTTTTATGGACTAATGCATAGAGATATGGTCGGTTCGATTTCATCGGTTATTTAAAAGCCTCATCCAACAACCGAACCGGTCCAATTGGTTATTGAAGAGCAAGAACCGATCCAATCCAAACCTCCAATTGGTTCGGTTAAAAACCGATCGGTTCGGGTTGGATTGGTTCGGATTGGTCGGTTCGGATAATAGTTGTCCGCCCCTACAAATGACTGATGGATGGCTCAGATTTTGCCACGTCCACAAGACGACAAAATCACGTTTTCTCGTGATCTGAGCCCACAAAACGAAAAAATCACGTTTTCTCATGATCTACGCCTTCGTGCCTCGTGATTCGCAGCATGATCGTGATCAACCGTCCAGATGGAGCCATGTAGCTCGGATCTGAAATCCGAGCTACTGAGCTATCGAACTGCAAAATGGCAAAAAGTTTACCTCGAAATCCATGCTTGGATTCGCCAAACCAACAAGCAGATGAACAGAAAAAAAGGACTTAAGAGTTAACGGGTTAACGGGTCGGACCCGTTATGGACCAAAACCCATTACCCTACTTCACTTCTTCTCCCTCAGGTGTTCCCGCCAAAAACCCAGCTTCGGTGACTCGCCACCTTCGTCGAAAGCTTCGAAGCTCTTCATCACGTCGAGCATGACAAGACGACGCGCTCCATCCCTAGCTCCTCTCTCTTCGCTGAGCTCCTCATGCCGCTGAGCTCTCCCTCCATCGACGAGCTCGCTCATCTCCACCTCCACTTTGCGAGCACCAACTGCATCATCGAGCTCTCATTAACAAGCTCCATTTTGCCAACTTCCCACCATCGCCGAAGCCATCGAGCTCAAATATCGAGCTCCTCTCCTCCTCCACGAGCGTCGAGCTTTTCCTCGTCGAGCTCAAGACCCACTTTAGTCGAGCTCCGAGCTCCTCCCTCCTCGCCATAAGCATCGAGCTCCTCGCCTCCCGCCATGGCTAGCTCGAAGCTCCATACGTCAAGCTCTCAGTACTGTACGTCAAGCACAACACGCTCCACCATCAGCGAGCTCTCCATCACCGAAGCTCCTCCCCGTTCTCAGCAAACTCCAAGAAGGAGCATCGTCCAGCTCCTCCCCTCGTTGAGCTCGAACTCGCCTCCTCAACGAGGAGACTCCCTCCATCAGGCCATCGCCAAGCTCCTCCAGTGTCGAGCTTTGACCAAGACTCTAATGTCGAGCTTCGGCCTCACCTCCAATTACCATTCGCCGAGCTCTTCTCTCCTTGTCGAGCTCCATCATCAACCTCCGCTTCGAAACTTCAACGCCGAGCTCCCCCAACAGCTCACGACAATCGAGCCCTCTCTTCTCCAAGCTCGACCTCACGCTGTCCTCGCCATGAGCGCCGAGCTCCTCGCCATGCTCGCCTCCCGCCATGGCTAGCTCGAGCGCTCCTCCCACGATGCTAAGCTCTGCTCACCTCCATCACCGTCGAGCTCTGCTCTCCACTTCGGCGAACTCCACATTGAGGAGCTCCAACTCCCATCTGATCACCAACCATCTCCTTTGCCAACTCCCTCCACTACTCGACCAGGCTCGACTTCATGTTGGAAAGATCGAGGAACGAGGTCGGTGACGGAGAAGGAACGGGGACACGAGGACGAAAATGCGCGAAGTCAGAGAACGAGGCGAAGAAGAAGGAAAGAAAGAAGCAAAGAGACAGAGTGGGAGGAAAAGGAAAAAAAAAAGAGAATAAATAAATAAATAAATACTGCCACGTGGCGGTTAACACCAGCGTTGACCGTGCCACGTGAGGACACCTAGTGCGTCGGCGTCGGGTGCCGAGCTACCGGGGCACCGAACTCGTAATTGGAGAAAAATGCTGCCAAGCCACACGAGCCGTTAGATCATCTCAAAATTCGTGACACGACCTAATCAATGCACTGATTAGCGCCACGTGTCTAGCAAAATTGTCCGCTTTGTGATGCGTGCAATCTGATCGTGATCGACGTCCAGAAACGCGCCACGTGGCTCCGCTTTGTGATGCACTTCATCTGATCATGATCGGCGTCCAGAAACATGCCACGTGTCCAGGTAATATTTAATTAATTAATTTATTTATTTATTTGAATTAAATATTTAAAAAAATCAGAAAAATTAATTAAAAATCGAAAAAATTAATTAAAAAATTATAAAATATTTACTAATTCTGAAAAGTATTTTAAAATTCCGAAAATAATAATTATTAAATTAGAATAATTAATTAAAATTTTCGATAATTAATTATTTAATTCGAAAAATTAATAAAAAAATTCAAAAAATTGAGGAAAAATTCAGAAAAATCTGGAAAAATAAAAAAAAAATCCAAAAAATTCTGAGAATAATTTTGGGCATTTTACAAGCTCAGAATAACACTGTTATACCTCGAGCAAGATCCGAACACCCTTAAGAACACCGATAAAATCCCGTACGCCATTAGAACGACAAAACTACTCCTCAAAGACTGTAGAACTCAGTCTCCAGAAGTGGGGGGCTCGTGATATGACTAAAAATGGGATTAAATGGACCATTCGAATCAGACATGATCTTAAAGCTCAGGGGTAAAATGATAATTTCACCTACAAACAGGTCTGAAATGGAGACTGGATCTTTCTTCAAAGCCCAACAACCCATAAACGGATCTGTCTTACAGGGTACGGTCCCAACCCGTTACAGATCAGTTCAGAAGGATAAAGAAGAATTCAGATTTATAATTATCCCTAAGAGGAGGTTTTAACCACTTCTATCCATCCACACCGGGAAGTAGAAATTTGTTCTTATCTCGAAACAGATCCCTAAGGCGACTATAAAAACCCCTCTGCCCCCACCATAAGAAGGTAATGAATCTTTTTCCAGTGAAAGCTCTTTCTTAATCATTCTAATTACTGACTTGAGCGTCGGAGGGTGCGTTACCGGGATCCATCCCGGTGTATCGCACATTTTGCAGGTTCGCGGCAGCAGCAAGAGAATGGTCAACAATTTGGTTAAGGTCAACAGGTTTGCCTCGTTCGTTTTCTCAAGAATCCATAAATTCTATCTATTGGCTCCACACCAGATTCAGCGGCAACACCTAGTAAGAGAACTAGAGAAACCTTACGCTGGTGATTCTGGAGTTTATAATGTAGAAGGTAAATTTGTTATGCGGCACAAAATTATTAGCTTAACGATGATGGTGATGATGATGAGCAGAATTGGCCACTGCCCATATGGTACTCGCATCGTATCGATTAGACTACTAATTGGTTTAGTTTGCTACCTACTATTTATTTCAATCAGACTACTTTCTGTAGGGATGGCATTCGGGCCACTCGGGCCGGTCCGGGCTGGGTTAGCCCAGGCTTTGCCCGGTCCCTGGCCTACCCGGGCCGGGCTCGAAGACTACGCGGGTTGGGCCGGACTGGGCTCATGTTGAAAACATTGGCCCGGCCCTAGCCCCCGGCCCCAAGGGTGGGGGCCAGGCCGGTTCGGGCTGGTTCGTGGGCCGGGCCGGTATTTTGGGGGATTTTTTTTTAATATATTAAAGATCAAGTGTTAAATTGTAATTTCTTAACAATTGCAAAGAACCAAGTATTAAATTGATTTAATAAATTTGAAATTCTTAAATAAAATGAAGTACATGAATAAAATTTCATACAAATTAGATCAAATTACAAAATAAGGGAATTACTTGAATATAAAGATCGAGATGGCCTTTATTTAGATTGAAGAGAAGACATTGGACAATTGTCGTGCACTTCTACTTAACCTTAATATAGAATCTCATCACCCTAAATTTCCCAATTAATTACAATATATTGTCCATTATTTTAATGTAAATTGACTAAATGTAATCGTTCATTCATCGCTACTTGTTAATCCAGCTTGTGCTTCAAGTAAGTCTTGGGTCCTCTCTTCCACTTTCATCCAATCTTCGGTGCATACTAGTATCTCCAAATTTTTGGCTGTCAATCGGTTCCTATTCGGGCTCATTATCCTACCACCAAGAGAAAAATACTTTCCGATGCAACGGTTGACCCCGATGTTGTTAGCAAATCTCTAGCCATACGAGAAAGAATATTAAAATTTGTTTCATTACTCTTCCAAAACTGTAACACATCTACTACATCTTCAACTGTACTTTGTGCATTATACCAATTCAACTCATTTGGTGAATTGGTTCTTGGTTTTTTTGATTTAATAAGATTTAAAATACTACTACTAGCATGACCCTTTCCTTTTGCTAATATGGAGGAAGAAGAAGAAGAAGAATCAACATTTTGTGTTTGTGTTTGTGTTTATGTAGTGTTAGATGAATAAAGCCTATCATAAGAATCATATAATCTAGTCAAAATATTCTTAAATTTATTAGTAAAATCAACATAATCAAAATCTAGTATTGCATCGTGTGGGGCATAAGTGTAAAAAATTTCAATTAAATTTTTTGTGCCATCTAATTTAATCATAGTATTCATTACACTAGCTACACAATATAATATTGGAAGTGGATGAAAATATTTCAAAAATTTAATATATGCCACATTAACCATATCTCCAATAAAAGGGTCATTTTGCAAATCTTTAATTGTTGTCATCATAGTGACAATTTCAAGTAAAATACCACCAGATGTAGATGTACATGTTTTTTAAAATTGCAAAGTAGCATCGTTAAAAGATTCTAAAAATTTATACAAACTATCGGCAAAAAACCAAAAATTATCATCTAACATACAATTTTGCATGCCCATTGCGACACAAACATCTCTAAGATTAAAACGGTAATGAAGAACAACACCTAATAAATCAAAGGTAGAATTCCAACGATGTCTAACATTTAGGAAAACGTTTACATACAATTCCCCTAAGTTTACACCAATAATGAAAAGCTTGATAAATTGGACCACTCAATGTAATATAATGAATACAATCTCTCATTGCATCAAGTTTATCATTTCCATATTTTAGTGCATCTTACACACAAAGATTTAAAATGTGACAAGCACACCTAACATGAAAATTTTCGGGTTCTGTAGGATCTAAAGTAATTTTCGAACTATCAATTGCCTTAGTATTATTGGAGGCATTATCAAAACCAATAACAAACACTTTATCATAAATACAAAAATTATTACATGCTTCCATAATGTTTGTGGCTATAATTTCACCCTTATGTGGGTACCTAACATATCCAAATGAAATTATCCTCTTTTGAAGTACCCAATCCAAATCTATCCAATGACATGTTACACAGATCATTGGAATGCCATTTACTCCTACCCACCCATCCGATGTCAATGAAATTCTAGTGTTTGGTGATGTTAGTGTTGCTATCAAAAAATCCTTAGTCTCATTATAAACTAATTTACAATCACTCTTAACTACATTCCTAGCAATCTTTTTATAATGGGGGTTGAAGGAAGTTTGTACAAAAGTCTATACATATTTTTTTTCACAAAACGAATATGGTAATTCATCCCTAATTACTAACTTAGCCATTTCCCTACGAACGAGATCGTGCTCATAGCTATGACTATCTACTTAACCGGTTTTAGGATGTATTTTTTGTTGTGTGAGATTGTCTTTCGAAAATTGTGGCTAACATTTGTTTAAGTGACGTTGAAGTGTACCCGTGTCCGATCCTATTTTAAACTTATTTGGTGTTTGACATTTCTTACATATTTTAAGTCCTACACTCTTATCATTTTGTGAAGGAACAAAATTGAAATAATTGTGTACTTCGAAAGTAGTCCCTCTTGTTTTCCATGAGGTTAGAGAAGGACCTTGTTCCCATGGTTGTGGTTCTACATGATCTTCTATTTCTATAGGATTTGAGTGTGTTTCATTCAAATCGGGAAAACTATCATAATTCATGAATGTTTCTTCACTATCTATATATGGATTTGGAATGGAAGGAATGTTATGACTAGTGAACTTTTGACTACTATGTCTACCACCGCCGCGTGATCGATTAGAGACCATTTAACTATAAAAAAACTAGTGTATGTAAAAATTTGAGAGAAAACAACAATCTATCTCAATTAAAAAATAACAACAATATCAAAAACTAGTGAGTGAGTAGTGTATGTATGTTTTACCACTTTACCAAAATTATAAATAAAATCTAAAAAAAATGAGAGGAAGAAGTTCAAGAAAACCCAAACTAATTAAGAGATGTATATGAGAATAATCAACTATGTTAAATCTACAAATTAAAAATATACTAAAATACCGTAGGAGTGCTTGAAGTTTGAAGAATGATTGTTGAGAAAGTTGAGACTTGAGAGTTGAGAGCTTGATTGTTGTTGTTGATCACTTGATTGTTGTCGATTTTCCTTCCTTCAAAATGTAGAGAGATTTGATCTTGCAAAGTTGAGAGAGTGTTGATCACTTGATTGTTGTTGTTGATTGGAGAGATAGTAGAGAGAATGAGAGATTTGAGTGAATTAGTGAAGAGAAATGAAAGAAATTGTGTGGTATATATAGAATATGCAAATTTTTTGATTTTTCAAAGTACCCCCCAAAACTAGCCAGTATAAATCCGTTGAGGGGCATTTTGGTAATTTTTAAATTTTTTATTTTCTGGAAAGAAAAAAAAACCATGAAGCCATGGTTGGCCCGAGCCTGGGCGGGCCGGTTCAGCCGGTCCCGGGCCTCAACCGGGCTGGGCCAAACCGGGCTTTTTGGCCATTTTGAAGGACCAGACCAGGCCTATGGGTAGGAGGGCCGATTCGCGGTTCAGACCGGAAAGGAGGGGGGCCGGGCCGGGCCTTGGCCTAGGCGGGCTGGGCCCGGGCTGGCCCGGACCTGTTGCCATTAGGGTTGCAAACGAATCGAGCTATTCGCGAGCTATTCAGCTCGAGCTCGGTCAAAGCTCGCTCAAAGCTCGGCTCGAACCGAGCTCGAGCTCAAAACCGAGCTCGTTTCGTAAACGAGCGGAGCTCGAGCTTTATTATTATTATTTTTTAGGCTAAACTCGCGAGCTATTCGGCTCGAATATGATCAAAGCTCGGCTCGAACTGAGCTCAAGCCCAGAATAGAGCTCGTTTCGTAAACGAGCCGAGCTCGAGTCTGAAGGTATTCAGCTCGGCTTGGCTCAATTGCAGTCCTAGTTGCCATCCCTAACTTTCTGTTCATGTCATTTATTCCTGATCATTTATTAGTAATGTTTATTTTGTTTATGAACAATATATTTGTGGCAGGGTAAAAATGGCCTGGGGCCCAGCCAAGGCCCAGGATGGCTCACTCGAAAAGGAAAATAAAAATCAATCCGGCTCGGCCCCGGACCACTACAGCCTCGGCACCGAGCCGCAAGTTCATCCCCACAGAACTGTCTCCTCGTATCCGACGAGCCTCGATGGCCCTCGGCCTCCGATCCGCGACAGCCCCACGGGCTGTCCGCCCAGCCTGGTAAAGAATGAAGATGACCTGGCACAACCTAGGCCATCCGATTCTCCCAGAGGCATAGGAGCCCCATGATCAGCCATGTCAGCTCCAAATACCACCTAGGGCTTTGCCACGTCAGCCCAATACCACTCTTGGCACTGCCACGTCCGCCCTAAACCCCCTGGGCCTCCTGCCACGTCAGGCCCATGGGCTTTCGGGTTCAGACCCGGCCCCCAAGCGGATCCAAACCCGGTTGGGATTCCCTATAAATACCAGACCCTCACCCACCTTTTCAGGTAATCAATCTTTGCCACCTAAATTCCCCTAGTTACTGCTACTCTCTCACAGAGACTGACTAGATCGTCGGAGGGTCCGCCACCGGGATAAACCCCGGTGTTTCAGGACCGTCTGTAGGTACTCGAGGCGAGGCCGTCCGAGCCGATCCTCAAGCGCCGAAGCGAGCCTCTCGCTCACCGTCCGGTACCGTACTCTTCCCTCATTACAAATTGAGTCCGAACTCACACCTGGTGCATCCACACTGCGACCAAAAACAAACCGCATCAGGTTGGCACCGTCTGTGGGAAACCTTTATTCGGTACGGACGACAGTCCGAGCTTCGCCACCGACGCTCTCCCTCGACCCGATCTCCCATGGCTCCCCAAGCCCGAAGATCAGCCCGTTCCGTCCGACCAGACGGGCCTCCTCCCGAAGGGGCCCTCGACGGAGGGTAAGCATCCAATAATCCGGGGGCGAACCCCGGACCCCAACGAAGTGTTTCACGCGTCGTCGAACCCGACCTTCGTCGGGTCATTCAGAACAGAAGGGCTAGCCAGGCTAGGGGAGGGACCGCTTCCAACTCGGCTCCGAACCATTCCAGGCCTGCGCAAGGGGATAGGCCATCGGCACTCAGCCGCATCGGCCGAATTCCTACGCCCCGACCCGACCCTTCCGACCATGGCGCGGTCACCAGGGGCGAGTTCAGAAGCTTCAGAGATGAAATCATGGAGGCCCTCCATGGAGTGCCAAGGTCCGCGACCTATGGCCGACCCCCTCAAATGAGCGAAGGGAGAAGTCACACTCGTGCGCCGACTCCCCCTCCGGAGCGCACAGACGAGGTGCTCCGACGCCTCCTAGAGATGGAGAATCGAATCGAGCGCATCGGCGACGGGAATCCCAACCTAGTCCAGGGACGTGGGCCTTCTCGACCTCCATTTTCCGTCAACATCATAGAAGCGGAGATCCCCCGGAACTTCCGGCCTCCGCAGTTCGAGACTTTCAACGGCGAGGGTGATCCAGCTGATCACATGGAGGGCTTCAAAACCCTCATGATGATTCACAGCGCGTCGGATCCCCTGCTGTGCCTAGCCTTCCCGGCCACCCTCCGGGGTCCGGCCAGGGATTGGTTCTCCAAACTCTCCCCTGGCTCGATCTTCTCGTTCGACCAACTGGAAGCCAGCTTCCTGGCTCACTTCATCACTAGCCGGAAGGCCGAAAGGACGAGCACTTCCCTGCTTGACCTCGGTCAGAGGGAGGGGGAGTCGCTCCCTAACTTCGTCAAGAGGTTCACGACTGAGGCAAGATCCGTCTCTGCCCTTGACGTCGGGGTCGCCTCAGCTGCCTTCCGACACAATGTCCGGCACAACCAGCTGAAGGTCTCCCTGGCGAAGAAGCCACCTCTGGACTTCCCCGACCTTCTCAACCGAGTCGAGAAGTACATACGAGCTGAAGAAGCTCTGAACCTAGAGGGCAGCAAAGAAGTCATAGGGAAGGGCAAGCGCAGGGTCGATGAGGCCGAACCTGCCAAGAAAACAGCAAAGGAAGGGGTCGGCGCGAAGAGGGCACCTCCAGTCCCTCGCTTCGAAAGGTACACTCCCTTGACACATAACGTGTCCGCTATCCTCTTAGAAATCGAAGACCAAGGCCTTGTCCAACTACCTCCCCGACCAAATAACAACAAGAAGCGAGATCAGCGCTTCTACTACCGGTTCCACAGAGATCATGGGCACGAAACCGACCAATGTCGGGCCTTGAAAGACGAGATTGAGGCTCTCATCTCACGAGGGTACCTCTGAGAATTCACCAGAGAAGGCCCACGGGATCGGCGGGATACGAGGAACCGGAGGCCTTCGCCTCCGACCCCCATCCCGAACCGCATCCAGGATCGGGATCGCTCTCCCGAAGGAGCCGCGGATACGCCATTCATCTTGCACTGTGTCCACGGGGGGCCAATGGGGGAGAGTCAAATACTTCCCGAAAAGCCTTCATCCGATAGGTGAATGCTGTCCAAGACAACCCCTCGCCCAGGTTGCAAGCGGTGCCTGTCTCCTTCTCCGGAGAGGACCTCGAAGGCGTTCGCCTCCCTCATTGCGACGCCCTCGTCATTGGCCTCCACATGGCTAATTATGAGGTTCGCCGAATTCTCGTCGACAACGGCAGCTCGGTAAATATTCTCTTCCTCGAAGCCTTCGAAAATCTCAAGCTGCCCAGAGGCAAACTCAGGCCAGCCGGATACACCTTGCATGGGTTCTCCGGCGTCCCTGTCGTAATAGAAGGGATTGTTACTCTCGACGTTACCGCAGGATCGGCTCCTGTCAAGAGGACCGAGTCCATGGACTTCATGGTGGTAAACGTCAAGGCAGCTTACAACGCCATACTCGGCCGACCTGGACTGTGCTCCCTTCAAGCGGTACCTTCGGCTTACCATCTGAAACTTAAATTTCCCACCCCGCAAGGGGTCGGCATCATCCGAGGTAGCCAAGAAGTAGCGCGGTCATGCTACATGACCGCCGTCGTAGGGGGTGTGTTCCCCCTCGACGCCGTTGAGCTCGAACCCGAGAGGGACGGCCCCGCTCCCGAGCCTGTTGACGAATTGGAGGAGGTCCCGTTCGGCGCCGAGGATGAATCAAAATGGTTCCGGGTGAGCCGTTCGCTCCCCGAGGACTTGAAGCCAGGCATAATCGCCTGCATCCGCCGCAACGTTGATCTCTTCGCCTGGAAGCCCTCCGACATGCCCGGGATCTCCGAAGACTTTATCATGCATCGGCTGAGCGTCATCCCGGACTCTAAGTCGGTCGTCCAAAAGAGGCGCAAAGTCGCCCCGGAGAGGCAGCAAATTGTGAAGACAGAGGTCGACAAACTCTTGTCTGCTCGATTTATTTAGGAAGTCAGCTACCCCGAGTGGTTGGCTAATGTCGTCATGGTGAAGAAGGCAACCGGGGGCTGGCGGATCTGTATCGACTTCACGGATCTAAATAAGGCATGTCCGAAAGATCCTTTTTCCCTCCCCCGCATCGACGCTTTAATCGATGCAACCTCGGGACATGAGCTACTGTCCTTCATGGACGCATTCTCGGGGTACAATCAGATCCGGATGTTTCCACCGGACATCTCCAAGACCTCGTTCGTCACCGACCAGGGTCTTTTCTGCTACCGCGTTATGCCCTTCGGGCTAAAAAATGCCGGAGCCACATACCAACTGCTCGTCAACAGAATCTTCAAAGATCTGATCGGCCGCAACGTGGAAGTCTATGTCGACGACATGCTCGTCAAGAGCCGGGCCAGGCCGGACCAAGTCGCCGACCTCGAGGAAGCCTTCGGAGTCCTCCGGCGTCACAACATGAGGCTCAACCCGGCTAAGTGCGCCTTCGGCGTCTCCACTGGGAAATTCCTGGGGTTCATCGTCAGCCAGCGCGGCATCGAGGCGAACCCCGAGAAAATCCAAGCTATTATCGACATGGCCCCTCCCCAGAATGTCAAGGAGGTTCAGAGGCTTATAGGCCGGTTGGCGGCAATCGGCCGTTTCCTCTCCAAGTCAGGGGAGAAATCTCTCCCCTTCTTCAAGGCCCTACGCGGAAAAAGGGGCTTCGAGTGGGGTACCCATCAACAAGAAGCCTTCGAACAGCTGAAGCAGTACCTCGCCAACCCTCCTCTCCTCAGCAAGCCCGAGCCGGGCGAACCACTATGGCTCTACCTGTACGCCTCGGATAGCGCCCTCAGTGCCGTCCTCATCCGAGAAGAAGATGGAGTTCAGAGACCATTGTATTATGTGAGCAAAGTCCTACTCTCCGCCGAGACGAGGTACGCAAAGATAGAAAAGGTGGCCTATGCTTTGGTCATGGCAGCCCGGAAGCTTTGTCCTTATTTCCAGGCCCACTCCGTCCAAGTACTGACCGACCAGCCACTGAAGACTGTCCTCCACAAGCCCGAAAACTCCGGCCGCTTAGTCAAGTGGTCAATTGAGCTGAGTCAGTTCGACATCAGCTATCAGCCGAGGACGGCCATCAAAGGGCAGGCCCTCGCCGAGTTCATAACTGAGTGCACCGTTTCCGAACAGCCCAACATCGAGGGCTCGGATCCGACCTGGGAGGTCTTTGTCGACGGATCATCCTGCAAAACGGGGAGTGGGGCTGGCATCATCCTTCGTGGCCCCGACCAATTCCTACTTCAATACTCCCTCCGCCTCAACTTTCCGGCCTCCAACAACAAGGCGGAATACGAGGCCATGATCGCCGGGTTGACCCTAGCACACCGAGCCGGAGCCGAGCAAATCCGGGCCTTCAGCGATTCTCAGCTCGTGGTCAATCAGATCACCGGAGAATACGAAGCCCACGATGATTGCATGGTGAGGTATTTGGCAGTGGTCCGACGTCTCCTAGCGTCCTTCTGCCACTCCACAGTCATTCGAGTCCCTAGGGAGCAGAACGCTCAAGCAGACGCGTTGTCAAAACTCGCCTCTTCCTCCTTCGAGGGTCTCAACCAAACGGTACCCATCGAAATCCTATTGAAGCCGAGTATCAACGATCAAGACCAGGAGGCAATGTGTGTTCAAGACGGTGCCAGTCCAGATGACTGGACCACTCCCATCCGGAAATTCTTAGTCAATGCCGAGCTTCCTGAAGACCGGGCCGAAGCTAGACGAGTCAAGGTCCGAGCTGAAAGGTCCGTCATGATTAATGACATCCTCTTCAAATGCTCATACACCTTGGCCGACGGCAAGCCGTACCTCTGCTGTCTCACCAGCAACGAGGCCAGCTACGCGCTGAAAGATCTTCATAAGGGGTTTGGCGGATGCCACATGGGAAGCAGGACGCTCGCTCGGAAGACCCTGAATCAGGGGTACTATTGGCCGACCATGCTCCAAGACTCGCAAGACCTAGTCAAGAGGTGCGGCCCATGCCAAAGGTTCTCCCCTATCAAGAGGCTTCCTCAAGCCAATCTCCGGTCCCTGGCTAGTCCTACGCCATTCGCCATGTGGGGCATGGACCTTGTGGGCCCCTTCCCCGTAGCGGTAGGGCAAAAGAAATTCTTGATAGTCGCCATCGAGTACTTCACCAAGTGGCTCAAAGCCGAGCCTCTGTCCAGCATCACCGAGCGCCAAGTACAACAATTCTTTTGGAAGAACATCATTTGCCGGTTCGGAATCCCTCGGGTCCTCGTCACGGACAACGGAACCCAATTCCAAGGTCAGAACTTCCAAACTTTCTGCGCAGACATCGGCATCCAGTAGCGTTTCTCCGCTATTTGCCACCCTCAGTCCAACGGCCAAGCGGAGAACGCGAACAGGCAAATCCTCGACGGCCTCAAAAAGCGCCTCGACAGTTCCCCCAAAGGGCTGTGGGTCGAAGAACTGCCTAGCGTGCTATGGGCGCACTGAACCACCAAGAGGATCCCCACGGGAGAGATGCCGTTCAGCTTGACCTATGGGACGGAGGCAGTTATCCCCGTCGAGGTCGGCCTGCCTTCTCCCCGGATCATAGCCGTCGATGAAGCTGACAATTCGTCTGGCCTGAGGGCCAACCTGGACCTCGTCGCCGAGGTCAGAGAGAAGTCTTCAATCCGAAGAAGCATCTACCAACAACGGATCGAGAAGTTTTACAACAAGAAGGTCCGCCCCACAAACATCAAGGCGGGGGACCTCGTGTTACGAAAACTGTCCGTCTCCGACCCAACCAAGAAGAGGAAATTGGCTCCCAACTGGGAAGGCCCATACCGTGTAGTCGAGGCTGTACGCCCTGGTACGTACCGACTGGAAGATATGGACGGCCGGCTGATCAGCCGACCCTGGAACGCCGAGCACCTAATGAAGTTCCTGGAAGAGCGAACATAGGTTCTAGCTTGGCTAATGTAAATAATATTTTTTGTAAGCTTTCATGTGTAAAGGGCCGTTTTAGCAACCCTCCCTATCATATATGAAAGAAATCTCTTTTTGTCAAACTCCAAATGCCTCGGCAGCCCCGACCTAACACCGGACAATGGGATCGGCACCCGAGTCCCCACTTCAGTATCGTCCCCAACGTCTCGGTAGGTCCGACTCGGCTTCAGGCCAGGGAGTCTTCCTAATGCCCCGCGCCGATCCCTCACGGATCGACGGGGCCGAACCTCACCTCCGCCATCATTCACTGCACTATTGACCAGAGCAAAGAATGAAAAGAATTCTTTATTCATACTCCCTTATTAGTTCTGAAAAAAAACAAATAAAGACCGTTACAGGACCACTCCACTCGTCTCAAACTGAAGGAAGCCGCCATCTTAGGGCCCCTCGGGTCCGACGAATGGCGGGACCACTCCGACCGAACGACTAGGAGCCCTCTCCTCGTCATGATGGTCCTTAGGCTCAGCCACGGTCGACACACCAGCCACGGAGCTTTGGGCATCAACTGGTCGCACACGCTCCAGCAGCCGCAACGCAGAGGGAACCCCCTCCGCTCGCCGACCTCCCGAGGAGGATGCCGAGACACCCAACATCGTCTTGTAACGGTGTATCTCCATCTCCTTCTCCACAATGACATCACGAAGTAGCCTCTCAAAGGAGGGCCTCTGCACCGATGCACTCGACATGGTATATCCAAGACCGACACTCCCGAGGTCCCGATCCACCATCGCCCTCCTCAGTCGGCTCGCCTCCTCACTTAGGGCTTCAGACTTGTTCCAATAATAGTTAAAGGCCGCATCATTGTCACGAGCCCCCTTTCGGTAGCGAACCAACGTGACCTCCAGGACCTCAACCTTGCTCCGGAGCCACGCCACGTCGGAACGATAGGGGTCCACCTCGGGAAGGGGAGCCGTAACCTACAAGAGAACCAGCCCACTCAAAACACATAAGCAAGGAGGTTCGGACATATCCGAGGTCAAAATACTTGGCCAGTCAAAAATCCTCTTTTATAAATGGAATTGCTTCATACAAAAAATGTAGTGGCCAGTCCGTGGTAGGCAAATACAATTGAGAGATGGAAAAAGAAAGACAAAACTATACAACTTATTTTTCCACCTCAACATCGGCCGGGTTCACGGGGAGGTCGGCAGCCGGGTCATCAACGGGCCCTTCTTCATTAGGGGTCTTCGGTGTCCCCTCGATCTCCATGTCGTAGTCGAAGTTGGACAGGTCGATGGTTGGGTAGAAGTGCCTCACATGACTGAGGGCCTTCGCATAGCACTCGTCCTGGGCTTTGATCACCAGGTTCTGACCCACCTCCGTCAACTCCTCCTTCTCCTTGGCGAACTTCTTCTTCAGAGCCGCCATCTTCTTCCCCCATTCCGCCTCCTTGGCGTCGAACTCGGTCTTCATTTTTTGCTCCCTCTGATGCGAGCCTTCGAGCTCTATCCTCATCTCCTTCATCTCCTGCTCGGCCTTGTCAGCCCGGCATCGCTCCCGCTCCAAGGCCGCCTCATAAAGGCCTCTCACGTGGGTCCCCTGCACGGTCGTCTGTAGTAACCAAGCACTACTAAGAAAACCTCCTTTACGAAGTGATCAAAAGGCAAGCGGGGTCGGCAGACTTACCAGCACATTAGCCTGCGCGAGGCGCGTGTACGCATCCTCCAGGGTCTCGGCGTTCATCTCCGCACGGTCCCGGGGGGTTGCCAGCTTATCCGCCACCTCGACGGCCTGGCGCCCTCGGGTTAAGCAGTCACCCTCACAGATCGACCAACTCGGCACCCACGGTCGCCGCAACCTCTCTTCTACCTCTGACCCCACCAGGGGACCCTTCCCCTTATCAAGATAAACTACCTTGCCCTGGTCCGAGCTCTTCCGAGCAACCACCACCTTGCCTGTCTTCGAGCGCGTCCTCTTTGCCGGAGGCTCGTCTGGGACCTCGGAGACCACCTGGGACGACCCCCTCGTCTTCGTCGCGTCCCCCTTCGTCTCGACCTTCTGCTTCTTCATGGCGAGCCTCTTTGCCTTGATCGATTCGGGATCCATACCTACAAAAAGATCCATTAAGAACAATGAGCGCAAAAGAACAATAAGACCGAGAGAAAAGGAACAACTACATACAAAGCACGGCCGGGCTTAGTCCGACGCTCGCCAGGTGACCCTTCGTCACCTTCGGCCAACTGATACTGTGCAACAGACGGAGGCGCTCAACAAACCTCCACTCCTCGGCCGTCAGGTCCCTCGGCCTCGGCGCTTTGAAGCTCGGCTTATAATGGTTCCATCGAGTAGGGATGTCCCAAGGCTCCTAACTCCGGATCACCAAATATTTTTTCTTCCACTCCTTGATAGAGTCCAGGTGACCGTGGACGACCTTCCACTTACTCCGAGGCGAGATATAATAAACACCCTCCGACTCCCCCGACGAGCTGATCCCCAGCATCGCCCGGAACACGCCCAACCGAAGGGGCACCTTCTGCTCCTCGCACAACAGCACGAAGCAGATGATCTGCTTCCGGGAGTTCGGCCCATACTGCATCGGCACCAGGGACGCCCAATTCAACACCTCCCGAACGAATGGATGGACCAACAGCCTCAGTCCAGAGATGAAGGCGTCCACTGGGAAGACGCAGTACCAAGCAGGCAGGGGGTCGGTCGGGCGCAGGGTAGAGTTCGGCAACATGAGCTCGTAGCCGGACCCTATGTGGTACGCCAACTGCAAAGCCTCCAAGTCACCAGCCTCCAAGACGGTCGGAAGCGTGTCCATCTTCACCCTCATCCGGCTCGGGGAAGACGGCTGGACCCCAAAAAGCTCCTTATCGGAAAGGTCGTCGGGGTACCGACGGAACGGCTTCGGTTGTACGGGCGACCCTGTCATTAAGTTGCGGTGAACGGGCGCCTGGCTCGAGCCACCGGTCCTCGACCCCTTCTTCTTCGGAACCCTCTTCTTCTTGGCTCTTTCCGGCGAGGGGGTAGATAATCGCCCCAGACCGGTCGGCGTGGAGCTCGAACCCACACCCTGACCTGTGGATCTCCCCCCCGCACCTCCTATCTGAGCCCCTTCGGCTTCACCCTCTTCTGGGCCACCCTCCTCTTCGGAAGTCGACTATAGAATCTGGACTTCATCCGAACTGTCGCCTGCCTCCTCAGATTCGCTACTCTCCACCACGAAAGGTTTCCGGGAGCGTAACGGCCTCACATTGTACACCGGCTCCTCCTTGCATACTGGCTCCTCCCACGAAGTCGAATCGGAAGGCTTCGCATCATGTGCCGACTCCTCCTCGAACACTGGCTCCTCCCACGAAGTTGATTTTGAGGCAGCCTTCCCCCCTCGACGTCGACGCCGACGAGCCAGACTGAGCCCTAGACATCTGTGCCTAACAAAAGAAACTTACAAACTAACCTTTAGGTTGCCTCGAACTGATGAGCCGGTGCTGCTAAACAGTCAAGCCGAGCGCTGAAGTGTTTGATTTCTTTTTAAGAAGACAGCAGGAGGGAAATAAACAGAATAGGGAAGAGGGGGGATATTTATAGAGGGAAAGGTGACGCCTCGATTTTCGCGTTACTGTTCCTCGAATAGCGCGCGTCTGCAACCAATAGAATTGCGCCACGTCATCCTCGAAACAGGCGCCGCTGACGTCACCTAGCGCCGGTTGGAGACCACACAGGGGTCGGTTCGGATGAAGTGTTCGGCGGAGAAAAAATTTTGCTTAAAGATTTAAGGCGCCATCCTTAGACAGACGCCCCGGGCTCCAGGGCTTGGTCGGCTCCCCTCTCACCCGCGAGCAGCTCGGGGCTTACGGCCTCGGCAGCCGAAACCCCGAACTGTTCGAGGGTGGGAGAAAAGCCACCATCGCCTGGAACCCTATCGGAAAGCAGATCGGCCCACCTCCAATCTCTAACTCCTTTGGGCTGACAGACCATCAGAAACCGTCAGCACCAGAAGGAAGACAGAGATCGGAGATGACCCATCTATCCGAGGCTCCTCAGCCCCAGGTTCGGAATTCGGTTGATACCCCTCCCGTCTGGATCTTTCTCGGGCAAACAGCCGTGTCAGGGCCGTTCGACCCGAAAAAGGATCCAGATGGCAAAGCCACCACCAGTCTGAGGTTCCCAGGATTAAAACCTTTTAGCACCTTGTCCCCCGAGCCCGGACTACGGCCGCCATCTCTTCTGCCTTGTTCTCCCCCAACCCTGATACTCACATCGAGGCCGTCAGGAACAGGAGAAGAACAAGGCAATAGAGTGACCACCCGTCCAACGCTCTCAGGATCAAAATTTTGCAAGAGACAGACGTCCGCCAAAGCGGACACCTCTGATGGCCGATGGACCACCCTTGCTGTGATCAAACCCGCTGTGGGAGAGGGGTATTTATAACCTCTCCTATAGACCGGCCATTATGACATCGGGAAAGCCAAACGATGGAAGCCTAAGCGCCATGCATTTATTAGGCGGCGCCATTAATGCCCCTAGGAAATTGGAACATTACACAGATCCCGGAGCGCCTTCAATGCTCCGCGAAGACAGCGGGCCACCCCGCTCAAACCTTCTAAGGCATCACGATTCGCCATCACCCTTGCCAATCCCTAATCCCTCACCAGCTCGAGGTTCAGTCTAGCACCAGGGTAGTCTTCTCAGGAAGGCACCACGGTTTGCCATCACCTTTGCTGACCCCTAATCCCTCGCCAGCTCGAGATTCGGTCTAGCACCAGGGTAGTCTTCTCAGGAAGGCTCAACGGTTCGCCATCACCCTTGCCGACCCATAATCCCTCGCCAGCTCGAGGTTCGGTCTAGCACCAGGGTAGTCTTCTCAGGAAGGCACCACGGTTCGCCATCACCTTTGCCGACCCCTAATCCCTCGCCAGCTCGAGGTTCGGTCTAGCACCAGGGTAGTCTTCTCAGGAAGGCTCAACGGCTCGCCATCACCCTTGCCGACCCAGAATCCCTCGCCAGCTCGAGATTCGGTCTAGCATCAGGGTAGTCTTCTCAGGAAGGCACCACGGTTCGCCATCACCTTTGCCGACCCCTAATCCCTCGCCAGCTCGAGATTCGGTCTAGCACCAGGGTAGTCTTCTCAGGAAGGCTCAACGGCTCGCCATCACCCTTGCCGACCCATAATCCCTCGCCAGCTCGAGGTTCGGTCTAGCACCAGGGTAGTCTTCTCAGGAAGGCACCACGGTTCGCCATCACCTTTGCCGACCCCTAATCCCTCGCCAGCTCGAGGTTCAGTCTAGCACCAGGGTAGTCTTCTCAGGAAGGCTCAACGGCTCGCCATCACCCTTGCCGACCCATAATCCCTCGCCAGCTCGAGGTTCGGTCTAGCATCAGGGTAGTCTTCTCAGGAAGGCACCACGGTTCGCCATCACCCTTGCCAACCCATAATCCCTCGCCAACTCGAGGTTCGGTCTAGCACCAGGGTAGTCTTCTCAGAAAGGCTCAACGGCTCGCCATCACCCTGGCCGACCCCTAATCCCTCGCCAGCTCGAGGTTCAGTCTAGCACCAGGGTAGTCTTCTCAGGAAGGCTCAACGGCTCGCCATCACCCTTGCCGACCCATAATCCCTCGCCAGCTCGAGGATCGGTCTAGCATCAGGGTAGTCTTCTCAGGAAGGCACCACGGTTCGCCATCACCCTTGCCGACCCATAATCCCTCGCCAGCTCGAGGTTCGGTCTAGCACTAGGGTAGTCTTCTCAGGAAGGCTCAACGGCTCGCCATCACCCTTGCCGACCCATAATCCCTTGCCAGCTCGAGATTCGGTCTAACACCGGGGTAGTCTTCTCAGGAAGGCTCAACGGCTCGCCATCACCCTTGCCGACCCATAATCCCTCGCCAGCTCGAGGTTCGGTGTGGCACCTGGGTAGCCTTCTCATGAAGGTCCAACGATTCGCCATCCCATTTCCACGACCATAAACACTCCTCCACGGCTAACTCCCGCATCCCCGCAGGAGTGGGGGGCTTGTGTGGTAGGGTAAAAATGGCCTGGGACCCAGCCAAGGCCCAGGATGGCTCACTCGAAAAGGAAAATAAAAATCAATCCGGCTCAGCCCCGGACCACTACAGCCTCGGCACCGAGCCGCAAGTTCATCCCCACAGAACTGGTCTCCTCGTATCCGACGAGCCTCGATGGCCCTCGGCCTCCGATCCGCGACAGCCCCACGGGCCGTCCGCCCAGCCTGGTAAAGAATGAAGATGACCTGGCACAACCTAGGCCATCCGATTCTCCCAGAGGCACAGGAGCCCCATGATCAGCCATGTTAGCTCCAAATACCACCTAGGGCTTTGCCACGTCAGCCCTATACCACTCTTGGCACTGCCACATCCGCCCTAAACCCCCTGGGCCTCCTGCCACGTCAGGCCCATGGGCTTTCGGGTTCAGACCCGGCCCCCAAGCGGATCCAAACCCGGTTGGGATTCCCTATAAATACCAGACCCTCACCCACCTTTTCAGGTAATCAATCTTTGCCACCTAAATTTTCCTAGTTACTGCTACTCTTTCACAGAGACTGACTAGATCGTCGGAGGGTCCGCCACCGGGATAAACCCCGGTGTTTCAGGACTGTCTGCAGGTACTCGAGGCGAGGCCGTCCGAGCCGATCCTCAAGCGCCGAAGCGAGCCTCTCGCTCACCGTCCGGTACCGTACTCTTCCCTCATTACAAATTGAGTCCGAACTCACACCTGGTGCATCCACACTGCGACCAAAAACAAACCGCATCAATATTCTTATTAGAAATCAATCTCAACCCTTTTGCTTCCATAATTATTTTCGTTGGAGAGGATCTAATCACATTTTGTGTATCTTGGATTGGAGTCGCATACAGGGGCGGCCCCACCCTTGAGGCGGGTGAGGCAACCGCCTCAGACCCCCGGAGTTTTTGCAATTTTAGAGTATCTGTAGTCGTCGATAGCCAAATTTTGGATTTCGGCTGTAGTCGTTTAAAGCCAAAATTTACTTTTCAATTTTAAAAATGGACGGACGATAGAAGATTCCTCATTGTAAAAAATAAAATAAAAATAAAAATAAAAAATAAAAAAATGGCACTGACGGAAAATCATTTCCCGTCCAAGAATTTTTTTCATTAATTAACTCATAAATTAATCCTAATTAACTATTAATATAATCATAATTAACTATTAACTATTAATATAATCCTGATTACTACCTAATATATTCCCATACACACATATATATAGGCCTATTCCATAAAATAAAAAACACAAAAATGTTTGGACGGGAGATCCCTTCTGAGCCCAAAATGATTTTTTAATATTAAAATTGACGGACGGGGAATAATCCATGGTCCGATCATTTTTTTTTTTGTTTTTTTTAATTATATTTTTTAATGGCACGGACGGGAAATTATTTTCCGTCTGACCATATTTAATTATAAAAAAACCAAAATTTAAAGGGACAGGGAATAATCCCTCGTCTGATGGGAGAAAAAATTCGGGACGGTGTATTATTTCTCATCCGATAGGGTTTAATATAAAAAAAATCTCTCCGACGAAAGATAATTTTTCGTCTGATCAAACAGACGATAAATCATCTTTCGTTAGCTATATTTTGGCAATTGCCATTTCGTCTCCCAAATATAGCCAACCACTGTTCAATCGAAACCCAAATTTTGGGTAATGGCCAACGACTGTAGCGCTACTTTTTTCAAATTTTTCAAATTTTGGGTAAATGGCCAACGACTACAAATGCTCTTAGGGCCCCCAAAATTGTAATTCGCTTATAAATATAGGCACGTATTTTGCACGTAAAAAAACTGTTATTAGGGACCCCAAAAATAATTATTTGAGCCTTTAAAATATTTTTTAAAAAATAATTTGGGTTTAGACTTGAAGACTTAAATTGAATTTGAGACTTTAAATTCGAGTGATTTAAAACAAATCCACATTTAAATCAATATAAACTCTAACCCAAAATCAGCATTCAATTTTAAACCCGGAATCCTTAAACTTGTTATTCAATGCTATAAATTTTGCATATTTTGCTTTGAACAATGTACAAATTTTTTGTATACATAATAATAATAATAATAATAATAATAATTATTATTATTATTATTATTATTATTATTATGTATGGGGAGCCCCATTTCGGAAGTTCGCCTCAGAGGCCTCGGTAACTAAGGGCGGCCCTGGTCGCATATCTACCTTGTATCTAATTCTGTCTCCCTTCAGATTTGGAACTCTACAACTCATGCAACCGACCTACCAAAGGTATTACCATACTTTTAAAACACAATGCAATAAAATAAGGAAATAGCTCTTTCATGTTCGTTCACAAAATTTTTTTTCCTGACCACCATATCCCCCCTATTATTTGTGGGCAGTGGGCATCATATTGCTTAAGTATTGCCATCATTAATTAATTGTAAAAATTGCTAATAACATAATATCAAAATTGAAATTGAAATTGAAATTGACTCCGTCAATTTGGGGCCCACCCGTAAACGATAACTAAACGACAATATCAATTATAAATCAATCCAGAAAAGGAAGAACAAAACGGACCCACATTCCAGCTGGGATCCACGCTTCTTTCTTTAATCTTTCGTCCTTATTTCCATTTTTCAATTTCTAATTTGGAGAAGGAAGAACAACACAAACCATGCACGTTACATTTCCAATTTTCAACACCTAAAAAAAAAATTAAAATAAAAAACAAACTAAATCGCAATAACAGAACACCACCCAAATCCGAAATGTCGCGAATCTCAAAGCCAATTTCGGATATCATCTACGCCCCAGGCGCGGCAACATCCTTGGCTCCTCTCGGAAACCCGGCGTGATCCCTGACCTCCCTGGCCGTCTCCGCTAACCTGCGCCTGGCATAATCCACTCCACCTGACCCCACCGGCCGCCTCCCTTTCCAGTAACGGTACATCCACGTGGCGGCCACCGCGACGGCCGCTACTCCCGCGACCCCGGCGGCGGTAGCGAGCGCGGCTGCTGCTGCGGGGAGCCAGAGGGGGGAGGTGAGGAGGATGACGGGAAAGAAGATGACGAGGGCCGTGACGGCGGCGGCGAAGGTGAGGCCGGTGAGGAGGAGGAGGATAAAGGCAGAGACGAGGAGGGTGAGGAAGCCGACAATCTGGGCGGAGGTAGGGGTGCTGATGTGGAGGCGGCGGAGGAGGGGACGGTGATCTCGATCTGCCATGGTTGGTTTGTGAGTCTTGTGAGAGATTTGATTTGAGATGGATTTTGGTTTTGGAAATGAGGAGGGAAGGATGTTGTTGCTTATTATAAAGGGCAGGGGGGGGGGAGCGGCACGTGCGGAGGTGGATTGGCGTGAACTGTTTTGCTGTCATTGGCCACTATTTGAAAATATTTACGATAAAGAGCTAGTTTCGAAACTATTAGCGCTGGTATGCTACTTTTATAGTAACCGCTAATTCTCATTAGAGTCTTATTTATTTTGAAAATTATTAATGAAAATAGCGGTTTGTGTTTTAAAAAAATTTGAATTTTTTTATTTGTTGTCGCTATTCTCATTAGCGACCTTAGTATATATAAATTTGCTGATAGGATTTGTGACCTCAAATGAATGTATTGAGACACTTGATAATATTTAGAGAGATTTTGCTTTCTTGGAAAAAATAATTTAATACTGAGGTCGCTATTGGGAATATTGATTTTAGTATACTTCGGTCGTTATTGACAATAGCGACCTCAATAGGAAACACAATCTCCTTATTCTCTGTAAAATTTAAAAAATAGTCACACAACTATGACCTCTATTCGGAATAGCAACCTTAGTATAATAAATACCTCTATTCCGAATAGTGATCTTAGTACAACTAAGGTCGTTATTTGGAAGCGACCTCAGTTTCAAAAATAAATTGATTGTTATTTTTTCAGAGAGCAAAAAACTCTCTAGATTTTGCTAAGTGTTAGAATACAGTTCATTAAAAGTCGCTAATCCTACTAGTAATCTCATATATACTAAAATCGCTAGTGGGAATAACGACAGCAAACAAAAAATTTCAAATATTTTAAAACAGAGGTCGCTATTCTATTTAGCGACTTTCAAAATAAAGATGTCGCTAATAAAAATAGCGGTCACTTTTGACGTGGCACAAAGTAGCTCACGAACGCTAATAGTTTTGAAACTAGCTCATAATTGCAAATATTTTCAAAAAAACAAAAAAGAGGCAATTTGCGGCCAAAAACTCGATTGGCATGGGGGGTCACGTGGCATGGTTGGGGATCTAGAAGGTGGTGACTGGTGATGTATGTAAGGAATACTGTATGGCAATATGTATAGGGTATTTAGTTTTAGTTTTTACTCAAGGAAAACAACCAAAAAATATTGTAGAGTATTTAGCCGGAAGAAAGTAGATCAATCATTGTGGATGCTTAAAAAATGAGAATCCAAATTTTAGTATATAGGGTTCTTGGAAATGGTTTCAGTTAGTTATTGCGTTATGTATGGATTTCTTAACCAGGTACAAGCCTGTAGCTATATATACTAGTATAATAGTATAATGTACGTGCGATGCATATATAAAAAAAAATAAAGTCATCAAATTAAATGAATATATATTGAATAAGAAAAAAAATAATTTATATTTGAATGTTTTGACTTGGGCTACACGTGCCGGTGCATATTTATATTTGTTGAATATAGTTTAAACGTGTATTATACGTCTTTATATAGTTACAAAATTAGGGTTTGTTTGTTACAAACTCTAACTCTCCCATTAAAATAGTAGAGATGTATATTTTTTGATAAAAGTAGCTATATATGTTAATATATGTTAGATCAGGAAATAAATTATCCTCAATGATTCTTTTATTTGTACATGATAAATTATTTGAATTTGAATATATTTTCTTGATTTTCTCTTCATATTTTGTACAGATACTAGATTTGCCCGTGGGCGTCTTCGAAATGATACAGCATATAAAAGTCTTGTAAACAGTAAATAATAATTATGTAGCTCAAGTATGAATAGTAAAACAATAATTAGTTGTGAATAGAAGTCCATGTTTCCATTAGTATATGTTAAAAAATAATTATAAACGGGGGTGTAAAATCCAACTTCTTAGAACTTTGAGTGTGGAAAATAATGAAATTTAAGTGTTGATGAGATATTTGCTATTTTCAATGTAACATGAATAATAAAAAAAATACATAAAAAATCCGAAAATTTACAAATCTTATAAATTTATGAATAAATAGAGAGAGAAAGAGAGAGAAAAATAAATAAATAAATAAAGGAGTTGTTTTGGGGGATTTGAATTTGAGTTTTGGGGGGAACTTCTGAGCGAGAAAATATATTTTGTAAGGTTAGATTTGGACCATTGATTTCAACCCTATTGAATGAGAGCCACTTGATAGTTTTCTTTGTGTTTTATTATATAGATATAATTGTAAATACTTTATGTGATATGGGATAAATGAAGTGGCACAATCAGGACCATCTGATCTCCTCTGGACCCTCCCATTGTGATCATCAGGTCAGCTATAGTCCAATGGGCCCAGCCAGCTCCGACCCATGAGTAAACGGGTCCAACCCGGCCCATTAGAGCTCCAGACCCGTTTACCCCTACCTATAAATACTCAACCCCCTCCTCACTTTGGCAAGTAATCAAACTTTCCCCACCTAAACTCTAGCTGTCCAGTCTCTTTTCCAGTGACTGACTAGATCGTCGGAAGGCCTGTCACCGGAACTTCTCCCGGTGTTTCTAAGCAGTGTGCAGGTGCAGAAAACCCGAGCGGAGCCACTACATCTGAGCTGAGCTACCGGATCCGAGCCGAGCCACTCGCCTCTACCTTCCCGCTCTTACCTCCGAGCCGGCTCCCGCTACCCGAGATCGAACCAGGGCCAGTACCGCATAAGGAGTTCCACTATACAAATTACAAGAACTCACACTTGTTGCCTCCACACCCCAAAAACAAACATCATCACTTTATATTATTTTCTAGGATATTTTTTTCATAAAGGGCACTCATAATTCTTTAAATTCTAAATAAGACAATCATAATTCAATTTTTTATATATACAACACACAATGTTGTGTTCGCTAAAAAAAAAAAAACACTTCATAAGGTTTGTTAATTTAGCCCTAGTTTAAAATAAATCACAATTTCAAATAAGCATAGCCTAACTATATCTCACATTAACTCAACCCAAAGATATGAAATGAGGACTTTGAGACAAATTTAGGTTTTTATTATGGAGTAACAAGTTGAAGAAACACTAAAGTAATGGAAATGTGGATCAGTTTTGTTAAAGAAGAAGAGGGATGGGGGTTCTAGAGAAAATGATAGTATTTATCAGTCGTTTGATAGATTGAAAAAAAAAGACGAAGTTTCTCAGTCGTTGGATATAAAAGACATTTGATTAATTGAGGGGGAATGACACTTCCCTTCAGTTAGAGTTAACAAAATATTCATTATGTTTTAATACCAGATAACTCAACTGTTGTTTTTGAAGTGAATCCAACATTATGGATGTTATATATAGAAATAGTGAATTATGAGCATAATGATGACATCAATTCGAGACGATTTTGGCGCTTCTATCAGCACATGCATCGTCTAGGATGGCTCTTCCAGTAGCATAGTTATCTTTATTTCAGCAATTTTTATTTATTTTTTGACATTTTAGCCATATGTAGCAGTTTTGCAATTTGCACCCTTTATTTTCTGCATTAGAATATTTTGGAGATTTATATTGAGCCTATATATAAGCCTTGAGAATAATGAGAACGTATACTATTATTGATTTTAAAAAAAATTACTGTGTTGAGTTATTGCTCTGCATTCTTTTCTTATGTGTGTGATACCATAAGAAATTATTAGGGTTTGTGAGAAATCCTAGATCTCACCTTCATCACAACGACCGCCACCCTTCCTTCTCTTCTTCTTCTTGAGTGAATCCCGACTGATCCTTCCCCTCACCTCTCGACGTCAACCCTCCACTCCACCTCCCTCTTCTTCCCCTCCCCTTCAATCCTGAACCCCAATCCCCCTCTTCACACCCGAAACCCTAATTCCCCCAAACCCACTTCAAATTGAAACCCTAATCCCCCCAAATCCACTTCAAATTGAAATCCTAATTCCCCTTTGCTAAATGATCCTCTAACCCACCATTGACGACTCAAATCCGATGGTCGGCCGCTGCCTCTACCACCACCCAACTCCGACGTCCCCCATGCCGTCGACACCCTGGCACAGCGACCATCAACCGCCACCACCAATCGGCAACCCCTTGCTATTCGCTGCATCAACTCCATGACCCGACCACCGAAGCTTCGTTAGTTTTGTTGTCGGCAACCACTCAAAGACCCTGTCTTCACCTTCTACTCTTTCCTCACACCCCGGCAACTGCTTTCATTTTCTCCATTATTTGTGTGATATTGCTTTATCATCTCTAGAGTATAATCTAAATTTACTGTCGTCCACAAATATTGAGTGTGTATTTCTACTTACTAATTAGAGTACGAATCATTATTGTATCTCTTACATGCTAAGAACGCCTAGGTATAATTATTAATTGTTAGGAGTGAATTTTTAATAGGCTTGTTAAACTTATCTCATATCTTGAAAATCCATCATTTCAATTAATAGTTTTAATTTCTAATTTAATCTACATTACTTGTTGGTAAACTTGATATTTTGATATTGTTGAAAAATTCCCTACTTATGATTAAGCTTACATTATTTTGGTATCAGAGCAAACGTTTTTTAAAAATCTTAGTTCTTGCATCATTTAGCCACAATTTCTGCTTTCATTTGGGAACCATTTGCATTCATCACTTTTAGGTCATTAAAAAAAATCATTTAGGTGCATTTATGTCATGTTTTCCCAAATTTGTACAGGCTCACTGCTATGGACAACACTGATGTTTTCACTACCCTCGCTTTCATTCAAGTAACTCTCGTCAATATCAATCAAAGGTCTGAGCAGGTGGAATTAAAACAAACTGTTGCCTCTGGGCTTCATCCAAATCGTCAGATCCCTCATGTAGAACCCCGTATTTTTAAAATATTATTTTTAAAGGTTTATAAATGACTAAAATGATTTTTGGAGAATTTATGAATATTTTCAGAAAAATTTATCTTTTTACACGTGCAAATACTTTCTTGAGAATTTTGAAAGTCAAGTTTTCTTCATGAAAAATCATTATTTAATATTTGGGATTTATTTAGTATTTTTCCAGATTTTTCTAAAATTAATTGGAACTATTTGCAAATTTTGAGAAAAGAAGGACCTTTTTGCAAATTTATCATTTTTAGGGACTAAAATGCAAAATGTGATTTCTGGATGTTTTGAACAGTACCAGTTGAGATTAAGGGCTATACTTCACTTTTAAATCCTAATTTAAATGAATTTTATTGAATTCCCAAGAATAGAACTATATATGTAAACTTGTATTTTGAAGGGATTATTTTGCAAAAATGGGTAAAACCCTAAACTCATTCCGGATATTTAAAAGGATTCTTGGCAGCCGTCATTTGCTGTAATATACAGAATTTTGTGATTTGTTTTGGTGAAGCAAGAAGAAGATTTGGATCTCGCAAAAAGGAAGGCTTCTTCTTTGGATCTTTTCAATTCGAAGGTGAGTGACAATGTTTTGTTTTGTTTTGTCTTGTGAATGATATGAACTTTGTTTGTGAATTGATCTATGCGAACGATTGTTTGTCGTTTGTTTGATATGTTATTTATTTGGTGTATTTTGCATGAGAACGGTGCAAAGGTTGTTGTTTGTACCATGTATGTGAAATCTAAGAATGTTGAATATATCTTGGTTTATAAATTTGTATTGCTAGAAAGCATGTTAAGATTTGAGTATGGTTATGATCGGATGGATGAACATCTGGATCTTGTGTTTACAAATCAGATCTTGGTTATGAGTTGTAAAGAAATTTAGTATTGAGAAACCATAATGGAAGAATTAGGAATTTAGAACATGAGAACTTGAGTTTTGAGGTATTGAATGTTTTGGGTCATGTATCCAATCTGAGGGTACTTTGAGATTGTGATTTTTACCTGAATACGAATTATTTTCATAAACAATAAATTTTTAGAAAAACTCCAGTTTGATTATTGTATACAGACCTAAATTATGTAAACTGTAGGCCGACAGTCGACTGGTACGATCCAGCTGCTGTGTCTTTAGTTTCTTTTGAAAATCCGTTCTGGACAGTCGACTTAGACCCTTATTCAGTCGTCTGGTATACTTAGAATTTATTTTGCAAAATTATTGCAGTTCTTTTCTGGACAGTCGACCTATGACCTCTTTAAGTCGACTTATGTACTTAGAATATTTTCTGGAGATTTATTGAAATTTGTCTCGGGTAAGTCGACTGATGGCTTCTTAAGTTGACTTATATGACTTAGTTTATTTTCTTAAGAATCAAGGATATTTGTCCCCTGGACAGTCGACTTACTACAGTGTAAGTCGACTGGTACCGATGAGTTTTCGTAAAGTTGAATGTTCTTTCGAATGGTTAGTCTTCAGATATTTTGAGATTATACTTTGTCTTCAGTTGAGCATATGAATTTGAGATATTCAGTTGAGCTATTTTGTTTAGTGGAAAGTTGGTTTAGACTTTTTGAGTTTGAGTCTCTAGAGGATGTGTGTGACCCTAGTATACCGACGTTGAGTTATTTTGTTGAGGCCTGTTGAGGCATTTTAGTTGTTCAGTTTTGAGTTAAGTCCGGTAGGGTACACTAACTCTAGGAGATTTGTTGAGTAATTAAGTAACCCAAAAATGATAAGGACAGGCACTAGTGGTGATATGATGAACGAGAACATGAGTTATGTACCTCAGTATGGCTTTCGGTGTGGGATTTAATCTCCGGAATTATCACAGTAGATTACTTGTGGTGTGGGATATATCTCCGGAATTATCACGGTAGATTACTTGTGGTGTGGGATTTATCTCCGGAATTATCACGGTAATTACTTGTGATGTGGGATTGATCTCCGGAATTATCGGAGTCGAGGCGACCACATGTGGTATTCGTGTGATGAGGTCATTGCTTTCAGTGTGGGATGATCTCCGGAATTATCACGGTAAAGTACCTGTGGTGTGGGATCTATCTCTGGAATTATCGGGGCATGGGCTAATATTCACAGTTTATCTTTATCTCGTAGTAGTCATCGTGTTAGGATTAGTTGCATAGCGGGGGATTGAACCCTATGAAGTGAATACGTTAAGGGCTTGCACCGAACCTATGTAGAGTGGGATGCATAGACTTCGACAAGTACGCATTAGAGAGTCCGCATATAGAATTTGTGTTTTCTTGACTTGGTTTTCATGCATGTGGATTTCCTGTTTTCTACACATAACACTTGGTTTAGTCTCACTTGTTGTTTACATTCCTTGCTACTTCATATTTTATGTATTTTGGATTATTACATGTTGCTTAAGGATTCATGACTAATGTTCATTTATGTTGTTTGTTGTTTTATGTCACTCACACCATTTATGGCTGACCCCTTTAGTTTTGGGGGTTAGGGATCATCTCTAACCTCATGCGTTGCAGGTTGTTGCTTAGAGTTTGGAGGTTTGGATGCTTGAGATAGTTTGAGATAAATTAATTTAATGGAGTTTGTGTAAATTTGTAAGAACAGTGTTGTAATAAGACTGTGTTGTAAATAAGAGAAAGCTATGATTGAGATGTTTTAAATTCCACTGTGCTATGTAAGAGATTGTTGTAATAAAAGTTGAAAATTTCATTGGTGTTGGTTGTGTTTAATGTTACATTGAAGTTGATGCTGGGATTGTGCCACATATTTTCTAAGATATTATATTAGAAATTCGGGGCGCTACACCTCAAGTGAAGATCGTGACGACCAACTTCAATATCATGACTCTGACGAACAATACAAAAAGAACGTCAAGGTGGACGTTCCCCACTTTGAAGGTCATATGGAACCTCAAGCTTATCTCGATTTGATCCATGCCATGGACCACTACTTCATGTGTTTTGGCATGAGTGAAGCCCTAAAGGTCAAATTTGCCACGATGAAATTGATTGAGAAAGCTCAATAACACTGGACCAATATTGAACATGCCCGCAGAGGCCGATGCCTAGCACTCATAGCCACATAGGAGGCCATGAAAGAGAAGCTCACTAGAGAAGATATGTGTAACACCCCTTAAAATAAAATGATTTATTTTGCGTTATTAAATAATATTAAATTGGTAAAGTTGACTATTTTGACGATTTTCTTGAAATTGCAATTTTTCACGTGCAACATACATGTAAAGTTAGAAAATTTTGAATTCTTAGAATAATATTGTCAATAATCAAATTTTCTCATTTATTTATGATATTTTAATTTTTCATATTTATTTAAATTAATTTGGCTATTTTATGAATTTATTAATTTTACACGTGCAAAAAACGTGCAAATATTTTTGGATATGAAAGTCAAAAATTTTAATTGAAAATTTTAATCCTTTATTTTAGATAATAATTTTTATTTTTTGGATTTCTTTGAATAAGAAAAACAGTGTTTGCATATTTTTGGAAAGAGGGGGGCTTTTATGTGAAAAGCCGATTGGATCTCAAACAAATAACAAAAATTCGTTTCTGCTGCTTTTTGGGTTGGCCATGGTCATTATTGAAGATAAAAATTTATTTAAAATATATTTAGAGTTGATTTGGTAAAGATTTAAACAAAATATGGAATATTTTGCAAAAATGAAATTTAAGTTAGACCTTTTGTAAATATTTTTCTTGGAAACTAAAAGTCAGAAAATTTATTTGTAAAATCTAATCTTTATTATTATATAATAATTTTGAATTTTCTGGATTTTTACGAATATTTTATGACATAATTGCAAATATTACAAAGAGATGCACTTTCGTGCAAAATTACCACTTGGAGTACAAATCCAAAATTTTTCAATTTATGGGCTATGCTTGATGGCCGGTTAACTCAGTAGTAAAGGGATTTGGTTTTATTTTAATTTATTTGACTTATTTAACTAATTTATTAAAGAAATGTCTATATATGTAAAGGAATAAATTATTGAGGCATGTTTCTATAAAACTCATAAAACCCTAATTAAATTAGGATCCCGGCTATTTATTGATGGCTACTGCCGACTCCCCTCTGTACAAAACAAAAGAACTATTTTTATTATTAATTTCTTGGAGTTTCGAAGCAAGGATCTTGGATTTTTGCGAAAGGAAGGGTTTTTACTTATTCCTTTATTATTTCGATTGGATCCTCTTGAGGAGAGTGACATGATTTATCCTTTGTTGTTCTATACATGTTGAATATGAAGATTCTAGTAGAATGCATGCTAGAAGATTGTATGCTGATATAATAAACAAAATTGATGGATGGGCAATTAAAAATAGATTTTTTATGAATAATATGCAATGGATGAACAAATTTACTATATAGATAACATAAGAATGTTAAGAATTTACTAGGAATCATGGGTATGTTGTTTTCTTTCATATTCTTGCGATTTGATTATTTATAATGGGTTTGTAAGACGTTTGATGCATAAAGTTGAATAAAGATGGGTTCGTTACTGATTTGAATAAGATAGGATCTGTTTTGAATGTTGTGATGAGTAGAACTTGGCTAATAATTGTTGTAGATGCATACAATCAAGGGTAAGTTGATCAAACTAGTTTGTATATGTGTTTAACAACTTGTAAGAGAGTTTTGGGATGAAGATCAGGTCTTTGCATGTTGAAAGATGGATTTTTGTTTTCGGGTCTAATAATGAACAGACCGAAAGTGGATTTTTGAGTCTTTATGAAGTTTTGGTTAAATTTGGATTTTCTATTGATACTGAGATTGAATTGAACATCATACTACTCATATACCATGAATTTTGATGAAGTTACTGATGCACATACACATATATACACCGACATATATATGTATTCCTGATTTGAAGAATTTTGATGAAAATTTACTTTTTTGTGAATTTGTTGAGAGTTGGATTTGATTTATGAACTCCAGTATATTAGGAAAGTTGTATTCGATCATCTCAGGGTTTTAAATTTACAAATTTATACTTTTAAAGATTATAAACTAAGTATCAGGTGAGAAGTCCACGAAATTTAAAGCTGCTGTATATGGGCTGTTTTTGACATGTTGGCCGACTGTCCTATTTTTGAACTAAAATGATAGTCGACTTTCACTGTTTGGGATTTTGGATTTTGGCATGCCAATCGATGCAATTTTTTTGAACTAAAATGTCGGTCGACCAACACCTGCTGTCTGTGATGTTTTGTTGAGTTTTCATACTGTTTTCTCAAACGATTATTTCTTCGAACTTATGGATTATTGAACTACTGTCTTAGATGAAGATTTTTCTACAGATTACCGTATTTTACAGAGGTTGTATTTTGATTATAATAGAGTTTAACTCGTATTTTCTGCGGCTTTTGAAAGCGAAATGTATACGGTTTTCGAAGGATTGATGTTTTGTGATTTTTTCTATAACTTCAAAATGTGAAACCTAGTTGTTTAAGAGATTTAATCTCAGATTTTATTTCAAAAAATTTTGGGAGTATTCAGATAAATTTGGATTTGTGTGATTTAAAGAAGTTTTCTTAATATACACGATTTGGTGATGGAATCAAGAAATTTTATTGTGAGATTTATGTTGATATTTCGATTTGTGAGTCTCTAGAGATTGAGTGGGATTCCTGTAAACCGGCAGATGAGATTTTTTGGATCTTGGCCAGTTGGGGCCTTGGTGTTGTTTCCGTGGAATTAAGTCCGGCAGGGTACACTAACTCTAGGAAGGGGAAAATTGTGTTTTAATTAATAATAATCAACCCAAGGACAGACACTAGTGAAGATGTGATAGAAGTTGGGAAACGTAAGTATGGGCTCTGTTGTTAGTCCAACGAATGTATTCCAGGATTGTGTGTTGTTGTGTCGCTAGTATATTCGCGTGTCGATGGTCGGCAGGCCTATTCACAGAGTGTCTAGAGGACAGTTTGTATGTTCGTCTGTCAAGGGTCGGCAGGCCTATTCACGGAACATACGGTGCATTCGCACATCGAGGGTCGGCAAGCCTATTCGCTGGATGTACTGTGTATCTGCAGGTCGAAGGTCGGCATGCCTATTCGTGGGGTAGAGGTGATTCTCCGGAGTTAGAGCCATGCTTACATGATGCTTGCGCATTGAGGGTTATCAGGCCTATTCGCAGAGTATTCTAGATCTTGTTTCTATCACCGTAATTGGATTAGTTGCATAACGAAGGATTTAACCCTATAAAGTGGAGAACGATAAGGGCTTGCACTGGACCTATGTAGTATGGAATGCAGAGAATCCGACAAGTATACAGTAGGGAGTCATCATACTGCATTGTGTTTTCTTGACTTGCATTATATATGATGTTTTCTGTTTTTCTACACTTGACATTTAGCTTAGTTTCACTTGATGTTTTTATGCTTTAATTATCGCTATTTCATATTCCGTTTTGTTGCTACTGTGGGAATGTGTTAATTATGAATTTATCCTTTATGCTTCATTTAATTTATATTTCTTTTGATGTCACTCACACCGTTATGGTTGACTCCTGTAGTTTTGGGAGTTAGGGTTATCTCTAGCCTTATGTTTTACAGGTAAGTACCGTTAGCTTGGGATTGGATGCTTGTGGTAGAATGATACTATGGCTTATGCACATTGTAAAAGAATGGGTTGTAAAAGAAGAAAATGTAATTCAAGGTGTTAATTTTCCGCTGTGCTATGTAAAGAATTGATGTAATAAAAGTTAAAAATTTTCCCTGTATTTGGTTTCTGTGTTTATGATTACAATTGAAGTTGATTCTAGAATTTGTGCCAAGTATTTCTAATTTTATTTATTGAAAATTCGGGGCGCTACAGAGTTGGTATCAGAGCATGCTTCAATTAATAATTTTAAACATGGTATGGGGAATAAACATAAATGGATATTTGATGTGTAAGAACCTAGGCGGACATTAGATGTGTGAGTACACAAGTGGACATTAAATGTATGAATATCTAGGTGGACATTAGAAGTGTGAGTATCTTGGTGGACATCTGTTGTATGTGACTTATTGTCACGCCCCGCTTCGCAAAAAAATACGAAATACGGATACGCAACAAAAGCCCAGTGAATGATTTTCATCATCCATAAGCTGTTCAAGAAATCTTTACAACATTCACAAGAATCATCAGAGTTAAAAGCAAAAGAATCAACCACATGCACATAATGAGCCAAAATACCAACAGAATACTTGAAATAAAATATATTAATCTCAAATAGTCATGATCTGAATAAAACAAATATCTTGGGTCACATCGCCCAAATACAAGAATAAATCCAAGTCTCAAAATACAATATTGTTCAAGCAAGCTACAAGAAATAATAATAATAAAATCCAAAACTAATACTTCATGTCTCCGATACCATCTGGAACATGTTCTCCAAAATCTGCAATTCAACGATTGCAGGAAAAAGGGAAAGAAAAAAACAAGTACCCGTCAATTGCAAGTTACGAACCACTTATAATATAGGATACAAGCACATGGAAAAACTAACTAGCAACATGGTATAAGTATGGTGTCAATATAAACAACTAGCATGGCAATGTGACAAGTGTAAATGGCATGAATCAAGTGTCAAGTAATCAAGTATCATATAAACATGCATCAAGTGTCAAGTATCATGTAATCATGTATCAAGTATCAAGTTTCAAGTCTCATGTATCATGTAGTGAAGTATCAAGCAAGCATGTATCATGTTCAAGTATCAAGTATCAAGTCTGGTAGTGATTACTATCTAGGTAGCACTTCATGCAGCCCATACGACATGGTTGCTACATCAAAACAGTTTTGCTTTAGATTTCATAGTGGACCATAGAGGGCAGTATACTCAGGGACAAGTCAAGTAATCGATCTCCAAACTCCAAGTATCATGTATCATGTGATCACGTGTCAAGTTGTGCAAGTGACAAGTATTGTGTCTTACGTGCAAGTATCAAGTAATCACGTAGGATCAATGGATTCCCTTCCGAGTATACGTTTCTGAATTATCCACTATTAGATCTGTCCCTTAAACTCCGGCTTGGTTATTTATTATTAATGTCAAACAAATATGTATATGTGCAAAATATATCAAGAATAATATGGCATGATCATATGGTAAGTTCAAGTTGTAAGATAAACATGTACGATTGCAAGATATCTCATAAAGGACTAAAATAGACAAATCTCAAGTTCAGGACAGCAAGACCATACTGTAGTAAAATAGTGATTCCCAGTGTTATAAACATCCAAATCTGAATCCGTCGAAGGATCTGGAAAATAGACTTCCACACAAATCCAGCGAATATAAATAAGTCATATACTAATTCACAAAAACATCGCTCAAAACTTATTTGAATACAAGAAATAGGTTCAGCCAGAAATCCGAAAAACGAATTCAAGAACAGGAAAATAGCATGAAAACACAATAAATAAATCCATAAAAAATCTGGGGTATTCCCCTATATGTCTAGTATCTAAATATAAAATTTCATAATTTTCCAGTAAAATTAGATCAGTCATCAAAAATAAGATAACATCAATAAACGAGAGTTTGACAAGTCTGGAATTCCCAACACTTCTGTACGAAAACTATGATATCTCGCAACCAGTGAAACAAAATTCAATTCCGCCAAAGGGATATGAAAATAGATAAAATATACTAACTTTCATAATTCACAAATATTTTTCATATAGTAAAAGGAATCATAGTAAAAATAAGGTTCTTTACAGAACAGCGAGCAAAAACAACACATAAAACTCATCAATAAAATTCACCAAAATTCTGGGTAATCCCTAACTAGATAAAGAAACACTGACCAAAGTTTTGGATCAAAATAATATGTGTAGCACAGTTAATAAAATTATTTAGTCATAAAAAACACCAAGAAACGAAATCTGGAAAAGATCGACACCTCTGTAGTAAAACAGTTATAAGTCACTCATACGAAAACAAAACCAAGCAAGGTCAGAGGGGTTTGAAAATAGACGAAATTCTCTAAAACTCATGTTTTATATCGAAATTAAGATACTAACTTCAAGACAGTCCAAAACAGCAAACAAAACAGATCAGCGACAAAATACAGATTTTTCCCTTTAACAACAACTTAACATATATCATACAAAACTTGTTCAAAACACAACCAAACAAGAATTCGAGTCTACCAAGTGTCCAAACATCATACTTTAGGATATCTAGCATGTCCACACCAAATATATCACATGGGTCTTAACCAAAACACGAGTTCTCACAAAAGTCTCACATACATGATCAAAATCAAGAACAAGTAAAAGCTAAGTTATTTCATGTCCATATTGTGTTATGAGTCATCTATGGTCATATTTTCACAATAGAGACAAAACCCATCAAGGATAACACAAACAAGAGTCGTCTCTAGACCCAACTACACTATAGGTGGTATTTTTGACTTGTATCAAACAAACAAATTGGAGTACAAGTTACTTGCCTTAACCGAAGATGAAGAATGATGAAAACCAAGAGTAACGTGCAAAACACACGAACGAAAATCCATGAATTAACGAATCCAAGCAAACTAGAGCAAAAATCTCCACACGAACAAAAACTCCAAAAGCAGGAGATGACGGCGATGGTGGCTTGCGCCACGAGAGAACACCAAGAAAGGGAGTCGAGGGATTATATGGTGGTGCGAGGTGGTCGGGATGGCCAAGGAGGTAGTCGGCCAAGTGGTGGGGTTAGGCCAATCGGGTTTGGGGGCTGTCGGGGTGTGCACACAGGCCGGAGGGAGTGGGGGTCAGCTTGGGGCTGATCGGGTTGGAGGCAGGCTGGGAGAAAGGGTCGGCTGGCCTGGGGGGTTGGGTCGACTGTGTGCGGTGGTGCAAACAAGCGGGAGAGAGAGAGGGAAAGATAGGGAGGCCGAGATGTATAGGGTTAGGGTTTGTGTGAGGGAGATTAGGTATATATATATAAGGGGATTAGGGTAGCAGCAAGAAGTGGGTATTGTGTTTAATTGGGTATTAGGAGTAGTAGTAGGTTTACCAATGAGTTTTGGATTTTGGGTCAATTAAATAGGAATACAAATAGGATTGGGGATTTAATTTGGCTTTGGTAAATCTTATTAGGGATCAAATAATAGGATTGGGAAAAGGATCACAACCAAATCACCACCATAAGCACCCAAGAAAATAAAAAAAAATAAAAAAATAAAGGGAACGAGACCAAAATGAAGAAAGAACAAAATAATGAAGAACGAAACAAAAGAGATAACCAATCAAACATAAAAAGCTCAAAATGAAATAAAACGAATATATATATATATATATATATATATATATATATATATATATATATATATATATATATATATATATATATATATATATTGAAAACAACTCCAATATACGGTTCAGAAAAAATACAAGAGAGAAAATACACCAGAACGAAAAATACACTCAAAAATATACAAAATGAAAAACAGGGGTTATACTTATTGTTTGATCATGAAGGCCTATAGTGAGATTTAGACTATTTGTATGCCTAGACTCGAATAAAATTTCTTTATCGCAAGTGTATTCGTTATTTTTGTATAAAACATGTACTCTTCTCACTAGTTTTTTTGACCTCTTTTATTCACTTTATGCATTTGATATTTTATAATGTAAGGTATTACCCCTTCAACTTATATCTTTTCTATCTTACTTACTAATGTTCACTATATCTTTCCTATTTTACTCACTGTGTATAATTTTTGGATTCTATGATTTTCGCCAGTACTTTTTTTCCAGTTATTAAATTTAATTATTTTTCGCTACATTCCTTTAATTATTTATTCTCTCGTATTTTTTAAATGTTCCTTAGTTTGTAGTTCTCACTCTTGTATCCTATAACTTTTACTGTCTTACATTTGCTTGCTTACTATATAACTTTTGTGTAATTAACTTATTTCTACTTTTTATTCAGTTTGTTTTATTGTCAGTGAATGATTTTATTTTTAGTTTCTATATCTCTAACCGAGTTTATATTATTTTTATTCATTAGTGCAATCATTACGCTTTCACTAATCGTCTTGTTTTTTTTTTAAAATTGTTTCTATGACTTTACGACTGGTTCTTACTTTTTATTCTTTTGTCCAAATTATTATTTTGCAACTTTTGCTGTAATTCAACTGTGTATCATTTAGCATTTCACAAGCACATTTTTATTTTTTAACTCTTACTCATTTCTTTCTTGACGTTTTTATCCTTCTTACTTTCATACGCTTTTACGCTACTTGTATATTTTGCTATTACTTTTACATATTACATTACTACGTGTTAAGTTATTATTGCTACACCTATTTTCTTTCATTATTGTTTTTACTATATTATAAATTTTGATTTTTGCATATTTACTTTCATTTTATATATATTTGAATTTTTCGATACTAAATTTTCTATTATTTTGTATTGTCTTATTTATTTCGGAGCATTTAAACTTGATTGCAATATTTTACTCATAATAATCTGATATATCTCTGCACATTTAAATTTTTATTGTTAATAATGTTTTTGCACCTTATATTCAATACCTTTATTAAAACTTACTGTTTACTGCTTTTGTTATATTTACTTTTCACCATTTATAGCTACTTATTAATTTTGTTGCTTTATACTTCTCGATTGTACTATATGCACTCACTACTTATATTTTACTTAATTTTAATTATCTAATATTCTTGATTTCTACATGTACTTCCTACTAATTACTATATATGTACCATATATTTCAACATACTTGCTATGCATATCATTTTACACTTGTTTAATTCCTACATTACTGTATATATTATAATATATTTATTGTGTAAATTTACTACCCTACATATTTATTTTCTCATTCACATTCGTATTTATGCTTATGCATGTATTTCATTCCATTTTTCTCCTTACTTTTATAAATCATTTTCACTATTACTAATTTGCACTATTGTGTTTGATATTTATAATCTATACATCTATTTTAATATTTCATCGTGTGACTTTCAACTCCATTTCTTACTTTTGGTACTTTTTTTATATCACGAATTTCAAAACATAACATCATACTTAAAATAAATGTCTAATATCCATGTGCATATGGAAGGTTACATCTTCCATTTCACCATTTTCGGTGCAACCTGATGTCGAGAGAACAAATATGCAACTAGATGTCAATGGAGGTAAATTGCAACTGGATGACGGAAAGCAAAATGTGCAACCGAATATCCAGCTGGCAACCTGCAACCTGATGTCATGGAGGCAAATTTGCAACTTGATGTTAAGGAGGTAAGTCTGCAGCTAGACATCAATGAGGCGAACCCACAACAAAAGAGATTTTCTTCTTATTTGTTAATTGATATTTCAAGACTTTTACTTACATAATGAAATTAATGATAAAGAAATCGTTTCTTTATGACATTTTGTTTATTCAATTACACTTTATGTTTCCATATAATTTGAACTAGTATAGTTGATTTTACTCTATTTTGTGTTTACGAAATTTTTATATTTATGTCAAGATTGAGTACATCAACTATGGTCTAAGATTTCGTTCTTTTGTAATTACTATTTATTGCTACCATTTTTCAATTCTGTAACATTTAGATTTCTCACTTACTTTTGTTTCCATGTCCTAATTAATAATTTGACGCTTACTTTTGTAATATTCAATGAACTTCTTTTAAGTGTTTTTGTATATATATTTTGGTCTATTTTGCTTGTTACCTTTTAATATTTTTTTAGAGTATTGATTATAATGTCAACATTCACTAGTATACTCATCATTCTTTTTTTTTCTTTTGTACATTCATTGTTATTAATATTTCTCCTTACTTAGCTAAATTTGTTCATATTCTATGTATCTTTGACTGGTTATTTTTCCAAATCTATTTTTACAAAACCTTTAAAGTTTGTGTTCCTTCATTGTTTGTATTGTTATTAACTTTTGATAATGTTTGGGTTTTAACTCTTCACTTTTGGCTTCTTATTCCATAAGAATAAGTCTTGCTATTTTCTTACATTTTGGGATTAATTGTGTATTCAATTGGATATCTTATACTTTTGCCATGTCAGTTTCCAGATTTTACTCTTCGAGCTATAATTATAAGTTATTTTTGTTTTACTTAGTAACTAAATCTAGCTATAAAATAATGATAGAGTAATTTTCCGAAACTGTCTTGTAAGATTTGTATTTTATTTTTCTTTTTCTTAGAGTAGTTCTGAGGACAGAACTATTCTAAGAGGGGAAGGATATAACACCCCGCAAAATAAAATGATTTATTTTGTGTTATTAAATAATATTAAATTGGTAAAGTTGACTATTTTGATGGTTAAAATCGAAATTGCAATTTTTCACGTGCAACATATGTGCGAAGTTAGAAAATTTTGAATTCTTAGAATACTATTGTCAATAATTACCTATCCTCAGTTATTTATGATATTTTAATTTTTCATATTTATTTAAATTAATTTGGCTATTTTATGAATTTGTCAATTTTACACGTGCAAAACACGTACAAATATTTTTGGATATAAAAGTCATAAATTTTACTTGGAAAATTTAATCCTTTATTGTAGATAATAATTTTTATTTTTCTTGATTTCTTTGAATAAGAAAACAGTGTTTGCAAATTTTTGGAAAGAGAGGGGCTTTTATGTGAAAAGCCGATTGGATCTCAAACAAATAGCAAAAATTCGTATCTGCTGCATTTTGGGCTGACCATGGTCATTATTGAAGATAAAAATTTATTTAAAATTTATTTAGAGTTGATTTGGTAAATACTAAAACAAATATGGTATTTTTTGCAAATATGATATTTAAGTTGGACCTTGTGCAGATATTTTTGTTGGAAACTAAAAGTCAGAAATGTTATTTGGAAAATATAATGTTTATTATTAGATAATAATTCTGAATTTTCTAGATTTTTATGAATATTTTATGACATAATAGCAAATATTACAAAGAGATGGACTTTTGTGCAAAATTACCACTTGGAGTACAAATCTGAATATTTTCAATTTCTGGTCTATGCTTGATGGCCGGATAACTCAGTAGTAAAGGGATTTGGTTTTATTTTAATTTATTTGAATTATTTAACTAATTTATTAAAGAAAGGTCTATATATGTAAAAGAATAAATTATTGAGGGATGTTTCTATAAAACTCATAAAAACCTAATTAAATTAGGATCCCGGCTATTTAATGACAGCTACAGTTGCCTCCCCTATGAACAAAACAAAAGAACTATTTTTATTATTAATTTCTTGGAGTTTCGAAGCAAGGATCTTGGATTTTTGCGAAAAGAATTGTTTTTTCTTATTTCTTTATTATTTCGTTTGGATCCTCTTGAGGTGAGTGACATGATTTATCTTTTGATGTTCTATACATGTTGAATATGAAGATTTTTCTAGTAGAATGCATGCTAGAAGATTGTATGTTGATATAATAAACAAAATTGATGGATGGGTAATTAAAAGTTAAAACTAGAACTTTTATGAATAATATGCAATGGATGAACAAATTTATTATATAGATAACTTAAGAATGTTAAGAACTTAGTAGGAATCATGGATATGTTGTTTTCTTTCATATTCTGGCTGATTTGATTATATATAATGGGTTAGTAAGATGTTTGTTGCATAAAGTTGAATAAAGAATGGTTCCTTACTGATTTGAATAAGATAGGGTCTGTTTTGAATGTTGTGATGAGAAGAACTTGGCTAATGATTATTGTAGATGCATACAATCAAGGGTAAGTTGATCTAACTAGTTTGTATATGTGTTTAATAGATTGTAAGAGAGTTTTGGGATCAAGATTAGGTCTTTGCATGTTGAAAGATGGATTTTTATTTTCGGGTCTAATGATGAACAGACCGAAAGTGAATTTTTGAGTCTTTATGAAGTTTTGGTTGAATTTGGGTTTTCTGTTGATACTGAGATTGAATTGAACATCATACTACTCATATACCATGAATTTTGATGAAGTTATTGATGCATATACACATATATACACCTATATATATATATATATATATATATATATATATATATATATATTCCTGATTTGAAGAATTTTGATGAAAAGTTACTCTTTTGTGAATTTGTTGAGAGTTGGATTTGATTTATGAACTCCAGTATATTAGGCAAGTTGTATTCGATCATCTTAGGGTTTTAAATTTACAAATTCATACCTTTAAAGATTATAAACTAAGTATCAGTTGAGATGTGCGCAGAATTTAAAGGTGTTGTATATGGACTGTTTTTGACATGTCGGTCGACTGTCCTATTTCTGAACTAAAATGACAGTCGACTGTCATTGTTTGGGATTTTGGATTTTGGCATGTCAGTCGACCGTAATTTTTTTGAACTAAAATGTCGGTCGACTGACACCTGCTGTCTGTGATGTTTTGTTGAGTTTTCGTATTGTTTTCGAACGATTATTTCTTCGAAGTTTTGGATTATTGAACTTCTGTTTTAGATGAAGTTTTTGCTACATATTACCGTATTTTACAAAGAGTTGTATTTTGATTATAATAGAGTTTAACTCGTATTTTCTACGGCTTTGGAAAGCGAAATGTATACAGTTTTCGAAGGATTGATGTTTTGCAATTTTTTCTGTAACTTCAAAATGTGAAACCCAGTTGTTTAAGAGGTTTAATTTCATATTTTATTTCAAAAAATTTTGGGAGTATTCAGATAAATTTGGATTTGTGTGATTTAAAGAAGTTTTATTAATACAAACGATTTGGTGATGGAATTAAGAAATTTTATTGTGAGATTTGTGTTGATATTTCAATTTGTGAGTCTCTAGATGTTGAGTGGGATCCCTGTAAACTGACAGATGAGATTTTTTGGATCTTGGCCAGTTGGGGCCTTGGTGTTGTTTCGGTGGAATTAAGTCCGGCAGGGTACACCAACTCTAGGGAGGGAGAAATTGTGTTTTAATTAATAATAATCAACCTAAGGACATACACTAGTAGAGATGTGATAGAAGTTGGGAAAAGTAAGTATGGGCTCTGTTGTTAGTCCAACGGATGTATTCTAGGACTGTATGTTTTTGTGTCCCTAGTATATTCACGTGTTGAGGGTCGACGGGTCTATTCACAGAGTGTCTAGTGGACAGTTTGTATGTTCGCGTGTCGAGGGTCGGCAGGCCTATTCACGGAACATACAGTGCATTCGCACGTCGAGGGTCAGCAGGCCTATTCGCGGGATGTACTGTGTATCTACAGGTCGAGGGTCAGCATGCCTATTCATGGGGTATACGACAGGAAGGTGATTCTCCGGAGTTAGAGCCATGCTTACATGATGCTTGCGCATCGAGGGTTGTCAGGCCTATTTGCAGAGTATTCTAGATCTTGTTTCTATCATCGTAGTTGGATTAGTTGCATAACGAGGGATTTAACCCTATAAAGTGGAGAACGATAAGGCTTGCACCGGACCTATGTAGTATGTTTTCTGTTTTCCTACACTTGACATTTAGCTTAGTTTCACTTGATGTTTTAATGCTTTATTTATCTTTATTTCTTATTCCTATTTGTTGCTCCTGTGGAAATGTGTTAATTATGAATTTATTCTTTATGCTTCATTTAATTTATATTTCTTTTGATGTCACTCACCGTTATGGCTGACCCCTGTAGTTTTGGGGGTTAGGGTTATCTCTAGCCTCATGTTTTACAGGTAGGTTTAGTTTGGGATTGGATGCTTGTGGTAGAATGATAATATGGCTGTAACGCCCCGAATACCAACATACGGTAATTCGTAGCTCAATATGATCTACACTTCACTTCGTACAATTTTAAAAGGAGTTTTGAAACTTTTATTACAACATTGTTCTTTTACATCAATAACGCAGCGAAAAATAAAGGAAGTACAACATGATAAGTATACAATTGTAACAACTTTAGCATTTACGTAATCATCAGCATCAAATTCATCTTTATATCTTCTTGTAAATTCCAATTCTTGCATATGAAACTGTAGGCACGTCAGTTGCTTAAAACCAACGCAATATTAGCGATCATCACTATGCCGTAATATAATGATTCTTTATACTTTAGCAAACACAAACTTGAATGCATCACAAAGTGTAAAAGAGTGACTATCCTAATCATGTCAGTGTATGTAATGACTTAATGCCTAATGCAGATGTTTATGCTAGGATGACACTACTGCATACTTGTTCGGATTCTATGCATCCCATACTACATAGGTCCGAGGGCAAGTACCTACATGCTCCACATTAAAGGGTTGAATCCCTCGCCATGAATTACTAGTACGATGACTAAGGTAAGGTTTAGATGTTCTGGGAGTATTAAGCCCACGCCCCGATAATTCCGGAGATGAATCTCACACCGCCGATGAGTTGGGGACACTCCCAATCACACCTCGATAATTTTAGGGAATCATCTCACACCGCAAGCATGGCGCTTCCATAGTCCTAAAACACCCCATAGGCGTCGCCTCGATCCCAATAATTCTAAAGATGAATCCTACACCGCCGATGAGCTGGGGACACTCCCAATCACACCTCGATAATTTCGGAGAAACCATCTTATACTGCAGACCAACTAAGGCCCTCGTACCCATGTTTGCCAATACTTCATCACGTCTCCCCTTAGTGCTTGTCCTTAAGTTTTTAATTTTAGAAGAATCATCATAACCTAGAGCTAGCTTACCCTACCAGACTTAAACCAACACAAGAGACAGTCAACCCAACTGCCTACTTCTCAAGAGATGATCAATCCACACTGGTTAGCTCTCAAATTCATATTAATAACAACTGCCGGTTTCTAAGGGTCTCGCCTAGCCTCTAGATTCCAACAACTATCTCGTTCTAGAGATTAATTCGGTTACATCTAACCTCAACAATATAATTCATTTCTTTATTCACAATATCTTTCTCAAATATAGTTCTTTATAATCTCATAACATGAAGTAACTCACTTCAACTTTTATTATCAATTTGATCAATTATAGTCTTGTATGCAACCCAAATATTCTTAATCAAAAACTATAACATCTCATCAAGAGGATTCTAATTGCATTTCAAATTTTTATTTTTCCTTCATCATATAAGGGTCACATTTTAATTAAAATTTTGAGTTTTTTCAACACATTATTTAATGTGAATTCCACTTTCAATTCTCACAAAATATATCAAAATATTGTGGAAATATTTTTATAAAGTCTAGATAATATTTTAGAGGAATAATAATATTTTTCCCAAATATTATACTTTTTAAAAATTCAAAAAATACAAAAGGAAATCAAAAGGAAATAAAAGAGGGGCTTTAACCAAATTAATCTCTAGTCTACCCTACCGGACTTAAACCAACACAAGAGACAGTCAACCCAACTGCCTACTTCTGTAACCCCTGTTTCCGTAAATACATATTTTCTAAATATTCTCTGTACTTTGATGATTTATAAATTCTTTTTTTGTGTGAAATTCGTTTTGGACTCTCTATTAAAATATTTTCTAATCGGAAATTTTATTTATTTCTAATAATTGTATATTTTAACTTTAATTTCTACTTCTATTTGATCGTATTTATATTATATATTGTTTTGATTATTTTTAATAAATCTGTTAAACTCAAATTTGCATTTTGATATACATATATTATTATTATTACTATTATTAGTATTATTTTGTTAGTGTTGTTATTTGTAATATCATTATTTTTATTGTTATTATTATTATTATTATTATTTTATTTTAAGTCGAACATACTCTATTTTATATGTATTCATTATTTGACTTAATGTATATGTATCTGTATGTTTTATAAACCCTATAATGCTTATTATTTTCCCCTATTGAATTTAAACCTATTAATTGATTTACAACCCAAAACCCAATACCCATTCTCTTATTGGATCCTATATCATCTAAACCCAAACCCGTAACCCTATTTATATAATACCCTAATAACCTAACTCTAACCTTACCCCTCTATTCACTGTACAAACCCCTGCCAGCTGCCAACCCTTACCTTACTGTTCATCTTCCCCACCTCCGACCTTTTGTCTTCGTCCCTACTTCACCCCCGGTGCCCATCCTCTTCTCTGTGCTACCCCTCTCTGCTCGCGATCTCCTGCCCTGTTTTTGACAGACGACAGCAGCAACCTCCTACTCGCGCCGTCGTCGACAACTAGCCATAGCGCCTCTACAGGATCCACGACAACCAGTTGCGTCGTGTAATACCCCGATTTTTCAATTAATGAAAAATTATTTATTTTGCACGTAGTGTGCACGTGCAATATTTTGGTTGAATTAAATCTCATAATTATTTTGTTGTGATGTGTATGAATATTTAAATATATGTTTTCAAATTATTTTATACAAAAGCCTTTTTCTTTAAATAAATAGAAAGCCTTATTTTAAAGCTTTTTTCTTAAAGCCCAAAATGTATTTTATTTATTTATATATATTTTTTTAAATAACTATTTTGGCCCATAAAACTAAGCCCATGGATTAATTTATTTAAAAAAGTCTATTTTTATAAAAATCAAATGCACAATTTTTGGGCCTAGTTGCTTGCACGTGCACTACACGTACACGTGCAATGCACACCCTTCTCATGGCCGGATTACATCTCTTTTGGAGGGAGTTTTGAATTTGGTCATGGTGTTCATGGCGGTAGTTATGTGAATGTGGGTAGTTGTGGTAACTTCTACTCTCATCCTAGCCTTCCATCCTACAACCAACCATCTAATCCTAGCCCTCCATTCTACTTCATTTTTAGTATAAATACCCCCCCTCCCATGGCTATATTCATATGCAATTACATTTTCCCAAATCTATAGTCTAATTAGTAGTAGTTGTGAGATAAAAGATTGAGAGAATTGTGTGGGATTGCTAGCATTTGTCCAAGGAGGTGAGGCCGGCTAGTGCAAGGGGGAAGCTTTCGGTTTTGTGCTTGGGCTTGGAGTTGTGTGCGAGCGTCTAGGAGGAGGTGCATTTTGTTACACGGAAGTGTTGCTTTTGTGTTGTTTTTCTCTCCATACAAGGTGGGTAAAATTTTTCATATTTCTAAAGTAGAATTGCTTGATGAATGAATGATAGTGGGTTGATTTTCCTTATTACTGATGCTAGTATCATATTGAGAATGATGCATGAAAAATACTAATAAGAGTACACTTCTAATTGGAGATTTGACCTATGAATTGATTGGAATGTGAATATGCAGTTATATGTGATTTGATTAGTAAGAATCTAAGTTGGTATGGATTAATTATAACTATGAATGAGAAATTGGCTAATAAAGAGATTTGTGGCATTAATTGTTGAGAAATGTTGAAAAGAAACATTCTGGTAAGTCGACTTAGGACCTTGTAAGTCGACTTATATACTCATTTAAGTCGACTGGTGATGTTATAAGTCGACTTCCTGATTGAATTATTTACTTAAAATCATGGATATCTTCCCCTGTACAATCGACTTACTATGATATAAGTCGACTGGTACTGATGCATTTTTATAAACTCGAATGTTCTACTGTTTTGGAAATACATGAGACTCTACAAAGATAATTTGAGAATTGTTGCATGAAATAAAATGTGATTTGAAGATAAATGGTGCTATCAGAACTATGATTTTGATATGTGTATTTTTGGGAAATTATACCTTGCAAAAGAACTAGAAATGAAGAAGATTAATATAGTAAAGTGACATTATAGATGCATGAAAATATGAATTATGAATATTCGTTAGTACATCTCATTTGAGAACAATGTGATAACCATGAAACGTGAATTATTCTTGTTGAAGAATAGCGTGACAAAATATGAGGTGTGTTTCCTTAATTTGAGATGTTTAAACTGTTCAGTCGACTTAATGTGTGTAGCAGTCGACTGTATAGAACTGGAGAAATTACATGATTGAACTATGCAGACCAGGCGACTGTGTTGAAAGACAGTCGACTTCCCTGTGGGTGATAATTGAAATTGGAATACTGAGGAACAGCCGACTGCCGTATGCAGTAGTCGACTCTCCCGAGTGGTTTTGAGTAACTTGAATTGACTGGACAAGTCGACTGGAAGAGATCCAAGTCGACTGTCCAGAGTGTTTGTTATGTCAGAGGACATTATTCTGTTTATTTTGAAGAGCTGTGAATTTTATGATTGATGATGATGAACTCTTTTTATTGCTGTATGAATTTATATGAAATGAATCATAGTTTGAATTGAGAAATTTACATGAGATGAATCATAAATTTGAATTGAGAATTACATGAATATGAAAGCTAAGATCATGAAATGCTGAGGCAATGAAAAATGAACTCAAGAGCTGGGAATGCTCAGATTATGTTAGAATTTATGAATTTGAATTGAAATGAAAGAGTAGCTAAGTCTCCCCCGGCAGTTGAAAAAGAAATTGAAATGAATATTGAAAAGAAAGACCAAGGTTGGTCATATTGAAATGAATGAATAAGTCCGGTTTGGTGGAGAGGCTAACTCTAGAGCTTTGATTTGGTTCATGATTCTAATAAAAACTAAGGATTAGCACATAATGGAGACGTGATGAAAGTAGGAGAAAAACACGAGTGAGAGCCATCGGATTGCGGCGGAGGGTATTTCACAGGTTCTTCACGATGAGTCGTGACATGACGTGGATACGGCTCCAGGGTGCCGTGGCAGCGGAAAGTATTTCACAGGTTCTTCACGATGCGTCGTGACATGACGTGGATGCTGTTCCAGGGTACCATCCCTGTGGTGACACCTGTGGGATGTTTGGTGACTGCATGAGGATCGTGTGCCATGAAGGAGGCTGAATTGTCCATAGGTTCTTCACGATGCATCGTGACATGACATGGGATTCCCCTCCAGTTTCTGTACACGTGCTTGCACTCATAGATCATCTAAGACACTACCGTAGTTACAGTAGTAGATTAAGTCATGGCGAGGGATTGAACCCTACAAAGATGAAGAACGATTAAGAGACTTGCCCTCGGACCTATGTAGTATGGGATGCATAGACTCCGAACAAGTGCGCATTAGTGTCATGTAACATAAATAATTGCATTAAGGATTAAGTGCACAATCACAACACGACATCAATAGGGTAGCCCCTTTTATTTGTAATGTGACAAGTTTGTGTTTGCTAAATATGGAAAATTAAGTTATACTGTTTCCGGCATAGAGAGGATGTCCGTGTATAATGATCGTCGGTTGAATAAACTGACGTACCCACAGTCTTATATGCAGGTAAATGGCATGTTAAAGGTTAAAGAGGAATGGATGCATAAAGATTTTATCATGTTGTTGTACATTTATTTAAATGTTGTATATTTTTACTTCCGCTGTGCAAATGAAAAGTGTAATATTGATGTAAACTCTGATGTAAAGTGAAAAGTTTGAATTTCCTTGTAAAATTGTACTAAAGAAAGTGAAAAGATCCTGTAGAACATCTCGAATTCAGTGATTTGGGATTCGGGGCGTTACACGTCGCCCTCCTCCTTCCAGCCGTCGCGACGTCTGATGCAACACCTTTGTGATGCTGTGGCCAGCGCTCTCCCTATCACGACTCCACTTTGGCTGTTCACTCCCAACACCAGCAACAGCCAGCGCACCGTTCTCCCCGTGCTCCTGTCTCTCCGCCGCGATCAGTGAAGCCCTGTTCCGCCCTCACCCCGACGCCAGTGAAGCCAGGCAGCAGCGCACCCCCCTGGTCCCCGTCTCCTCCTGTCTCGATTGCGCAGCCAGACTCCCCTGGCTCTACTGGTTTTGATCAAGCTACCTAGAGCCATCCGATCTCTTCTTGATCGTCACGGTCGTGATGATCACCTTGATCTCCTCTAGATTGAGATTTGATCTGGCCCTCTCGTTCTCTTCACGATTTAGATCATCTTGATCATCACCATCAGAGCATTCTGGGCCGTCCGATCTCCATCATCTTGATCTGAACCGTCGATCTTCATCAATTTTGAACGCCATCAAGATCCGTGCCGATCCGATCCATCCGATCTCGATCGTCAATCAACGCCCTCATCCAATCAAGGCAAGTATCTTCTTGTACAATTTATTATTCTAGTACAAGCATTTAATTGAAAATACTGCAAGTAGATTGTAAATGTGACTCCCCTTTGGCTCATCGCTTGTTGATCTTATTTTGTTCCTTACCAATTCCATGATCTTAAGAGTCACAACCTCCCGTTGATACCTATTACACTTTAATTTGCATCACATGTTAATTTAGACCCATATGAATAATAATTATAAGGCTTTTCAATCAAAAACTATCTTTGTATGCTGTTATTCCTGTCTTTGCTAGCAGTTTTGAACCCGATAACATCAGAATCTGGACTTGAGTCCTAAATATGAAACTTAGCCCCAGATGTCTAGTTTACTAATCTTTTGACGGAATTGAATTCTGAGTTACGGTTTGTGAGATATCGTAAATTTACTGCTACTGGGTCTGTAATCGCAGATTCATAAAAACTACTGTAACACCTTGTTTCACAATTAATTTAACTATGCTACCTGTAAGATAATGACTTGAAATTTTTCATGCTGATACTGGACACACTAGAACATTCTCTAATTTTCCTGGAATTAATTAATGAAGTTTTAAACCTGTTTCATATGTATAAACTCGGTTTTACAAATTCTGGCTAAACACAAGTCCTGTGTAGTTTGCTATTTTGACACCTGATACTACAACTTTTATGTATCTTATTTATATGTGTTGGAACCGGACAGGAGTCTAGTTTCTAGAACTTTTGACGGATCCACATTTGCTATCTTGTAGCAACAGAAATCGCAGTTTTTGTGTAGCAACGTCATGCTGTCCAGAATTGGAATTCTCGTAGTTCTTGATAATTTTAATTTGTGTTGACCCTCAAATATTCCTTGTAATTATCTTAAACTTGTTCCATATTCTTGATCATTTTTTACTTGACCTATTTCGCACACTTTCATGCTTGGTTAATAATAATAATAAATAACAAGCCGGGGTTTAAGAGAAAGATCATAATAGTGGACAATATAAGTAAGTGTACGCGGAAGGGGGCCTGTGTTTCCCAGTACTTGGTTCATGAACTTGTTGTATCTTGAGTGTACTCATGAGCCCACTACTTGGCTAATAAACTTGTTGTATCGTTAGAGCATTCATGAACCCACGGTTGGTTCTTGAACTTGTTAGTGTAGTCACGAACTTGGTTCGTGAACTTGTTACATTATTTTTGTATTCATGAATCATGTTTGCTTGATACTTGATACCTGAGTACACCGCCCTATAAAATCCACTACTAGGCCTAAACGTAACTATTTGTAAGTAGCAACCATGTGGTAAAAGTATGGACGCACGAAGTGCTACCTAGATAAAACTAAACATTAGACCTAAGAATAACTTGTCACTTGTACACACTTGATACCCTACTTGATACTTGTTACTTGACACTTGTACGTGATACTTGTTACTTGATGCTTGATACAATTACATGTTCACTTATCCCTTGTTCCATTACTAGTACTTGTGACCCAATCTTGTTACTTGAGTTGTCTTACTTACTAGCTAGTCTCTTGAACTTCACTACTTGCTGCATCCCTATCATATCATGTTATACATTCTTGATTCCAAATCTTGGTTCATATTTTCTTGAACTTATTTTCATACCCTTGCTTGTACTACTTGCGGCCCTAACTTGCACTAAGGGCGTTTGTCTTTGTTTTCTCTATTTTTTCTTTTATATTTATATATACATACTTTGGGGACGAATTGCCTGCTGGAATTGGTGAGTAGACGTTCTAGACTTCGCTTGGGGTAAAGCTTGCTTTAATTATTATGTTTTTGAGTTTATTTCATTTTGTTGCTACTTGAAACTTGTAACTGGCTTGTAATCCCGAAGTTCTTACTTTTGATCCAGATCTGGAAATTATTGGGATATTTATATTTGTTTCAAATGCTTTTCTGTTGGTTAATAAATTATTCATGCATGTGTGGTTGAGTATATTCTTGTTATATTTCGTTTTATGATGCTGAGTCGATCCTACAACTTATAAATGATGAAAATCATTCGCTGGGCTTCGTCACGCACTTGTATTCCGTATTCCTTTGGGAAACAGGGTGTGACAACTTCTCAAGAGATGCTCAACCCACACTGGTTAGCTCTCAAATTCATATTAATAACAACTACTGGTTTCTAAGGGTCTCGCATAGCCTCTAGATTCCAACAACCATCTCGTTTTAGAGATTAATTCGGTTACATCTAACCTCAACAATATAATTCATTTCTTTATTCACAATCTCTTTCTCAAATATATTTCTTTATAATCTCATAACATGATGTAACTCACTTCAACTTTTATTATCAATTTGATCAATTATAGCCTTGTATGCAACCCAAATCTTAATAAAAAACTATAACATCTCATCAAGAGGATTCTAATTGCATTTCAAATTTTTATTTTTCTTTCATCATACAAGAGTCGCATTTTAATTAAAATTTCGAGTTTTTTTAACACATTATTTAATGTGAATTCCACTTTCAATTCTCACAAAATATATCAAAATATTGTGGAAATATTTTTATAAAGTCTAGATAATATTTTAGAGGAATAGTAATATTTTCCCCAAATATTATGCTCTTTAAAAACTCAAAAAATACAAAAAAAATCAAAAAGAAATAAAAAGGGGCTCCCCCCCCCCCCCCCCCCCCCCCCCCCCCCCGCCCCCCGCGCGCGCTACAGTGGGCGCCTTGAGTCACACTCGACGACCAGAAAGCCCAAAGGCGGCTAATGAAAGAAACCCATTTCATTGCCTTATATGTAGGCGCACTGTGTTGTTGAAAAAAATCAAATTTTGAAATAAAACAGAGCCTCTAACGAGACTCGAACCCAAGATACTGAGCACTGTTCACAGCACTCTGAACCCACACCAAAACCCAATACTCCCAAACCCATTCTCTGTTATAATTAGGAGTTAAAATCTTTTTATTTTTCCTGTCTGTTTATAACTCTCCTTTACAAATTTCGATTTCTCAACTGTTTTGTATCATTCAAATCTAATTCTTTTCAGAATATTTTCTTTCCAAAATACTGTCTAATAGCATATGTTTAAACTTATAAAACTCTTATTTTCAACAATAAAATAAAATTTTCCTCTCAAATTGCGTTAATGAATTCATCTTACCAAACTTTAAATAAAATATTGTCCCCTTCCAAACATCTTTGTAAAAGTTTATACCAATATAAAAATACACCCTAGTGAGACATTTCCATATTTCTCTACTATAAGAGAATTTTAAAGCTTTTTCATACACGTTGCATTATTTTGACTACTATGTGAACATTCTATTATGCATCCACTAGAAGATTTTCATTCCAACAACCCACTAGATGTTACTTTCTTTTTCTCTTTCTAATTAACATGAATTTTAGTCATTAAATTGAAACACAACAACATTTCAACAAGCCACGACATAATCAAAATAAGAGCATCCACAGTCGTTTGCTATATTTTCCATATTCTCATTTTTTGAGAATTTTATAAGAAAGAAGCGCTGCAGTCGTTTGCTATTTTCTTATAAAATAGCAAACGAACTACAGTGGCTTCTCAAATATGAGAAACGAAGTTGCGAATCTCAAATTATAGAAGACGAGACATCATGTATCGTCTCAATATTTTTAATTTTTTTTAATATAATCGGACGAGACAAGTTGTCTCGTTCCGTATTAAAAAAAAAAATTTATAAAAAAAATAGGATCAAACGGGACATGATGTGCCGTTCCTTTTGGTTTTGTTTTTTTTAATTTTTTTTTCCTTTTTTTTCAAGTAATCCAACGGCTGAGATCTTATGAGAGAAAAAAAAAAAAAAAGTAAAAACCAAACGGACGGGACATGATGTCCCGTCCAGGTTTGGGGGATTTTTTAAAGTAGGATTAGGTTGTTTAAGTAGGTTTAGTAGATTATTAAATAGGTTTAGGTTAATATTTTAATATTTAATTTATTTAATTAACATATTTTAATACTTAATTGGTAATTAATTTAATCTTCAAAAAGGAACAATTAACGGACGAGACAACTTGTCTCGTCCTACTCAAATTTTAGCAAAATATCGAAAACAACGACTGCAGACCTTTCGATCTATTCTATTTCTATACTTGCCATTTTGCCAAAAAATAAGAAACGCCATTGTGGATGCTCTAACATTGTGCAATCTACATTCATCATATTAACCAAAATTCTATAATGACTCATATGTCAAACTAGCATGCTTCATCCTACAAAATTTAGAAAGCATTCAAGAAATATCCACCTCAATGAAGATTGTAATGTAGAAGAAAAACTCCTAGAAAAAGCTCCTCGCTCCAACACGATTGCCTAGCACTTCTTCTCCTAGCAAGAACAAATCCACGCTCCTCCAATGTTAAAACCAAAATCCTCTTAACTCTCTTTCTTTTATTCTCTCTTTTAATTCTTAGTTTTGGTGCAAATGACAAACAATTGGGGGGGGGGGGGGGGGGGGGGGGGGGGGGGGGGGGTTAAATAGGAGAAACGTATGGCTAGGATTCACTCCACTACCCCATGATCTCTCCTCACTCTCCCCACTCTCCCACTCTCTCCACTCACTCCAAATAAGGTCGGCCTATGCTCTTGTGCATGCATGTACACGTGTAGTGCACAAGTGCACACTCTTCTCCATTTTTTTATATTTTTATATTTGTGTATCTACTAATTGTTACAAGACAAGTGTAAGAGTGTGTACAACTAATTGTAGGATTCTCTTCGTGGGCTTCTTCTTGTGGGCTTAGTTCATTTTTATTTATTTAATTTATTTTAATGGGCTTAGAGTCTTCTATTAGGCCTATGAGTTCTAATTAAGAAGTAGACAACTAAATGATATAAAATAAATGAAAGGAAATTATGCATAACTTAAGTAAATTTTAGAATGAAAATAATGAGATGAAATTGCACGTGCGTTGCACGTGCAATATAAAAAAAAGTATTTTTATTTAAAAAATTTAATACGGGATGTTACAATGGCTTATGAAAATTGTAAAAGAATGAGTTGTAAAAGGAAAAAAAAATATAATTCAAGGTGTTAATTTTCTGATGTGCTATGTAAAGAATTGATGTAATAAAAGTTGAAAAAATTTCCTGTATTTGGTTTCTGCGTTTATGATTACAATTGAAGTTGATTCTGGAATTTGTGCCAAGTATTTCTAATTTTATTTATTGGAAATTCGGGGTGCTACAATAAGTTTCCTTATCATTCCACACCAGATTGCTAGATTCGTGGAACTAACCATATCAAGGTAATAGTTCCACCCAAGCGTATGTGGATAAGTTTGACGACTTCCTTATTCGGTACAATGCTTTAGGCAAAGAGAGCAAAGAACAAACTCTCTCTAGGTTGAGAGCTGGACTACAAGCCGTTGTTAGGAACGAGTTAATTCATAGAAATGTTGACTCCTTGGCAGCAGCTTATGACATTGTCCTTGATATGGATTCCCTTAATGCAAATTTATCCTACAAGCCCAGTGATTTGAGAGACCATTTCTCTAGAATGACCACTTCTGAGCCCTCCTCTTCTCAATACTCTAACAAGTCTTACCCAAGTCAGTCTACTTCAAATTTCTATCCACCTAGAAATGACAACACGGGTAAGAACACTGAAAGAGACTACTCTAAGATTGATCCTCGCACTAAGTGCTATAAATGCAAGGGATACGGTCATATTGCTGGCAATTGTCCTAGCCCTAGTAGGATCAACATCATACAAAGTACCGCTGTCATTGCTGATGAGCTTGACAATGAGTTTACCTATGAACCTCATGTAAGTGATGACTTCAGTGAAGAACATGATAACCAGTCTCTCAACTGTATTCGGTCGATCCAATCACCTCCATTGAATATACTTGAGTCACTCATTCATTCTAAGTCACTTGGCAGTCCATAGATTTTATCCCTGTGTTAGAACATCATAGAGTCTCAGAGTCTGCATCCAGATTTGCATCCCACCTTCATGATTTGCATAGAGAAATTTCTAAGAAAATTAATGAGATTAAATTTAACTACAAGTTCATAGCAGATGCTAGAAGGAAATTTAAAACTTTCGATGTTGGTGACGAAGTAATGGTTCGTATTCGTCCGGAACGGTTTCCAGCTGGATCCGTTAAGAAATTGAACACACGTGTTGCAGGCCCATTTAAAATTTTGCATAAATCTGAAAATGTCTATGTCGTTGACATTTTTAAAGGTTTTGGTATAAGTAAGACTTTTTGTAACACCCCAAAAAAAAAAAAATTTTCCTCCAAATTTAATTCTTTCAATTTCTATATTACTTTAAACATAAACTAAGAAATTTATATTTCGGGAAGCACCCAGTTTACCTGGGACGTGGTTTTTCCCTCGATGACAGACGTCGTGAGGAAGCACCCAGTTTACATGGGACGTGGTTTTTCCCTCCTGGCTATCGACTGGGAGGAAGTACCCAGTTTACCTGGGACGTGGTTTTTCCCTTGCTAGTTCGGCTAGGAGGAAGACGTAGCCTCGGACGAGTAAGACTCTGTGTGAGCATCGGACCGCGTGTTTACTGGGCTGTCGGCTTTCAGTATGTTAGGATACTGTGGCTCACTGGTCGACAAACTAATAAAATAAATAAGTGTTAATAATAAATGTGGTAGTAAAGAAAGTGGATAGTGAAATGTGAATTGTGTGTAGTAAAGAAAGTGGATAGTGAAATATGAATTGTGTGTGGGAAGGAAAGTGGATAGTGAAATATGAATTGTGTGTGGGAAGGAAAGTGGATAGTGAAATGTGAATTGTGTATGGAAAAGAAAGTTGTTGTGAATGAAGTAATTATGAAAGTGAACGTGTTATGTGTTAGTGTATAAAAAAAAAAATTTGGGGTGTTACACTTTCAATATTGAGGATCTACTACCCTATGAAGGCCCATAATTTATCCATATAATTCTTCTTATAGATGGATCTATCCTGCAGCCTACTGGTGAGATCCCCGTATTTTCCCCCTTATCTGACAATACTTATCCGCCGACAGACAAATTTGATAATATTTTAGATGATCAGATAATCTCTACTAAAGATTGTGGTATTCATAGGTATTTGGTGAGATTGACGAGGGAACTTGGATTGATCGTGTAGAGCTCCACCGCTTGGATCCAGACCTTTTAGAGAACTATGACATGATCACTGGTTTTGACTCAACAGGGTTGATCTCTCTCACACCCGGATAGAATGATGAGGACATCAGTTCGAGACGATTTGGGCACTTTTGTTAGGGTATGCATCGTCTAGGATGGCTAGTCCAGTAGCATAGTTATCTTTATTTCAGCAATTCTTATTTATTTTTGGGCATTTTGGCCATATGTAGCAGTTTTGTAATTTGCACAATTTATTTTCTACATTAGAATATTTTGAAAATTTGTATTGAGATTTTGTTTTGAGCCTATATATAGGCCTTGAGAATAATGAGAATGTATGTTATTATTGATTTTTAAAAAATTACTGTGTTGAGTTATTGCTCTGCATTCTTTTCTTTTGTGTGATCCCATAAGAAATTATTAAGGTTTGTAAGAAATCCTAGATCTCACCTTCATCATAACAGCCGCCACCCTTCTTTTTCTTCTTCTTCTTCTTGAGTGAATCTCGACTGCTCTTTTTCCTCACCTCTCGACGTTGACCCTCTACTCCGCCTCCCCCTTCTTCCCCTCCCCTTCAATCATGAACCCCAATCCCCCTCTTCACACCCGAAACCCTAATCCCCTCAAACCCACTTCAAATTGAAACCCTAATCCTCCCAAATCCACTTCAAGTTGAAACCCTAATTCCTTTTTGCTGACCAATCCTCTAACCCACCATCGGTGACAAAGATTCAACGATCTCCCGCCGCCACTGCCACCACCCAACGCCGACATCCCTCGTGCCGTCGACACCCCGGCACAGCGACCGTCAGCCACCACTACCAATCGGCTGCCCCTTGCTGTTCGCTGCGTCAACTCCACGACTCGACCACCGAAGCTTCGTCAGTTTTGTTGTCGTCAACCACTCAAAGACCCCTGTCTTCACCTTTGACACTTTCCTCGTACACCGGTAACTTCTTTCATTTTCTCCATTATTTGTGTGATACTGCTTTATCATCTCTAAAGTATTATCTAAATTTACTGTCGTCCACAAATGTTAAGTGTGTGTATTTCTACTTGCTAATTAGAGTACGAATCATTATTGCATCTCTTACATGCTAAGAACACTTAGGTATAATTATTGATTGTTATAATTGAATTTTTAACTGGGTTTGTTAAACTTATTTTATATTTTGAAAATTCATCAAACCAATTAATAGTTTTAATTTCTACCTTATTAATAGTTTTAATTTCTACCTTAATATGTATTACTTGTTGGTAAACTTGATCTTTTGACATTCTCGGAAAATTCAACACTTAGGGTTAAGTTTACATAGAGCACAGTATTTACAATTTAAAGAATTATGAGTGCCTTCCCGCTGGGGGGGGGGTTTTCTAAAAAAGGATTTTATTTTCCCAACTTTTTATTATGTTTTCGTAGAAAAGAAAGTCTGATCTAAGTCTTATTCTCATTGTCATACAAACAATACTTAAATCAAATCATTCTCAAAAAAATACCAAAATCAGATAATCTGAAAGTCAGATTTGAATCCCATAAATTATTATTTGACCATAATTTTGCATTCTAGGTAGATTTGGATTAGCATGTACTCAATCCCACAATATCTTAGTTAATCTCAGGAGTTTTATGCTTTGATATACGTGCACACTACCAATCAACTGCATTATTCAATATCAAACTCAAGCATGTATTCATATATTTACTCAAAGTGAAGAAAAAAAAACCTGTATATGTTCTTATAAAATGTTATCACAACGCCCCCCAGCACATTTGTAATTTTACAATGAAACAATATATGCAAATATGGTGAAAAAAGAAACAGAAAAAGAAGAGCCTGAGGAACAAATTTGAGTCAGAGAAGGAAAATGCTCATGCTTCAGCTGTCGGTTGTGATTGCGAGCTGACACGACTTCTCAATTCTTCAAATGCTCGCATACTCTCCGCATCAAATCCTCCAGCAAACTGAATGAACCATTTATTTAAATGATAAGAGCTTAGAAATTTCTAAATTTGAAAATTTATTGCAATAGATTACTTTAAAAATAACAATAGAGGAACAAGTTTCACAGGAGATGTAATTATCTAAAACTGTCTTCTTTCTCATTTTCATTTCTTTTGAATGAAACCAGTGAGTTTTGCGAATAAATTTAGAACAAAGCCTGTATTTTAAATTTTTATGTATGAATCTTTTTTTGTTGTCCATCCAACTCAATTGAGAGTTGATCGCGTTTTCTAAGTTAACACTAACAACTACTCATCTCTTCTAAATCAATGTTCCATTTGGATATATTAACAAAATAATTTAGCATGTGTGCGTTTAAAGAATAATCTGTTTATATTACTATTTTATTTTAAAAAAAGTTGATCTAAACGAATAAACTGTTTATTTTACCATAAATTAATCATGGAGTTTTTAAATTTTACCATTAAAGTTGAGTTAAGTACTGACTAGGTGCATTTAGGAAGAAGATGATGCAAAGCATACTTTCACTTTTATCAGAATTACAAGCTAAAAGATATGCACTCTTTATAGTTGAAAGTAAGGAAGTTACTAAATGATCAGAGATTGGAAATTTTTTGCCACATCCCTCTAATTCTGACTCTGTTTAATTAACCCATATCTCAACTTTCAATCACTCTTTATCCCACATTTTCATGGAAAATAATATGTGCCTGTTGCTTTTGCCTGTCTTCATCAAATTTCTATAATCAAGTCTAATCAATCATTTCCACACAAAAAGAAAATTTGTCCATTATATTTACCATTCTGTCCGTTTCAGACTTTACCTTCTACTAAAACAGTAGTATCATAAAACCTTCGACATTATCATGTCAATGATCACTTTGGCACATAACGAACAAACAAAACATGACAGCAATTCCAATATCATGCCAGTGATACCAATATGTATTGGCACAATTCTAACTGTTTGGTAGTGTCAAATAATCACAATCAGCATCATGATCCACAGTAATATCAAACAAACTATCTAGAAACAAAATGTTAATATCACCGACATGATAATGGAAAGGAGGGAAATATGTGAACATGGAAGTTAAGGGTCAAAGTAAAACCGAGAAAATATGTACTACCGAGGACACCCTCAAAAGTCAAAACCTTTGCCATCTACTACGATTATTTGTGAAATTGTGCTCACTTCGTCTTAAAATTAGAACTCTCTTAAGTAGAAATACCATTTTTTTTTATCATAAACGGTGGGTATAAATCCCCCGCGCTTCATTAAAAACATTTTAACAAAACAACAACCAAGAAAGTAGAAATACAAGATCATTATCTGGATAATCTGGAGGGAAAGGAATCACAGATTATTCCGCCATAGCCTCTCCTCCCCTCGTATGCTTTCGGACGAGTTTTTGTTTTTATTCAAATTTTGGTCTTCTTCTCTCAAGGAGAGTTCTAGAGCCGCCATGAAATATGAGAGATTAGAAAAAGCTACCCATTGTCTGATTAATCTCAACATTCTCTAACTTGCTTTGTATCTCTTTGACGGATCTTCGCACGCTCCTTTTATCTGTTTATATTTTCTTTTCCCCTTTTTTTAATCTGCGGTTGTCTTGAGTTTTCTACTCTTCTAGCTCTATTGGTTGCTTTCAACTATTTTAACTCTATGATCTTGGATGTTTATGTTCGCAGGAGTAAAGAGTAGGGTGCCTACTCTTTTGTTTAGTTTTGCAGCAGTTTTATTCTGCTTTTTGTTCTGCTCAACTTTGAAGCTGGTTGGCATGTTGCACGGCTCTCCTATGTGCTTTGGCTTAATCTGCAATTTCCTCCCATTTGCTCTACTGCCCTTCAGGTCTCTTCCATGGGATCCAATCGAAGCGTTCTGACTGCAGTATTTTTGATCTCTTTTGTGTTTCTCTATATTTTGTACCTCCAGACTTTTCTTTTAGTTTGTATATGCTCAGTTATGGTCTTCTTTATATCAGTCCTGGTGGTATCTGTGGTATGACTTCTTTGGATTAGGTGTTTTGTGGCTGGAGGTGGGCTTTCAATGTTGTTTATATATTTATGCTGTGTTCTTCTGAGGCATGTTTATCTCTTTATCAGTTTGTTGCATGATTATCTCCTTATCAGTATATTTATCTGATTGTATCGATGAGTTGCTCTGACGGTGCTCATGGTGTTTCGTTCTCGGTTGTGCTTTTGTCTGGCTATTATTTTTCGTGTTTCCCTATCTTTTGCGGAATTGTTGGTATCGATGGGTATCTTTGCTTGAGCATTGATTTCTGTTTTTCCTGGATGATATTGGCCTCATGATAGGCAGTCCCTTGAGCACCGCCAGATCAGGTTGCGGCTTCGACCAGCGTTCTCAGGGTTGGTTTTCAACGAGTCTGCTTCGCTTTTCTGCCGTTCCGCACCCTGATCGTGCGGCCTTACTCCTTCAGCGTGAGGAGGTTCGTATTAGGTAGACTCCTTCGGCATCCTAGCGCTGGCGTGTTTGTGCTCGCTGTCCTCAGTGCTTGGCTTGCGATCAGCTTCCAAATGGGAGTTTGTACCTGATTTTTGCTCTGTAATTCTGTTCTGTTTGTATATAGTGTGTTGCGTATTGTTTGTTCTATTGTGTGGTTTTGTTTTACATCTTGTAAGACCCTCTTATTGTAATATTGTTATTATTAATGCATGGCTGGAGTCTGTTGACTCTATCCGTTTCATCAAAAAAAAGAAAGTAGAAATACCATTAAAAGCACATAAGGGACAAAAGCGCACAGAAGGAAAGAAAAAAGAATATATTTTTTTGTTACCTGATGAACTCGGAAGGCAAACCTAACACCTTGAAGGAGCAGAAACTCTCTGTTCGGTTCTTTATCAGTGCCACTCAAGGAATCAAGTTCAGTAGAAACCCTCTTCATGTATTTCCTCGCAAGTTGCACAGAGGATAGTTTGATCTACAACAAACATATATCACAGAAAATCCCTTTATTAAATGTTTCAAAACAACTTCATTACTTGAAATTATTCAACATCTCTTACTTTTGATCCTTTAGAAACTTTTTTGAAAGAAATTACTCGATATTTTATTTGACCTTTGTTGGTTTATAACTACAGCCTGAATCTCAAACCATCATCTTCTTAGAAATTATTGATCAAATGAATCAAAATAAACTTTGTTCTAAGCCCCTCATTTGACCATAATTTTCTAATCAGACCTTTTGACTACTTTTGTATACTTCAAACCCTATGACTTCACTGTTCATATCGTTTTGAAACCTCCTGTCATCAAAATTGGGATTTCAACTTGAGCTTGGTTGCTGAAAATACCCTAGTACATTTTTTGATGAAACAGTACGTTACACGTTTAGCCAAAAGCAACACACTTCATACAATAACAATACACTGTAATGGGAAAAACACTACAAATCAATGAGCGTATTTTGCCAGAACCTTTTGTTAACCAGCTTTAGTAACACGGTATTTCTTTTGCAATATTTTGGATACTGAGGGGTTTAAAGTGCACAAAATGAAGTGAAAGGAGCTAATGAAAAAAAACAGGCTCAATTGCAGGGCTTAGGACAATTTCCCCCTTGAATTAGGTCATGATCAGAGTTATGATTAACTGCTAAGTAAACCCACATGTTTCACTGAAGTACATCGTAACAAATAGAGTAGAAATCCAACATACCTTGCCAACCACACCTGAGTCTGACAACCAATCAACTGGAATTCCAAAATCCCTGTATCGTGACATTGCCATGTCTCGTGTTCGTAGGAGTGCATATACACTTGACTCCACCCTAAGATTAAAAACATATGGTTATAAAAAGCATTAATGAGTTAATCCAGATGCTATGTCGATTAATATTACAACCACAATCATCTGTTGGTATTAGGAGTTTGTTCTTTTTCCATCTTTCAGGGTTAAGATTGTGTATGAGTGTGTATTCTATAATCCACTCCGGAGAAAGTTTCAATAATTTCTTAATAAAATATGATGATTATGCTTTAAACAGCTAAGGAAGATAGAGGATCTTATGTTGTTTTCAGGTGCTCACTTCTCAAGCAGCGAGTACATTTTCTTGAGAGCGGTTTCACAGGAAAGTTTTGGATCATCAACAAAAGTCGAAACTTTATTCTCTAGCTTCATCAGGTCTTGGTATTCAAAAGCTGCTTCTCTTAGTGCATCGGCTTTCCCTTCAGGCCAGTCAAAGTGTTTAAGAACAGCTCGCTCATCGACCTACAAAAAGGACAATATAAAGTCTTCCATCTGAAAATTTAAAATAATGAAAGATTACAGGATTTTGGATGCAAATCTGTATATTGTATCAAGACTATATTAGTCAGTCTTTCTATCAAAAAAAAGTATATTTGTATCTTCCCTGTTTTGAGGGGAAGGGGTGTCTTGTATGTGTATTTATATATCCTCCATTTTCAGGAATGTTATGTTGAACTCCCTCTCATTTGAATAAAAGGTGACTACTGATTACTACTTGGCTGTTTTGAAAAAAAGGGACAATTGGCAATTTTTCCCGCGAATGGAATGATGTGTGTTCCAACGTCCTGGGAATAGGGGATAGGTCCCCTATTTATGGGGTCTAGGATTGCTGTCAGGTTGTCTTGTTGATGTGGTGGAACACTCTAGTTGTCTTCTGTAATTAACTTTTTTTCATGTAGCATTGTACACATGTTGATGTTAACTGGTATCCCCTGGTTAGCATAGTGAAACCACTCCCATTCTCTTGGACATATATTATTACCATCAGGAAATAATTTGATATTTTCAGATATCTTGACAATTAAAGTTAATGAACAAAGGTTAGAACTCAGAACCAAGCTGATAGATATGCAAATAATATGATATGAATGTGTTTTTTAAGTTTAGAAAAATAAGTAGAAAAGTGAAAATTCTCTTAGAGTTTGCAAATTCTAGTACTAACTTCCAACAGTTTATTTGTTCTATGGAAAAATTTAAAAGCAGGCCACTATTTGCTGAAGTTAAGAAGGATTACCAAGAAGGAGAGTTCTTCATCCAACCAATTCACAAAAGAAACTAGGTCTTCAATCTTTATGAAAGAAGCCGCCCTGACTTCCCTTGCTAATGACTCCACAAAATCACCTTGAGTCTCCACATCAGCTTTCACCTGAATCAAATCCAAAAGAAACAGTGAAATATAAATAAGAAAATTTGATCTTCTTAACATCTTTGTTTTTCTCAGTGATTTATAAACAATCAAATAACCTCTGCAAAACTTCAGATGAAATTAACCAATTAACTTACAGCTAGCATGAAAGTGGATTTGTTTGCAATCTCCCCAATCATATTACTTCTGGCATCAGAAATGGCACTGGACGCAACTGAAGCCAGTGATGTCAGATCTTTCTTGGAGTCACGTTTCATCAGAGACTGATAGAGCTCAACCAGCTCAGGAGCTCGATGAACTCCGTCCCCACCACCAGAGCCTTTCGACAAACTCCCTGGAGGAGGTGGTGGTCGTGGTGGCCCACCCGGCGGCGGCGGCGGCGGTGGAGGTCCACCAGCTCGAGGTGGCGGTGGTGGTGGAGGAATACCACCCAAAGCATTACTACCTTTAACATCACTTCCGACAGAATCACCATCTGTTGCTCTAGGCGGAGGCCTAGGCACTCTTGGAGGCCTCTTCTCAATTTCAGCCAATCTCATCTTGCTCACCACATGCGCATCCGCCATGCCGTTATCACTGACTCCACTAGACTGCTCGCCGATTAAAGCACCACTACCAGCAGCACGAGCCACTACACTAGTCTTCTTCTCCTTTAATTGTGTAAGCTTAGGTGGCAACACAACAGCTCGTTCCCTCTCTCCCTTCACTATACCCTCCCCAAACCTCTCAGCTCGTGCTTGTTCTGCTTTCTCCTTGATCGCTTTCTCCCTCTCGACAGCCAGCTTATGCCTGTCCTTAAATGCCGGGTATTTCTCTTCTGCAATTCCCTCAACTGACTTCGACATTAACTGAAATGAAGCAGCCACAGAGTTCAATGAATCACTTGAATTGACTACTGAAAGCTCATTGAATTCGTTCTCTTTCTTTCCAAAGGTTGTGATCGCATTATAATCAGCAGCATTTCGAAGCATCAAAGATTCAAGTGGGCCCTTCATTGATCTACTGCCTACAGAACGAGCTGGAGAGGCCAATACACTGCTATCATCCTTGCTCTTTCCCCATCTCTTCAGCTTCTGCATAAGAGTTGGCTTCTTACTTAAGGAACTATACCTACTAGAGAAGCTATCAATGGATGCATTGTCAAAATCCTCGCTGCCACCTGGGGAGGAGGGAGACGAGGGGATGCTTTCCAGATCTGTGTCACCTTGGCCACGCTCAGAGCCAGCATAATCTAACATAAGTTGCTTTGCACGTGCTTGGGATTTTGGGCTTAGGTTTTTGTTGAGGTCGCGAGCTGAAATTTTTCCTGAGGGTGTTTGATAGTTACGGAGCTCATAGCGAAGACAGGCATTGACCCACCTTAGATATACCAATTCTTCTACTTCACTGAATCGGTTCATTTGGAGGCCTTCAACTTGTTTGGTGAGATCTTCATTGGCATGTCTTAAGTTGCTGATGTCCTCCCTTGCCTTGGAAATCATTTCAGTCTGTGCAGAAGAGAAGAGGATTTTAACAGAATCATGCATGAAATAAGGGTTGCTCAATCAATTAAATTGGTATGTATTTAAAATTGTCAATAGAATTTATGCAATGTGATTGTTATGATTAACTTATGACTAACTTATAACTAACTTATTCATGGCCAATACAACTTATATAAGTAACTTGGGATTGGAATATGTATTACCAGAAATCCATTCCCCGCTAGAAAATTATCCAACCTTACAGAGTGCAATTCTCATTCGGCGTCTGTTGTGCAACTATGCATCAATTTTAATCTTAGAAATGATATCATATTTCTGGGTATGTTTTCTGCCAATCTGGATGTGTAAATCAATTCGGGAATTGTTTTGATAGGGCTATAGTTCATATAAGATGCATGAAAATTGAGAAAAGTGCATTCAGAGCATTTATTCTCAGAAAACCGAAGTCCAGCTCACCTCAAAAAGATAGATGCTGCAGTTGAACTGTAAGACTATGTCTAAATTGTGAGGTACAAACGATTTAAGGTTTGTTTACATATAGAGTTAGGATAAATGAAGTTACTTTCAAGTGGAGGTAGAGACGTGGAGGTTTACCTAGTGTAGTTTGCATACCTTTAACTAAATATCCTACAGTCTTAATTTAACTAAACTATATTTTACTTTTGTTTCTAGCAACAAAATTGGAGTAAAGGAGAGAGAAAGAGAGAAAGTGCCAGTATGAAATAGATTAGGTCGTCTGGAGTTTACATACTTCCAAGTATCTCAACCACCGGATTGAGTTAACTTGAGGTATTTCAACACCAAAAGAGTTCCATAGGCCAGAGCTAACATAACCATAGGTATTAAATTACTTCTACATACCTTCAGTTGTCCTACCTTACCTTTATATCAAAACAGAGGTATATTGAAGGACTCATTAAGATTTATCTTAATAGGTTTTTGGTCAAGCATGAGCCTTTGATCAAATACCTCAGTCATGCTGGTGAGTTCATTTACTTTAGCCTCAGCTGCAGCCAATTTTACAGTTAGCTCCCTCTTCTCATGTTGAAGCTCCTTGCTCTTCCTCCTTAACTCTACAACCTCAACCTCCAAATCCTTCACAATCTTCAGCTTTCTCTCTAACTCTGCATCTTTCCTCGCTGCCTCTTCTTCCTTTCCTTGAAGCAAAGACACCTGCTGCTTTAATAATAGAAGCTGCCCTTTAGTTTGCCCGGAATCAAGCTGAATCTGTCTCTGTAACTCTTTGAGTTTATTTCGGGTAACCTCCAGTTCCTTTCTTGCTGCAACTCCACTTGCTACCTCTTCCTGAAGTTTCTTTCTCTCGGCCTGCATTCAGGGAAGATGCGAGAAGTTATGTTCTGGGAACCAAAGTAAATCTATTAAATTGCTAAAACCTATTGGAAACCATATGTTAAATGACTTAAAACGAATTATCCAAAATAATTATTACAGAAAAGAAAATTCATATTTTAGTCCACAAGATTGCTAGAAAATTTTAATTTCTATTTGCTAAGACCGCGTTAATAAAATTCAGAGTTAAAACAAACAAACAAATAAATAAAAATAGGAAACTATTATTGATCTCGAATTATTATGTCGAAGGAAGCTACATGAAAATTTCAAAAGTTTTTGTGTGTGGGTAGGTGGGGGACATTGCCTGCAACGAGTTGATTGTGATATTGAGCTTGTCGACTTCCATCGTCTTGATCTTCAATTGTTTCTGCAATTCAGTGAAGTCAGTTTCCTGCTCTTTTAGTCCGTAGTACTCTAGCAACTCTCCTTCAAGCTTCACTTCCCTCTCTTCAAGTTCCTTCACCAAGTTCCGCAACCTCTCCAGCTCCGACGCGTTATTTTCCATTTCAATATCATATTGGGAAATGGACTTCATGTCGAATTCGTTATCTGGTAAGGGGAAGTCAATTTCCCCCGATAGAAGGGATTCAAATTCAGGGAGCAACTCCTCATCGAATTCTAGTTGGGAGGAAACTGAAGCTGCATTGCTAGGCAGAGCTGCACTTATCAAGTTACTCATTGTTTTGACTTCCTCTTCATCCTCTTCCTTTTCTTCTTCAACCTGTAGAAGTTGGTTAGAGATAAATAATTCAACTTGTTGACTCAAATTTGATAGTGATGAACGGTTTGATACAAAACCCAGTCTAACTAAATTAACATACATGGTCCTCCCATTGGACAATACTCGAATCTTCATCAGTCCCTTTCTGGATTTCTTCAGTCCAATCGAGCTTTGCTTCAGGCTCACCATTTTCTGATTTGAAACTCACACCAATGGTAAGAAAAAACAAGGTACATAATTGAAAAGAAATGCTTATACTGCGCATGAGAAATAAAATCATGTCAAAAATATCAAAAAATACCTGACGGCTTTGGTCGAGGCTTCTGGGTGTTAGCCTGCCTAACTGCATAGGCTGCGATCACAGCAACCAGGACGCTCAATCTAACAATCATGAAGAGTTATTAACAAAAATCCTTTCTTTGCCCCTCATTCATTATTATTACCAATTCAAATCATGATGAAGAGTGGGATAAGAGAAGTATATCATCTCTGTCAAGCCGAAACCACACATAAAAATGAACAATTTTCCATCATTTATCTTAAAGAGAATGAGATAGAACAAGAAGAGCAATCTACTCTTCTAGTTGGAACAAGGGAACACCACTTGCAACATGTGGCTGACCTTCCATCAGTTCTATCACTTGATAAAGTCTCTCGTTGGAATGATAACTAATTCACACAAGATGCCAAATCCAGCAGTAGAAGCTGACAAATTATCTATTCTACTTATTCCTGGTGTTTTAAAGGGTATTAAGACAATAATAAGCAGAGATAATTCATGTAGGGTCTCTACGAATGTGGCCCTCGATTTCCTGGTTCACATGTAACGTACTTAAAATCTGATAAAAGCAATAGATGAGCTTTAATTCTCAGCCCTTGGCTTATTGGATAATAAAGTACAAAGTCGAAAGCAGCAATTTCTAGGAGGATTTCGTTCATGACCCCACATGGGTTTTCTTCCTATACCTCAATGGTAACTTCCAAATATTGGACATTGATTTTCATCTTCTACAATGCCACTCTTTCTATAAACTGAATATAGCTTTACTTCCGCCTGTTTCTCACCAACTGGCACCTCCAAACTGCGATGAAGTGAACTTGTGGGTCAACCATCATAGGAAAGAATCTATCCTTCTAATAAGAATATGGCCATGTACTTCTTTTCTATGCAAATATAAATGGTGGTTGTTCTTTTAGGCATTTCAGCAAACACTATGTATGCCATAATCATGCAAAATTGCAAACTTGTTTTCTTGAATCCTTATCACGAATCAACTGCTAGATTAACAGCAAATGCCTGATTCATTACACAATTGTAGATTAAATTCTACTAAAACAAAATCAAGTTAGTAGATAACTATCCAAAGACAGTTGATCAAGTTCCAAAATGAGAGTTTGAAGATAAAAACAATGTAATTTACAATTGACAGAAGACGCCCCAATTCTGTAACTCCACTATTTCTATATTTTTGTTTGACAGCAATCACTTGCCATACTCCCATCTTTTCTTTAAAATTAAAATTTAAGGAAAATAAAAACCATCCCCTTTGACCCGTTTGTTTTTGTTTTTGTTTTTTTTTTTTTTTCAAATTCTACCTGGACATATTTTGGAGTTTTTTTTTTGCCGTAGTAGGCCACTTTTAAAAAATATTTGCAATTATGGACCAGTTTCGAAACTATTAGCGTTCGTGGGCTACTTTGTACCACGTCAGCAGCGACCGGTATTCTTATTAACGACATCTTTATTTTGAAAGTCGCTAACGGGAATAACGGCCTCTCTTTTAAAATATTTGGAACTATTTGTTTACTGTCGCTATTCTCACTAGCGATCTTAGTATATATATGATCGCTAATGGAATTAACGACATTTAATGAACTGCATTCTAACACTTAGCAAAATCAAGAGAACTCATACTCTCTGAAAAAATAACAATCAATTTGTTTTTGAAACTGAGGTCGCTATTCAGAATAGAGACCTTAGTTGTACAAAGGTACATTTATTGTACTAAGATCGCTATTCCAAATAGAGGCCTTTATTATACTAAGGTCATTATTCCGAATAGAGGCCTTAGTTGTGTGACTATTTTGTAAATTTTATAAAAAACAATACTGAGGTCTCTGTTGAGAATAGAGACCAAAGTATACTAAGGTCACTATTCCCAATAGCGACCTTAGTTGGATGATTATTTTGCAAATCTTACCGAGCAAGGAGATTTAGTCTTCTACTGAGGTCGCTATTCAGACTAGTAAGTTTTAATTTTTTTTCCCCAAGTGAGCAAAAGTTCTCTAAAAAATGCTAAGTGTCTCAATACATTCATTTGAGGTCTCTAATCTCATTAGCTACCTCATATATACTTCGGTCGCTAGTGGGAATAGCGACAGCAAATAAAAAATTTCAAATATTTTAAAACATAAGCCGCTATTCTCATTAGCGACTTTCAAAGTGAAGATGTCGCTAATGAGAATAACGACCGCTGCTGACGTGACATCAAGTAGTCTACAAGCGCTAATAGTTTTGAAACTGGCTTATAATCACAAATATTTTCAAAAATAGCCTAGTACGGCAAAAAAGTTCATATTTTGTGTGGAAATAAAAAGAACAAAGAATAAAAATAAAGTGTCAAAGAAAGAAAGCAGAAAAGGCAAAGGTAAAGCAGAGGGAGTGATTCTCATATTTAGGCCACTTGGAGAAACTATTTACGTTTTTAGGCCACAAGCCAAACTATTTGTGTAAAAGGCTAGTTGAAGATAATCTTACAAAAACAACCCTGTCTTTAAAGATATTTGTACTACATAAAAATAAAAGAAATTGCATAATACACCTTACCCTTAGAAAAGCTGGATAATTCACAGAAAGTAGAGAAACTTAGATTAAAAAATCTTTCAAAATTCAAGATTAGATACGTTGATAAAAGCCTAGTGGAAAGTAGGCATATTGCCAGTAAAGAAATATCAGAATACCTATTACTAACAATAATAGTAACCAATCATCTACCCAAAGAGATACAAAAACAAATAGCATACAAAGTGTTAGATTACAGAAACGAAGAAGCAAGTTGGTATTACCAACACCTACTGGCAAACAAAATAATAGGACATGGAGCCAAAAATTTATTTAAACATATAAGACTTGGAAGAAGATTGCAACGGTCCTGAAATGTTCAAGGATATAAGAAAAGATTTAAGAATCATAAATAAAAATATAAAAGAATTAGGAAGATATATGACAGACTACACAGAAGAAGAATTGGGCATAACAGAAGAAGGTATGAAAGAACTAGAAGCCATAACAAAACTTAACATAAATATCTTGGAAATAGAAGACTTAATGACAAATCCTAATTCAGAAGAAGTGCAAGAAGCCTTGAAAAATCTAGATATAGCAAACGAAGAAATAAAAATGGACCAAGATAAGATTATTGAAAAACCTTCAGAAATTCCAAGTAACATGTATGAAATCTTAAGACCACCACCTAACAAAAAACCATCCCAATTACCATGGAAATGGCAAAATACAAAAAGAAGAATGCAACTAGGCAAAGATAAAGAAAAAGAAACTCCAAAATATGAACCAACAGAACACTTCGAAAAAGGGATAGCAGGAAATGGAGAATGGTTAGACCTAGATTGCGTAAAAGACGTAGATATAACGATTGAAGAATGGGTAAAAGCGTCACTAATAGTAGGATTTAGGCAAAACCTTAACGGAAATGCATTTGAGAAATTTATAGAAGCCACTTTTATGGGAGTAGTAGCAAAATGGTGGAATGGACTAGAGGAAGAAGAGAGAAATACTATAAGAAAATCAAGACCAATTGATGATAGAGGAACTGAAGAAAGCTCAGTACAACGAACCTTAGGTTTAAAAGAAATAATTACAAATTACGAAAAAGCAATAAGAACCGAATTCAGTGTCTACGATAAAGGAGAAAAACACACTATATATAAAAAGAATCAAGCAAGATGGAGACTAAGTAACTTAGAAATATGCGACATGTGCCATTTTGACAACTATGCTTGTGAATTCCGAGAATATTATCAAGATATTTATTACACAAAAGAAGAACGGAGTCCAATTTTACTCATTCTTTCTAAAACTACCTGACCCATGGAGTATAAACATATATAGTGCATATGTAAGAGAGAAAGTGAAACCAGAAGTAGACACTTTAGGGTATAGAACGCAATTTGTAAAAGATTATAGAGACAAAGTATGCCAAGATGCTAGAGCAACAATGAAATATTATAGAACATATAAACAAAGAATCTGCTGTGAAGATGCAAGACCAAATCATTGGGGATGCAACAATAACTATAGATACAATAACTATAAATACACAAAGAAGAATAATCACAAATTCCAAAAATATCAACCAAAATATAGGAAAACATTTAAGAGATATAGAAAACCTTTTAAAAAATACTTTAGAAAGATGAATAAAAATAAAAATAGGCAGTATACGAAAAATCCAAAAAAATGTAATTGTTACATATGTGGAGAGGTAGGACATATATCACCAAATTGTCCTAAAAGAATGAAAAAAGAAAATGTAAAATACATAGAAGAAATCGAAGAAATGAATAACATAAATTACGAACCCATAGAATATAATGAAGAATGGTCAGATATAAGTGAAGATGAAGAAATAATGGTAATGGAAGAAGATAGTGGAAGTAGTGAAGGTGAAACAGAAGAATGTGAAATATACATGTTAACTGATCTAACAGAAATAGGGGAACCCTCAGAAAGAGAAGAAAACAATGAAGAATTAAGAGAAAGAATGTACTTTGACATACAAAAGTACGACAAAATAAGAGAGACCAAATTAGATATAAATCCAAAAGAAATCTTTAAACTACCAATATTTGAAAAATACAAAGAAACCGAAAAAGGAAAAGCACCACAAATAATGTTCGGAAAGATGTCACTATCAATAAGAAATAAACAACAAGCATTGGAATTAATACCAATAATAAATACATTAGAACACCAAAACAATAACCAATTTAAAATAGAAATAGAATATTATGACAACGAAAAATGGAATAAACAAATAGCCCTAGTTGACACAGAAGCTACCAATTCACATAT